>ML664163.1:9043022-9643022 GCA_007570785.1 Antilocapra americana | reverse complement strand
TTAACTTGGGGTATTCTTGGAAATACAGTCCTTTTTGAGATTCGAATCTGCTCTTCTGTAATTACACTACGCAAGAGGCAATGTGTTTAAAATAATTGTATGATATAAGAACTTTCAAACTTTTTTATGGGGAGGATACACTTTTAGTTTTTCCTGTTTTGAGAACCTGACAGGCTGGCCCAAGGGCTGTGGCCTGTGCAATTCTGAGGAAGCTGGGGTGGGGTGGGGGGTTGATGATCTAATCCACAGTCTTGGCATGAGGCTTGCCCAGGGCTTCTGGCCCTGTCCCATCCCCATCTGATACACGCGGGAACCTGAGAAGAGAAACATGGTTGCTCCCTCCTGGAAGGCAGTGGGACTTCACAACTCAGTGGCAGAGTCCATGGTGAACTGTGCTGGTGGTGAAGTCATTACAGAAACTGGCAAAGTGCTTCTTCCTCCCACATGAGCATTAGGATGGTATTTAACAATACTGCAGTGAAATATTTTCCCCTCTCTACATCACAATTCTTAGAATTTTATTAGAGAATAGTTTCACAAAGGCTTTTCAGGATTTCTTTTCAGCTTATTAAACAATGCCATGTGTTATTTCATTTTCATGAGAAGAAGGTGTTTTCTTAGGATACAAGGGAGGGAAGATTGTTTGGAGTATGATGAAAAGAACATTAAAATTGAATGGTCATCAGTGGATCCTGGCATTGCCAAAACTGGCAAAAAAGAGTTTAAAGACATTTCGGTTGTTTCCTCTGTGTTCAGTGTCTTCTTGGAGGAAGCGTGATGCATCTTTTTCAGCATGGTGCAAGTTCATTTGTCTTTTTCCATAGCTTCTAAAAATTGGCTGGTATCCCCATCTGTTTCCAAGCTCCATTTTACATGGTTAGACACATAAAAGTGACAATTTAAATACATATGTCTCAGTATTTCCTTACTACTTGTTTCTTAACAACCTGCTATTTCCCTGGGCCAGTCCCATGAGCACACCCTAGGCTAGTCTGGTAAAGCCTTTCAGGGAAGAAGATAGGAATTTATATGCAGAAAGAGTTACACCCCCAACTATCAACCAGTTGAATCCTTGATAGGAGGGAGGCCTGATGGATCCATCCCAGGGCCAGTTGGGTGCTTGTTACACATTGAGCACAGCTGGGTGCTTGTTACATATATACACATTGCAGGGATATGTATATATGTAAGAGAGACAGAGACACCAGTTATGCTACTGAATTGGAATCGGCTTTTCTGGTATGGTGAATGGGTTTATCCTAAATCATTCACTATTTCTTGCCAGAAACATTTTAAAGGATAAAGTTTGAGGTTTATAGTCTTGAAGAAAGGTGTTTCTTTGTAAAGTTAGCTAGTCTTACAAGATTTCAAGCTGCTAGCCTGACCTGTTGTGTGCAGTGCCCTAAACAAGAAAGCTAATTGTCATACTGCTAATTACTACTTCAGGGATGTGTGTGTGTGTGTACACACATTTATTTGACTATGTGTATTTTTTTCCAAATATATATATTTAAATGCTTTCAGCAAATATTTGCTGAGTATTGACCGCATGTTAGTCATTTCAGATTCACAATCACTTATCTAAAACTTTTGAAGCCAAATGTTTCCAAAATTCTAGAGTTTTCCAGTTTTAGAAAGGCAGTAAGGAGCATCTACCACATATTATATAATAGCTCCAGTAAGGTCTGTGGCACCATCTCCTAAGCAAACCTTTGACTACTTCCATAGTGAGGTATGTGAATAGGTGCACTAAGTGGAGTAATTAAGATAATAAATAGCCTCATATCTATTCAGGTTTCACGGACAAATTAGTTCAGGTAATGAGAAGTTTTGCTGTCACAATTTAGCAATTAAGGGTCCCTTGAGGCAGCTTCCTTCCTTGGGATTTAAACCAAACAGTAATAGTTTTGTTTCCTTTATCTTTCTTTGCATGTTAGTGGGTTTTAGGTATTGAAGCTGACTGACTTTATATGTAACAAAGTTATCATTGACTCTGGTTTTACTGACAACAGGTAGGTAAATCTGAGAGCTTTTAATCAGGATACTCATAATCTTGAAAGCAGCACAGATCTTGAGATATCAGATATGAAATTCTTCCCATCAGAACTGTGAGGTCAAATTATTGCTTCTTCTCCCATGAATAGTTCCAATGAATATGCCTTAGTGCCTTTTCCAATTGATAGGTTTGTAAAATCTATGCCAGGGCTTCTTCATCTTCAGCACTACTGACATTTTGGGCCAACTGATTCTTTATGGTGGGGGGCCTTGTAATATGTTTTAGCAGCGTCCTTGGTCTCTCCTCAGTAGACGCCCACCCAGAGCATCTCACCAGTTGTGACAACCAAGAATATCTCCAGACACTGCCCAATGTCTTCTGGGGTGCAGAACCACTCGCCGTTGAAAACCACTGTGGTCTACACTTGTGTATGTGTTGTGTGTTTAAAGACGTGTGTTATATCCGTCTGTCATCAGAAGTTAGGCTCTGTGATCCTGCCTCACTCAGCTTTCCCACCCGATTTACATACACACCTGGTGGTGGTATCTTCCCTGCTCACAGCCTGTTCTTACCAGTGCTTCTTGCAGTTTAACGTTCAATTGAATCACCTGGGAATCTTGTTAAAGGGTGAATTCCAATTCTGGAGGCAAAGAGTGGACCTCAACATTCGCATTATAACAAGTTCCCAGATGATGTCAGGACTGACTAAGACTTTACTATTTATGTGTCAGATGTTTTCTAGTAATGGTATTCTGGCTGAATATTAACTTACCGAATTGTTCATTATTAATAATATCCCAAACCGTGGGTGGGTGTAGCCTGTATTCCTGACCTACAGGGCCACCCATTTTTCTCACAAAGAACATCCAGTAGGACTAATGACTAATCTAAAATCTATTGTTACTACCGGAAAAAATTACTTAAAATGCATATCAGAGGTGTTTTAGTTAGTAACTAAATTTTCTCCTTTAAAAAGGCAGTAAATAGTTTCAACCCAAAGACTAAAATAGTATGAGACTGTATAATGGCTACCTTTTAGGACCTGTGATGTGCTGCCAAGCACTGAGCTAAGTCTTTAACTATAGCTGTTGGTTCTGATTCTCATGGTAAGCCTTTAGGGTTTGAGATTATTCTCTATTTTACAGAGAAAATGAAAATGGAGAGTCAGAAAGATCAGGAAGGGGTAGAGCTTGTTCTCTTTCCCCAACCACACTGCCTCTCTAACAGGAGCACCAACTATTGCATGGACCTGGTCCATATCTGATGTCTTTCTCAAGGGACATTCTGTGAATTAGAGAAACTCACCAGCCTAAATAAAATTCTCATTAATCATCATGCTTACATTCTTTTTAGTTCATATCTCATAGAGCAGTGGTTTTCAAATGTTTGCTCTTATAGCTCCTAAAATAATTTTCTATTATGTACAATTAATTTGTTCATGTAAAGAATAATTATCTTGTTGTTTAGTCGCTAAGTTCTGTATGACTCTTTTACGACCTCGTGGACTGTAGCCTGCCAGGTTCCTGTCCATGGGATTTTCCAAGCAAGAATACTGGAGTGAGTTGCCATTTCCTTCTCTAGGGGACCTTCCCGACCCAAGGATCAAACCTGTGTCTCCTGCATTGGCAGGTGGGTTCGTTTCCACTGAGAGCCACCAGGGAAGCCCAGTTATAGCACTTTCTTTTAGCAAATGCTATCTTTTTTACTTACTGAGGTATAATTGAAAGATAATATTTAAAGCATGCAATGTGGTGATATACATATGAATTATGAAAGGATTCCTGCCAGTAGTTCCATCACCTCACCTATTCATCTTCTGTGTGTGTGTGTAAAAACACTTAGGTTCTACTCTCTTAGCAAATTTCAATGATAAAATATGGTATTATTAACTGTAGTCACATGTTATACATTGTAACCTCAGACCTTATTCATCTTGTAACTCTAGTTTTACCAGCTCCTTCCTATTTCCCCCATTCCCTCAGTCCCTGCAGCCACCCTTCTGCTCTCTGAGTTCAACTTGTTTTTAGATTCCACATTTAAGCAATTCAATGTGCCATGTGTCTTTCTCTGCCTGGCTTATTTCACTTAGCATAATGCCCTTTAGGGTCATCCATGTTGTCACAATGTCAGGATTTCCTTTTTTTTAAAGGCTGAATAATATTCCACCATATATATGTGTGTGTACATATATATAAATGTATATCTGTACTGTAGATATATGTTATATGGTGTATCATATGTAACATGTGTCCATTAATATAAATGTTATACATTTATATACATTTTATAAAATGTACTTTCCACATATATATTTACATATGTAAAGTATTTGCATATTTACATATGTAAAATATATTTGTATTTAAACACAAATACATGCCACATTTTCCTTATACACTCATTCATTGTCAGACACTTAGGCTGTTTCCATACCTTGGCTAGAATGAATAATGCTGCAGTGAACATAGTTATAGATATTTCCTCAAGATAGAGATTTCATTTTGCTCAGGTATATACCAAAAGATCACATGGTAATTTTGTTTTTAATTTCTTGAGACGCCTTCATACTGTTTTCCATAGTGACTGTGTCACTTTACATTCTTACCTCCAGTGTACAGAAAATGTTCCCTTTTCTCCACATCCTCTCTAGCATTTGTCATCTCTTGCTTTTTTGATAACAGACATCCTCACAGATGTGAGATGATATCTCATCATGGTGGTTCTGCATGTCCCTAATGATTAGTGACGTTGAGTACCTTTTCCTACACCTCTGATTTGTGTATCTTTTTTAGAAAAATGTCTGTTTGGGTTCATTGCCCATTTTTTAATTGGGTTATTTGTATTTTCTGCTGTTGTATGAGTTTGTATATTTTGGATATTAACCCCTTATCAGATATATGTGGTTTGCAAATATCTTCTCCCATTCCATAGGTTACCCTTCCACTATGTTCATGGTTTCCTCTGCTGTGCAGAAGTTTTTCAGTCTGATGTAATCCCATCGGCTTATTTTTGTTTTTGTTACCTTTGCTTCTGGTATCAAGTTTAAAAATTCATTGCCAAGACCAGTGTCAGGGAGCTTATCCCTGTATTTTTTTCTAGGAATGTTAGTTTCAGGTTTTAGGTTCAAGTCTTTAATCCATTTTGAGTTTATTTTTGTGTGTAATGTAAGATAGGAGTCCAGTTTCATTCTTTTGCATATGCATGTCCTGTTTTTCCAGTCCCAGTTATTGAAGAGACTATCCTTTTCCCCTTGTATATTCTTGGCTCCTTTGTTGAAGATTAACTGACCATATATGGATGGGTTTATGTCTGGGCTCTCTTTTGTGCTTCACTGGTCTCTTGTGTCTCTTTTTATGCTAATACCAACTGCTGCCATTATTATAGCCTTCTGGTATACTTTGAAATCAGGACATGTGATGCCTCCAGCTTTGTTCTTTCTTAAGACTGCTTTGGCTACTCAACATCTTTTTGGTTCCATATACATTTTAGGATTGATTTTTCCATTTCTGTGAAAAAATACATTGTAATTTTGATAGGAATTACATAGAATCTTTTCATAATTTGGGTAGTATGGACATTTTAACAATATTCTTCCAATCCATGAACATGGAACATCAGTCCATTTTTCTGTGTCTTCTTCATTTTATTTCCTCAGTGTCTTACAGTTTTTAATATACAGATCTTTTACCTTCTTGGTTATTAAACTTATTCCTAAGTATTTGATTCATTTTGATGCTGTTTTAAATGGAGTTTTCTTAACTTCTCTTTTGATAATTTGTTCTAAAATAATTTTTTTAAACTAAGTACCACTTCGCTGGAATCTGGAATTATGTATTCAGGGTTTAAATGACTGCAGAAGATACGTGTTAACATCTGCCATATAATCTAAAAGTCATCACTGGCAAACCAGTCAGCCAAAACAGACATTCAGGAAAAGTCTGGCTTTTTTTTCAACTTAAGCCAGTGTATAAATACACATCCCTCTGGCAGCCACTCACTTCTAAAGAGATGAGGCCCAGATGAAATAACAGGTACTGTTATTTGCGTATTTCCATCCAGTGGTTGGTTCTGAAGCTGCTGATGCTCTGCTCTCATGGGACTATATCAGAAGTAAGTGTTTCTAGAGTTGTCCCTATGTCTGTACCATCGAGGGGTTTCCAACCCAGGAAGATGCATTTGGTGAGATTCTGTTAAGTATGACTTTTTAGAAAAGGAAACTTTTAGAGCACAAGCTTTTTTTTTTTTTTTTTTTTTTTTCTGGCAGATCAGTCTTGGAAAGCATGTGTGAGAACTGCAGGTATAGACATTGATTCCCTTCATGTTTTCCATGCTTGTGCTCTGAAAAATTCCTGTGTGCACGCTCAAGAGTATATGGACTCCAGTTTGAAGAATCTTGCCTTGGAGTACTCATATTCATGTTGAAGGACTGACACAAGAAGATTATAGGAACAGTCAATGAATCTCGTCCAATAAAAACAGGTTGCAGAAGCTGGTTTTACAGACACAAATGCGAGGTAGTTAAATCCAAACTGGTTTATAGCAGTGGCTTATGACAGTTCTTTAGAGTTTCTGTTATGGCTTGGAACTGTTATAATTTACTGCAGTTTATCACTATTATTATGTGCAATGCCAGCTCCTTGTTTTTTCAAAAACAATCACATCTGTCATTTTGAGTGTTCTTTGGTACTAACCATAATGCTGTCTGCTTATTATAAATTATACATTCAGAGCATCTTTGCAGTGTTTATTTACACACACACATGTCAGCACACATGCATGACTGTATTTTATCTCCTCTATGTAAGACTGTTAGTAATTGCATCATATAAGACATAGGAAACAGATGGTATATCTAAATGCTATAATGCCAGTCATACCCATAATGATTTATATATAATTCTCACTACTTTTTATCTTTATTTATGTATATTACAATCAACACTACTAAAATATAAGCTTCTTAAGCACAGGACATGTGTCTGATTGATTCATCTGTGTCTTCTATAGTGTCTACTACAAAGCCCTTACATGTAGAAGGTACCAAATGAATGGTTTTTTAAATGAATAAATGAACATTTTCCTGTGGAAAATACTGTACTATTATCATAAATGATTTTATTAATTTTTAAAAGAAGGTTCTCCGGTGCTTACCATGAGCATGGTTTTAGGTATTTAAGAAAATTCAGTATAATTGGTTTTCCCATTGGTATTCTCTTAAGTACAGTGGCCTCTGGAAAGAATTGAGACTCTTGGAATATCTTCTCTTCCTTCTTCAGAACTCTGTATTAGAACTATATGTGCTTGCTTATTTGAGAAGGGAGATGGTTGCTAGCATCCACATCCTAGCTCCTCACTCTCCTTTGATAATTTTCATCTCTGCAAACAAAGGAGTGGTCCTTTTAATTTTTTCCTCAGAGCTAGAGCTCTACTGGACAAATATGTTTGCTTACTACACAAAAAACATTACATCAACAAACAAACTGAAAAGGAAATATTCATCTCTGATCTGACCACCCTAACACACCAATTCTGGTTCTGCTTTTCCAGATTCTTTCCTAATTTTTCAGACCACCGGCCCATATAAATAAGCTTAGCTGATTACTGACCAATAAAACCAGTTCCACAAGCCCTTGGTGGCATTGTGTTGTTTCTGGCAGCTGCAGATATCAACCCGTAAGTAGTGAACAACTTCAGAATCAGCTTAGCTTCTCATTTGTCATCTTTTAGGAGACAAATATCCACTTGTATTTACTGTGTGGATCTTAAATTGAAAGTTTTTGATGTTATGAACATAGAAACACTTTTGTTCATTTAATTTGCAAACAACAAAGGAATAGAATACCGGGCTATACTGAGATGAAGAGGGGAGGATCCTGTTCTCCAGAGTTTGTAGGCTCTTGGGAAAGATAAGCAGATAATTTCAGTGCAACTCAGTAAAGTCTCCATAGCAGCGGTTCTTAAAACTTCTTGGTCTCATGACTCCTTTACACTCTTAAAAATAATTGAGGACTCTGAAGAGCTTTTGATTGTGTGGGTTGTGTCTAACAATATTTATAGTATTAGAAATTCAGACCAAGATATTTTAAAATATTTATATATTTATTCATTAAAATAGTAAACATAAATAACATTTTTTTAATGAAAAGTCACTTTATAATGCCAAAACTTGGTGGAAAGGGCTGTGTTTTGTATTTCTACAAACGCTAATACCTGGCTTAATTGAAGGCAGCTGGATTCTCAGATCTGTTTCACATATACCATCAGCTGTCAGAGCAATGACATCACCACACGTCACATCTCTGGAAAACTCCTTGTGAGGGGTTGAGTGAAAAAGCTAGTGTTACTGTGAAAATAGCTTTAACCTCATAGACTTCTTGAAAGGGGCCATCCTTTGATAATTACTCTTCACCTTGAGGATAGGTGGTTGAAGCATAAATGGCAAGTGTGTCTTTGGTTTAGGCTGTCACTTCTGCAGGCTGTTACTGAGTGAGCCCTTTGCTTTATAACACACTGATGAAGTCCCCAGATTCACTGGCCTAGTCACTGCTTCAATGTTTATGTCATTAATTAAACTAATTGCTCCCTGTAACAGCTAGGTAGAAGATTCCCTTCTTTCAGAAAATACCTCTTTTCCAGTTCTTAGAAAAATCCTGAATGACAAAGCTCTCTCCATAAGACATCATGTTTTGTTTGAAACCACAATTTGAAATAAGGGCATGGAAACCACTGAATGACCTGGTTCTTAAATGGGTTCATCCACAGTGCTGTGCAGGTCAGCTGAAAATTAATTTCAGACTTTTATTATACCACTATAGTGAGCAACTACTGTGTGCAAAGTACTGTGCCTGTTGTTTGTCAATTTACCTTTTTTCTGTTAAAACCTGCCTGTATATTTGCAGACATCACTCTAGTCAGAATTTAAAATAGTTGCCCATCAACAAGCAAATAGTGTGATGATACCAAATCTTGTTTGGTCTTTTCTTAAGATATACAAAATAGTGTATCTCTCATCCTAGACCTAACTGTGTAACCTCACCTTGATGGCTCTCAATTCCTATATTTGCTTTCATTCTTTCCATGCTAGTTTAATACATTACTTTTTCTTCTTGACTTAACATGTTAACTAATAAACAAGAAACTACATACTCTGTTTTATTCACTTTTATGTCTGCTCTCATGGCTAGACTTAGATAGTCTGATTATGATGATAACCCCCTATATCTCTTGGCAATTTTTATCTAATTTGTAATTTTAATTGTTGCATTGTATTGATAGCAGCCAGGTTTATGGTTAAATAACCACATAATTCTAAGCAGTTTAAAGTAATTACATGGAATTTGTTAGAAAGCTTCCTTAGGTTGAGATAGATTCTTGGTAATCAACTAGTAATTTATGTTTCCTTGCTCTACTCTCTGCTTTTTCAATGGGACTTTTCACTGTTTAGTCTAATTTTTAGGAGCACTCATAAAAATAGCTATGACTAGTCTTTTTTATTCTATGTATGCTGCTTCCTTTTATTTCTCTCAGAAGTCAAAGGTTTTTAAAAAAAATTACAGCTCCAGCATACCATAGTCATAATGTAATGCCTTGATTCATTTGACTTGGTCAGCAAGATAGAGAAGAACAGTAACACGTTTTTTGGCGTCTGCTAGCCATGTATGAGTATAAATCTGTGTCTGCTTTATGTCCTGATTAGTGAAGATACTGTCATCATCATTGAGATCACTTAGAGACACCATAAATGGGTCCAGATTCAGGAAACTGGGTTGCTATTTTCCTTCACTGTGAAACAAGAATTGGGGCAAGAAGTGACAGAGAAGGCTTTAGTTGGTGTCAGAAAAATATAAAGTAAAAATGGAGCACGGTGAGTCAGGACTTTTCAGCATCTGAACAGTCTTGTTTGGCTCCCCAAGGGTCATAGGAAGTAAATTAAAAAGACGCAAATAGTCAAACGACATACTATCAGGAGGTTAAGGCGCTTTTAGAGAAACAGGATCCTAAGAGGAGCTTATAAAATCTTCAGATTGAGCAAAGGGACCAGCATTGGGAGAAAATCTTTAGAGAAATTGAAACAAAGAATCTCCTAGAAAGAAAAACTACTGAAAGGCAAAGTTTCAGAAGCAGAAGAAAGTCAGTCTGAGAGCTCACTGCATAAAACTTGAGGAGAATATTTTCATTTTGAGACCAGGGAATCTGGTCTAGGAGACACTGCGCCCTCCAATCAAAGGGCTGGGTGGAAACTTAAAAAGGTGCTCAGTCTAGGGCCAGGGGAGGAAATGGAAACCATCAAGGGAGTTACCATAAGGATAGCTTGTGCAAATGTGCACCGGGATAATTACTTAGAGCCTGAATTATATGTTGTTACTTCTTCTGTGCTGTATTGTCAGTTAAGTTATTTTCTAGAAAGAACTATCGGATGATGGATGTTCATTAAATACCAGTAAGCTTGTGCTTCCTTGATGCCCATTTAAATTTTTCATATTGAATTTTTCTTTTTGCCATTTGCTGAATAGGATTTTTCTCCCTTTGCTTTGAGTATATTATAGCCATCAAGAAGAAACTAAAAAACAATTACTTTGAGTATGCACTAAAGAGCCTATTTACTTTTCATGTTCTCCCTCCCCACCACTCTGAATGTGGTTCTTAATTATTTGAAAGCACTTCCTCAGATCACTATTTTAACATTTTTTTTTTCTTCTCCAGACTTTCCACTTTGATTGCTACATTAAAAAACAAACTTAGGGAGGAAAAAGCAAAGTAGCCTGTCTTTTAACAGATTGAGACTTCAGATCCTTGGTCAACTGAAAGTTTCATCTCCCTGATCCATCAAGGCCTGCCTGGGGGTCCCACAGCCATGGTGCCTTCCTGGCTACCTTTTTCTTTTCTAGGAGAAGCATGTAAAAAAGTCACCCAGCATGTGAGGTGGTGGATTGTCACAGATATAACTATGCATCTGTATTCCTGAGAGCACCTTGCCTGGTAGATAGCATCCAGAGCCATCTTTAAGTTGATGATAATGATGATATTGGCTTGTCCCCAGGTTCCTTACACTTTGACTGTTTATTATTCTTTCCATTTCTTCCTCCCCTCTCTGTTGGTGACTGGGTACCCTCTGTGATCTGTGTTCTGTATCTTATTTATTGTCTCCACGATGGTAGTAGCCTGCTTTAGGATAGGAATGATGTCCTCTCTGCTGCCTGTTCCCTACTGCCCCAGCAGCAGATGGCAGTACGCAGTGCAGGTGGGTAAGGGCAAGGGGCAGGCAGGATGACTGATGCACCCAGCACTGATACACCAATGGGAAAGAGGCAGTGGAATCCTGTGGGAGGCAGGGTAGTGCTGGGGGAGAAATTGAGATTTTGCAGTTCAGTTTTCAAAGTTGAGTCTTGCTTTCCCTACTTCTACCCAGTGTGGCGGAGCAAGCAGTTTAACCTCTACAGGTCTCATTTTCTTAATCTGTGGGATAGACATAATACTGGAACCTCCCTCATAACAGTGCTGTTCTAAGGATTAAGTAAAACAATCTATACAAATGCACCTAGCATCCTGCCTGGCACAATATCTATCAGTTATCGCTAGAGTAGGAAACTGAACTGATGATGATGATAGTAGAGAACAACATCTGGGGCAGGGGGAAGTTGCCTCTGGTAACCACTACTTTAGGGCATAGTTGATTTTTTTGGAAAATTTAACGAATATCAGAGACAGCAAAGAGATCTAATATTCATAACTCTTCACTGTTTGCTGCTGAAATATATGTAGGATCAGTATTTTCCATTTCTCTTTTGTACACAGGTCTGCACCACAAGCTCTTCTCCCTTCCTGGAAGAGTACTGTACTTTGGTGTGCATTATCCAGTCGCATGCCAGCATACCACATGGATGCGAATAGCTGAGTCTCCCCAAGCCTCTCTGATGCTCTGCTCATGTTTCTCCTGTTCCTCATCTTGAGTGTAAATGCGCAGTGCACTTTCTCTGCTGAGATGATGTGCGCCGAGACTTGTCTACTTGGGGACTCAGTGGTGGGTGGGCTGACAGATCTTTTTCTGTATGTGCTACTGCTGGGTTTAGTTTTCATAGTGGAAAATGTGAAGAAGACTATTGATGCTATTTCAATTCTTTTTGAGCATTTCATAAAAAAAAAGTACAAACAGGTTGAAGATACCCAGATTATCTGAGAAAGAGGTCATTTGAAGGTTTTCGTACTGTGGTATACTTAGCTTTGTAATTAAAAAGTTTTCTTTGCTCAGTCTTAACTCTTCACAAGTTTGAATTTCAGTCTTAGATTTTAGATTAGCATTCCTAAATATATAAAATACATTTCAAAATATGTATATTAAAAGGTACAGGATCCCACCTCATCCTTCATCTGCCAACTTATAACTTCCCCAACTTATTCTAGCTTCTTACATGTACTTCTATAGTATCTTTATGAGTGAACAAGGGAGTACAAATAAAGATTCTTATCTACTCTTTTTATACAGAAAATAGTTTATTCTTTATCCTTCACCTTGATTTTTGCATTTAAACATTTTTTGGTGATCTTTCTATTAGATCAGTGTTCTTCAGCAGGGGCAGGATATGGAAATAAAAATCAACATGGCTAATAAATAAATCTTTACAACTTCATGCTTAAAAAATTAAAATTTATAGGAATTTTTGAGATGAAGTAACAGAGCAAGAGAAGTCATATACTTTCGCAGTTTTGAATTTTTAACATTAAGATAAATTGTAATAGTAATATTCTTTGATTATCATTTTATAACAACAGCTTAACTGATTTATATCTGTTTTTATAATTTTTGTGTGTAGCATCTACATTTTCTTAGTTAGGAAACTGAAGCCCAGAACGATTTAATAACATGCAAGGCCATTGTTACAGTAGGCCTGGTATTGGAACACAGACTCCAATTCCCAGTCGCTATCCAGGGTGTGCTTTAGTTTATAGCAAAAAAGAAACAAGCATATTGAGGGTCTATTCTGTGCCTCTTGATCTTACTTGATCTTTAAAACAACCTTATGAGGTATTATTCCTGTTTTACAGATGAGGGTAAGGTCCAAAAAACTAAAATATAGAGAGGTTAAATAATTGCCAAATAGCACAAATAACCAAGCCAGAGTAAAACGTCACTGTCTGCAAAGCATGTGCTCTTTCAACTAAACAGTCTACATGCTAGAAAGCCCAGACAGAGTACTGACCTCACAAGAGTTTCCTCTTTCTCTCATCTCATGCTTTTCGTGTTCATTTGTTCATTCCTGCACTGTGTCCCTATCCCACTGACTCCCTGCCCTCCTACCTTTGCTCGGTCTACTCCAGTCATACAAATTGCCATGTTGTTCCTTGAACACAGCGGGCCTGTGGCTTTTGTACTGCCTGTGTTCCTAGGGAAGGCCTCTCCCCCAGTTCTTGTTAGTGCCACTTGGCATACTTACTGTATTTTACTTGTTTGATAACTGGCTGTCTCTCCTGCTAAAATGTAAACTTCATGTGAGTAGGGAGGTAGGGATGTCTGTGTGTGTGTGTGTGTGTTCAGTGGCAGCTCAAGTACTGGTCTGTTTTCTTCAGTGCTGTTTTTCTAGCTGAACAGTGCCTAGTATGTTATTGGTACTCATTAAGGATTTGTTACCTATTTGAACAAACACCCATTTTGAACTAGTGTGTTTTGTGACTGCAAGCAGCAGACACAGAGTGCTGTCACCCTCTATATCTGCAGATGTAGAACCCGCAGGTCAGGAGGGCTGACCATATTACACGTTTTATATGAGAGACTTGAGCATCTGCTGGTTTTGGTATCTGTGGGAGTCCTGAAACCACTCCCACTTGGATACTGAGGGATGACTGTTAATAGTTCCTTTCCTCTACGATCATTGATTAAGCAGTTAATCATTTATTGAGCAATTACTACATGCTATGTACCATGCTAGTTCTGGAAACAGTCATAAGAAGCAACTATTACTATTCTCATTTTACAGAAAAGCAATTTCTCACCACTGTGACATACATCCACACCTCCTTTCTCATATGTACATCCTCTTCAGTGACTATGTTTGTTTTAATATTCTGCCCATGAAAGGCACAGAGAATCACTACCACTTGCAATCTACTGTTTTGTCACTGTTATTCTCTATAAGCTCTCTATAAGGCTACTTTGAGCTTGATCATGAGACGTTAGCAAATATTCCCTTAATCATTGTAATAATAAAACACATTTAGTCATCTGGCATAAAATCATGATTATTTTTGGATGGTTTAAAAAATTGTGACTTTGCCAGTAATAACATCTCATGTTCCCTAGAGAAGGTGGGTTTGTCATAAATACCATTTCCGTAGAACATTTCAAGGAACTTAAAGTTCTTGGAAAATATTTTTAACAGGCAGCCTTTTCTCAAACAGACTTCAAGGGCATAATACTTTATACCCTTAAATATGTTGTATGCATTTTATCTTATTAATAATATTTATATGTATTTATCCTATTGCAAAATCCATTTATATTCAGATGTTCCTTTAGTGGATTGAGGAAAACAGAAATAAATTCTTTAGAAAAGCATTCTGATGTGTAGCTGCAGAATTTTGTTTTTAATCTCTTTCATCCCTTTTTTCTCTTCCCAGATCACAGGTTATTTTCATTCATATATTGCAAATTAGTATTTTGGAGGATTAGTATAATTCCTTTCTCTTAAAGCTTATTCCTTGGTAGGTTGTTTTTCTTTCTTTTATTCTCTTTTTAAGTCACAAAGAATAATCCTTTTCTGAATCTTACTCTGAGCCAAAAAAAAAAAAAAAAACTTTTAAGCCCCTAGTTCCTGTAAGTTTTTTTTTTTAAAAAAAGGTTTTCCTCTTTTATTTGGCTTTCATACTTAATTCACTGGCACTCATATTTAACATAAAAGGCCAGAGCATGGAGCAGTCATGTGCCAGAGTAGATGAGTTCACTGGTTCTCACCTCCCTGCAGTCTGGCTGCCTGGACAGAGGCAGCGGCTAACATGGTATGCTTGGGAAACCAAACGTTTCCTAACTTGTTAGTGGGAAATTTAGACTTCAGAAATTTAGAAACCACAACAACAGATGCTTATGTTTTATTGTGGCTACTGAAGTCACAAAGCTTGGTATGAGAAACAATCTAGGTAGGAACCCCAAGAATGTAAAATGTGAGACATTTTGATCCTGAGAGAACTTCCTTCTTTCCCCCTTTGCATTTTAGCTCTAGTAAGCCAGTAAATAAGGAAGGCAAAGGAAGTAGGAACACTTAATACCATTAAATAGTTTTGGGAGGTCAAATCAGTTGGAAGATGAAGCTTGATGCTTGGCCTGACTGCCTGCTGAACAACTGAATCATGAACCACAGTGAACATCCTCCATCTACCCTTACTTACTTTTCCTATTAATAGTTCCTGAAGATGATTGATTTCTGTCTCCTGCATGATGTTTTGATGAATCTGGGCCACATGTAAATTTTAATTACAGACAGGTGGGATAGTTTTATTCTAAAATCTGTTGGAATATAAATGACCATTCTTGTGGACTGTGCATGTCCTCCTGCATACATTTTAAAAATTAAAATTATTTTGGTCATCTAACCTTGTTTAATTTTCTATAACAATTCAGAGCACTGGGTTATATTTCCCTTTTCTGTCACTTCTGAGCATTGAGAAGACAGAAAGCATGAACAGAGTTTGATTCTATTTTCTCTCTTAGAAGTTGGGTTTCTCATCTTAGAAGTTGGGTTCTTTTAAGATGAATGTATTCTAGAGGATATTTAGCTTGTGCAATAGGGGCAATTCCAACAAGATGTTACAGTGGTTTGCAACAGGACTGCTAGAGGTGAGAGCAGTGACTTAATACTTAACTTCCCTTGGCCCTGGGCCTGTTTGCAGTGGATTTTGTCCTTGGGCAAAAGTGTCCCCATTTAGTTATATATATATGTATGAGAAATTCTGTTTATAGCAGAATTGAAGAAAAGGCTATATAATACACCTGTGCATGTGCTATATGGAGACGAATCTGTTTTGCCCTTACCATATCTTTTGAATTTTATTTCATTTTAAGATTTGAATTTTGAGAAAGGCAAACTATTTCATCCTTGTAGTGGGTGAAAACAGTGTCATTGTTTTTTTCAAGTCATTGAAAAAAAGCACTGACTTCACTCTCCCTCACTTTTAAAGTTCACTCTCTTAAAGTTCACAGCTAAAAACAAAGGAAAAAAGCAAAACCCCAATTCTCAAACAATAGACAAGCCACTTTCGGAGGAGCTGTGTATTCAATGGACAGGAATATTTTACCAAAATCTGCCATCCACTTAACTCTGTGACCTTGGCTCTTCTGTCTGCTATCTCAGCTGCAACATGGGGAAAGCAATACACCTTCATCTCGGTTTACAAAGCCTTTAACGATCCTCAGATCCCATTTGCACAGGATAAAAACCACTACCAACTATAAAGGGCTTTCCTGATAGCTCAGTTGGTAGAGAATTCACCTGCAATGCAGTTCCATTCCTGGGTTGGGAAAAACCCCTGGAGAAGGGATAGGCTACCCATCCAGTATTCTTGGGCTTCCCTTGTGGCTCAGCTGGTAAAGAATCTGCCTGCAATGCAGGATACCTGGGTTGGGAAGATCCCCTGGAGAAGGGAAAGGCTACCCATTCCAGTACTCTGACCTGGATAATTCCATGGAATTGCAAAGAACCCAACTTGACTGAGTGGCTTTGACTTTCACTTTCACCAGCCTTTAAAGTCCTTTCCCTCCCTTTTTTCCTATATAGCACTGTACACAAATTCACATGTCAAAAATGTATATTCCATTCTATCAGAAGAGATTTTGTGACTCATCTGATCTATGGTTCATAACTATAAGGAACCTTTATTGGAATTTCATGGGATTCACATTTATTTTGGGTTCTTTATATGTCAAGCATTTATGGTAGTTCAAGGTTATAAGCATGCTGTAAAAGTACAGAAATAAATCATTTTGGTGTCTGGCACCTAAAATGTTAGGCTAAATTGAAAGTATAATTAAACTGAAAATTGAACACCTAAGAAGTATTTAGTAGTTTCTGAAAGGGAATCTTTATTGTCTGTGGCTAGGACCTAATATATGCTACTTAAGCTCATGCTGTAACATCTGTCTCACCTATTTGTTTTATATGTGTGCCTCTCCAGCCAGGTAGGACTTTCGAGGAGATTCCAGATTAGCTTTTAAGCCTTTTGCTCTCTCTCTTTGATCCTTTATTCAGTGACTTGGTTTTTATTTCAGGTGGCTACAACTTCTTTAGGAAAGCTTAAGTGGATTTCTCATACTAGGGATTCCTTTCCGGCAGAGAAATTAGGATAAAGGATAACCTCACTTTTTAGAGTGGCTGAAGATAAGCACTAGAGACATGGATTTTCTCCAATAAGCTTAATCCTTTACTTCACCCATGGCTGGATTACGAAAACATGAGTTCTTTGGGACTGCATCCTGCAAAGCACCTCCTCTTTGGCCCTAGGGCAATCCCTTGTGCCTCTGCCTGGTGGACCCCAATAGCATCAGATGCTGATGGAGCATCATTCTTATGAGCAGACTGGCATAATGTCTAGAATGGTAATAGGTACCATTTACTGAGTGTCTCCTATGGGTCTGGCATTGGGCCAACTGCTTTATCATCACTTTTAATCTTCATTTTAAGTATTGAAACCACTATGGGAGTCCAGGTTGTTCTAAAGGCCAAACGATGGAATTAAAAATCAGACTTTGGGTGTTCTGATGCTGGGTCAAGCCTTCTTTCTCTTTTTACCTCAGATTCCCTTTTCAAAGTAGACTTCCAAGGAATAAATCTGTCCTCATTTTTTAGAATGCTATATTTACATTTCATTTTATATCTTTTCCATGAATGTTCCCTAACTTGTCTGACCCTGGCTGAGTTCCCACAGCTCTTAACGGTTTTGTGACACAAATACTCTGTATCATTTTATACCACTTTCTAGTTTGTTATGTTGTATGTTTTGCTCTTGAACTATAAGTTCCTTAAAGATTTGATACCTCTGTGTTCTCTACATGGGTCTGAACTTGGTACATACTGGATGACCAAAGGATTTGAGATGTAAGAAGAGTCATTTCTAAGGGGAGCATGACTCCCTCTTAGACTGAACCCCACCTTAAGTTCTCAGAATTCACTCTAATTATTATTAGAGCAAAAGAGAAGTAGAATTTTGTTCCTCTTTTTCCTGTCACTTTTGAGGAGGGAGAATCATTCAGTGACATGAAATCACTTCGACACAAATTTAAATCAAGTTCAAATGTGGGAAAACTAGCCAGAGAATGTTAACTTCATCTGTGTTTCTTTGCATCTTTGCTCAGCCCAGTGAATTTTATGGGACTGTTAGAAGATTCCTGTATAGCATAATTTTAGGGGACATGAGTAGAACCATAATCACTTAACAAAGTTGTTCTCATCTTAATCTAAAAGATCTCGGTCTGCCCCATGTAGGCAGTTGTATGAAAGCCCGAAGGATAATATGGAACCTCAAACATAATGTATTTCTTTTAACAAAATGAGTGTTTAATTACCTTGATGATAAATGAATTGATATTATTCTTAAAAATAATTAATCTCATTAGCAGCAAAGGATTGCTTTTCACAAAACTCCAGAGAATGATTCACATTCTCTGCCATTCCCAATTAACTAACCAGTCCCTGCCAAGGCTGAGGGACTTACACAGCATCTCACTGCAGGCCCTTTGTCTTCAGCAAGGAGGGACTTTCTTATATTCTCCCCAAGTGCTTAGACCAAGCAGCTCCTTCCTTTTCTTCAAATGTAACAGCAGTGGTCACTTAAGTCTTGTCAGCCCAAATGGGATGAATATTTTACATTCCTCTTACGATTTCTGCTCAGAGATTTGTTTTTGTTTTGATTCACTTAAAAAAGAATTTTAAAAAGAGAGAAAAACTTGGTTCACCTTTAAACTCCTGTTCTGAGATGGGCGGGCCATGAGATATGGTAAATCTAGAGGTGCACTCTTGTCAGACTCGCTCATCTCCAAGGTCTGACCTCACCCGTGAGGCTGCTCTTGGTGGGTGATTTGGGGCTCTCACAGGCTCAGGGTTATGGTTACGTGAATCTTGCTCCTGGCTTCAGACTGGACTTTTCCCCTCACATTCTTTCCATTGTGTTTAGCTAATTTGTCTCTGTAATGAATGATCAGTAGGTTGTATTTTTATAGTCTTTGGCTCTACTTGATGAGAATTCCCTCGGGGGTGACTACACACTATTTTGTCCTTACCTAGTATTGAGAGATGCTTATAGTGGATGACATCATGTCCTTTTATAAGTTAATGGAAGCTAAGGCTACAGAAGGTTTATGCAGAGCATGGATGGCAGAGCCAAGAGTAGAACTTGATTTACAAACCGTCATTCCTACTCTGTAGTCTTAGTGTTGAGATAACACTATTTGTCTATCAGTTTAGTGTCACTAGTAAATAAGCTTGGGCATTGACTACATTTGTGTTGTTTTCTTTTAAAAAATAGTCCCACGTGGTTTATCTTAATTTTTATGTGCACCTGACCTACATTGTCTATATTGCTTTATCAATTCATCAAAAAAGAGCCTAAACAGGACAGTGACCAATTAACCGTTGTGCAAGAGCTACTGATGATCTTAGCCCTTGTCATCAATGGTAGGTGTAGCTGTGTTAGCGACATGGTGTGGCCTGTGGAGAACTTAGTTGCTGGGCTTGTCCTGCCTTGTACTGAGCACAGTGCCTAGTAGACACTCAGTAAATGTTTGGTACTGATGAGGAGTCACAAGCCCTAGGCTGGCTTCACAGGTTGGTTGACATTGGCATTACCTAACTTTGAAACTACAGAAAAATCATTCCTTTTCTGTAAAACCTGGCAGATGCACTGGATTACCCACAGAAACTCTGAAATCAAAGTATATACTTGGGAAATGGGAATCTGCTAATTTCTAGTCACAGTAAGGACAAACTGGTCCCCATGAATGCAGTACCGGCAGGCATTCAGCTGAGGCACAGAGATTAGGGGGAAACAGAGGAATACCCTTCATTAAAGACAAAAGCACTACACTCTGCTCTTTCATGTTTTGCTTCCCGTCCACTCCTTGCCCAGAGGCAATTCACCTGGTACTCTTTCACCATCTTCATTCTCATTATTTTGGGGAGGATGTTAAAGTGAAGTAGGTGGAGGTGGGTCGACAGAGAAGCATCTGACTTGAAGTCTGCCTACACAACATATAATGTACAGTAAAAGCAGATTGCTTTGACTTCACTGCCTTGACTTAATCTGAGCCTAATTTGTTTTTTGGTTTTTGTGTTTGTAAGTCAGTTCTATGTGGTTTGATGAAACAGTGGCAGAGATCTGTTTAGGGCTCCTGCACAAAGTCTGAAGGGGCCCCTCCTAGCCCTCTGTTTCCAGAAATATTCTGTTCCTACCAAATAAGAAGCTTCTAGGTTGTAATCTGTTCATATGTTCATTCAATACCCTTCTTGCCCTTGTGACATACCTACTAACTTAACTAGATCTTTCTTTTTTCCAGGTGCTAGGGATAAAGTGATAGCAAAACTCACCCTCAAAGAGTTTATAGTCCAGGAGATAAATGATAAACAAATTAGCAGTTAATGTGCAATTTAATGTCAAGAGAAATGCATGATATGAAGGAGAGTAAAGCAAGTATCACTGGAGCTTAAAGCCCACAGTGACTTCCTCTGAAAGTTTTCCAAGGGTTGTTTCAAAGGCATTGAGTCACTCTGAGTTTTTAAAGGGAACCTGCTAGCTGGGGAGGTATAGGAATACAGACCGCTTACTTGGAAGGTGCTAAGAAGAGCTCACTTGTCATGTTAGTGTTTCAGGCCTAGATGACTTTAACTGTGAAGTATATACACTCTTTGCAGGGCACCTCCCAGCTTTTGGGCAGAGAGCGAGCTTTGCCACCCAGAGGACCTTTAAGTACATTTATTATTTGTTTTCTTTGTTCTCTCTTTTTTAGCTCCCTTCCATTGTTGTAGCCTGGTTAAACTGTATTGATTTTCACCTCCTTCCTTTCTCTTTGTTTTCTTACTACTTGTACTTATTAACAAGAACTTTGAACCTTTCTTTTTTTTAAAAAAATGGATTTTATATCCAAATTAACACCTACAGTACCAAGGCTTCTTCTGGGGCTTCTGTTCTCATCTTTTCCTGCCATTCATTTAAGGGGAAACCAAAAGTTGCAGTCTAAAAATGCAGGCGGCCCCGGCTCTGCCTCTGAGCAGCTCTGTCTCTCTGAGGCAAGTCACACAGTAGACATGAATTTCTTTTGCAAGGTGAGGCATTTGGATCAGATGGCCTCTAAGCCCTCTTCCAGCTATCAAGTTCTGTGGACATTCCCTGCTAGGGTGTGTGGGGGTCAGTGTCTATGTGTGTGGGGGTGGATGTACACACTCTCTGGGGCCTGGGGCATCCCACAGTCCATAAGAAGCTATCGAGGCACTTCTCAGACTCATCTATGGGATGGAGTGTTTGCTATTCTGACATAATATACGCTCTCTTTTACTGATAGTAACTGTCCTTTAGGCTAGAATCAGTAGTTGCCATAAACAGAAACAAGGAATTTGCACTTCTACCTGTCCTAGTGGTTGATATACTTACCTACCTACTGTGTCTCTGCATACCTTCTTACCCCTTCCCCCACACAGAAACATATCATTTCCTAAGCTAGTCATTAAAAAAAATAATAATTGTATCTTTAAGAGTTAACCTTATTTTGAAACCAGTAGGGCAGAGGAATGTGAGGATGGTTAGACTGGAGAAAGAACGCTGCTAATGTGTTATTCTCTGTTCTTGAGCTCAGAATGAAAACTGCTGCTGTCCTATCTAACCTGCTAAATTAGAATCTCCTGGAACAAGCATGAAAAAAAAGGGAGTCCTCCCATATCTGAAAAAGAACCAAGTGACTTTCCTTGGAGAGCCTTCCCACTTTTACTTGCCTTGCAGCTTTCCCAGTCGGAGGTAATATTAGTGCAGAAGAAGGCCTGAGGAGAGAATCTCAACTCTGCTTTTAAAAAAAGGAATGTAGGAGGACTTACAACAGTGTTGGTGATGATCTGCTAAGGAATTAGTGCACCTAACCCTCGAGAGTGCAGCACACATGAAAGAAACGTAAGTGATCTGAGTCGGTGGCCCGTATAGACTGTAGTGATGGCAGAGGCAGCCATAAAATATTTCTCTGAAAGTCTTATGCTGCATATGCAGTGTCTCTTCATCTTTAAATCCTTTTTAAAACATAATTTACAAAAACTAAATCAGCTTTTATTGAAGCTAAATTCACAGTCAAATGTAAATTAAACTCTAAAAATCATTTAAAATTAATGATAAGCCCAAGAGAATAAAGTGTTCAATTTTTCCAATATAGTGATTGGCTATGTGGATAACAGATTTCAATTCCTAAAGCAGGTTGAGACCAATATTGCTTTACATACCCTGATATTACTTCATAATATCCAGTCTTTTATAAATAGTTCTCTTCCTGCCCCCCTTTCCTTCTTCCTTTTAATAGGAGGCTGTATTTTTTTTTCTCCATTCACCTTGTAAAAG
The DNA here is from genome assembly GCA_007570785.1 of Antilocapra americana. Classification (NCBI taxonomy): domain Eukaryota; kingdom Metazoa; phylum Chordata; class Mammalia; order Artiodactyla; family Antilocapridae; genus Antilocapra; species Antilocapra americana. Next base: position 9,620,458 of record ML664163.1, on the reverse strand, counting down.
CATTCACTTTGCCCTGAAGCAATGGATATAGACAGAACATGACCTAAGAAGAATTAATGGAATTTTATTCTTCCTCTCTCCCATTTTCATTTTTTACCTCAAAATCCATTTATTAACAAAGGCAATTTTTGGAGGGGGAGAGGGAGCAAAAAATCCTAAAGCAAAATTCACAGCATTTTGAGAAAGCAGATTAATGGGAATTCCAAGTGGACTTTAGAAGTTCTAAGCTTCATTTGTATTTTCATATTGACTGTTACTACAGATGCTTCATCATAGCATTAGGAAAATATCACAAAAATTAACAGATAAGGTTAATCGCCATAGAAAGGTAAATGAGTTTATTAATTATAAAATTCATGTTTTATTTGAAGATGTAAAAATTCACATTGATTCAATCCAAAACATTTTTTCCATCATATAAATTGTCTGAAGGACTAAGAAATGCTCACTCAGAGAGCCCACTGTGACATAATGTATCCATGAAAAATCTTTTTTAACTTTCAATTTTAAAAGGGATTTTAATGGGTGATTGTTCTTTGAACCGTGCTTTAAAGTTAATAAATGGAAAATAGTGTGGAATATTGAAGTGTGTCATTTAAAATTTTTTTAAAAATTGATGCTTGCCTGTTTTAAAAAAATAAAATGCAGACTCTCACACAGCTGTTAGAACTTTGATAGAGGTTATGATTTTCAACAGTTGAGCTATAGTTTATGATACAAATGGTACTTTGGGTAAAGCTAAAACAATAATTGATGGTTTCTGTTTCCCTCCTCCTCTATGAGATTCAAAGGAGTGGAATACCTTTTTCCCAAGACAGGAATTTTTTTCAGTTTCCAATTACAGCATATATCAAATAAACAATTTTTCTGTTGCATATTCTTTATTTCTCCACAGTAACCTGGGTGTTGCCCCCACTCTCTTCTCATTATAGTAGGCTTCCCTAGATTTGAAATAATAGTTTTGAGGAAACCCTACTTCTCAATACTAACCTGTAGTTTATAAAGCCTATCTTCAGGCCAAGGAACATATAATTTTTCTTTTAGAATACTAAAACCAAAGGCTCGCATTGCTCCAAACAAAATTAGCTAACAAAACAAAAATCCTCTGAAGCAAAAATGGCAGGCACCAATGTCATATACTTTAAAAAACTCAGCCACAGAATTACCAGAAATACAGATATATTCCGCATTTTGATGAGGTAAAAAAAAAAATCTGTTTCAAATGATAAAACATAGAGACTATTTTACAAGGAAAATAATTCTTTCACACACCTTTTAAGTTTTGTTTTATAACATATGTTCAGACCAAATAAAATTTAAGTGATAAATCATTTTTTCATCTCATATTCCAGTGTTTTTGACATAGCATATTTTATTTTTAATTCCTCTGCTGATTTTTATTCTGAAAAGTAAGATAAGTCGATTTTCAGCATCTGCCACTTGTTCAGTTATCATACTGTAAGGATTCATTTATAAGCAGTAGTCTATTCAGGGTTTAGAGGTAATAATGGCTCAAAATACCACTGATTAACAAAATTCTTCTGTAGGCTTTTTTAAAATTTATTATGTATTTCTACGTTATAAACTACTGTCCAACATATTACTGTACAGAAACTAGCTTTATCTTTAATTGCAGTGCAGTTTATCATTTACCTGTTGACTGGAGCTGAAGTAAAAAGTTAGAACACAAAACTATGATAGCTACTTTCTTGTACTAATTAAAACTTGTTTTTAAGACAGATTTAGCGTTTGTAGGATCTTTTTGAATCTTTAAAGTTAGATTCATCCTAATTACAAGATGTATTCCTAACTAGTAGTCTTTCATATGAAGATTTATAAAAGAGAGAGGGCACTGGGTGGGAAACAAATCCACTACCTTGTGGTAGTGTTTCGCTTTGTGCTCTTGTAAGACTTAAAGGAGTTTGAGTCCTAGGAGAGATAAGACCAGGAGAGTTGTTGTATTACAGCATATTCCCCCCACCCTCTCCCAAAGATTTCTCAATAGAAGCAGGATACAAGCATAACTTATTTGGAAGGCGTCTGTCATCCCTCACCTCTCCACATTTAAAAATCCCAAATCTGTATTTTCCGTCAGAGAAAACTTTTTAACTTTTGTGTGAGTTGGGAAAGGTTTTGATCCAGAGTTCATTGGACGCGCTTTTCTAAACCTGTTTGCAGTTCGTGATGCTGACAACATTAAAAGCCACCTACAGACCGTCTGGCTCTCCGCTCCCCTTGCTGGAGCGGAGCGGCTCTCCCGGGCTTACCTGAGTCGCCGGCGCCGGGGCCGGGCGGGGACCGGGCGGGGGCCGCAGTCGCGCGGCGTCGCGAGCGGGCTGTGCGCGCTCCGGGAGTCGCCCGAACAATGCGAGCGGGGCGCCGAGCGCGCCCGGCCTATGGGCGTTACGTCACTGCGCTGCCTTATAAGGCGCTCCGCGTGTGCGGCGCGGGCGGCGGGGGCACCGCTGACAGCCAGACCCGCAGCGGCGGCGCTGCGGCGCGCCCCTTCCCCGCCGGCGCGCGGACCGTGTGAACGGCCCGTCGGTCCCGGCTCCCCGCGGAGGGGAATGGGCGGCGGGCCGGGGACGCTGGCGCCCTCCTGCCGGGCTGATCTAGTCTTTGGGGGTCATGGTCGATCCGCTTGTAACTTTTATTCCTCTGGGGCGCTAAAGCTTCTGTTATTGCTTGGGATTCTTAAATATACATCATGTTATTCTTATGTATGCTTTGTAAATACGTTTTTCTTAAGTTTGTTTTTTGCTCGCTGGGGGCGGAGGGAGGGTATGGAGGCGGGAGAGAGAAGCCAGAAATCTCTCTCTTTTTCTTTTTTTGGTGGTGGGGCAAGGCATCTCCGGGAGTGATTTAGACTTCAAACCTTCTCTTTCCTCTTTGTAAAGAGTAGGGGTCCTCAGAGGATAGTATTTTATTTCCTGATGATGTAACTACCAAACAATTCTTCAAGTGATGATGGGAAGGCCAGATGAAATCTTATTTTTTTCAGTGTTTTTCCTGAGAGAACTTCCTCATTGCTCATTTCTGCATGCCTGTGTTTTAATGAAAGTAGTTAAAACTAATCAGTTTATTTGGCAGGGACAGTATTTATTGAAGAAATTTAATGTTTTGTGCTGTACTTTCCAGATAGTATAAAAATAGAACTTCAAACCTAGTTTTAATTCATCTGTTCTCTTCTACAAAACAAAACAAAATGAAAAATACCTGAGAGGAAAAAAGAAACTGACCAAATATGACTGAGTTAAGCCTGCTACCCTTTACTCTGGGACAAATTTACTTGTTTAAAAACTTTTTCTGATAAATGAGAATTAACCTCCTAATTGCTTTGCACATCAATAAGAGAAGTAATCTCAAAAACTCCTAGCCAACTATATGAATCTGCTAAGTAAATTAAAGACGTGGCTGCCTCATTTGTGTTTCAAATAAACTGAGTAGTTTAAATAACTTGAGTCTGTTTAATTTTTTAAATTACATTAAAATAGGATTGCTTCCTATTATAATGTACATGTCTATGGAATTATTGTTTCCATATGTTTCATCAAACAGAAATAATAAAAGTAGTCTGCCTGTTTCTTTTCTTTAGTGTGGAGTGGAGAAAGGCTGGCTGCAGAGGATTTATAGTTAGTGAAAATGGTGTGGAGGAAAGATGCAGGGCCCCAAAAGAAGTGTGTATCATCTTTAATAGTGGGTTCACATTGACAGTTCTAAATCACTCTACCTGTCTACTGAGAAGCATAGTAAACTAAACCCTGCTTTTTGTATATACTCAAGAGAATGTACAATTCACTTCAGCTGAACTTAAATTTTAATATTTGATTTGCAGTTTTGTATTAACATTTTAGATGTTAGTTTATTGGTTTTAATGGTTACTTTGCCTTATGTTGTGTGTGTGTGTATGTCAGTCACTCAGTCCTGCCTGACTCTTTGTGACCCCGTGGACATAGCCCGTCAGGCTGCTCTGTCCATGGGATTCTCCCAGCAAGAATATTGGAGTGGGTAGCCATTCCCTTCTCCAGGGGTCTTTTGGACCCAGGAATTGAACCATTGTCTCCTGCATTCTTTACCATCTGAGCCATTAGGAAAGCCCATGAGGTGTATTTAAATCTTTTTTTTTTTTTTTGGTGTCTTGTGTTTACCTTGTACTTATTAAACATACTTTGAGATTTTTATACTGTTATAAATGAGACAAAATGACTGTTAAGAAACTTGCATGAAGCACAAATTCCTGAATCTCAGTTCCAAACTGGTCAGGTAAAGTACCTCTACCCAAAGCTAGCATTTTTGTAACTTGTTCTGCCTCCTTTCCCCTCTGATGGATACAGAGACTTCCTCACATTTGACACTGCCTTTTATTTCTTTCTTATATTTTTGTACTTCTGCTTTGCATTTATGTCTATGCTTTTGACTTCCCAGTTTCCCTGTAAAATTTGTCAGGATTATTTCCTCCTTTTCTTTGGTTGAAGTAACTGAAGACTAGAGAAGTTAAATGGCTGTAAGACTTGTCTAGGATTCTTGAAGCAAGAGAAAACATGAGTGCTCCTACTCCCAAGTTCCTTGCCTATGCTGTTACTCCCTGAAGCACTGGTCCCTGACACAGCTATGACTCAGCCTTGCAACTGAGGTCATGGGATGTGACCACTCTCTTCAGGAACCAGTCAGTGACTCTCATTGGTTGAGCTTGGAGCACACCCCAGTCCCTGTGCTTAGTGCTCTACATGCACTCCATCATTCAATCTGCATAACATTCTGAGGTGGTTTATCTGTACTTTTCAGATGACAAAACACATTTGAAAGGGTAAAATGCTTGACCAGTCTGATAAAGTAATGAAAAGAAAAATTTGAAGCAGTGTTTATATGTATACAGGCTTGGTCTTACCCTCCCTTAGGGATTTACTCAGAATCTCTCAGAGGTGTTGTTAGTAAAGAAATAATCAGATTTAACTGAGAGGTTTGTGTCTTTATTTTCCAGATTGAATGTTGTACGAGGAAAGCTAAAACTCAGGTTCTTCAGGGGTTTGTACCAAAGCCGCCCTGATTGTGTGCTAAATAACCCCAGGGAGTGTTGTTTACAGTGGAGACATTGTGGATTTGTGTATTTACTAAGATAGTTTTCTTGAGGATGCTGGCAACATGTTCTAATAAACTTAGAATATTGTAACAGTTCTCCAGCAGTTGAAAGTGGAACATTTTGAAGAAGGAGCATCTTTATCTAACTGACACCAGGGCACCTTGGGTCTTAGAGTGAACACTTCAGCCAGCCATTGGCATTGTGCTCCACTGCCACATGTCAGTGAGTAGACTTATCTCCTTTCCTCCTATCAGCATTCTCCTTGCGATGTAATTTTTGTTCTTTTAGCTTCTAGCGTATATTACAAAAAGAATAAAGATGTGACCATTGTGCCAGTCTTAGCTAAGAAAGTTGTTACTTCCCTTTTTACTGAAAATTTTATTGCCCAATTCCTGTATGACTCTTCATTTTATAATCAAGAACTTTGTACAAATAAGTATACCTACAAATAAAAGTCCTTCCTACAGTGAGTAAGCTGATTTATAATCTAAATCAGCGATAGTTTAAGTTGTCATTTGGTGATGGTATGAAGGAATTTTTCTAAGCTAATTGCTTTCTAATGTAGAGGTAGGGTTTGTAGGTAGCAAGGCTGGAAACTAGGATATATTGATTTGATTGAACTGTGTGAGGTCACTTTTGTTAAATAGTCAAAAACAGTTGAATATCAGCAGTTTCCCATGGTTCAAGCTATTGCCAGGAGGTTATTACAGTGACCACAGCAACCAATGTTATTAGTAATGTCCACAATGTCATCATTATTTAACTGTTTTAAAATACCATTAACATGTCACTAAACATAACAGAGCCAGTTTCTCTTTGTGAAGTGACTGCTCTTTCTTTCTTGTCCTGTCTCCCTGCCTTTGTTTCTTCTTGTGATTGGTAAAGTCTTTTAGTCATCTGAATAAGTGCCAGAAAAGCAGTATTCATAATTAACTGAACCTTTTCTAGAACCGCCCACAGTTTTCGCTGTTGGCTCTTTAATCAAACAAGGGGAGATGTACACTGTTCTGTGAAGCTCTGCTGTAAGCTCTGGAATGGTAATGCTAACTTTGAATGGGACACATCTGCCCCTTTGCCTCTCATAGAGTTTATTTATTATGGACATGGTCCTGTTATGAGAAGCTGAAGGGAATGGGGACAGATCCAGGATGGCATGGTGAGGCAGAATGCTCTGATCCTCCATTGCATCAGGCTGCAGTTGGATTGGCCAGAGCGTGAGTCTCTGGAGCTAAGACACTCCTCCTGACAGAACATTCTAACATCTCACAGGCAGACTTCTTGCCACATGGCTTTGCTGCTGAGCGTTGAACGAGCCTGACATGGATGTGGTACTGATGGCTTCTCTGCTGCTCCACAATTTAGGAGGAAGGCTAAAGAGACTGAGCACCACAGGTGGACAGCTGTGGAACATGGAGCCAAAAGGAAAGTCCTAGGGTGAAACAGCTTCTCTACATGCCAGGGGCAATCAGTTTTCTGACCTACCTCTTTCTTTTTACCCCTCTTTCAGTTCCCTGGTGGTATCTGCCTCACTCTGTACACATAAATGCCCACATGAAATATACCACGTGCCCAGGCAGCACAGCATTTAACATGTGCACAGAGAGCCTTCACTAGCAGTTAATGGGCTGCAGTGAACTTTAGTTTACAGTGTCGGTCATCTCACTTTTACCTGCAGCCCAAGTCTCCTGTCCCAGGCCTCCATGTTCATGCATGCTTAGTCACTCAGTCCTCTCTGACTCTGCAACCCCGTGGACTGCAGCCCACCAGGCTCCTCTGTCCATGGGGATTCTCCAGGCAAGAATTTTGGAGTGAGTTGCATTTCCTTCTCCAGGGGATCTTTCGCACCCAGGAATCAAACCTACATCTGCTTGGCAGGCAGATTCTCTACCATGGAGCCACCTATGAAGGCCATTCATACTTTAGTTGATTTTGATTTTAAAAAAGGAACAATCCCTTTGAGAGTTAACTTGGGCTGATAGCAACAGTATCAGTGGTAATGTTAGGAAATGGGAAGCCCTTTATTCACGTTAAAATGAATGCTATTTTGTGGCTTTAAAAATTAATTTAAAAATAGATCAGTGCCCGTGTCATAATTTGGAAGATGCAAAAAAGTCAAAAAGACATTTTACAACTAGTCATATGATACTGCCAGCTATTAACAATTCCGTGTACTGTGTTTCCTTTTAGTCTTTTTCTAAGCATTTGTAAAGCATGATTGTTTTCATACTGTGGGATATAATTGTATATTGTTTTACCTTTTTGTATATATATTTTTAATTATGTTTCTGTCTTTTCTATAGACATTGGGTCATTTAAAAGCATATATTTACATATTTTCCCTAGAAATGGTGGGTCACAAAGCCAACCACTGACATCGCCATTGTTTTTTCTTCAATAAGTGAAACAAGGAAGTACATAGTTAATGGAGACTCCTCTGCTTCAGAAACCTCCTGTTCTTGGTTTACATGGGATGCTGTGAATTGACTATGGGACACTAGTGAGCATGCTAGTTGCTGAGCAGAACAACTTGGAGAAAATTAAGTATTGATAATACGATGCCACCGTAAGATTATTAAATGGGAAGCAGGAAAAGTGTGCTATTTAGGTCCAGTCCTTTTGCTCATTTATTCCTGTAAACATTTTGTGTTTCCTTGGTAACTAATAATAGTTTTGAGAAATTGTTGCACTCACAAGTATTACTGCAAGAGTAAAAAAAAAAAAATCCTCGAATCACAGAAATTAGACAGAAAAGACCTATTAGGTCATCTTCTTTGTCCCTTGCCAGTACAGATTGTTCTCAATACTTTGTTCAGTCCGTTTTTTTAAAGGGACCTTGTAAACTAATTTATGCTCCATGTCTTTTTTAAGTAGTGCATTTTAAAAGCAACTGCTCTGACAGATTTTTCTGTATCATTGTGAAGCTTGATTTCAGGCTAAGTATTTTTGGAGGAAGACCTATGGATTCAAAGTACAGTTGAACAGGTTATTTAGTTGAAACTCGATTGGAGCAGTTCAGGAGTTACTAGAATAGTTGACTGACTAAGGATAAAACAGTTGGGTGAGTTGAATTTATGTTTTCTTTTATCCCTGGAAAGTCAAATATAACAGTGCATGAGGATAAACTTTTAATCACGTAAATTCGTTGAAATGAGTCTAGAAGGCCTGAGGAAATAAAGCACTTAGGAAATAAAGAGGAAATAAGAGTAAAATGGCACATTCTAAGGTTATTTTTATGAAAGAGACATTTTATGCTCTTCCCTCCTGTCTCTGATTCTTCTTTGTGCATTATTTACAGTTGATTATTGCTTGTTGGGAAGGTGGCTTTTGGTTGTTAAATTCTTTCCCTCAGTCAGGCAACTTCTTCCAAACCACAGAGGGATAGAATAAAACTATCTCATGGAGCAGCCAGTGGTAGTGGTATAGACTAAATGGTTCACTTCCTTACATTATGGCTAAAGATATCTTCACTGGGATAAAATGACAGACAAATGAAGAAATGAGAAATGTGCAGAAAGGATGATTATTTCATAATATCACATTTTATAGTGTAAAAGACCTCAGAAAACATCTACTCTGCTTATTACCACTCTTTGTTCTCCCTTTTTAAGTAGATCAGATAATTGAAGCTCGAAGAGGTTAAAGGACTTGCCCCAAGGTCAAACAATAAACTGGTGATCCAGCCACTGTGTTTTATGGGTCTGCATGCCTCTGTTGGGAAACATGAAAAACCGAAAGTGACTGACTAAATAATATGATTAGAACTGTCAAAAAGAATGTATCTGAAATAGTAGTATAATGTACCATGGTTTATACTAACTACAGAACTAATATGGAACATTAATGAGCAAGTTATTTACTTTATGGATTAAAAATGCAATATTTTGTTACATTTCTTTTAAATTAAAGATCTGTATAATACTGCTAATCAACCCAAGCCACCAAGATTGGTAATGGGTTGACAACTCTGGTCAAAAATATCTGAACTTTTAATATTCACACTGCATTATCATATAACAACGTTGTCTTACATGTTTGCCAATTGTTTATTCTGTACATGAGAAATCCTTTTATAATTTATGCCACTAGGCATCCAGTAGTTTGGGAGGGAGATAAAAAGTTCTGTGTTCACCCTTAAATTGGAATCTCTCTCAAGTGAGAATTTCAACCTTCTTCCCAGGAATTGGTTGCATACACAATTCAGTTGTCACTGGAGCTGAATAGCCCCAGCGATTTGTTACTTCCTCAACAAGTCTACTCCATTCCAATCTAAAAACTGGCCTTTTCCAACTTACACTGACATTCCTGGTCTTTCCATGGAGCTGTGTTGAATAAATGCAGCTTTGACATGACAGTTTTTTAAGTATTTGAAGACAGTTTGTCCTCAGTTGTCACCTGTGCCTATGTGATATGAGTCCTTTCACACCTTGTCTCTAATGGTTTGGAGCTCAAAATGAGCAATTTACTGCTGTGTGTTAGGATCATATTCCCCTTCATAGACCTACAGACTTTGTGTGTGTATCTAAATTATCTAAGCATTTTAAGATAATAATCTAAGACAACCTACACCAAACTACTGTGTCATTGAGCTTCCTGATCACCAGCCTCCTAATGAGCAGCCTCACACTTAAGTATTTTCATCATGCACTGCTCCTGTGATAATCTGGGCTAATCACTTCTATCCTGTGTTGGTTTCGTTTATATTTTTATTTAATAACAACAATTATATGTAGCATATTTATTTTTTAATGGATGCCATGAACTGTATGCTTTACATATAATAATACAACTTTATCCACATAATGACTGTGAGTTAAATAACTGAGGAACAAACAGAGAGGTGAAGTAACTTGTATAAGATTACAGAGCTTGTGGCACCAGGATTTGAATTGCAGACAGACTTCAGCAACCTCTGATATCACACTCAGTGTCTTATAGTAGAATTTGGTCTTGGGGGCAAACAGTACTAAGCCTGGAGTCATGGAACTTTGTATCTCTCTTATCTGCCATCTAGTTCATTAGACTTGCATTGTAGGGCAGCAGGGGCTTCCCTGATGGCTCAGAAGGTAAAGAATTCACCTGTAATGCAGGAGGACCCAGGTTCAATACCTAGGTCGGGAAGATCTGGAGAAGGGAATGGCTACCCACTCCAGTATTCTTGCTTGGAGAATTCCATGGACAGGATCCTGGTGGGCTACAGATCATGGTTGCAAAGAGTTGGATACGACTGAACAACTGACACTTTCACTTTCGCTTCATGGGATAGTAGAGTGAGAATGAATCTTGGAGATCATCTGGTCAGCTTCCCTCATCTTGTAGTTTGTATAACTGAAACTCAACTGTAGAGTAGCCTGTTCAGGGACACGCAGAGAGGGCATAGTTCAGGCCTGTGTGCACCACACTTTTCTGCTGCAGAACTCTGAAGTGTTTCTGCTTTGTATAGGTTCTTCTCTCTTCTCCTTCCTCCCTTTCCTCTTCTCTTTCTTCCTTCCTGCCTTCTTCTCTCCCTCTCCCAATTATTTTTGGCATTAAAGCATTAAAACAACAGTACCAGTAATGGGGTCGCGCAGAGTTGGACACGACTGAAGCGACTTAGCAGCAGCAGCAGCAGCAGCAACAACAGTAATACAAATCACCTTGAAAGGATCACTGAAAAATCCTACCATACTGTGTTTTAAACTGTTTTCATTTATTGCCAGCTTCTGAATCTGTAAGTTCTTTATCTTTTCAGATTATGACATAGGTTCAAGAATCTTATCAAATATATTCTTAAAACCTCTCTGACTTAAGTTTCATAGTTCAAAGATTTAAGGAGTGGGAAGGGAATGGCAAGGAACTGATCCTATGTGGTGATTACTCTGCCCAGCCCTCTACCTTGATGACCCAAACCTGCTTTCCACTCTCTGAGATTCTGTATGAGGACTAGCACCATACCCCGCACAGGGTGAGCATTCCACAAGCCAGCTGAATGAGGAAATGACTGGAAAGAAGTGCTTTGGATCCAGCAGGAGAAAGAGAAAGAGATGATGATCATGTACACACTATTCCCACTCATTGACTCTTAGCTTTTGCATCATTTTATGTGCCATTTATTTCATATCTGTGAAGGCACATGTGTGTGCAGGATGCTATGGAATCCTATTTGCAGTGATAGATTTTGGCCTTGTACTCGATCCAGAAGCTATTCTTTCTTACATTTAATCAAATTTCTTTCATTTCCTTGATCACAAATATTACTAATCCTGCAAGTAGGGAAAGGTCTGTCATGATAGTGCTGACAGCCTCAGAATTTGAGGACTAAAATCTGCAGGGACAGAGTTTCCTCCTAGCACTTGCCTGTTGGCAAAACATGACTCAAAATAGAGCTGATGTCTTTTTAAATATAATCAATTCTAATGAAAATTGATTCAGCTAAGTTTTGAAACTCATAGAATCAATTTTCAGTTACCATGAATGGCTCCTGCCCTAGTGATGCCAGAATGTCCATGTTCCAACTCACTTATTCACACTGGGAACCTGGAGAGTCACTGGTGTTGACTTTGAGTGACCTCATTTTTGGACTCTGAGATTTATCTCCACATGCTGATCTACTCTGATAAGACTGACAAAAGTGAGACATTTATCTAAGATTACTTATTTGTCTCATTACTAGTCTGTGCCACTTAAGAGTGTGCTATAAATTAATTTTCAAATAAATCCTGTGAATAGCTCAATTATATTTCATTCCCTGACCTTTCATTACAAAAATTTAAAGTTCTTTCCTAAATGCAAGTATTTGAAATTAGCGTGAGTTGATAAACTTATATTGACATTTCTTCATTTCCTCTTTATAGTATTTTGAGTAGGTTCAAAACATGAAAATGGCTTAGGTCTTGCTTCATCTCTGATATGTGCTGAACAACTTTTGGTTAAAAGCAGACTTTATCCAACCATCCATCCTCTATCTATGGCTGTTGTTTGCTGAAACCTTGTGGAACAGATGTCTAACTCTTCTTTCTTCCCTCCTCATTGCTTACAACCTCTTGCCCCTGGCCCTAAAACACACACACACTGCGTAAGTACACATTCTGGCTTTTATATATGCTCACTCACAACTACAAGAGAAAATGAAGAATAATAAAATTCAGCTTTTTAGGTCAGGAATGAAAATCTACTTCTCAAAGGCTATTTGTATTACGTTTTTGGCCAGTGCTAGTGACCATCAACAACTGATAGCACTTTTTGTGAATGAGGATTATCGTCAGTCATTTGTGTCAATATGTTGGTAGCAAGGTGGATGGGATGGAGATTGGCAGCTGATTCATGGCTTTTGCATGTACAACATTAAAGAATTTCTTTGCTCCTGATAGGAAAAAATGGCCTGTGTTCTCCAATTAGATATTGCCAGTGCGAAAATATGATAACATTTCTGAAATAAATTAACCTTTGTTCATTATATTTGCTCATTAGAGTCGACTTGACTGGATGAAAATGATATTACATTTCTCGTTCTGAATTAAAGGAGGTGGGATATTCAAAGGGAATGGGGGATGAAGTGGTGCTTGTGATGGTTTATAGGAATACAGAAGTTATGCCTCGTCTGTACCTACCATGTTCTTTTAAGAAGCACTCAACATGTATTTGTTGAGCAATTCTGTGAGTATTTATCACTGCTCTGAGTTCATGGTGACGAGGACAGAGAGTGTAAAGCCTGACCCTGCCAAGATTTTGATGGGCAGATAGAACAAACAAATGAACAAAAGCCAAAAACCAATTAATATAAATTGGGATGCTAAATTTGGTGAAGTAAGAATTTTTACAAAAATACCAGACTTAGAAATATCTGGGTGATCTATATCTCCTGAAGATAAGGTTCATATGGACCTTGAAGGGTGAGTAAGTAATTCCAGGAAGGAGAAAGGCATAGCAGAGGGACCTGGATTGACTGTAGTCACTGACTGGCTCTCGTTGAGCAGTATGGGACCCCTGCAGACAATGGTACAAGTGGTGTATGTTGTAGCCCTGGAAGAGTGAGTGAGTGCATAGTGTGGGGCCAGACTATAAATGGGTCTTTAAACTCAAGTAGTGGGATTGGGTTTTAACTTAATGTTGTAGCCAGTACGGTATCCTTGGCAGCTTTTGAGCAGTTGAGTAATAATATACTGAAAGCAGTTTTAAGAGGCACTGTTAGAAAGTTTCTTTTCAATTACATCTTAAAGTGCAATATCCATGAAGTAGAATTAGGAGTACTCCAACCTTGTTATATATTTATATATTAATACTTCTTTTAGGTATAATCCTTGGACAAGTGAGGGTATGGAGCCACCTCTATTGAAAAATTCTGAAGGTCTTTTCTGAGAATCAAAATAAAATAGATGTATAATATTTTACTTAAATAGGAGAATTTCTTTCAGTTTTATTAAATGTTAGAATGGCTGCTCAAAGAAAGGCGGTTGAGCCATTTATTTGATAAGTAATTATGATTTATCAAAGCTTCTTCCCAGGGCTGTTTATATCATACACACACAAACTCTGAATGAATGAGTGAATGAATGAATTGGTTGGTTTGTCTGCTTTGATATGTCCTTAGCAGAAGTACCTATTTGATCCATTACTGACACTGAAGGGAGGCTTTTTATGTTTGAGGTTCACTTTCTTTTTTTTTTACTGACATAAAATAGGGGATTTTTAAAATATATTTTAAAAATTAATTTTTTAATTTTAATTGGAGGCTAATTACTTATTGTAGTGGTTTTTGCCATACATTGACATGAATCAGCCATGGGTATACATGTGTTCCCCATCCTGGACCCCCTTCCCACCTCCCTCCCCATCCCATCCGTCAGGGTCATCCCAGTGCACCAGCCCTGAGCACCCTGTCTCATGCATCAAACCTGGACTGGCGATCTATTTCACATATGATAATATACATGTTTCAATGCTATTCTCTCACATCATCCCACCCCTTTGCCTTCTCCCACAGAGTCCAAAAATCTGTTCTTTACATCTGTGTCTCTTTTGCTGTCTCACATGTAGGGTCATTGTTACTATCTTTATAAATTCCATATATATCGTTAGTATACTATATTGTTGTTTTTCCTTCTGCTTTACTTCACTCTGTATAATAGGCTCCAGTTTCATCCACCTCATTATACCTGATTCAAATGCATTCCATTGTGTATATGTACCACAGCTCTCTTATCCATTCATCTGCTGATGGACATCTAGGTTGCTTCCATATCCCCTGAACATTGGGGTACACGTGTCTCTTTCAATTCTGGTTTCCTCCATGTGTATGCCTGTCAGTGGGACTGCCGGGTCTTATGGCAGTTCTATTTCCAGTTTTTTTAAGGAATCTCCACACTGTTCTCCATAGTGGCTGTACTAGCTTTCATTCTCACCAACAGCGTAAGAGGATTCCCTTTTCTCTGCACCCTCTCCAGCATTTATTGTTTGTAGACTTTTTGATAGCAGCCATTCTGACTGGTGTGAGATGGTACTTCATTGTGGGTTTGATTTGCATTTCTCTGGTAATGAGTGATGCTGAGCATCTTTTCATGTGTTTGTTAGCCATCTGTATGTCTTCTTTGGAGGAATTTCTGTTTAGTTCTTTGTCCCATTTTTTGATTGGGTCGTTTATTTTTCTGCAGTTGAACTGCAGGAGTTGTTTATATTTATTTTGAGATTAATTCTTTGTCATTTGCTACATTTGCTTTTATTTTCCCCCATTCTGAAGGCTTGTCTTTTAACCTTGCTTATAGTTTCCTTCACTGTGCAAAAGTTTTTAACTTTAATTAGGTCCCATTTGTTTATTTTTGCTTTTATTTTCATTACTCTGGGAGGTGGGTCATAGAGGATCCTGCTGTGATTTATGTCAGAGAGTATTTTGCCTATGTTTTCCTCTAGAAGTTTTATAGTTTCTCGTCTTACGTTTAGATCTTTAATCCATTGTGAGTATTTTCGTATATGGTATTAGAAAGTGTTTTAGTTTCATTCTTTTACAAGTGGTTGACCAGTTTTCCCAGCACCACTTGTTAAAGAGATTATCTTTTCTTCATTGTATATTCTTGCCTCTTTTGTCAAAGATAAGGTGTCCATAGGTGCGTGGATTTATCTTTGGGCTTTCTATTTTGTTCCATTAATCTATATTTTTGTCTTTGTGCCAGTACCATATTGTCTTAATGACTGTAGCTTTGTAGTATATTCTGAAGTCAGGCAGGTTGATTCCTCCATTTCCATTCTTCTTTCTCAAGATTGCTTTGGCTATTAGAGGTTTTTTGTATTTCCATGAAAATTGTGAAATTATTTATTCTAGTTCTCTGAAAAATACTGTAGGTAGCTTGATAGGGATTGCATTGACTCTATAGATTGCTTTGGGTAGTATACTCATTTTCACTATATTGATTCTTCCGATCCAAGAACATGGTATATTTCTCCATGTATTTGTGTCATTGATTTCTTTCATCAGTGTTTTATAGTTTTCTTTATATAGGTCTTTTGTTTCTTTAGGTAGATTTATTCTTAAGTATTTTATTCTTTTCATTGCAATGGTGAATGGAATTGTTTCCCTAATTTCTCTTTCTGTTTTCTCATTGTTAGTGTATAGGAATGCAAGGGATTTCTGTGTGTTAATTTTATATCCTGCAGCTTTACTATACTCATTGATTAGCTCTAGTAATTTTCTGGTGGAGTCTTCAGGGTTTTCTATGTAGAGGATCATGTCATCTGCAGACTGAGAGTTTTCCTTCTACTTTTCCAGTCTGGATTCCTTTTATTTCTTTTTCTTCTCTGATTGCTGTGGCTAAAACTCCCAAGACTATGTTGAATAGTAGTGGTGAGAGTGGGCACCCTTGTCTTATTCCTGACTTAAGGGGAAATGTTTTCAATTTTTAACCATTGAGGATAATGTTTGCTGTGGGTTTATCATATAAGTTCCTTCTATGCCTGCTTTCTGGAGGGTTTTTATAAATGGATGTTGAATTTTGTCAAAGGCTTTCTCTGCATCTATTGAGATAATCATATGGTTTTTATCTTTCAATTTGTTAATGTGGTGTATCACATTGATTGGTTTGTGAATATTGAAGAGTCCTTACATCCCTGGGATAAAGCCTACTTGGTCATGATGTATGATATTTTTTAATATGTTGTTGGATTCTGTTTGCTAGAATTTTGTTAAGGATTTCTGCATCTATGCTCATCAGTGATATTGGCCTGTAGTTTTCTTTTTTTGTGGCATCTTTGTCCGGTGTTGGTGTTAGGGTCATGGTGGCCTCATAGAATGAGTTTGGAAGTTTACCTTCTTCTGCAGTATTCTGGAAGAGTTTTAGTAGGATAGGTGTCAGCTCTTCTCTAAATTTTTGGTAGAATTCAGCTGTGAAGCTGTCTGGTCCTGGGCTTTTGTTTGCTGGAAGATGTCTGATTACAGTTTTGATTTCCATGTTTGTGACAGATCTGTAAAGATTTTTTATTTCTTCCTGGTTCAGTTTTGGAAAGTTAACACTTTTCTAAGAATTTGTCCATTTCTTCCCAGTTGTCCATTTTATTGGCATATAGTTGCTGATAGTAGTCTCTTATGATCCTTTGTATTTCTGTGTTGTCTGTTGTGATTTTTCCATTTTCATTTCTAATTTTGTTGATTTGATTCTTCTCCCTTTTTTTTTTTTGATGAGTCTAGCTAATGGTTTGTCTATTTTATTTATCTTCTCAAACAACCAGCTTTTAGCTTTGTTAATTGTTGCTATGGTCTCCTTTGTTTGTTTATCATTTATTTCTGCCCTAATTTGAGGTTCACTTTCTTAACTACTTAGCTATCAGCAATTTTATTTACTGGCTGTGGAAGATAAAGTGGCAAAGAGAACCTTCTCAGATTGCTTTTCGTTAAGACAGACACTTTTATCTTCACTTTTCATCTTCCAGGGAGGAGAAATTCTGATTGTTTTCACTGAGTCAGTTTTGAGATTTCATAAATTGCATTACAAAAAATAGCGTTGCTAAGAAATTTAATGTTTTTTCTTTTTCCCCTGTGATCTTATTGGGCTTTGATCTCTCTATCTCTTTGGTTCATAAGTTATTTAAAATTATGCTTCTTAATTTTTAAACATATATTTTATGGCAGGAGGGAGAGATCTTTTTTTCACTGATTATGTTATAGTCAGAAAATGTGGTCAGTTGTTATCTGGCTTTCCAAGTTTGTTATGATTTGCTTTATGGTCCCACTGTGTTTAGTTTTTGTGTAAGTTCTCTATCTCCTTAAAGGGAATGTATAGTTCATGGAAGTTAAGAACAGCATTCTCTCTGCAAATTAAGCTTGCATATTGTGTTGTTAAAACCTTCTATAATGTTGCTGAATTTTGTCTTCCTGACATTAATGACTTAAGAGGTGTGTTTGACTAATGGATTCTGCTTTATTGATTATGCCAAAGCCTTTGACTGTGTGGATCACAATAAACTGTGGAAAATTCTGAAAGAGATGGAAATACCAGACCACCTGACTTGCCTTCTGAGAAATCTGTATGCAGGTCAAGAAGTAACAGTTAGAACTGGACATGGAACAATGAACTATTTCCAAATTGGGAAAGGAGTACATCAAAGCTGTATATTGTCACCCAGCTTTTTTAACTTCTGTGAAGAGTATATCATGTGAAATGCCAGGCTGGATGAAGCACAAGCTGGAATCAAGATTACCAGGAGAAATATCAATAACCCAGATGTGCAGATGACACCTCCCTTATGGCAGAAAGTACAGAGAAACTGGAGAGCCTCTTGATGAAAGTGAAAGACGAGAGTGAAGAAGCTGGCTTAAAACTTAACATTCAAAAAACAAAGGTCATGGCATCCGATTGCATCACTTCATGGCAAATAGATGGGGAAACAATTGAGACAGTGACAGACTTAATTTTCTTGGGCTCCAAAATCACTGTAGCTGGTGACTGCAGCCATGAAATTAGAAGGCACTCCTTGGAAGAAAAGCTATGACCAACTTAGATAGCATATTAAAAAGCAGAGACATTACATTGCCAACAAAGGTCCATCTAGTCAAAGCTGTGGTTTTGCCAGTAGTCATGTATGGATGTGAGAGTTGGACTATAAAGAAAGAAAGCTAAGTTCCAAAGGATTGATGCTTTTGAACTGTGTTGGAGAAGACTCTTGAGAGTCCCTTGCACTGCAAGGAGATCCAACCAGTCCATCCTAAAGGAAATCAGTCCTGAATATTCATTGAAAGGACTGATGCTGAAGCTGAAACTCCAATACTTTGGCCACCTGATGTGAAGAACTGACTCATTTGAAAAGACCCTGATGCTGGGAAAGATTGAAGGTGACAGGAGAAGGGGATGACACAGGATGAGATGGTTGGATAGTGTCACTGACTTGATGGACATGAGTTTGAGCAAGCTCCAGGAGTTGGTGATGGACAGGGAAGCCTGGTGATCTGCAGTCCATGGGGTCACAAAGAGCTGGACACGACTGAGTGACTGAACTGACTGACTGACTGACTGATAAGAGATGTGTTGGGCTTCCCTGGTAGCTCAGCAGATGAAGAATCTGCCTGCAGTGAGAGAGACATGGGTTCGATCCCTGGGTTGGGAACATTTCTGCGAGATGGGAAAGGCTACCTACTCCAATATTCTGGCCCAGAGAATTCTATGGACTGTATAGTCCATGGGGTTGCAAAGAGTGAGACTTGACTGAGTGACTTTCACTTTCACTTTAAGACATGTGTTAAGACTCTTCCACTGTGATGGT
Source organism: Antilocapra americana (assembly GCA_007570785.1). Classification (NCBI taxonomy): domain Eukaryota; kingdom Metazoa; phylum Chordata; class Mammalia; order Artiodactyla; family Antilocapridae; genus Antilocapra; species Antilocapra americana. Next base: position 9,601,659 of record ML664163.1, on the reverse strand, counting down.
GAATTAGTCTGTCCTTGTGTTTCTGTCAATTCTTGCTTTACTTATTCAAGATCATATTTTTATGTGCTTGCAAGTTAAAGCTATTCCTAGGAAATGCAATCTCTTCACATTATTTACCTACTCTTTATAGATGCTTTCCACCTAAAGTCCCTTTATATTAATATAGCTGTATAACCTTTCTTTTGGTTAGTGGTTGCCTGATAATGTCTCTTTTTCCATATGGTTGGGAATTATTATTGTTAGAATTGTTTTAATCCAGTCTGACAATCTTTGTCTTTTAATGTATTTAGTTTGTTACAGTGATTATTGATGTATTTGGATTTACTTTTGTCATCTTATTTTGATGGTTCTGTTTTTTACCACCTTTTTTGCTATTGTTTTGTCTCATTTCTTGGCTTCTGTGGAAAGAAGAGAGCAGCACATGAGCACACAAGAGTAATGTAGATAGTAACTCTGCCCTCCAGCCCCCTTGGGCCAGACCTGGCACCAGATCAGTTCCTCCTCAGAGGCTGCGCGTTTAAGTGTTTACAACAGAGGAGCAGTGTGGGTGGAACTCTACCTCAGCTCCTCAGTGCCACCTTGCCTCACACCTTCCCAGATGCCTAACTTCATCTGCAGGTGAAGGCGCTTCTTGTACGTACCTTGTGTAATTCACTTAGCTTTTAACCAGTCTACCTCTTCTTCCATAACCTCCCTAACCAACTCCCAGCTGTAAAGTCCCTGAAGCAAGAAATCTGTCTTATTTTCCACCATATAGCACAGAACTTTGGCTGTAAAAGCAGAGGAAAGGAGCCTATTACATCCTGGTTTCATGTTAAATGGCTTTCCTGCCCGCAGAGTTGTCTCATTTAACCTAGTAGGTACTGTCTACATTACTCTCGTGTGCTCATGTGCTGCTCTCTTCTTTCCACAGAAAACCATTTCTTGCTTTTCTGTTGTTTTTTATGCTTTTAAAGTCTATGTTGCTTATGGTTTCTTTTGCTCATGGAAGAAACCTGGGAAAGTGAAGAATTTATATAGATTTTAGGGCAATTTGGATTCTTACAGCAAGAAGGAAAATGAATATGTTCATCTTCAAAGTGAAAGAATTGCCCCGTTTTGCAAAAAGATTATTTGAAAGATCTTTCCCACAGAAACAATGTTATTAAGTTACAAAGTAGAGAATTGGTTCCCAGATTAGCACAGGGAGATTTACTAAACCTATAATAAAGCTGAGAACCTGTATTTCAGAAACAGTGATAGTATGGTAATATTGTAGCACAGTCATATCATAGCTCACAAGATTTACATATAATGTGATTATTGTAGCACATGCTAACGAACAATATTCTTGCAAATGTATAGAGATTTAAACTATATTTTGGGTCAGCTGGCTTTTTGTGGACTAGCTGGGAGCCTATGTTTTACATAGAACATGATGCTTGTTAGTAAATGAATTCAAGGTTCCCACCTTGTATTCTAAGTGAAAACCTCCATGCCATGTCCATGGCAGTCCCTGGCCAACTAGCCTCAGGAAAATGAAGTAGCTCTGGAAATACTCTTGTTCTCCAGGTATCATCCTTTTGAGCAGAATGTAGGTTGGCTATTTATATAAAAGGAATGTTCACAAGTCAGGTGTTCATAACCCAGAGAATGCTGGTATGTATTTTACTGGCCTGGAGGGTTAAGCTTAGTATATTTTATTCATAGTTCTCTCAGGTTCAAGGATGACAACATGTTCTTTTAAGCAACTCATACTCACCCGTGTTCATGACTGGAAAAGCTGAAAACATCCCCCTTTAAAGAATGAATCATTCAACTAGCTTTGCAGTTGGCTTCATAGATTTCATAGGCTGTCCCTCAGCAGGACTGTTTTTTATGTTTTGCCATATCCCATCACATATGAATCAGTAATTCAGTTCACTTCAGTCGCTCAGTCATATCTGACTCTGCGACCCCATGAACCACAGCATACCAGGCCTCCCTGTCCATCACCAACTCCCGGAGTTTACCCAAACTCATGTCCATTGAGTTGGCAATGCCACCCAACCATCTCATCCTCTGTTGTCCCATTCTCCTCTTGCCCTCAATCTTTCCCAGCATCAGGGTCTTTTCAAATGAGTCAGCTCTTTGCATCAGGTGGCCAAAGTATTAGAGTTTCAGCTTCGGCGTCAGTCTCTCCAATGAACACCCAGGACTTATCTCCTTTAGGATAGACTGGTTGGATCTCCTTGCAGTCCAAGGGACTCTCAAGAGTCTTCTCCAACACCACAGATCAAAAGCATCAGTATTTCAGCACTCAGCTTTTTTAATAGTCCCATTCTCACATCCATACATGACTACTGGAAAAACCATAGCCTTGACTAGATGGACCTTTGTTGACAAAGTAATGTCTCTGCTTTTTAATATGCTGTCTAGGTTGGTCATAACTTTCCTGCCAAGGAGTAAGCTTCTTTTAATTTCATTGCTGCAATCACCATCTGCAGTGATTTTGGAGCCCCCCAAAGTAAAGTCTGACACTGTTTCCACTGTTTCCCCATCTATTTCCCATGAAGTGATGGGACCAGATGCCATAATCTTACTTTTCTGAGTGTTGAGCTTTAAGTCAACTTTTTCACTCTCCTCTTTCACTTTTATCAAGAGGCTCTTTAGTTCTTCTTCACTCTCTGCCATAAAGGTGGTGTCATCTGCATATCTGAGTGTATTGTTATTTCTCCCAGCAATCTTGATTCCAGCTTGTGCTTCTTCCAGCCCAGCATTTCTCATGATGTACTCTGCATACAAGTTAAATAAGCACGATGACAGTATACAGCCTTGACTGCATATTCTTTTCCTATTTGGAACCAGTCTGTTTTTCCATGTCCAGTTCTGACTATTGCTTCCTGACCTGCATATAGGTTTCTCAAGAGGCAGTTCAGGTGATCTGGTATTCGCATCTCTTTCAGAATTTTCCACAGTTTATTGTGATCCACACAGTCAAAGGCTTTGGCATCGTCAATTAAGCAGAAATAGATGTTTTTCTGGAACTCTCTTGCTTTTTCCATGATCCATCGGATATTGGCAATTTGATCTCTGGTTCCTCTGCCTTTTCTAAAACCAGCTTGAACATCTGGAAGTTCACACTTCACGTATTACTGAAACCTGGCTTGGAGAATTTTGAACATTACTTTACTAGGGTGTGAGATGATTGCAACTATGCAGTAGTTTGAGCATTCTTTGGCATTGCCTTTCTTAGGGACTATAATGAAAGCTGACCTTTTCCAGTCCTGTGGCCACTGCTGAGTTTTCCAAATTTGCTGGCATATTGAGTGCAGCACTTTCACAGCATCATCTTTTAGGACTTGAAATAGCTCAACTGGAATTCTGTCACCTCCACTAGCTTTGTTCATAGTGATGCTTCCTAAGGCCCACTTGACTTCACATTCCAAGATGTCTTTCTCTAGGTGAATGATCAAACCATTGTGATTATCTGGATTGTGAAGATCTTTTTGGTACAGTATCCACACATGAATAGTGGTAGTATTTTGTGGCTTCTTCAAGGTACTGTGTTTCCTTTCTGCCTATGAACAAGAGCTTATTTTTTCGCCTAATTTTCCACAAGAGGCCTAGTACCTGGTAGGGTTTGCCAGATATATAGTTCAAGGAACTTAGTTCAAGAGTAACATAACTGTTAGTCTATAGCAGTGTTTCTTGGCCTGTAGATTGGTTTCAGTAATCCAGAAGAGGATAATCAATACAGACTGAAATAGCATTCATTTCTTTTTACTGAACTTCTAACACCAGACTTCCCTTCTTTATCTCCATAAATTCCCTTCATCTTTACTGGAAAACCCCTTCGTCTTAACTAATCTCTGTGGTATTTTCTCCTTTTGACTCAGGGCAGTTGATCACCTAGCAACCTGAACCCATGGAGCAGGTGCCTTATTAGAAGACTGAGGTTAAATGTTGGGTAAACTCTAGCAGTGATTACTGGAAAAGAAAAGAATGTTGATAGTCGGTGAGGGTTTGACAAAGAAGCCCCTCACCGGTGTTTGTCAGGCTCTAAGCTGTAAAGATAGGCTTTCTGTAGTGGAGGCATGCAGCTCTGTGGAAGAGAGAATCGTTTGCTTCTACAGGGAATTGCTGTACTTCCATATTCTAAAGTATGAGTCACGGATGTCTTTATGATTACACATCCCTCTTAGCATATGAGGAATAAACTTTAGAGAAAAGGAAGTTAAGAGAAAACAGAAGTGTGAATAACTACTATTGGTGCTGTCTCTGGCTCCGTTCCGTCTGCCATTTCATCATACATAAAGCGGGTAGTTCAGAGATTCCTCTCCTGGCAAATAAGTGGCAACATATGTTTGAAACAGTGAGTGGAAACTATAGGGAGAAAATGACTGGCATATGGCAATAGGAAGGCAAGGGAAAATTTGTTGCACTAGCGTTCAGTTCAGTCGCTCAGTCATGTCCGACTCTTTGCGACCCCATGGACTGCAGCGCTACCGTTAGCTGCACAGTTGGCGTGCTCTTCCATCACAGGACTGTTTTGCTTTACAAAGTCTGCATGCCCCATTAGTACATCATTTCTGTGTGTGGAGTGTATAGGTTTTCTAGGATTTTCGGTGGTGGTGTCTTTTCTTTTTCGTGAATGGCAGTCACCTTAAACCTTCTCATTCCATACAGAGGTCTTGAGAGAAAGATTCCCAGAGGGGAAAAACAATTTAATCGGGAAATAGGATGTTTTATTAAAATACCAAAAATGAAGTGTGGGAAAGCACTTTGAAACAGTCACTTTTAAGGCCTGAGTATAGAACATTGGGCCCCAAATTACTATCTTCAGGCATCATCTTCTTTTAAATGATAATTCTGCAGTGACAGTGTTTAGGATTTAGTTGTTGCCATAACAACTAAATCTTTGCTCACTAGTTTGAGATTTCACAAGTTACCTTAAAGGGAAAGTGTTTGTTGTTTTGATTTAAAAAACTATGAATTAATCAATATTTACCTTCTAATAAACTGAAAGCATTATAACTTACTTTGAAAAAAATAATTTTCTCAACATTAAAAAGAAATCTATGTGTACTAAATGCACAGAAGTCCATTTCCAATTGTATATCACACATGACTAATAAATAAGAACCGTGTTTTAAGTCTCTAAAATTTAATTATGGCTTTTTGTTATATTAGAGATAAATACTAGAGAGAGAACCCTGTAGGAGGAAATGGCCACCCACTCTAGTATTCTTGCCTGGAGAATCCAATGGACAGAGGAGCCTGGTGAGCTACAGCCCATGGGGTTGCAAAGAGTCGGACACGACTGAACATACACACTCTAGAGAGAAGCATAATTTGTCTCCCAGCACAATTTTTTGTTTTGCTTTGTTTGCATAAAAATGATTATGGTGAAAGATCTTACCAACTTTTATGTGTCTAAAATTTAATTAATTTCTTAGTAAGACTTAACTTCAGTTGCTCAGATTCTGGGGAAAAAGCCATTGGTGTTATTTTTGATTTGGGCCTTGACAATGAATAACACTAAGACGAACAAAGAACTTACTAATATGTATATATCTGTAAATGTGTCAGGGCTGTAGAACCCAATTATTCTGTACCTTCTCTCCAAGTATCCTGCTTTATTACGATTGGTATCAATGGTATATATATTTTTATGTCTGGTCTCATGCTTTAAAAATGGATGCCTAAGAAGCTAATGTAAACAAAGTGTTTTGTTTGTAATCAGAAATTTCTTTATCCATTTACATGTGTAAGAAAGCAGGGCATGGCAGAGAGAAAACATGACTAAGCTTTATAGCCTGCCCACTATCAATTTTGGTATCAAGGTAAGAATGGTTTTTATATTTTTAAATGATTGCAAAATAAGAATAATAGTCAGTAACATGCAAACGCAAACATTATATGGACTTCAAATTTTAATATCCGTAAAGCTTGATTGGAAGATAACCACACCCATTTGTTTACATATTACTGTCTGCTTTCCTGGTATAACAGCAGAATTGAATAATGGAAACAAGACCATCTGGCTTACAAAGCTTAAAACACTTATTACCTGTTCCTTTACAAAAGACAGGTTGCTGACCACTGTTCTATAGCTTTGGCAATAAGTACAGTTCAAAATGAAACAAATATTTGGGGGTACCTGAAAGTTTGGCTTTCTGTATCTCAACTAATTTGTGTTCATTTGCCTGACACCAAATTTTGAATTTTCTGTACTAGTACTTTTTTTGACCTTCGATCATTTATATTCCCTGAAGATTTATTAATCCATTATCATCAAGATAATGGATGCCTTTTGGTGGAGTACTGAGGTGATGTACATTTGAGGAGAAATCTATTGTAGAACAGTAAAAGTCAAAAACCAAACTTTTGTTTCCGAGACTAATGGGAGGCTGTGAGGTTTTGAACTGGTTCTATTTAGTTTCATATATTCCAGTCATATCACTTTCTCTTATTTTACCTTTTCTAGAAGGGGATATCTAGAATGAATGATAGAGATTATAGGGGAATTCTGTAAGAGACACCCCTGTATTGTGCCAAAGCTTTCTGCTAAAGTGTACATGGCAAAACAAGCCACCAGAGAAGTATATAATGCTCATGACTAAATGAAGTTTTCCTTGTTGTCTAATCACCATAAGTAAGAGTATTAATAAAAGATATCCTGATTCCAATTTGGAGTCCTGATACTAATGTTGTATTTATTGTTCTAACACTGGATTTTTTTTAATACCTTGAATAGTCATTAATAGGTATTTCTAAATAGACTTAATCTAATTTACCAGACTCTCAAAACAGAAGGAAACATTCAAAAAGAAGTTTTGGTTGCTTATTTGAGAGTTTAGATGTGATACATTATTATTTTTGTTTCATATTTCATATTTTTCATATTTTATTTCATTTTTAAAAGATTATTAGACAAAGACTGTGTTTCTATATTGTAGATAGCATTATTTTTAGAGATATGTCATGTCATAGGAATATGAAATAGAAGATGTTTCAAGTAAATTGTTTTATATGGAATTACACAATGCCCAGGGACCATGTTTGCTCTGATTCTTTATGTCTAGTCTCATCCTTTTCAAACTCACTTCCTTAAAAAATAGAAACCTAGAAATTTCAGCTAAACAAAATTTTTCTTTGCTAGTGACAAATTTCTTACAGATCAACTTTTAACATGCACACCCACACATAAACACATATATGCATTTTTCACATCATCCTAGTAGTTTTGTTTATTTTAATATGACTTGGAATATCACACAAGAATGTCAGAATAAGGTACAATTCAATGAGGTATATTCCATGAACATGGAGTCTATACTATAGAAGTTTAAGTATTCATTTCAAGCTATTCTGTTATTTGAAATACCAAGAGAAATCCAATGTGTAATAATATTCTTTATTAGATGATTATTAATATTAATGCACTTTGGATTTCTCTTGGCATTTTAGATCACCTGAAGAAGGGTGAATATATGTAAAGAAAAAGTGTGAGCATTCCTTTTTATTTAGGGTCTTAGAGACGGCTACCATAGATATGCTTTCGTTATATTAGATGAAAATTTTATGTGTGCATTTGTTTAGAGGCCTCAACTAAAAACTCATTTCTTTTCATCCAGAAAAGCCCTTTTAGAGAAGTAGTTTCCGGTGTTCATTGATGTTTATTTTATATCATATAAGAAGTCTGTTCAATTTTATTTTGAACTGAACATTGGTTATGATTTTTCAAAGCAAATTGCTTGCTTCTGATACCAAGTTATTACATTTTGCAGGTGTTTTGGTGGTTTCTTACTGTGATATATACTTTTAACCTTAATGGGCATTAAAAACACCCTAAAGTTAAAAATGGAAATCACATGTTTTAAGACCATATTAAGAAATATTCCAAATAATTGTGTCTACAAAGAAGTTTCTCAGTAAATTATATCGACCATATAACTCAAATAATTAAAAGCTATTGAATATAAAGGTTTTAGATTTTTGTGAAATTTATGTGGTAGCTGTTGTGATTACTGTTGTTACTCTTTTTTTCTAGCACCTTCCTAGCCCCTCTTGCATTCTTTAACAAAATATTTCTAAGATAAAGTGTGAGGAGTAACATAGAAGGTGCACTGTTCTTAAAATTATTGTGATGGACATCTTGGACTCCCGCTTTCATCGTGACTGTGACTCCATCCTAGCTCACCCTCAGGGCATGTTTCCTCCCTGTGCGTTAACATCTCAAGGATGATAAGCAAGGCTCTGAAATCAGACTCCCTGCATTTGATCTTAAGCTCTTCATTTATTGATTTTGTAACCTCTTTGTGCATCTGTTTCTTCTATAAAATGAAGACAGAAAGAGTACCTTCCTCATAGGGTTGGTGAGTATTAAATGAGTTACGGCTTGTAAGTACTTAGAATAGCACCTAAACATAGTAAGTATTAAACTAGTTGGGCTTCACTGGTGGCTCAGACAGTAAAGCATCTGCTGGCATTGCAGAAGAGCCGGGTTCAATCCCAAGGTGGGGAAGATCCCCTGGAAAATGGAGTGGCTACCCCATACCAGTTTTATTGCCTGGAGGATTCCATGGACAGAGAAACCTGGTAGGCTGAAGTCCATAGGGGTCGCAAAGACTCAGATACCGTTGAGTGACTAACGCTTTCACGTCCCTTCCCCCCCCCCCTTTTTTTTTTCATTTAACTGTTTAGCTCTTATTATACATTGCTAAGATGCCATCTGTGGTGTTCTGGTTGCTTTGGATCTTTGAAACCCTTTTAATTCTAAGGTCAGAATCAGCGTGCCAGTATTTTGTTGTTTAGGCTCTAAGTTGTGTCTGACTCTTGCAACCCCATGGACTGTAGCCTGCCAGGCTCCTCTGTCCATGGGATTTTTCAGGCAAGAAGAGTGGAGTGGGTTGCCATTTCCTCCTCCAGGGGATCTTCTAGATGCAGGAATCAAATCCGCATCTCCTGCTTGGCAGACAATCTGACTCTACCTCAGAGCCATTGGGGAAGCCCTTGACAGTATTTTAGGATGAAATAAATATTAATAAAATGTTTATTAAAATTAAAGGATTAATTACAATTGAAAACATTATACATAGTATTATGTTTAATTGAACCTATCATAAACATTAGTGATGTCATTCTTAAAATTTTAAAATTCATAATGAATAAATTCTGGAAATGAAATCCATTCAACTGTTTTAGGTTTGAAGATTATTCAACTCTTATCTGTGTAACATAGATGATAATAAGAAAATTAATAACAACTAAAATATATCTGGTGCTTATGTTCTAAACATGTTACATTTATGTAGATTAATTCATTGAATCTTTATAGCAATACCTATTATTATCCCCATTGAATAGGTAAAGAAACTGAGCCTAAGAGATTAAAATAACCAGGATTCAGCCCAGAAAGTTTGGCTGCGGAATCTGTGCACTTAACTCTGTTGTAACTAAGTGATAGTTTCATTATAGTTATTTAGTGCAACCTTTTTTTTTCCTGATTTAATGTTCATCCTAACAATCATTAAGTACCAAAGGTGTTGATCATTGCCTAACTCTGCCTCTTTCTGCTCTCCCATGCAAGTCTAAAAGCGTTGATACTCAAATGGGGCTGCACACTGGAATTACTTGGAGAGCTTTCAGCACTATTGATACTTAAGATTTAGAGATTTAACTGGTGTGCCATGTGCACTGGGATTTTTTAAAGCTCCTCAAGTGATTATGATATCTAGCAAAGTTTTAGGTCCATTGATCTAAAGGAAAATGAAATTTGTTTGGACCCGAGAGCATGTCTGAAGGGGTAGGGCATGGAGGTAAGCAGGGACCTTGGGGCATGCAGAAGTTGAAACTCAAGCCTGTTTGCATGGCATCTTTTTAAGAATTCCTTCCTCTGCATGCATACAGTGGAAATACTAGGTAACAATGAATTTGAAAGCTACCCAGGGATTACATTGTATATGTTATACTTTTAACTTGTTATTTAAAAACAAAATCAATTATTGCTTTAGTCCTGGGGCCATACATGGCCATTGAAAATGTTCAGGAAACATTTGGAAAAAAACAACATTGCTCTAAGTGGGAAAAGGATTGTGCTTTCCTTTAAGGTTATAGTTATTGTTCCAGTGAGAAGAGTAGACTGGCTTTACTAAACTGTTTAGGAAAATTGATATTTATTTCAAATGTTTATGGTTTATCGTCTCAGAAGGTTAATGCCAAATCCTCAAAAATGTAGTGACGAGCGATGACTCATTTTAGCTCATGTCAAAACAATTCGCTTTTGTAATTTTCCTGTCCCTGGAGAAGCTATTAAACACTAAACAAAAATGCCTCAGAATGAAACTGATTGAATGTTTTAAATTATGTACTTTTGCTTGGCTATTAGCCAGATGTTCTTTGGGAAAGCTTACCGCACATAAAGACCTGTGATTTGCGCTGACAATGATCCTACACAGTTTACGCTGCTTAAATATCAGCGGTGTATATTTTAAAGCTAAATAGTCAAGCAAAACTCAGTCTTTTTGCTTAAATAATTTGTATAACTCCACTCTCAGACAAGTGATTTTTATCTTTGTTAAACTCTGGGCAGAATATACCTAATGGGTAAAGTATTTTTCTCTATATTATGTTATTGGTAAGTAGCACAGATTCCAAGAAGCCTAAAAATAGTTTTCTGGGTGTGTTGTGTGTATACAGATATACACGTATACATATATATACTTTTTAAAAAGATTTATATATTTGTTTCTGTGTAAGTAGTACCAAACATCTTGTCCCCAGAGGAGCTCAGTGTAATGTTTTGTATGTAGTTTATATATGTGTATGTGTGTATTCCTGATAATATATGATACCAATGAACAAAACAGAACATTTTCATTAACTTCCTATGGTCGGTCTGCCAATACTCTATGAGGTCTCTTAAGAATCAGTGTTAAGCTAACTACATCATATTTTTTAGGAACAAGATATTTAATGATAGGCTTGCTTTCACTGACTTCTAAGTAAAGAGGATATTTATAATGTTAGATGAGACATTTTTAGGAAACATTTTCATCAATGTGATTGAGTATTAGTAACCGAGACATTCTTAGTACCATGTGGCGTTTTTTGAATAGGCATTTGGGAGCATGACCTTCTGGCAACCAAAAGTATGGGCCTACTCATGAAAATCTGTGGCACATCCAGCACCTAGGAGAGAGTGGGTGCTCCGTAGGTGTTTGTTGAACAGACTTTCTTCTCATACTCATCTGTTACATGATTAGAATCAATTTTTCAGGTGTAGTTCCATGAGAGGACATGGAAAAGGTAGTGATAATTAAGTACCTTCAGAGTGATTCTGTAACGGGGTGATGGACCATCATTCTCAAGGAAATTATCCTCATTCATAAGGATATCTAGCTACTAGCCCATCTAAGATGGAAAATGGTGTGAAGAGTGGTAATTCAAGCTGCATCTGAAAACTATAGTTTTGATCTAGGGAAAAAACTAGACAGCCAGAAAGGGCTAAAAACAGAATGGGAAGGGATTCACACTAAATTAATAGCATGATCTTATTTTGTATTTAAAATGTAGCATATGCAAATGTTATGCTTTCTGTCATACTCGTTTTCTGTCCTGAAAAAAGGTTTAATCAGAGTTGGAGGTTTCATATAAGTGCAAACAAAGTGGTAAGCTCCCATTTGATGTAGCAATTCCACTCCTGGTTATTTATCCAAAGAAAAAGAAAGCATGAATTCAGAAAGGTATATGCACTCACATATGTTCATCGCAGCATTATTTACGAAAGCCAAGATATGGAAGCAGCCTAAGTGTCCATCAATAGATGAATGGATAAAGAAGATGTGGCGTGTATACACAGTGGAATATTACTCAGCCATAAAATGAAAAAGAAGCATTTCTATTTGTGACAATAGGGATGGACCTAGAGACTATTACAATAAGTAAGTCAGACAAAGAAAGATAAATACTGTATGATTGCACTTACACTTATATGTGAAATCTAAAAAACAAAACAAGTGAACAAATATAACTAAACAGAAGCAGAGTTACGGATACAGAGGACAGAGGGGAGGGAAGTGCGGGAGGAGAAAAATAGGTGAGATAAGTGAAGGAGATTAAGAGGTACAAACTTTCAGTTATAGAATGAAAGAATCACAGGTATAAAATGTACAATGTGGGGAATATAGCCAATAATTACATAATGTCTTTGGTGACAGGTGACGATTAGACTTGTGGTGATCACTTAAAAATATACAGAAATATCAAATTGCTACGTTGTACACCAGGAACTAACATAGTGTTGTAGATCAGTTATACCTCAAAAACAAAGAAAAACACTTAAAAAGAGACCAGACTGTGGTTACCAGACACTGTGGTGGTGTGGGGGGCAGGGGTGTTAGGAGGAGGGGGAATTGGATGAAGGTAGTCAAAAGTCTAGAGAGTTGGACCATAAAGAAGGTTGAGCACCGAAGAATTGATGCTTTTGAATTGTGGTGCTGGAGAAGACTCTTGAAAGTCCACTGGACTGCAAAGAGATCAAACCAGTCCATCCTAAAGGAATTTATATTCATTGGAAGGACTGATGCTGAAGCTGAAGTTCCAATACTTTGGCCACCTGATGTGAAGAGCTGCCTCACTGGAAAAGACCCTGGTGCTGGGAAAAATTGAGGGCAGGAGGAGAAGGGGTCAACAGAGGATGAGATGGTTGGATAGCATCACTGACTCAATGGACATAAATTTTGAGCAAACTCTGGGAGATAGTGAAGGACAGGGAAGCCTAGTGTGCTGGAGTCCCTGGGGTTGCCAAGAGTCAAACACAATTTAGCAACTGAACAAAAATAGTCAAAAGATATAAACTTCCAGTTATTTATCTTATAAGTACAAAGGATATAATGTACAGCATTACAAATTTAATAATACCGCTATATGTTATATATGAAAGATAAGAGAGTAAATCCTAAGTTCTCATCACAAGGAAACTTTTTCCTATATTTAGTCTCATATTTATATGAAATGATGGATGTTCACTAAAGTGTTAATTACTGGGTTGTATCTGACTGTTTGTGACCCATGGACTATAACTTGCCAGGCTCCTCTATCAGTGAAATTCTCCAAGCAAGAATATTGGAGTGGATACTGAAGTGGGTAGCCACATCCTTCTCCAGGGCATCATCCCGACCCAGGGATCAAACCTATGTCTCCTGCCTTGCAGGCAGATTCTTTACCATCTGAGCCACCGGGGAAACCCAGGATGTTCACTGAGCTTACTGTGATTATCATTTCATGATGTAAGTAAGTCAGATCATTATCCTGTACACCTTAAACTTACATAGTACTATATGTTTAATTATATTTCAATAAAACTTGGAAGAACAAAGCAGATGACTTAAATGTATTAAATCATAAAGAGTATGGCAGGGCAAACACACTTGTTTACCCAGCCTAGAATTGTTAGAATTGGAGTCTTGAAGGAAAATGAAGGAAATGCATTTACTCAAAGAGCAGTGTGCTGCAGTGCGTGGCCGCCTCATGTTTAAGAAAGACTGCTGGGTTCAGTTCAGCTCCCTGTCCATTTCTAACTCTGTGTCCTTAATCACCTTATCTTCTAAGTCTTTAGTTTCTTCATCTAGAAAATCCTGCTAATAATAGTACCTATCTCAAACAGCTGTTACAAAGGTTAAAGATTAAGTGAAAAGCACTTAAAACAGCTAGCATAGAGTAAGCGCTCTGTGTGTGTTTGTGTGTGTGTGTGTGTGTGTGTGTGTGTGTACATGTGCTTGTTTTAAAGCATTTGCCATATAGATCAGGTGGGTTAAAAAATAACTAGCTTTAGAATAATTACTTACATTTGAAATCCAAAATTGGCTATTTAGAGTAGTTTATTTTTTAAGGTTGCATCCTCACAGGCCTCTAAAAGGCTTCCATAAGAGACAGAAATCTTGGACTGGTTGGCTGGTTTGATCAGTGACCTGGCCCAAAAAGTATTTGTTTCTGTATTTACTGAAATGCTTCACACAGAAAACCACACAGCTATTTCCCAGGCTGAAATAATGAGATAAAGATAAAGCTCTCCTTCCTGCTGCTTCACTTGCTTGTACTAATTTGTCCTAAATGAAAAACTCTTCATTTGGTAATAAAAAAGTATGACTTCCAGTAATAGAAACAAGCCCAAGCTAATTGAGTTAAGCAAGATCTTTGGCCAGGAAACGTAACTATTGAGATATGCATCTTGTTTTTCCAAGCAAATGCTCCTACTTTGGAATCTGAGTGGGCTTTAATCTGTTTACCTGGCTTGAGTTGCCCAGTTTTTAGACAAGCACTTTGCATTTCTGGCAGCAGTAAGTGTGATGAATGTTTTTGTTATTGTTGCACTTAATGATAAGTGTGTGGTTTTTATTCTCACTATAAAGAAGGGTCTGTAAGGACCATAGGCTAGATTGTTTAACCATTAGAATGTGCTTATTTTGTTATTTCCATCATTTGCTAGTATTTTTGTTCTAATCTTGGAATAGATCTTTCAGTAGGAAGAGAAAAACATTGTTTTCAAATCAAATATTTATAACCTCTGTAAGTAGTAGAACTTGCCTGGTAAAAATGTATTTCATTTCTGTTAAGGCAGGTTTTTTTATTTTTGGCACTGGCATTTTTTCAATGACCAAGGACCTTTTACAAATATATTGAACATGCTTCTTTAAATAGGCTATTCCATTAAAATGAGATCAAAGAACCTTCCGAACATTCATTTTTGTTAGTTTGGCATCTTCCTATTCTAACCCTAGGAAGCTTAGAGGTTTCCATACTTTTGTTTTGCTGTTGTTTTCATGACTGCTCCTTGCTTCTCAGTCAGCCTGAGATTCATGCCTATTTTAACTTCCCATCAGTGTCTGTAGTAGCTATATCTTTCTTGCCTCCCATGCCCACTTGTCTTCCTTGGGACTTGACTCTAGTCATCCTCTCTTATTCCATCATTTTCAGTCTTAATTGGCCCCTTTCCTTCAACTTTACTATTTCTACAAGTGAACAGTCTTTTCCCTTCCCATCCCTGATGAATTTCTTGAAAAAATATCACTATACTCAGTGTGTCTACATCCTAACCATATTCTGGTTTCTTCAAATCTGGTTTCAGCACCTGCCATTCTGATGAAATTATTCTGAGGTCATTGGCGATTTCATCAAGTCAAGCAAACTTCACCCTCTGCTACTTTTCTCTGCCAATTAACACAGTTAGCTACCTATCCACTCCTTGAAATTCTTCCTTTGGCTGCTAAGACACTGGGCTCTTTAAATTCTCTTTCATAGACTGCTGCTTCTCTACTCTCTTTGATAGCTTATTCCCCTTTTCTTATCCTCTGAATGTAGGCATTTGCTAGAACAATCTAGCCCTTTGCATTCTATACTACTACTAGGTGCTCTAACCTGCTCTTACTGTTTCAATCTACCTCTCCATACTAGAACTCCCACATCTCTGTCTTTAGCCACTGCTTGCCTGAATTCTCTCTGGTCCCATATGTGCAGTTACTCCTAGATGTCTTTTCAGTTTCTCAGGCACAGCATCCCAAAATCAAACTCATCCGCCTCTCCGAATCTTCCAGTCACTGTTATGAGAACCAGTCTTCTTCTTACCAGGATGATAAGAGTTGCTGAGTTCAGTCATTTCTACTTCTTGCACCTTCAGAATGTGTAGCATATCACATTTCTCAACTTATAAGTACTGTTTTTCCATTTTTTCCCTTATTGAGGTATACTTTATATTTATATTTAATGTGCACACACATTAAACATGCAGATTAGTGAGTTTTTATAGATGCATATACTTGTATAAACACTATGCAGATCAAAATGTAGAATGTGTCCAAGTCTGCAGCAGACCTCCTTTGTGCCACCTTCCAGTTGATACCCACTTTCTTCCCAGGAAGTAACCACTACTTTGACGTCTATTACCGCGGTTTAATTTGCTTTCCTGAACTTCATGCAAATTCACTCTCATATAAATGGAAATTCAGCTTCATATAAATGGAATTTATATTGCTACCAGAAATACATATGTAAGTTCCAGTTGCTCTACTTCTTTAGCAATACTTGATATTGTCCTTTTAATTTTAGCCTTTCTGGTAGGACTGTAGTGGTATCATTATAGTTTAGTTTGCATTCCTCTGATGATTAATAATGTTGAACTTCCTTTTCACATGATTCTTTGGTTATCCAAATAAGTGTCCTTAAGTCTTTTCCTTTTTTATATTGGATTGCCAGTCTTTTCTTTTGAATTGATTTTTACAAGTTCTTTATATATTCTGGACATTAGTCTTTTGTTGGTTATATGTATGCAGGTATCTTTTCCCAATCTGTGCTTTGCCTTTTGTAGAGGAAAAGTAATTAGCCAAGATGGTGATGGTCAGGCTCTCTCGCCCCACTTCCTGTAAACAATGACTTCGCGTGGCTATGTAATAGCTGAGATCATCCACAGCACTGCGCACACACATTGTGATGTAATAGCTTGGCAAATTGCCACCTTTGTTCATGTATACCTATATTAAACACACCTGAAACAGCCCTTTCTGATGCGTCAGCCATTGGTGAATAAAGCATGTCTTCAGCTCCTAGGGTTTCTCTCCTTTTATTCTAGCTTCCCAGCTCGCACCTTGCCTACCATGGGTTCAGCACTTGACAAGACACCTTTTCATCTGATTATTGTTATATTTAGATTAATTTATTAATTTATAATGGATTGATTAATTTTAATAAAGTCTAATAATTAATCTTTTATGATTAGTGCTCTTGCATCCTTTTCAAGAAAATGTTACCCTCTTCAAGATCATGAAGATAAACTGAGGCACAGAGAGATTAAGTGGTTTGTGCTAAGGTTGTGGCAGACTTGTTAGTTATCTTTGAAACATCAATTGGTTTTTTCCTTCCTGGGCTTATATGGCTGCCGAGCCAGACATTCCTACCTCTCCCTGTATTGAGAAGAGGCTATGTGAGTTTGGATTCAATTAGTGGAATGTGAATAATAGAGATGGTCAACTCCAACTTGAAAAGAAGATACTTTTCATGTTACCCTTCTTTCCCATCCTCTCCATCCTCCATGCTCTTTAAGAGAGACATAGTGGGGTTTCAGCTTTGATCATGCAGATGAAGACAACATTCTGAATGATCTCATGGAGCTGAGCATACTTAAGTTTATTTAAATAATATTTTCAATTATTCAGTAAAAGTAGCTCAAATGCCACTTTTTCCATGAAACCTAATCTTGTCCCCTAATTAGTATTCACCTCTTTTTTCTGCCACCTGAATGCTTTTCTGCCCCTGAGGGCAAGGATCACTTTTGTGTTTTAGTGTCTTGCGCACATTAGACACTCAGTAACTGTTTTGAAATTAATGGATAAATTCGACAATAAGTGGATTTTTCAGGATTGGGAAAGGAGTACGGCAAGGCTGTGTATATTGTCACCCTGCTTATTTAATTTATAGCCAGAGTACATCATGTGAAATGATTGGCTGAATGAAGCTCAAGCTGGAATCAATATTGCCAGGAGAAATAGCAATAACCTCAGATATGCAGATGATACCACCCTAATGGCGGAAAGTGAAGAGGAACTAAAAAGCCTCTTGATGAAGGTAAAAGAGGAGAGTGAAAAAGCTGGCTTAAAACTCAGCATTCAAAACACAAAGATCACAGCATCCAGTCCCATCACTTCATGGCAAATAGAAGGGGAAAAAATGGAAACAGTGACAGACTTTATTTTCTTGGGCTCCCAAATCACTGCAGGTGGTATCTGCAGCTATGAAATTAAAAGATGCTTGTTCCTTGGAAGAAAAGCTATGAACAACCTAAACAGCATATTAAAAAACAGAGACGTCACTTTGCCGACAAAGGACCATCTAGTCAAAGGTATGGTTTTTTCCCTAGTCATGTACAGGGGTGAGAGTTGGACCATAAAGAAGGCTGAGTGCTGAAGAATTGATGCTTTCGAACTGTAGGGCTGGAGAAGACTCTTGAGAGTCCCTTGGTCAGCAAGCAGATCAAACCAGTCAGTCCTAAAGAAAACAACCCTTAATATTCATTGGAAGGACTGATGCTGAAGCTGCAGCTCCAATTCTCTGGCCACCTGATGTGAAGACCAACTCACTGGATAAGACCCTGATGTTGGGAAAGATTGAAGGCAGGAGGAGAGGGGGACGACAGAGGATGAGACAGTTGGATGACATCAGGGAGGCAATGGACATGAGTTTGAGCAAGCTCCAAGAGATGGTGAAGGACAGGGAAGCCTGGTATGCTGCAGTCCATGGGGTCACAAAGAGTCAGACATGACTGAGCAACTGAACAACAATAAAAACTATATATATAATATTAAGAAACGTTGATCTGGTCGTATAATGAGTGTAGCGTCACTGGAAATTTAAGCTCTCTCCATACTGGTTCTGTGCCTTCTCTTTGCTGTGGTTCTGACTCAGCAGTTCTGACTCAGCAGTTTTGCTGTGCTTGTATCATTTTACCTTCCATAACACAGCCTGTACAGCTGGCTGTCCTGATACTAATTGCTGACATAGTGTGACCATGACTTCATTTGACCTTTCAGCAAACAAGACCTTTCTGATTGCTGTATAGTGAAAAGAAGTTCACATGGTAAAAGAGATGCTATTTTCTTTTCAAAGCTGGTGATTCGACATAGACAACTATGTGACAACTGGCTTCACTCAGGTTCTCTTGGCATCTTAAAAGAACATTTAAACCATGTTTGAGATGCCATTGTGTTCCTATTTCTAAATGCCCCCATTGGAGATTCTGATTCAGGATATTTGGGGTTGGGCCCAGAAATCTGTACTTTGAAATAGTTCCCCTGGCAACTTTGATGATCACTTACTTAATTTTGGGAACTACTCACAGAGAAAGGTTAACAGCTCAGATTCAGGGGTCAGATAGACTTGAGTTCTAATTCCTCTCTACAGTTACTAGCAGTAGTGTAACTTTGGGAAAGTTATGTAATGTCCTTAATCTTCAGTTTGATTATCTGAATATTATGTGGACAATACCAGTATCTACTTTGAAAGGTTGTTATGAGGATTATATGAGATAATGCATTTTATATGCTAAGGACAATGTTTAACAGTAAACATTAAATGAAATGTAACTATTATTACTATTAGTATTATCACTAATTATTGAGTTCTTTATAAAGAATTTGTGTTGTTTTTATATAAAATGTACAAAGTAGAATCTATTGTCTCTACAAAAAAAAAGATTCATGTTATATGTGAGTATGTGTGGTCTTTAATAGAGTTATTAGTTTCAGGCATTTTAAAAGAATATGTGGGATTACTCTGATCCCAGTTACTCATCATGAATAATTTACCAGTTAGCCACCCCATGCTGTTCTTTTTTTTTTTTTAAGTACTGAGGGACTATTACTCTGGGGTTGTGTGTGTGTGTATGTGTGTACCTGTATAGGGAATATTACAAAGAAATGCTTTCCTGGAATGTTTAAGAACTGAACGTTAATGCTATCAAAACTTAGGAGCTCAAAGTTGAGGCTTTGGCTAGCAAGTGCCGAGAGCCACCTATTTCAAATTCTGGTCTCTGTATATAAAATTCTCTATCTGGTCCAACATCAGAGAATGGAGCAGAGATCATCTGACCAGGGGTTTGGTGGTGCTAAAGAATCCACTTGCGACGCACGAGACCTGGGTTCAATCCTTGGGTTGGGGAGATCCCCTGGAGGAGGGCATGGCAACTGATTTCAGTATTCTTGCTTGGAGGATCCCCGTGGACAGAGAAGCCTGGTGGGCTACAGTCCATGGGGTCAGAAAGAGTCAGACATGACTGAGTGACTAAGCACAGCACAGCACAGCAACTTCAAGGTAACCTTAGTTCTGAGATGTGTGTTTCATATGTCAATGGAGGAATGATGGGTATGGAATCCTTGGAGCAGGAGGGAGGGACTAGGATTAGTAAAGTTACAGCATCAAAAGGTTTTCAAGTCACTCCCTTGTACTTTAGTTATTGTTTAAATTTACTCCCCAGGGTATCAGTGAATAATAAGAAGTTAAAGTTTGGAGCAGAAACAAGAAGATTTCTTTTTAGGTAAAGTAGAAACTCTATAGAACAAAAGAGTGGGTTTATCTTAACAGTCTTAACAGTCTTCTTTGCATAAAAAAGTAATGCTATGGCTAAAAGTAGGGTGTTACAAGGGGGAATAAACTGTTGACCCTTGAATAACACAGGATTGGGGGCACCAACCCTCCAATATCAATTAAAAAAAAAATCCCTCTATAGGTTTATAGTCAGCTATTTCTACTCTCCTGCGTTATAGGCCTTTGATCTATGTGGATTAGTTAGCTCTTACAGTAACACTACTGCTATCATTTCTAGTTAGATAATTGAGATTGACTTATATTTTGCCATGTTTTGATTCTATTTGCATTCAACTGCATATTGAATTCTCAAATTGCCTGGAGAATAGGTGATGAGAGTCATGGTCTACACTCTCACTTTAGTAAACTCTTCACAGAGTTCATTTATCACTGTCAACAAAGAGCTGTTGTCATCTGACCATAACAGATGAGAAAACTTTCAGTTCTTGGGGTAAGACCTGTATTTAGAGCTGAAATTTTAATTAAAAACAAGGTTGATTAGTTAACAGTTAAAGGCTTCATTTGGGGTTCAGATTACCCTCATTGCTCTCTCAAACATTAGACATTCTTAGTTATCCAGAACCTGTGGGATTCTTAATAGAGTTGGTTTATATATAATTTCTACCCTTTGACTCATATGAACTTAAATCTTGTCTAAAAACCTATCTGGATTTCAGAGGCTTAGAGAGGATTAAAAAGGCTATAAAATTTTAAATAACTTCATCCAGTGAGCATGTTTACCTAAATGTGTCATCAGACTTCTCAGTTTTCTGGTTAGAAAACCGGTTTGGGACAGACTGACTCACACTGTCAACTGATAGAATACAAACACATTCAGAATTCTCCTGGCAAGACTAATGCAATAAAAATAGAGTTCTTTGAGCTTTTAGAGGTGAAGTGTTTCATTTCTCTAGTAAATCTTCCTATCACTAAGAGCTTTCAAAATAAACAAATTCATGTCTTTACAGTTGTTATGTGCTAGAGAGGTGGCATAGGCATACTACCGGTATCCATTACCTCTTGGTGGCTCTTAAAAGACGTAATTTTTTTAAACTTAATTTCTATTTTATGTTGGAAAATAGTTGATTTCCACCGTTAACCAAAAGGTTAGGGATTTCCTTGTGGCTCAGATGGTAAAGAATCTGTCCTCAATGCAGGAGACCCAGGTTTGATCCCTGGCTGGGGAAGATCCCCTGGAGAAGGGCTTGGATACCTACTCCAGTATTCTTGCCTGGAGTATTTCATGGACAGAGGAGCCTGGCAGACTGCAGTCCTTGGAGTTGAACATGACTGGGCAACTAACACTATAGTTCTAGGTGTACTGCAAAGTGGTTCAGCTATACATATATATACATGCTTTTTTTTTCAGATTCCTTTTCCATATAGGTTATTGCAGAATATTTACTAAGAGTTTCCTATGCTATACAGTAGGTCCTTGTTGATTATGCATTTTATATATATTAGTGTATATATATATTAATCCCTCACCTTTGCCCTTTTGTAACCGCAAGTTTGTTTCTGAATTCTGTGAGTCTGTTTGTAAATAAGTCCATTTGTATTATCTTTTTAGATTCCACATATAAGTAATATCATATGATACTTCTTTCTCTGATTTACTTAGTATGATAATCTCTAGGTCCGACCATGTTGCTGCAAATGGCATTATTTCATCCTTTTTATGGCTGAGTGATATTCCATTGTATATATGTACCACATCTTCATCCATTTATCTGTTAGTGAACATTTAGGTTGCTTTCATGTCTTGGCTGTCGTAAACAGTGCTATAGTGAACACTGGGGTGCCTGTATATTTTAAAATTATGGTTATCTCCATTTATATGGCCAGGAGCAGGATTGCTAGATCATATGGTAGCTCAATTTTAGTTTTTTAAGGAACATCCATACTCTTCTTCATAGTGGCTATATCAGTTTACATTCTCACCGACAGTGTAAGAGGGTTCCCTTTTCTCCAGGCCCTCTCTCTGCAGCATTTACTGTTTAGTAATGCTTTCTGATGATGACCATTCTGAACAATGTGAGGTAATACTTCATTGTAGTTTTGACTTGCCTTTTTCTAATAATTAGTGATGTTGATCATTTCATGTGCTTTGGGGCCATCTGTATGTCTTTGGGAAAGTGTATGTTTAGATCTTCTACGCATTTTTGATTGGATTATTTGGTTTATTTAATTTATTTATTTTTTTTGATATTGAGCTGCATGAGCTGTTTGCATATTTGGAGAATTAATCCCTTGTCTGTTGCTTCATTTGCCAGTATTTTATCCCATTCTCTGGGCTGTCTTTTCATTTTGTTTATGGTTTCTAAAGAAAGTAATTTTTAATAATTTTTTAAAATTATTAATGGGTCTTCATTGCTGCGAGAACTTTTCTGTATTTGTGGAGAGAGGAGGCTAGTTTCCATTTGCGGTGTGCAGGCTTTTTGTTGCCATGGCTTCTCTTGCTGTGCAGCATGGGCTCTAGGGCGCAGGCTTCAATAGTTGTTGTAGCATGTGAGTCCTAGAGCATTGGCTCGGTAGTTGTGGCACACGGGCTTGGTTGCTCTTTGGCATGTGGGATCTTCCCAGATCAAGGATTGAACCTGTGTCTCTTGCATTGGCAGGCAGATAGATTCTTTACCACTGAGCCACCAGGGGAAGGCCCTTAAGGAAGTAATTTTTAAAAGTTATCTGGGAAATATTAGTAGTTAGCCCTTGGACTGATAAAAATAATGTTCTGTAATTCAAATTATTTGCATATGTAAATAAATATTTCATTTAATTCATATTTCACTTCTGATCCACAGATCTCAAATTCTTTGCCCAAATAGTTGCCCTATTTTTCTTAATTAGCCCTTGTGCAAGAAAAGTGGTCTGGAGAAGGAAATGGCAACCTAGCCCAGTATTCTTGCCTGAGAAATCCCGTGGACAGAGCAGTCTGGCAGGCTACAGTCCATGAAGTCTCAAAGGGTCTGACATGACTTAGCAACTAAACAAAAACAACAAGGGAAGTGGTAGGTAGGAAGACTATTTCTGCTCATTTTGTAGATGGATACATCAGCCTGGAACTTGTTTGTTTTTGTTTTGTTTTTTTATGAAGTTTGCTTGGGAAAATTGGGACCAAACTCAAAAGATGGCCAGAGACAGGGATCTTCTGTAAGTAAGGTTAGCTAAGTAACTCTTTTCAAGGATGAAGGGATGAAATTGGAATGTCTTCTTGGCAGAGCTCAGGCTACATTCAAAATACATAGATGTTCCGTTCCTTTCTGTTTTCAAGTTAGTTATATCTCTGTGCCGTTTATTCACATGTTGCTGTAATTAGCCAAGTTTAGGCCAGGCAAAAGGGATTAGCTAGCATATTACACACCCACTTCTCTTTTGCTGGGATTTAGGATGGAATGAGATTTATATTTCCATTTACTTTGTCTAAATGATCATGTACTTCTCCAGTCCCCTTTTACTGTTAAGTCTTTATCAGGAAGTTGTATAGCAACTGCTAACGCGGAATCCATTTCTGAAGAGCCTTGCCCTCTGGTGTTTTACTTATAGTAGTAGTTTTCTGGGTGGTGGTATTAATATTTTTATTACCATATGTTCTTTCCAAATTTGACACTGCACACACCTAACATAACATAGTGCCTTGTGTATGCTGTAGGTTCTTTGACAGATCACCTATGTCAAGTTGAGATTTTTCTTGGGCTCAGGATAAAGGGGAATCCCAGGGTAATGGCACGTAGGGTGTGTATACCCTGGCCCTAAACTACTCATCTTCAACAGAGACTTAATTCCACAGACTCCTCTTCTTCAGTCTTTTTGTGCCTATGGGTATAATTTTCTGCCTGAAATACCATTTCTGCTCTTCTCTGCCAGATAAGAGTCCACTAGGCCTTCCAACTAATTGCTCCCTACTGGGATGCTTTCGCATTCTCTCCATGCAGAACTAATCCATCCCTCAAATGGGATCCTGGAGCACTCTGTGCATGCTTTCGTTGCAGCCCACAATTAATTACCTCATCCTACTTATGTTTTCTACTGGGACCTCAAAGACAGCCTCCATGTCTTATTCATTACTTTTTCTGAAGTTCCTAGTTCCATGTATAGTGTTTGGTTAAATGAATGTCAAATGAGTGAATGAATGGATGATAGATATCCTCATTGTCCCTTTTTTTTCCATCCATATAGAATGAAAATGTTTCCCCCGCCCCACCCCACCCCCACCTCACTTCCAGCAAATATTCATTTGCCTTTGGGCACTTCCCTTTGGTATATCCCCCAAACCTTATTTTCAAGTCTTTGCCCTTTGGTTCAAGAGTGTAATCTGGCATTAAAAGGCCTTCCTTGTAAAATTTTAGGAAAACAACTAACCTATATCTATTGTCATTAATAGTTTTATATCTATCATATTGATCACTTAGATCAGTCAGGTTTTCTCCATAAAGACCAGAAAGGGTTTTGTTCAACCATAAAAAGGAATGAAGTGCTTTTTAGGTGCTACAACATGGATGAAGCTTGAAAACATTATGCAAAATGAAAGAAGTCAGATACAAAAGGCTACATACTGTATTCCATTTATATTAAATGTCCAAAACAGGCAAAACCATAGAGACAGAAAGCATATTAATGGTTTCCAGGGGCAGGGAGGGGACATGGAGAGTGACTGCTAACGAACACAGTTCAGTTCAGTTTAGTCGCTCAGTCGTGTCCGACTCTTTGAGACCCCATGAACCGCAGCACGCCAGGCCTCCCTGTCCATCACCAACTCAAGGAATCCACCCAAACCCACGTCCGGTGATGCCATCCAGCCATCTCATCTTCTGTCGTCCCCTTCTCCTCCTGCCCCCAACCCTTCCTAGCATCAGGGTCTTTTCCAATGAGTCAACTCTTCACATGAGGTGGCCAAAGTATCAGAGTTTCAGCTTCAACATCAGTCCTTCCAATGAACACCCAGGACTGATCTCTTTTAGGATGGACTGGTTGGATCTCCTTGCAGTCCAAGGGACTCTCAAGTCTTCTCCAACACCACAGTTCAAAAGCATCAATTCTTCAGCACTCAGCCTTTTTCACAGGCTTTCATTTTATTGCCAAATAGTAGTCCATTGTGTACATATACCATAGGTTTGTTGATCATTTATGTTGATGGATGTTTGAATTATTTCTGTTTCGGGCTATTTTGAATAATGCTGCTATGGATATTCATGTTTAAGATTTTGGGTGGGCGTATGTTTTCCTTTCTCTTGAAGTAGAATATCTCTAGGAGTGGAATTGCTGGGTCATATACTAATTTTATAATTGATTGAAGAATTGACAGACTATTTACCAGAGCAGCTTCATAATTTTACATTCCTACAGCAGTATGTGAAGGTTCCAATTTCCCTACATCCTCACTAACACTTATTATGATCTGTCTTTTTTATTGTTATCATCCTAGTGGCTGTAAAGTATGACTCTACTAAAAAAGACAGATCATAACAAGTGTTAGTATGGATGTAGGGAAATTGGTCAATCCCTGGGTCAGAAAGATCCCCTAGAGTAGCAAATGGCAAGTCACTCTGGTATTCTTGCCTGGGAAATCCCATGGACAGAGGAGCTGGGTGGGCTATAGTCCACAGGGTCAAAAGAGTTAGATACAACCGAGCAACTAAGCATGCCCATTGGTTGCAAAAAGTAATACTTCATGGTTTTGATTTACATTTTCCTGATGATTAATGCCTCTGGTTGTGTGGATCACAATAACTGTGGAAAATTCTGGAAGAGATGGGAATACCAGACCATCTGACCTGTTTCTTGAGAAACCTGTATGCAGGTCAGGAAGCAACAGTCAGAACTGGACATGGAACAACAGATTGGTTCCAAGTAGGAAAAGGAGTACATCAAGGCTGTATATTGTCACCCTGCTTATTTAACTTGTATGCAGAGTACATCATGAGAAACGCTGGGCTGAAAGAAGCACAAGCTGGAATCAAGATTGATGGGAGAAATGTCAATAATCTCAGATATGCAGATGACACCACCTTTATGGCAGAAAGTGAAGAGGAACTAAAGAGCCTCTTGATGAAAGTGAAAGAGGAGAGTGAAAAAGTTGGCTTCAGGCTCAACATTCAGAAAAGTAAGATCATGGCATCTGGTCCCATCACTTCATGGCAAATAGATGGTGTAACAGTGGAAACAGTGTCAGACTTTATTTTTGGGGGCTCCAAAATCACTGCAGATGGTGATTGCAGCCATGAAATTAAAAGCTGCTTACTCCTTGGAAGGAAAGTTATGACCAATCTAGATAGCATATTGAAAAGCAGAGCATTACTCTACCAACAAAGGTCCATCTAGTCAAGGATAGGGTTTTTCCAATGGTCATGTATGGATGTGAGAGTTGGACAGTGAAGAAAGCTGAGCGCCGAAGAATTGATGCTTTTGCACTATGGTGTTGGAGAAGACTCTTGAGAGTCCCTTGGACTGCAAGGAGATCCAACCAGTCCATCCTAAAGGAGAACAGTCCTGTGTGTTCATTGGAAGGACTGATGTTGAAGCTGAAATTCCAATACTTTGGCCACCTCATGCAAAGAGTTGACTCGTTAGAAAAGACCCTGATGCTGGGAAGGATTGGGGGCAGGAGGAGAAGGGGACGACAGAGGATG
The DNA here is from genome assembly GCA_007570785.1 of Antilocapra americana. Classification (NCBI taxonomy): domain Eukaryota; kingdom Metazoa; phylum Chordata; class Mammalia; order Artiodactyla; family Antilocapridae; genus Antilocapra; species Antilocapra americana. Next base: position 9,574,939 of record ML664163.1, on the reverse strand, counting down.
AGATGGCTGAATGGCATCACCAACTCAATGGACATGGGTTTGGGTGGACTCCGGGAGTTGGTGATGGACAGGGAGGCCTAGCGTACTGCCATTCATGGGGTCGCAAAGAGTCGGACACAACTGAGCCACTGAACTGAACTGATGATTAATGATATTGAACATCTTTTTCTGTGCTTATCACCTATTTGTACATGTTCTATGGAGAACTGGCATTATAGGTTGCCAGTTTTTAAATCTTTTTTATAGTTGATTTGTTAGAGACTTGTTTACTCTGGATACACACCCTTTATCAGATGTAGGATCTGTAGACATTTTCAATCTTGGGCTGACTTTTCACTTTATGGAGTCCTTTGAAGACCAAGCATTTTTAATTTTGATGATGTTTGTCAAATTTATTTGTTTGTTTTTGGTGTCATATCTAAGAAACCATTGCCTAATCAAAGTCACAAAGATTTATGCCTTTGTTTCATTTTAAGAGTTTTACCGTTTTAGGTGTCATATTTCGTTCTCATCCATTTTGAGTTAAATTTTGAATGAAATGTGATTTACAGGATCCATCTTTACTCTTTTGCTTGTGACTAGCACTACTCTTTTCTAAAACAGTCTTTTTAAGACTGTTTTCCCCCCCCACTGAATAGCCTTGGCACACTTGCTAAAAATCAGTTGACCAGCAGCGTAACAATTTATTTCTGTACTCTTAATTCTATCTCATTGATCTATTTTCATATCCTTTCACCAGTACCGTACTGTCTTGATTATTGTAGCTTGGTAGTAAGTTTTGAAACTGAGAAGTATCAAATATTCAGCTTTGCTCTACTTTTTCAATACTGTTTTGGCTATTCTGGGCCCCCATGAATTTCCATATAAATTAAGATCAGCATCTTGATTTCTGCGAAATAATCATCTGGGATTTTAGTAAGAATTATGTTGAATCTCTAGATCAATTTGGCAAGTATTACTGGCTTAACAGTATTAAGTCTTGATTCATGAACATGGGATGGATGTCTTCTTGCCGTTTACTTAGGGCTTCTTTAGTTTCTGTCAATGTTGTTTTGTAGTTTTCAGAGTATGTCTTGTACCTCTTTTGTTTATTTCCAAATGCTTTATTTCTTTTTGGTGCTATTGTAAATGGAATTGTTTTCTGAATTTCAGTTTTAGTTTGCTCACAGCTACTGTGTAGAAATACAATTGATTTTTGTGTATTGATCTAGCTTGTATTTTACAAACTTGCTGAGTTTATTTATTAGTTCTAGTAGTTTTCTCAGTGGGTTTCTTAGGATTTAATTGTTACTACTATTATTATCATTGTTATCAGTTTAACAAAAATGTTCCAAGATTGTTCATCTTTCCTAAAAAAACATTGATAGTATTTGATCTATGCCTAGATCTAAGTTTTTATATGACCTTGTGAGCTACTTTTGGCTTCCCAGGTGGCATTAATAGTAAAGAACCTGCCTGCCAATGCAGGAGTTATAAGAGACATGAGTTCAATCCATGGGTCAGGAAGATCCCCTGGAGGAGGGCATAGTAACCCACCCCAGTATTCTTGTCTGGAGAATCCCATGGACAGGGGAGTCTGGTGAGCCACAGTCCATAGGGTTGCAAAGAGTCAGACATGACTCAAGCAACTTAGCAGGGATGCTTCATATGTATATATCATCTGTCTTAGTTTTATAGTTTGAAGAGAAACTTTATTCCACCTATAAGCTGTATGAGCATACATTAACACTATTATCTGTTGAGATTTATAGTATTTTTGTAAAACTTAGTTTAGAAAAGAAAAAAAAAATTACCTGTATTATTTTCTCTGAAGGAAGAAAGTGGCCATAGATTACAATGGCTCAAAGGTTCATAATAGTTTTATCTCTTATTTTGCTTTATTTCTGATTTTCCAGACAATTTCTAGGGACAGTTTGCTGTTCATGAATCATGTCTTATTCTCCTCACAGGTAGTGCCATATCCAAATAAGTAGCATTCCTTGTTTTGGGGACAGCATAAAGAAAGTATATGTGGGCTTTACTTCTAGAATTCTGTTACCTTTGATTCTTCTATGGTCACTTTGTTTACTTCATCAGGCCGATATTACTGCAAATAAGTACAAATTTCATTTGAACTTCCTGAGCTTCTGCTCTTGCATCAAATCCCTGCTCAGTAGCTTTTACAAAATGGCAACCCACTCCAGTATTCTTGTCTGGAGAATCCCATGGACAAAGGAGCCTGGTGGGCTACAGTCCATGAGGTCACAAGAGGACACAACTTAGCAACTAAACTACCACCATCACCTGCTAGCTCTGAAGACCTCTTGGGGAGGTGCTGACAAGTAAATGAGTGTGGTCTGTGGACCTGACCCTTCAAGTGTCATCTCCATGCTGTCCCTGTCCTCATCCCCACTACTATCTTCTGTGTTGTCTTGAGCATCCCATGCAATTGCTTCTTTTCTTGTGGGTTTTAGTTCTTCATTATGCAAAAAAAAAAAAATGCAAAGTTACTAATGAGTAACTTGTTTTTGAAAGAAAGTTGGAATTAACTTACGTTTGGATTTATTGAGAGTCAATTGACCCGGCAATGTTTGGTAGCAAATAAAAGAAAAAAGAAGACAACCTAAAGCCTGGCCAAATGAAATGCATCTCTAGAATTAAGTAATATGCAGCCACTTTTTTTTAAAGGTAGAAAGATCTCTTTTATGAATTACTTATGATATATGCTTACAGTAAATTTTTAGAAATATACATGGAAAACTGTTAGCTACCATTTACTTTTGGGGTATTGGAGAAGACTCTTGAGAGTCCCTTGGACTGCAAGGAGATCCAACCAGTCCATCCTAAAGGAGATCAGTCCTGGGTGTTCATTGGAAGGACTGATGTTGAAGCTGAAACTCCAATACTTTGGCCACCTCATGTGAAGAGTTGACTCATTGGAAAAGACCCTAATGCTGGGAAGGATTGGGGTCAAATAAGGAGAAGGGGACGACAGGATGAGATGGCTGAATGGCATCACCGACTCGATGGACACGGGTTTGGGTGGACTCCGGGAGTTGGTGATAGACAGGGAGGCCTGGCGTGCTGTGATTCATGGGGTTGCAAAGAGTCGGACACAACTGAGCGGACTGAATTGACTGACTGACTGACTGACTTTTGGGGAGTCGGAAGTGAGGAAAAGTCAGAGAAAGGTTAATTTTCATTTTACTTTTATAAACCTTCACTTTATACTTTATTTTATGCTTTTCTGTTCATTTAAATTTTCTAACTATATTCTTGTGTTATTATTTGTTCACTTATGTGTTATTTCTAACACGTAAAGAAGTGGAGATGATAATATGATGAACCCCTTTGGGTCCCTCTTACAGCTTCAGTACTTATAACTCTTGGCCAGTCTTGTTTCTTCTGTATCACCCTACTGAATGGTAGCAGAATATGCCACCAAAAATATATCTCTTTGTCATGAGAAATATTTCGAGTTGACTGTTTAAATAAACAGCAGGTATAGGAAAAGTTATGAAAACAAGAGTAGAGTTACTCTTCTGTAAGGAAAATTTACATTTATGAAGGAAATCTCTGTGTAAGGATATCTCCAGAGTAGGATGACTAAATCATAAGAGAAGCTTATCAGTGAAGAAGGCACCAACTGAAATCTGAATGATAACCATGCACAAGCTTTTTCTGGTAACTTCCCATAACTGGCTACCCTTTTCCTCATTCCTCACTATTCTTCTTTCTTTTGTCTTTAGCTGAAGGTGGTATTTAGGATTGTAGTTTAGGTCATTTTATAGAGTTTCTCATTTTCCCTGGGTATCTCCTATGTATACATGAGGTATATATGTTAATAAACTTCTGTTTGGTTTTCTCTTCTTAATCTTTTATTTCAGTGGGTCGCAGCCAAGATCTCAAAAGGGTAGAGAGGGAATAATTTTTCTCCACTATGCTATGCTCCCCAAGCTGGATTATTTTGAAGCAAATCCCAATCCTGTCATTTTCCTTACCATGCTGTCCCCTGAAGGCATTCGAGGGTGTTAACATTGTCCCCACTCCATGCCTTTTTATGTTTCAGCAGTAAAGAATCTGCCTGCAATACAGGATACCCAGATTGATCCCTGGATCAGGAAGATCCCCTGGAGAAGGAAATGGCAACCCACTCCAGTATTTTTACCTGGGAAATCTCATGGACAGAGGAGCCTGGCGGGTTACAGCGTATGGGGTCACAGAGTCAGACATGACTTAGTGACTAAAGAACAACAATCACTTTATATTTTAAATTAAAATAATTATTAATAAGACTCCATCTTATGAATTAGCTACCACTATTTAATAAAAAGGAGAATTTGAACATCTGAAATTGAAAGAAACTCTCTTTGGGTTTTTTGCATGATTCGGTGAGTTGTGAGCATTCAGTCATGGTACCGGAACAGTTCATTCTGAAGCCACAAACCTCTTTGGATTCCTGAGGCTTCTTTTTGGAACTGAAAGTGGGAACTGATTGACTGCCCCACATGTTCCCTAACAAAATAAAATCAATTTGAAAGAATATAGACTTATACAGAGAAGACAAGGAGACATGTTTCAAGATTAAACTCTTCCAGTCCAGAAGAGAATTCATTTGCTGCCATCCAGGTGTTTTTTCAGGATGAAGTTTTCTCTCATTTCTCTGCTTTGTCATCATTGAAGTATCCTCACTTAGATTTCAACACAGGTAAAAATTAAGGAGTGATTTCTCCCTCTTCTAACATTTTTGTTGTTTTGTGCTTCTTACTTTGTTTATTGATAAAATCTTATCCTTCAGAGGAATGGCGAGAGTAAGCCACTGAATTCTTCTATATGAAGAAGCTATGGGAGTTCTCTATCTTTGTATCCACAAATAAACAAATGAAGAGGCCATTCATTTAATCTATGAGCTGTCCTAATGGCTCAATGCTGTCATGCTTGGAGGTACGTCTGTAAAGCGGCTGGAGTGTTCTTGAGAAGACTCAAGTGGAGTTTTGTTTGATTAATTGACAAATATGTTTAGAGTAAGAAATAATTTGACATAAAGCAAATGACAGATGTGCCTCACAGGGAAATGATCTTTTTATTTTTATGGCCATTTGTATTTGGTCCTCACTAATGCTATTGCTGATAAATATTGCATTTTGAAATCAGCGGCATATGATTCTCTTTTCCCCAGATTTTTTCTTTACATATATATGCACACATATCTATGTACATGTGTGTGTGTGTGTGTGTGTATACAGAGAGAGAGAGAGAGAGCAGTGTTTCTTATGACATGAACTGCTTTGAATGTCATATGTACTTAGAACAAAAAAGTGAAAGTCACCCAGTTGTGTCCGACTCTTGGCATCCCCGTGGACTATATAGTCCATGGAATTCTCCAGGCCAGAATACTAGAGTGGGTAGCCTTTCCCTTCTCCAGGGGATCTTCCCAACCCAGGAATTGAACCAGAATCTCCTCATTGTAGGCAGATTCTTTACCACTGAGCTATCAGGGAAGTTAGAATCAGGAAAAAAAAAAAAAAAGCGTACTATAAAGTGACAAACTATGTGTTAGAAATTACTTATTTTGAAGAAACAGATACTCAGCCTCATAAATCCTGCAAATATGTTTCTTCTGAAACATTTTCTGAAGATATAAATTACCTGTTCACCAGGCATCTCAAATATTTCATGCTGTCATTAGGCAAGTCATGGAAATAAATGAAAAAATGCTCTGGGCATAATGGATTATGCATGATAAATATGGAAGATATATGAGGAAGTGAGAATTGGTGGGTAGAAATTGAGTTAAATAGGAGAAATTGATTGAAAATTCTCACGTACTCCTAATCAACCAAATTATTAAAAGAGGAATTTGAAAAAGTGTACTTTGGATTCTACAGTGTTAAACAAGTCAGACTTGTCTGTGGAAGGCCAGTACTATAAGCAGTATGAATTATTGCCAGATTTGTCATGTGGTAGGAAAGGTGAGCCAGAATCCTAACTCGGGACTTTACAGCTTTTGTGGGATTGTACAGAGGGTTTCAGACCTTTCAGAGAAGGAGCAACAGAAGCAGTGTTTTGGAGACTTGGTGCTGGTAGGCCATTAGAATTTGAATTTGATGAGGAAAAGGAAATGTACTGAAATTATATTGACATTGGCAAAATAGTCCTTCAAAAAAATGTTATGTTTGAGTATGTTTTTGATGATATGTTAGATTTTTTTTTGTAAGAAGTAATACATCTGTAAAATCAAATTCCAAATCAGTGGGAAAGTCTGATTCAGGTTATGAACATTCACTCACTTTACATGCTTTTTAACATGTTTTAAATGATATCAGATTCAGGATTAGTCTCAGGCAAAGTTATAAAGTAAGAAATGGGTACTCTCCTTCATTGAGAGTGATAGTATAGTCTATTTATATCAATAGAAAGCAACTTAGCTACAGGTTTTAAAATCCTGAAAAGTTTTATAACTTTTGACCTAGCAATTCCACATCGAAAACTTTATTCTATGACAACAGTCAGGAAGGCATAAAAAATTAACTAGGGTATGAGGCTTTTCATCATAGTGTTCTTTATAAAAGTGAAAAACTAGAATGAATCTAAAAGCCTACAATAGGGAACTTAAATAAATTCTATCTGTATGACAGTAGTATTCACGTACTTAAAAATTATGATGTTCAGGAGTAGTTGGTGATTTAAGAAAATGTTCATGTTTTTGTCAGTGAAAAAAACAGGATACAAAAACTATGCAAATCATGAGTTGAGAGAGTTATTTTTAGAGTTTAGTTTTTTTTATAAAGAGTTAATATTTCTAATATTCTTAAACCAAAACCCTATCTTTGGATGGTTCTCTCCTCCAGTGCCTTGATAAAGGACCCATCCTGTTTTATATCTGCTTTCTATAAAATAATCCCAAAGCTCTCAAGCTGATTTTGCTTCCTCTTCCAAAATTGACTTGTTTTATATATTATTCTCTAAAGCTGGGCTAAGTGAAAAGAACTAATCCAGAAGATAATTTTTGAGAAGATATTAATGGAAAGTACTAAATTAAAATGTAACAACTTTTTCTACATTCTAGTCACTTATTCAGTAAATATTTATTAAACTTTTCCATGCTCTTGGGCCTATAGAAGGAATTGTGAACAAAGTCGATCAGAAGCCCACTTACCTTATCATGGGAATATTTGATTTTTTATAATTCCTTTAGTCAAGATGATGTGGTTAGTGTGGGAATCTTGTGACACTGCCTTGCCCAAGGACCAATGGAGTCTGTTGGTGCACTTAAAAACCATCATTTGAGGTTAGTCTTTATTTTGAGTATGTGATAAACTGTGCTTTTCATAATATCATTGCATTAACCTTTCTGTTTATGATTTCTGTAAGGGGGAAATAGGTCTCCATGGTTTAGGGGAAGAGGGGGAAATTATTGAGTACTCTGGTGTCCAGCTCAGTGTTTACCTACAAACCTCAAAGTTTACCCACAAGTTGGAAATTCAGGATACAGCTTAATTCTAATGTTCCACCTTGATTTCCATTTATGAGGCAGAATTTTCCATTTTGATATGGCTTAATGACTCTTCTTCCTCTTGGTATTTTATAGCCAGATGAAACAGAAGTTTGGGGCTGCCTTTCCACATTCAGTCTTTGGCTCCCTGTTTTATAGAGCTGTTAAGCTAGCAGCTATGAGCCAGTTAGATATATTTATCCAAGACTTACTGTATATCCTGCACTCTCCCAGGGCTATGTGGGTTGTTGGATATTACACTTCTTAGTATCTTTTTTGACTGACCTTTCATAATGTTTCAACACCAGCGTCAGTACCACAGAATGAACACCTGCATCTTCTGGAGATATTTTATGAAGGTCTTATCTTTTCAGTTGTGGTATAATTACGTCTTAACTTTCCTTGGACCTCCCACAATAGCAGGCACAAGGGTTGAGCACCTAGTAATGATTCTGGGGAAAATATCACTCACTATGTTATCAGAGCTAGCCTCTGGTCTGGCCCTACTTCTGTTTAGCAGCAAGATTTGGGGGTTTCTAACTGAGTCTTGATGGGCCTCACTTTTCACAATTCAGAAATTAGAGGATTGGTCTTTATTGCTAGATCTTTACTCATTTAAATTTAAGATTGAGAGATTTCTGTAATTTTTTATGGCTATCTCATAGATTGATTCTCTGTGGTAGAATAAATGGAATAGAAAGGCTGTAAATTGACCTGAATTTGTGAAGGTGATATTAAGTTCAGTTTCTAATATGTAACATTCAAGAAGCGCTAGGATGTACCTAAATCTAAATATCCTCTAAAAATGGAAACACTGCTGACATAGATTTGAATCTGGTAGTTGAGGTGCTATCATTCTCACTGACCTCTTTTGCTAGTGTGGCTTAGAATAATAGGGTTGAAGTAAAAGATACTTATTCATAATAGTATCACGTAATCACAGTGTTTTAAATCTGAAAGAGACATGCAAATATAGTCTGTCCCATTTGTTTACATACAAATTTGGAGAAATGGAATTTGCCCAAATCTGGCCTAGCTGCAGATCCAGTTTGCAGACCAGCATCCCCTTTCTCCAAGTTCCCAGTTTATCCCTCACTGTGCTTGTTATATTTCCTTTTAGACTGCTTTTTAACATTTGTAGTATTCTTTTGTGAGCAGTAAATTCATGAATCATTGTACATCGAAATACACACCCAGAATTATTTGTAAAATTTAGTTCAGCTTTCTGGGAAGGAAAAGCAATCAAATAGCGTCATCACTGTAGCCGAATTTTGACCTCTATAATTAAATGGTGTTGTATAAAAACCACCGAATTATGCAGTTACAAGGGTATGGTTTTGTGACATCTGCTGAAAGTTAAGTCATGATGTACAGTCCTAAATGAATGGGGTTTTTTGGTTATCCTCGTGAGGTAGTCTCTCTGCATCCCTACCCAGACCCTGTGTTAGATCTGAGGTATATGAACATTGGGCTGATCACATTGTGAGTCTCTGTAGAGTTACAATATAAAATATGTTTGTGGTGATCTCCATTTTGTTCTGACAAAGAACTGAATACCAGTGATAAAGGTCAAATGGAGATCTGCCATCCATTCCACTACTTGAAAGACGTAGCCTCAAGAATATGTAATACATATAACTCCTTGCCAGAATACTGAAAGGAAATGATTGCATTTGAGTACAATGCATTCTACAACAATAGTTTAGTGTGCATGAAATTTAAAACTGCTGGCTTTCCAAATAGGATTTTTAACAAGTAGATTTTATTTATTTTTAAAAAACATCATGCCTCCTGTGGTATGCTTTGTGGGATATTTTTAAAAGCTGAGATTTAAGACCAAAAAATTTAAAATCCTAATGGTAATAGTTGCAAGATACTGGATCCTCTTAAAGTACTGTAGTTTAACGTGTCTACTGAATTCTCCTGACTTTTATTTTCATGAGTATTGAATGTATTATGTTTTTGTACCATATTGGTGCTTTTTTCCCCTACCCATCATGATTTCATAGTGCCCTGGAGGCCTTAGTATCAAATCATGAAGACTACAGTGGTGTCTCTGTCTCACACATGCACAAATGAGTTGGGGTTATATGCCAGTGAGGAACTCATCTACTTCCTTCTCCTAGTATCTAGCGTAGGACCTGGGGTGTAGCAGGCATTTAATTAAATTTTTGGTTTGAGTTTTCGGTGTTTTTTGTTTGTTTGTTTTTGTTTTAGTGAATGAGTAAGTGGCCAGCAGCATTAAATAGCCAAGTAACTAGTTAGTTTAACTAAAAAATTAAATAGATTAATACACTCATTCATTTATATATATTTCAAGGGAGTATTCAAAACCTCTAGAAAGATTTGATGTCTGTTGAGAGAAGCCTTTGAAAGTAATCCAATATATTCAGTTAACAGGAGAGTCAAATATGGCTCAGTGTTTCACTCACCTTTCCTGGTGCCCATCTAGAAAACAGGCCTGTCACAGTAGAAAGGAGTTAATGATAGAAATCTTTATAAAGTTACTTCAGCCAAAGGGAAAGGTGAGAATGCTTTGTTCTTTACTAAGGACTTAACCCAAGATGTGGTCAAGGTCACAACCTTGAAGCTGGGTTCCTGCTGACTTCGCTGCAAAGACCCTTCTGTCCCCTAAGCCATTGTTCTGTCTAGTCGCACTTGAGCAGGACAGCAGCAATAAATTTCTGCCTGTGACTCGTTCCTTACTATGTGGCTTTTGAGAAGCCTACCATTTCAAGTCCTGCTTTATAAGATCACAATTATCAGTGCTAACCTACTTGGCCAAGATATTATGAAAAGTAATTTAAGATTTTCAAAAAAATCCATAGTTGAAGTCACAGTTTTAGACAGAGTTGCCGTAACAATATTTGTTTGCCACTTCAGTGGTGGTTTCAAGGCCAGAAGTGCAATCTATATGGTTAGTATACATGGTTTGCTTTAGTGTTCTAAGAAAGAAAGCATGATTTAAAAAAACAAAAAAGGAAACATTTTTTTTTTCTTCACAGCCTTTTCCCCCATTGAAACTGAAAAAGGAAAAAAAAATTATGCAAGCTATTTTGAAAGTACAGACAAAATTGGCATTTCACTTATGGGAAAATTTTGCAAAACTGCACTGACTAAAAGTGATTTTTGTTTTGGCTTTCCTGTGAAGCCCTCCAGAAAGGCCAAAAATTACTGGCATTGCTTTTGTATAAAACCTTTCGCATAGACTCCACTTGTAATTCAGCCAAGTACATAATTCAGGTCATCAGTGACACACATGTCCACACATTGGAGCTGGTTGGTGTACAGAAAGTTGTTGTGAAATGTGGACATAATATTATTTTATGGACAGACCAAACTGCACAGATTACAGTGAAGGAAACTTTGCATTAACACACTTGGGAACAGGGTTTCCTGAGCTATTCCCTGCCCCCACCCTTCTGCAGTGGGAAAGCCAATTGTTTACTGATTACGACAGCGACATCACTTGGCAGACATTTTGGCCTCAACTCAGTGTGTGACATCAGCCTCCTTTAGGGTTTTCCACATAAAATGAATTCTCCAAAGAAAACACAGAAATTGAGCCTGAATTTGAAATCCATTATTACACCCTCTAAGGTCTCATTAACTATCTCAATCATGTATTTCTTAATTTTTATTTTATTTCTTAGTAGATGTTATCTAACACTAAAAATAGGAGCTCTGAACTTTCACAGTGTTTTTTCAGAGTTCTAGTCAGAAACTATATTATAGTTATAAAGCTATATTTATAGCTGTATTCACTCAAACCACTTTTATGGGGGTTATGATATCTTTCTTTGTTTCTTTGTACTGAGGGTCACTGATTCAGGAGTGTCTTACATCACTCTGTTAGAGGAAGGAAGTAAACATTATTCTTTGACTTCTTCGAAAAAATTAGTCTTATTTTTGTGAGGGGTGGCTGTATGTTTGAGAGGAAATACTCTCACTAAACTTAGGTATATGTTCTGTCATTTGTTGTCATGGAATGAGACGTGTGAGTGGTACTTTACTCTCTTGTGTAAACACCTCCTCAGTTTATATTTACTTGAAATTCCTAGTTCCCTCATTTCCTCTTCATGAGGTGGTGTTCCTTTAGTACTTTTGTGCACATAGTCTTAAAGCAAGTAGAAGTCAGTTATGCCTTATGGGGCCCACAGTCTCCCTGCTACAACTATAGTGGCAGGAAGGGTCAGTGCACCAACACCACCAAGCTACAGGAACTGTGATGTACAGGTGGAACAGAAGTATTGTCTGTGTTATCGTGTGAGTCTAGAATAGGCTTAGCACTTTTCATACCCAAAGAGTTCCATCTGGAAGCTGTACCTGGGCAAACAGAAATAGGTAAATATTCCCATGTCTTCTGGAATGGCTAAACACGGAATGAGAATCACTGTAGTCATTGTTTCCAGTTTTGGGGGTTAATGGCTTGTTTACTGTCATTCTTCAAGACAAAAAAACTTCGTGTCCTATATGGCTAAAAAATATCATCTTTTAAAATTCTCCCCCTTAAACTACTTTGATACATGTGGAAATACCATTCTTAATATATTGAGTCCATGGTATACAATTTACATTTATCTCACTATTTTCCTTTTGCTCTAGCCTTTATTCCTACTACTTTTGTGTTCTCATTTCTCAGTGCTGTTCTTCTTTACTCTCTATTGATTTAAATAATCTTCACCATCTGCCTCCCAGCTTTATAGTGTTACTTCTGGATGGATAGCCCTTCTCAACCTTCCTTCAGAAGACAGTAGAGACACAACCGTGAGCATTATGACTATATCACCAAGAGCCTTCCACATTTCCACCCTAAATCTGTGTCCTCTTGTCTTCTCTGTTAATGTGGGTAAGCCCCTGCGGCAGGGATATACCTGCCTACTTCTTTGTTCTGTGGTGGGCAGCACTCTGACAATGATGAATAAATATTCGTAATAATGAGAAAAGAAAGGAAGTGTCTGTGTTCAACAAGTTAGTGCCAAGTAAGTGTGGAGGCCAAATGAGGCCATGGGCGCAAAACTGCGGGGGTTCAAAATAGTGTTTAATATGACATTGTCTTGTTGAATACCAAATTGTATACTGTAATGTCTTAATCAAATCTTCCCTCGTCTTTTGCTCCTTTAACTTGCCCCTGAAGATAATTCAGGTTCATAAGGGGCAAAGTAACAAGACCCCTCTCAATGTGGTGAATGGAAAACAAACCCCTAATGAATGTAGGAAAAGAAACTGGATGGGAGGGCTATTGATTATGTCATTTGGATACCTAGCTAAAATATGAATTGTAAGTAGTCAAATAAAATAGTTGAGACTACTAGTATTTTAGAAAAGGGAACTCACAGTAATTATTTTTTCTGTATTTTCCTGTGATTGTTAGAATCTAGCATCATTAGACCTATAACTTATAAGAGAAGTATCCATGGAATAACAAAAGTGAAATGAAGATCCAGTAAAAATTTGAGATTGGTTATTTTCTATCTTTGCCGTACTGATAGAGAAGAGTCATTGTCCTTTCAATAACCTGCCTTCCATATGGTTATAAAATATTTACTAACCATTTTCTCCCTTCTCTAAATACTGGTTCACATTTTAAGCTTCTGTGTTCTCATTTCTCATTTATTCTCACAAGTATTGTGATTTGGCTTCTGCTTTCACTGTTCTATTGAAATGACTCATTAAGTTCTTCAGTGTCTTTATTGCTCATCCTTTTCTGTATTATCTGGTGCTGTTTGACTGCTCACTCTTTCTTGAGAGTCCTTCCTTGCTTGGCTCTTTGCTTTCTCTTCTGATTCTTCTAGTCCTCCACCATTCTTTATGCTTTCTCAGCTTCCTTTCTTGACCCATTTTTTTTTGGATGACCTTGTTTTCTCTAGTGCCCATCTCAAGCTTCTCTCCTCTCACCAAACCAACACCCATAGCTTCAGCTCTCACCAGCTGTAAATACACATCACCAGCCCAGCCTTTCCCAGACCTACATTTCTAACTATGGATTGTCTATTTAGACATGTTGTTCTCCCCACTGGACAGTGAAACACACCAGGTTCCTCATGCTCAACTTGTCTGAAGCAAGACCCTCTTCTCCCTTTTGAACCAGAAACCCTGCAACAACAAAAAGCTGTGCACCACTCCTACATTCTGTACCATAGTGAATAACCAGGAGTATAACTTTCTGTTTTCCTTGCTCTGCTCTCTAGTCACGTTAGTCACGAATTCATATTGACTCTACCTCGTAAGTAATTCTCATTATACCCCATTATCCCTAACCCTCTAGCCATTGGAACACATATCTGCATCCAGGTTAAAGCTCCTCGTGTGTTTCTTCTATCTTTCCTTAATGGTTCATTAAGAAAGCATCCCTAATCAACTCATTCTCCTTCTCATAACTTGTCATTTGTTCCTTCTTGCCAACAGTATAAAATCCAGCGCCCGTGGCCAGCCTTTCCTTTGCTCACACCCTGTGCTGTAGCCATATGGGAAGTTTGTGTTCCCTCAGTACCCATACTCTTGTCTTATCTCTGCTGTGGCACTTATTTCTGCCCTTGCCTTGGGTGTGGTTTCCATTCTTATTTGCATAAGGACTAGACCCATTACCTCCTCTCTGCAGCTTTCACAGGGCACCCCTTCAAAGAAGTAGGTGAGGTGCCCAGCACTTACATTTCCACAGTCCTATCACACCTGATTATTCTTGTGTTATATCGATACTGTTTTTAAACATATCCTTTTCCTCACACTATACCATGAGGTTTTTGAGAGCAGGGCTGTCAAATTCATTGTATATCTCTGTATCCCTTGGTATAATGCCCAACCCATAGAGAGAGGTTAGGAAGAGTTTGCAGAATAGTTCATTGTCTCATCCAAAGTAGCCTTACCTTTCACATTCCTGTTCTAGCAAGCTTATGAATTCATCACTCTTCTCCATGTATTCTTTGTGTTTTCTCTTTTCTTCCTCCAATTCTAGTATGGTTTGCCTGTGAGATTTTTCTACCATTAAAAGCTGTTCCAGGATTCGTCTGTGCGATTCCTTATGTTTTTCCACAACTTTGTCCAACTACAAAAGAAAATACATTAATAATCTAAGTACAAAGCATTCATAAAACTGCCATCTCTCCCGCTTTTAGAAATGTCCAAGTTTTAACAAATTCAACAATGGGTTTCTGATTTCCTTGTTTAGCTTTTATTATTATTGTTCTTAATTTTGATACTTTTTAGTATGTTTCAACACAAATGTAATCTTCCGTCATTTTTTTTTTCTTTGGCCACACCACATGGCTTGTGGGTTCTTAGTTCCCACATCATCATGTTTTTTTTAACCAGAAATAAAAATCAGTGCCTCTGTAGATAACCTGAATATCTTTCTGCTTCTTCTTTTGCTCTCCAGAGAAACCATATCAGAGGAATGATGGAAAGTGAAGGACAGTGTTTGATTCTGCCACTCCCTTAGCTGATGGATCCTGCCCCAGCCCTCCCTAAAGTTCTCTGCCCATGTATATTCCTTGGGTCCACAGTCAGTTTTTCACTGCATTATGTATGAAACTGTTGGTATACTCTTTTCACATATTTGAGAGTCAATTCTGTCTTGGTATAGAATGTGAATGTGACCCAATGTAAACACCAAGTCCTTTCTGTCTTACATTTGTCTACTCTACCGGACTATGAACTCCCTGAAAGCAGGGCCTACGTTCTATTTTTCTTAAATTAGTACCATCTAATAGAGTGCTTTGCCTACAGTAGGTGCCTAGTATATGGTTACAGGTTGAAAATAAAATAAGCAAGCAAGGAATCAAGAAAGAAAAGAGGGTTTTATCATAAATGGGTGTTGAATTTTGTTGAAAGATTTCTCTGCATTTCTTGAGATAATCATGTGGTTTTCATCTTTCAGCTGTTGATATGGTGTATCACATTGATTGATTTGTGTATATTGAACCTTCCAGGAAGTAGATGTAGGAGAAACCTACCTCACATAATAAAGGCCATATACGACAAACTCACCGCAAACATTATTCTCAGTGCTGAAAAACTAAAAGCATTTTCTCTAAGATCAGGAACAAGACAAGAGTACCCTCTCTCGGCACTATTATTCAGCATAGTTTTGGAATTCCTAATCACAATAATCAGAGAAGAAAAAGAAATAAAAAGAATCTAGACTGGAAAAAAAGAAGTAAAAACTCTCACTGTTTGCAGATGACTTGATACTATACATAGAAAACTCTAAAAATTCCACCAGAAAATTACTAGAGCTAATCAATGAATATAGTAAAGTTTCGGGATATAAAATTAATAAACAGAAGTCCCTTGCATTTCTATACACTAACAATGAAAAGTTAGAAAGAGAAGTTAAGGGAACTATCCCATTCACCATTGCAACAACAACAAAAAAATAATTAGGAATAAACCTACCTAAAGAGACAAAAGACCTAAACTACAAGACACTGATGAAAGAAATCAAAGATGACACAAACAGATGGAGAGATAAAGAATCAGTATTGTAAAAATGATTATACTATGCAAAGCAATATATAGATGTAATGCAATGCCTGTCAAACTACCAATGGTATTTTTCACAGAACTAAAATAAAAATTTTAGCAGTTTGTATGGAAACACAAAAGACCCTGAATAGCCAAAGCAGTCTCGAGAATGAAGAACAGAGCTGGAGGAATAACCTTCCTGGCTTCAGACTATACTACAATGGCACCAGTCATTAAGACAGTATGGTACTGGCACAGAAACAAATATAGAGCAATGGAACAAGATAGGCAGCCCAGAGATAAACCACACACCTAGGAGCATCTTATCATTAACAAAGGTGGCAAGAATATACAGTGGAGAAAAGACAGCCTGATTTAGAGCTATATGAGCTGCTTATATGTTCTGGAGATTAATCCTCTGTCAGTTGTTTCATTTGCAATTATTTTGTCTCATTCCTAGGGTTGTCTTTTAATCTTGCTTATTGTTTTCTTTGCTATGCAAAAACTTTTAAGTTTAATTCAGTCTCATTTTTTTTATATTTTTATTTCCATTAGTCTTTGTCTTCTACATTGGCAGACAGGTTCTTTATCACTAGCACCACCTGGGAAACCTAGCACACACTCTAGGAGGTGGGTCAAAGAGGATCTTACTATGATGTATGTCAAAGAGTGTACTACCTATGTTTTTCTCTAAGAGTTTTATAGTTTCTGGCCTTACATTTAAGTCTTTAATACATTTTGAGTTTGTATGGTGTTAAGAAGTGCTCTAGTTTCTTTCTTTTACATGTAGCTGTCCAGTTTTCCCAGCACCACTTAATTACTGGAGAAGTACAAAACAAAACACTAATGAGGTATCACCTCACACTGGTCAGAATGGCCATCATCAAAAAATTTACAAGCAATAAATGTTAGAAAGGATGTGGAGAAAAGGGAACCCACTTGTACTGTTGGTGGAAATGTAAATTGATGCAGCCACTATGGAGAACAGTATGGAGAGTCCTTAAAATACTAGAAATAGAACTACTGTACGACCCAGCAATCCCAGTGCTGGGCATATATCCTGAGGAAACCATAATTGAAAGAGATGCATGTACCCCAATGTTCGCTGCATCACTATTTGCAACAGCTAGGATATGGAGGCAATCTAGATGTTCACTGACTGATGATTGGATAAAGAAGATGGGGTACACACATGCAGTGGAATATTTTTCAGCCATTAAAAAGAATACATTTAAATCAGTCCTAATGAGGTGCATGAACCTAGAACCTGTTATACAGAGTGAAGAGAAAAACAAGTATTACATATTAATGCATATATGTGGACTCTAGAGAGATGGTACTGATGAGCCTATTTGTAGGGCAGCAGTGGTTTCACAGACGTTGGGAACAGACTTGTGGACACAGTAGGGGAAGGAAATAGTGGGATGAATTGGAAGAATAGCATGGAAACGTATAAATCAACATCTGTAAAATATATAGCCAGTGGAAATTTGCTGTATAATGCAGAGAGCTCCAATCTGGTGCCCTGTGACAACCTAGAGGGGTGGGATGGGTGGGAAGTGGGAGAGAGGTTCAAGAGGGAGGGGACTCATGTACCTATGGCTGATTCATGTTGATGTTTGGCAGAAACCAACATAGTATTATAAAGCTCCAATTGAACATTAAAAAAAAAAAGAGGGAAGTATTCTGATTAAAACAAAAGTAGCTCAGGAGCTTTGGCCAGTGATAAATTCAAATCCATATAAGACCATGGTTTTGAAAGCATGTGGCTTTCTACATGAGCTAAACACAAAACTATAACCCATAATATTGGTTAATTTTGCCCTTTACTTTTATCATAAAAGATTTAAAATTTGTGACTCTTGAATTTGAAGCCAGTTTATATTGTACATCCTTAAAAAGCACATACTTGACTAGGAATCCAAAGCACAAAAATGGCCAAATCATTGCGGAAAAAGAAGAGAATATAGGTATTGCAGCAGACAGAATCCAGCTGACCTCTAAATGTTTAAGCTGGCTGTCTAGTTTTCTAATATGAGTTTATAATGATGCTTTAACACACACAAAAATAATTCATGTCATACAGGTGTTCATGACTTTTAATAAATGTGACCAGGCCTTTTGTGGAGCTGAAATTGCTTGGTTATATTGCCTGCTGACAGAGTCACTTTTAACTAATGGCCACCTTCTGAGAGGGAGGTTGTAGTGTTAACTGTCCTGGGTCTCAAGCAATAATAGTTCTCTGAAAACTCCTTCCAGTTGCCCAAACATTAGACTGCATTATAAGGGAAATTCAAATCAACTGCTTTTAGAATTTGAAAATGAAACAGTGATAGAATCAGCCTTAATCTGGAGATCTTGACATTTGGCTTAGAGAAACATTCAATTTATCACAAAATTGGCCCTAGAATTAATAAATGAATAATTATAGTTAAGGTGTCTGTGCTTACTTGCTCATTGTGTGTGACTCTTTGTGACCCCATGGACTGTAGCCCACCAGGCTCCTCTGTCCATGGGGATTCTCCAGGCAAAAATACTTGAGTGGGTTGCCATGCCCTCCTCCAGGGCATCTTCCCAATCCAGGAATCGAACCCAGGTCTCCTGCATTGCAGGCAGATTCTTTACCATCTGCGCCACCAGAGAAACTCACAGTAGGTATTTAGTAAAGCATAAATGAATGACAGGGCGGCTCCATAAGAGAAGCTTCCTCAGATAGCTTCTTGTAGTTATATGGACATGAATATGAAACTTCGTTCAGCCCAAAAAGAAAAAAAGAGAAGCTTTAGTTTATCTATTATTACCTTCCATTGTGTTTTTCCCTACTTAGTTTGTTTGTAGGGACAAGGAAGGAAGATTGGAAAGAATCATTGCCCATTGTTTATTACATAATTTCATAAGGGCTATCCCTTCCTTCAACCCACTGCCCTCCCAGCCCTTCCTCATCAATGACAGAATGATCTTCCGCTAGTGGGATTACTCCACTCTCCTATTCAGAGCTGAAACATCTCTCACCATCTGGCCTCCTGACCTTTCTACCCCATTCTCATTCCGTACTTTCCCATCTTTCTTACTTAATCTTTAGCCACACCAGACTTCAAGTAGTTCTTAAAACACACGGTGTTGCTTCAGTATTGCTTTTTTTCATTGTTGGAACATGGAAACCTTTTCCGCCTTCCACCCCAAATTTTTCCTGTTCTACTTTTATAACTTTCTCTGCTCGCTTCTGCATAGAATTGTGTGTTCCTTCATATCAGTGAAATGTCGAATTCTCTGGGATTTCCTTCTGTCACCTTCCTTGACTCTTGAAGGAAGTCCTAAATTTACTGCATGCTGTTTGGTACAATGGGTAAGGACCTCATGTTTGTCAACAGCAGAAATTGGAACGGTGTTGAATAGTGACCTTGCAGAGGGAAAGTTCCTGAAGAAAGTGTAAGTGATTCTAGAGATATTTTAGCTTATGCTTGAAGTTTTATTCTGTTCCTTCGTTTCTCCATACCCCAAATGCCTCTTAGAAATATGCCAGTGGGTTCTTAATTCATTCTGTTCTTCATTCCTGCCACATCAAATGATGGACCTGAACTCATTTCATTTCCCACCAGTTGTGTGTGTGTGTGCTCAGTGAAACCACTTAAGTGTTCTGTACTTCTGTTTTTTTATTATTATTATTATAAATTTAGTGATTGGGCTTGATTTCTAAGAGCAATTGTATTGCCACAGTTTTCTCAAGGTAAAAACTATTTATTAAGCGTCTATTATGCTGTATGTACTTAGTACTATGATAGTTGCCATGGGAAAATTTTAAAGTCTCAGTGCTTATACTCTTACTAGACAGATAAGATATACACATTAAACAATTAGGAACAGTGTAAGGTAGTGTATCATTAAGCACTATGGGACTATCAAAGAACCACTGCCCCTTTTTGATCTAGTCCCACTTGCAGATTGAATGAAGCCTGGGGAAGAAAACAGGAAGACTTAGTCACTTTAGGGGAGTGTCAGGTGCAGAAAGATTAACAGTGGCTCCCTAATGTTTACCATGCCATGACAATCTTCCTGCTTATCATTCTAGCCTCCTTGATGTCATATCCTACCCGCAAACCCTAACACGATCCAACTGCTTGCCCCGGTTGAAGGAAACCCAGGGTGTTCCAATAGGTTGGATTGTCCCAGTGGTTAAGCAGAATTAACAACAGAGAGTTTGTCAATCTTTTTGCCTTTGGTCACTTAATATATGCTTAGAAAATAATGACCTTTGTTTTAATAACTCCTGAGTCACAGACCACCCTAATTTGGGATTTGATCTTCTTTCTGAGCTATGGCTTTGGTTCTCTTTGTTCTTTTTTGTTGGCCTTTTGAAGATAGTCTTTTTCTTTGATTACCTTGAATGTAGTGGTAAAGCTAGTTCAGACAGCTGAGAAATTATTTAACTGTTTTAGTAGATCAAAGGTAACCAAATATTCATAAAATGTTCCATCTTCTTCTCTGTCTTTACCAAAACCTGGTTTTCTTGGATAGTAGTTGAATCCTAAAATAGAGACTGCTATTTCTCACATGCCTCAGTATCTCATGTGCTGGAAATGGGGCATGATTGTCATGGCGCTGCACGACCACTGCCAGACTCTTCTGAAAGCCCTTGTTTTATTGTGCCCTGAAGGGTAATACTCCACTCTCATTCGTATGTAGTCAGCTATTGAGCTTCAGGTCACTCTCGCAATCTACCTTTCTCCTGTCAACCTTGGGAGCATTCTGCATGTGTCAGCTCACCCAGCCACCATCAGAAATGAAAGGCTGGTGTGTTGCAAAATGAACTCTGTGTGCCTTTTGCTCCCTAGCACTGGAAGTGTGTGGATTGTTAAAGAGAAAGGTTCAAAATATGTGGACCCAGAAGCTAGTCTCTGGAAATTTCCCTGTTTAGATTCTGGCATCAGGATTTCTCTAGCTCCATATAAAGCTCATCCATGCACTTGAGAGTATGCTAGATATTTTATCTAATGTTTTTATGTATTTTTTAATGATACGATTTCATCATACGTCACCCACAGTGTTGCTGGAAGTGGAATTTCTTTATGCTATACTTGACTAACCCCTACTCATTCTCTGGTGCTTGGCTTTCCTGATTCTCCTATCTAAACGTGATTCCCTGTTATACTTTTTCATACTGCTTTGTGGTTTTCACTACAAAAATAACAGTGTGTGTGTATGTGTTTATATATGTATATATAAAATATACTTTTTGTGTGATGTTTTGTTGTCTGTCACTCTTTTAGACATTAAGCACTCTGAAGACAGAAATCACAATGATTTTTATACAGTGAAAATTATAAAATAACATTTAAAAGCAAAATTATACAGTTGCTTAAAATAAGTACTTTAAGAATTACCTTAAGGTAATGCTAATAAGGTAAGCAGGTTGGAAAGAAATAGGAGGTTGAAATAGTCCTGTACTCTGCATTCTTCCTTCCCTGTCTCCCCATCCATACCCTTTGCAAGCCTATCTTGCAGGCCTCCACCTTAAGTCAGTGTTCCTAACATGTGACTTAGCTGCAAACAGTTTGTTTTTCTAAGATATTTTGCATTATGAATAGATAAATCCCCTCTAGTTTACCCTAGACATAGTTGAGATTTTTTACAGTGTTTTAAAAGAACATTATGAGGGGGAAAAAAAGGAGAAGGATGTAAGAAGACAAAATAATAAATTTTTAGTATGCACATCCTTATCCTGATGTAATTACAGTGCTCCCTGGTATGGTTGTAGTGGAAACACTCCTCCTCCTTTCTTTTCTTCAGCCCTATCTAGGGACTCATTGTCATACTTTTCCTTTATTGTTTATTGTCTAGATATCTCCCCTCATCCATCACTTCCTAGATAGAGGAAGAGGGCAGGCAACTGGGTGTATATGGTCTTCAAGGATCTGAGAGAGTCTTGTAGCTGAGGCGAGATATCTATAGGAGGGACGAAGTAGGCGAGAGAAGAAAGCAGACAAATCATAGACATGGGAATATAAGGTGTTGTGTGTGTGTGTGTGTGTGTGTGTGTGTGTGTGTGTGTGTGTGTGGTATGTCAGGGGGAAGGTATTTCTTGGAAAAGTAATCAAGAAAGGTTGGATTTATAAGACAGGGCCAAATTATGATTAACTTTCAGGGACACTTTGCAAAGTTAGGATTGCAAGCGTTTGCAGAGAGGGTATTTCCAGTTTTGCAATGTGCAGTAGATTTTGTAACTAAAACTTTTTCCTACCGATTTCAATATAAGTTTGAAATTATTCTGTTTCATTTTACACTGAAGTGTTGAGGGGCTATGCCATTTGTGGAGTTCTGTGAGGATATGTTCAGTGATCATTAATTTGCATTTGTAAAATTTGTGCTTAATGCTGTTTCGCAGTCACTGTGTTGGGAGCTTGGATACAGTTTTAACACAGTTGACGTGAATGAGGGTTCGGCTCCTCTTGTTTAAAATTTGGATTACAGCTCAATCAACAGACTTTGGGTGGTCTCATCTTCACCCTTCAGAGAAGCAGATCCATATGACCAAACTCCTTAACCATTTGTTAAGACAGTAGGCTTCTCTCATGAGACACCCAAGACAAGAATAGCAGGGACATTAGAGGTCATTCCTGGGGTTGGTTGCCAGACCATGGGGGAAGTTTGTCCAAAACTTGCTTTCACTCTCTCCAGCCTTAACTTATGCTCCTAGTTGTTTCTTTTTTATAAAAATGAAAAATTATGAAATTTTCCATCGAGGTCTCAGAGGAGAATGGAAGAATAAGGATGCAAAGGAGTTTCAGAAATGTTAGCAAGTAAAAGAGCAGGCACTGCTGCATCTTTGTGCAGTGGTGGCTGTGTTGAGACTTCGTCTTTGCTATTGTCCTTGCTGGGCACACTTGGTGGGGGCAGAGTCTTCACTGTCATTAAACTATTGAAAGAAAAAGATGATATGTACTCATCTAAAATGTATACTTCCTAAAATTCTGTTTCTTGAACAGTTCTTCAGATCATTTCCATTCATGCTTATAATTTCTATGACATAATACTCCAGTGTTTTCAAAGAAATTAACCTCCATGGTTGAACTTTATCTGTTTTTTATTATTGCCTTCAGATCTCTAAAAGAAGTACAGACGTGTGTGTGTGTGTATGTGTCTGGGTCCAAGTGTCTGTGTTTGTTTGCATATGTGTGTGTGTGTGTATATGTGTCCGTGTTTGTACAAGAAGGAGAGAGGGGAAGAGAGAAAGAGGGAGGAATTCTCTTGCATTTATTAGGTTTTAGTGTGATGTCAAGAAACAAACCCAGTGGGAACATTTTGCTTCCTGTCCGTGATTTATTCTCGTTTTCTTTCCTGTAGAGCATGTAGTGTTTATCTACCTTGGGTAGGTTTTAAACATACAACTATAAATAATCGGAAAAGGAGTTACATGTCCTGCTCACCTGCCAGGCCCAGTGCTTTACTGGCTGGTGAGCTTACTTCATCTCCCTAGGTGCACACTCCTGATTACAATACATACCTCATTCATTGGTTTCTCATAGATGTCCTCCTGCCAAGGGGCAGATTTTGCTTGAAAAGAATCTCGCTGGAGAGCTTCTAGCACCTTTTTTGGAGTGACAAACCCATACTGAGCTTCCAGCAAAGCCAAGTCCATTTTTTCAGCCTTTAAAACGCCTATGACTTCATCTCGAGCCTGTAGGAACAAAAGGCATTTCAGAAAGTCTACTTTATCTACGAGCAGTCTCTGCAAGTGATTTCTATGTTGAGTGTTTTTTTCTTTTATCTTCTCTTTCAAATATAAACATCATATTTCGTTATAGCACCTTTTACGAAAGGTAACAAAACTTTGTCCCTTTATCCTTCTTACAGTCTAGTTACACATGAATAATGCTTTTTTATTGTGATAACTAAACAACATGGAAGAGTTCTACATTTTTCATTGTGTTTGACAAGTAGATAACATGATATCCCTCAGTGGACTGGTGTTTTCATATTCAGGGATACGAAATAAGATTATCCTGTATGTATAGCAGCTGTTTATTTTGTGTAGGTTAATAATGCTGGGGCAAATCTAGGAGCCAGTTCATGTGAGGTATAAAAGCACCTACTGTCATTTAAAACTGACCCAGAAGTCATCAGCTATTATTGTTACCCTTCCGTGCCTGTGCGCTGAAGCAGTGTGAGTGGAGGATATGACCTTTCACATATGCATGCCAATCGCATGTCATCATGACAGCTCTTTTAGATGTGATTAATTACTCTTCATGTTGCCAGAAGAGAATTCTGTGTATGTGTCCTTACACTTTGCTTTCATGTGCATACAAATATGAAGCACAGATAGCTATGTCTGTGGCAGCCTACACACCAAATTCATAAGCAGCCCTCCCCTGGAAGCATGAGGGTGATAATTCTAAGCCAGCTGACCTGCAGTTCTCCCTCCAGAATGCTGAGAAGAAATAAGAGGTCATCTCTTGAGAGGTCTTCTCCTTGGTGGCCATTACCACTGTGTGACTTAGGATATGGAAGGATTGCATCCGACTCACTAGTGGGGTCTTTGTCTTGCTGTCTCTGCTTCTTGTCCTCAGGCCCTTGGAAACTGTGGTCTTTTCCAGGTTTTGGAAATTGCTTTGGGGCTGAGCCCTCCTTGTCACTGCTTTTGGAACGCATTATTTAAAGGCTGGAAAGAAGAAAGACAATTTGTAACGCTTAGTGGAAGTGGAATTTTAATAAGAGAACCTATTACTGCTTTGACAAGTCTGCACTCGTGTTATATTTACCACAGCCAAAGACTCAATCTTTCTGAAGTCTACAGCAGAGAAGGGTATTACCAGATTCATAAATCACAGTCTTATTTACACTTCTGTTTTCAAAGTCAACATTTTAAAAAATGTGTTCTGCTTTGATTAAGGCCACTTATGTCCATGGGTAAACAGACTGTATTTGAACTTCATCCACCAAGCATTCCACCTGAGGGACCTGGGTCATACCTCCAACCTCGGCTTAAGTGCTTACTTAAGATGTACTTAACATAATTACAAAATGGTAAATTTGCTAATTGTTCTAACTTTCTGCAGATTCACATTGTGATTCCACAAGGAAACCCTTGTGGAACTTAAAAAATGTTTTTAAATTTCTTAGCCTTTGGTGCTTTAAGATAGAATTATCAGAATTACTGCTACAAAATACTTTGGCTAATTTTGTTATGATGGTAAAGTCTAATATTAAAGGAATGAAGGCTTGGTTCCTGGCTACATCCCTGACATTCTGCTAAAATTCCAAAACTGTCCTTGGATAAGTCAAGAGTTTATATTTAGAACCCTTATCTCCAAAATAAGAACTCTAGTGCCTATAGTAGTTGATTTTTAATGAAAACAATATAAAATAAATTAATAATTTGAGGGACAATTTTCGCTGTACATCTTATTATACAGGTATTGAAATTAATTTACAATAGCACAATAATTTGTTCCACTTTTGAGGTTTCTAATAAAAAAGAAAATATCAATTGAACTTAACAGCCTACTTCAGTGATGTTCAAAGAGATTGTTAATGTTACTCATTCCTACAAGTTAAGAAACTATCATCACTGGTGCCTTGCTTTTCATTTGTAATAATATTTCTTTAAAAATCGGAAGGAGTGGAACTTCCCTGGTGGTCCGGTGGCTAAGAATCTGCCTGCCAATGCAGGGCACCTGATTTCCTTCCCTGGCCTAGGAACTAAGATTCCACATGTTGCAGGACAGCTTATCCCGTGTGCCACGACTACTGAACCCATACACTGCAACGACTAGAACTCAGACTCTCACAGTAAGATAAGCTGCTGCAACAGGAAGCCCACACTACCGCATCTAGAGAGTAGCCCCCGCTCACCACAGCTAGAGAAATCCCACACACAGCAATGAAGAGCCTGTGCACTGCATCGGAGACCCACTAGAGCCAAAATTACATTAAGTATATATATATATATATTCTGAAGGGAATTCCCTGGTGGTCCAGTGATTGGGGCTCTGGCTTCCACTGCAAGGGGGCACAGCCCTATCCCTGGTTGGGAACTAGGCATGGCCAAACAAAAAGAAAAAAAATCTCGAAAAGTTCAAGCATACAGAAAAGTATGAAAATATAATGAATCACTACATGCTACCACACAGATCTGTAAAATCTCCATTTATTATATACTTGGGTAATATCTTACAGATTAACTCTAATAATCCAGTACAGCAGATAATAGCTTTTTAAGTAAAATATTATAGATAGAGTAGAAGCCCCTACGTACATCTTCCTTAACACACTCTCTACACATCCTACCCCATAAGTAACCATCTTGAATTTGGTGTTTATTCTTCCCATGCGTGTTTTATACTTTATATTTTTAATGCATGTGTATATATTACTGAGCCATTTATAGTATTACTTTGCAGATTTTCAAACCTAATGTAAACATAGCATATTGAGTGTAACATTCTGAAGGTTTTTTCATACTATATTTTTGAGATTCTTACCTGTTCCATTTTACTTATTTTACATATTTCACTGCTATATGGTATTACACTGTATGCATAATCCACTGTTTACTTATCCATTTTACTGTTGATGGATATTTAAATAATTTACATGTTTTTAGCATTAGAAAAAATGCAGCTGTGAACATACTTTTACATTTTCTTCCTATGTATCTGCATTTCTTCAGGTATTCTTTATGACATACAAGTGGGATTTTTGGACTCTGCTATATTGTGTTCTCAACATTACTAGGGATTACTGCTCTCCTGAGTGGAGTACCAATTTATAGCAGAATATAAGCATTCTCTTTGCTTCATATCTTCATCAACACATGCTATTATGGAATTTATACCAATCTGGTAAATGAAATGGTATCTGGTTTGCATCCTAAATTAATAAGAGCAGCATCCTTTTATATGTTTAGATGCCATGTGAACTTCTTCATAAATTGCTTGTTCATAATCTTTGTCCATTTTTCTTTTGTAAATACTAGTTGTCTTTTTCTTATGAATTTGTAGGAATTCATTACATATTCTATAAGTTACTGTTTTGTTGATTATATGTTTTGCTGCTATTTCTACTGATAGTAGCTTAAAAACATTTTCACTTTATGTCTTTTGTGGTAAAGAAGGTTTCAATTTAATTTAGTCAAGTTAATCAGTTTTTAAATCAGTTCTTTAGTTTTTAATTGAAAGATAATTGTTTTACAATATTGTGTTGGTTTCTGCCATGCATCAACATGAATCAGCCATAGGTATACATATGTCCCCTCCCTCTTGAGCTTTCTACCCACCCCATCCCAAACCTGTAGGTTGTCACAGAGAACTGGGTTTGAACTCTGCATCATACAGCAAATTCCCGCTGGCTAGCCGTTCTACATATGGTAAAGTATATGCCTCAGTGCTACTCTTTCAGCTCTTCCCACTCCTTTCCCCTCTAATCCACAAATCTGTTTTCAGTGTTTGCATCTCCATTACTGCTCTGTAAATAAACTCATCAGTTCCCTTCTAGATTCCATATATATGCATTAATATATGATACTTGTTTTTCTCTTTCTGACTTAACTTCGCTCTGTATAATAGGCTCTAGGTTCATCTACCTCATTAGAACTGACTCAAATGCATTCCTTTTTATAGCTGACTGATATTCCATTGTATATATGTACCACAACTTCTTTATCCATTCATCTGTCAATGGACATCTAGGTTGTTTCCATGTCCTATCTGTTGTAAACAGTGCTGCAGCGAACATTGGGGTATGTGTGTCTTTTTCAGTTATGGTTTCTTCAGGGTATATGCCCAGTAGTGGGATTATTGGGTCATATGGAAGTTTTATTCCTAGTTTTTTAAGGAATCTCCATACTGTTCCTCTTAGTGGCTCTATCAGTTTACATTCCCACCAACAGTGCAAGAGGGTTCCCTTACTCCACAGCCTCTCCAGTATTTATTGTTTATAGATTGTTTTTATGATGGCCAGTGTGAGATGATACCTCATTGTAGTTCTGATTTGCATTTCTCTGATAGTAAATCAGTTCTTTTCTTTATAATTTGAATTGGAAACCAAAATTTGAGCAGTGGCAATATAATAGAATGGTTAAGACCATGAACTCCAGAACCACTCTGCCTGAGTTCATATCTCTCCTCCATTACATATTGGTTATAAATCTTTGGCAAGTTACTTAATACCTCTCTGCCTTTCTCATCTGTAAAATGAGGATGATAATAGTAGTATATTCATAACCTAAAGTTGCTGTGAGGGTTAAATTAATGAATACATGTCGTATGTTTGCAGCATGCCTAATACAATATTATCATCAAATAAACATTAGTTTTTTGTTATTAACTTCACTTTTATTCCCTCCCATTTTATAGTGATTCTATATTACCTATAAGTCAGAAAAAAAATTAAGAACTAAAGCAAGTTTATTTGATTATCTATTTCCTCCAGTGAATTGTGAACCATGAATTCAGGGGGAAAGAAAGAAAATTGAAAGGATGGTTTTGTGTCTTTCTTGGGTACTCTATTGAAGAAGTGACTCTTTCCAGTTCCACCTTGCTCACACCACTTGAGAAACCAGAGCGCAGAACAGTTTAGGAATCTTGAAGACTTTATAACCAACCAGCTAAGCCTCCATTTATCTCTCCACCCATCTTTCAACAAGCATTTATTGAAGGCCCACTGTGTGTCCTGCACTAAATTGGTTTTTTATGGTATGACTGTCTTAATTTTCTTAATACAGGTGGTACAGTTTCAAGTGTAAAGTTTATGGAAATAGTTTGTAAATCTGGAGTCCTGAAAGTGCACTGAACTAGACAGAAGTCAGATGAAAAGAATTCTATCACAAATCAGCTCTGGGCCTTAGTTAAGATGTGACCCTCCCTGAGTGCAGTGTCCTGATTTGTGAGGTGAGGGGGATGAGGAGGTGATCTCTATGACCCTCTTTCTTCTAGGATATATAATAATTCTTGCCACTCTGCCTTTCTTTTAGCATAGATTATCAATAGTGTATTTAAAAGACATGGATTTGTGGGTCTGCACTCTATAGGAAATCCACAGAAGTCTAAACACTGCATATGGACATGCAGTAAACCTGTGACTAGTGGTTTTCACCAGAGTAGAGATCACAGTTAAAAGACAGCGCTTAAGGAAAGAATCCCAGAATTAATTTTCAACTGAGAATTGTTCAGTAGCCTCATCATAACAATCAAGCTATAAAAGCAGAACTTGAAGGTGTTAGTGGCTTACCTGTTTATTAAGTATTTTGTCAGTGACAAACCAACTGTTAAGTGATACTAGTGGGACACCCTGCCTTAAAGTTACAGTGTCCATCTTGAGAAATTTAAAACATTCACGTTCATCGCTGCATTGTTTACAATAGCCAGGACATGGAAGCAACCTAGATGCCCATCAACTGACGAATGGATAAGAAAGCTGTGGTACATACACACAATGCAATATTACTCAGCATTAAAAAAACATTCATTTGAATCAGTTCTACTCAGGTGGACGGAACTGGAGCCTATTATCCAGAGTGAAGTAAGCCAGAAGGAAAAACAACAATACAGTATACTAACGCATATATATATATATGGAATTTAGAAAGATGGTAATGAGAACCCTGCATGCGAGACAGCAAAAGGAACGCAGACGTATAGAACAGACTCGTGGACTCTGTGGATGAGGGCAGGGGAGGGATGATTTGGGAGAATGGCATTGAAACATATTAAGTATCATATGTGAAATCAATCGCCAGCCCAGGATTGTTGCTCGGGGCTGCTGCACCGAGATTTCCCTGGGGGAGGGGGGAGGGAGGGAGGAGGGAGGGGGCTTCTGGAGGGGGAGCATATGTACACCCATGGCGATATCATGTCATTATATGGCAAAACCAATAAAAAAAAAAAAATAAAAATAAAAACTATTAAAAAAATAAAACATTCACTTTCAAAGTTTTAGCAAGTCATGTAGTATGTTTTCTCTATAATTCGTGTTCATTCTGACTTTCCTCCATCACATGTTTATTTTCTCTATTAGCTGCTAGAGATCAACAGTGATGGTGGTGATGGTGGTGGTAATGTTGATGATAGCTAATATTTAATGAGTAGTTACTACATGCCAGGCATTCTTCTAAGCATTTTACATTTATTACACCAACCCTATGAAGTGTGGGGATATTATTATCTCTACTTACAGCAAAGAAATGGAAGCACCAGTGAAGGCTGCACAGCTAGTATTTAGAAGAACTGGGATTTGAATCCAGACAACCTGGCTCTACTACCTGTGCTGTTAAAGAATCATATCTCATGCTATTATACTGTACTGCCAAAGACAGGTGGTTATCAACACCCTGTCTGAGATGGATACAGACACCATGTGTGAAAAATGCTTGTAGCCTTGCTGAAGAGATTACTTATCAATAATTACAGTAGAGATGAACAGTAATCTGTGGCAGTAGTTGTCACTGACTGTCCACTACTAGGCGTTCCCTGATGGCTCAGCTGGTAAAGAATCAGCCTGCAATGCAGGAGACCTGAGTTTGATCCTGGATTGGGAAGATCCTCTGGAGAAGGGATCGGCTACCCACTCCAGTATTCTGGCCTGAAGAGTTCCATGGAGTGTATAGTCCATGGGGTCACAAAGAATTGAACATGACTGAGCGACTTTCACTTTCACTCCACCACATATCCAGGAAAGGACTTATTTATTTGAGAAATGCAAAGGCATAAAGGGAGTATATTTTTATGTAGGGATGGAAGGTTAGGATATATAGAATTTTTGACTATAGAAAGCCCCATTATGTATATATTTATGTACTAATAATGTTCCTCTACTAGCATATTAATATATGCTATGTACCTTATGAAAACATATTCAAAAATAAAAAGGAAAAATATTAATAAAAAATGAGGTTTTTTTCCCCCTCCCCATTGGATTATCTTGATCACCTCAGGGAGATCATTACTCTGGGCTATAAGAATAATGGAAAGTTGTTAATGTAGAGTAGATATGTTTAAAACACTTAAATATTATGTACCACTTTGTTTATATAAATGTTCTCACATGAAAGACAAGGCCTTCAGTTTCTTCTATCTAATATTAATAGTCTCCATTCATGTATCCCATGGGATTTCTGACCTGGCGTTTCATACCTAATGGCTATTCAAGAAAATGACTGATTTGTTCCTTCTACTTTGTGGGGTATCCACAATTTAGACAACATTGCTAAATAACAGTAGCCCAAAACTCTGTAGGTCACTCTGCATTTTCAGTCATCCTGCCACTCAGCTGGGTGTGAATGGGCTAAGGTGGGCTCGCTCCATATCTGACTCTGAGCTAGACAGACTTGATCTCAGCTGGATCATCTCATCTCTGCTCCACGTGGGCTTTCAGCCTCTGGTTGGCTAGACCAGGCTTCCCCATACAGCAGACTCAGGGCAGTATCCTCGGAGTGTGATGAACAGTGATCTGTGGCAGTGGTTGTCATCGACTCTCCCCTGCATCACTTATTCTCCCCTACTCCAAGTCTTCAGTTGTTTTGGTAAAAGCATTGTAAGGCCACCCCAAATTCAGGAAGTTGGGAAATAGATTCCACTTCTTGATGGAAGGAGCAGCAGAGTCACACTGCAGAGGACTAGGAAGCATTAACTGCAGCCATCTTTGAAAAACTCTTCGTCTGTCACACTTATAAGATTCATATTTCTGTGAAAATCAAATAGAAGCGTAGTTTAAAAGAGAGGTAAAATATGTTTGGTTCTTTACTTCTTTTAGTTTCCTGGAAGTGGAGGGTTATTTTGTGACTTCTGTGATGCATTACTGTGCTTTCATCTTACCCAAGTAGTCAAATGTGGAACAATAGCCTACTGATAAGAATCAACTTGTATTCTGTTACTATTCAATAAGGATTCCTCTGTCACCATTAATCTTATCCAAGGTATGCCTTCCAGAATTCCAAGATAATGTAAGTTTCTGTTTAGCAGGGTAGCTTGCTAAGCATTGCTCGTAAGTAGTGCTCTTTGAGTTTAAGGCAACTCTGAACTACTACAGGGCTTCCCAGGTGGCACTAGTGGTAAAAGAATCCACCTGCCAATGCAGGTTAGACGTAACAGATGTAGGTTCCATCCTTGGGTCGGGAAGATCCCCTGGAGGGGAGGGCATGGCAACCCACTCTAGTATTCTTGCCTGGAGAACCCCCATAGATAGAGGAGCCTGGTGGGCTGCAGTCCATAGAGTCGCAGAGTCAGAGACGACTGAAGCAACTTAGCATGAAGCACAGACTGCTGCAGAAAACTGAGTGGATCTCCATATACGCACTGTCTTCCCTTACCTCTCATTCTTTTTTTTTTTAAATTGAGTTATAGTTGATAGACAATATTGTATGTTACAGGTGTAAAATATAGTGGTTCATCATTTTTAAAGATTGTATTCCATTTATAGCTATTATAAAATATTGGCATATTCCTCCTCACCTCATTGATAAAGTGAGTTGAGTGAAATCCTCCAGGAGTGCATAGATCATTTGCCAATGATGATATTTATAAATGATTTTTTTAAAAAAAGGAATGAGCTGAAACATTTTTATGTTATGTTTATCCTTTTTAAATTGTTTAGAGATTTTCTGAAACCATCTATCTCTTTTGGGGACTAGGGAAAATAACTTCAGCATTCTTACTGGTGCTCAATTGGGTTTGTGAACAGACCCTTCGTGTGCAGACTTCGGGTTGACTGAGGAGTGTGTGTCTCCGCGTGTTTACAGTGGTGGAGTTTCCTTACCCTTCTGCCAACAACCACAAAATGATCAGTAATGAGGAGTAATTAAGTATCGAGAGGAAGAAAACAAAGACATGAATTTCATGATACTCTCATGCTTTGTATTATCAGTGACTTCATTGTTTCTCTTGGCAAATTTTTTTATGCATCTGTGCTTGGCCCAGGGGTGTGTACTGAGAAAAAGAAAAATTTTGTAATAGCAGCAGTGGTTTGGGATTTTCAGGTTACAAAGGGGAAAAAATGGAATGGAAAATTGCTTTTGTTTATAACAAATCATGATGCCTTACTCTTTTCATAACTGTCACTAGTGACATAATGCCTGATGGTTTTGCAAAGAGGAAACCTGTCTAGTTGTCAAGTTTAACACAGCCTAATGCGTTGATTATCTGTGACTCTCGGAGCCGTAGAATGGCAGCCTTCCGAGATATAAGAGATGATAGACTGGGAATCAGGAAACAGGACTTCTGGTGTCAATTCTGCTTTTAATTATTAGCTAGGCTCTGGGTCGAAGCTCGTAAAATAAGGATATTAGGCTGGGTTGGCCCCATGAGGTTATTCAGGATGAAATAAGGTTCCTTTCCCTTGACCCCTACCCTGGCCCTCACTCCCTAATGGGTCCCTCTTACTACAGAATTTGTCCTGAGACTAGATGATCTCTGAGGTCCTGGGACTTCCCACTTTAAAATTTTGTGCTTCTCTGTTGTCTGGTATCTATGGATACAAATACAGTGCAGTTGGCCCTGAGAAGCAGATTCTGCTTTGTTTTCCTACGCAGTGACCTCGGTCAGTTTTTCTTTGGCGTAAGCTGGTTGAAATCGTGATATATTTTGGTAAGGATGTGTTCATGCAGAAGAAGAACAAATAGAATTTTTTGCAATTATTTACTTAATTTAGTTACAGGAAATAGCCAAATGTCAATTGAGGCCCATTCTAACTACCACCTCCCCATAGCGTACAAGCCCCTAGCCAACTCCTCCTCACTATAAATGTTGAATTTTCTTAATCATTCTTTCTTTGTATAACAAAAACTGCTTATTCTACATAATTGGATGCTACTTAGACATAATTTAGTCTCTGCATACCTGTTTATTTCCATGTTTGAATGGTGGAAAGAGGTTATTTGGCTGTATAAAAGAACTTCAAAATGTCTTAGTGAAAGAAATTGGTTGTGGTCTTGATCATTTGCTATGATATCAGGGTAACCAATCAAAACTATTCCAATTTAAAGAAGAAAATAACAATGATAGCTAACATTAATTCAGTACTTAGCAAATAAATACTAAATGCTTTCTTTTGATTAACTCCTTTAGTCTTCTCAAAAACTTTTTCTCTGTTTTGCAACAGAGGAAACTGAGCTGCTAAGTAACTTGCTGAAGGTCATACTGCTAGAAAGTAGCAGAGCCAGGTCCCAGCATGGGTGTCAGGCTTTAGAATTCAGCAAATCACTATGCTGTTATCTACTTAGGGTTTCATAAGAAGGTATACTTAGTAAAGGAAAATATCCTGCTTCAACATTGTTATTCAACAAACATTTATGAAGTACCTACTATATCAGTTATCGTATTTGCTAATTTGTGCAAGCTTATTTTTGTATCTGGACTAATATCTGTTTTGTTGATATGGGTACAGTTAATTCTGGCTACCCAGAATTACACAAAAATATCAATATTAATGGATTCACAACTTCTGGCCCTTTCAGCAATTGGTCTATTCATTAAAGATGTTTTGTTTTCATGCATCATTTATGTGCAGAAACTAAGCCACAAAGTGCCTTTTCTCAAACACTTTGCTGGCATCTTGAGCGTGGGCAGAGGGAGCATGGCAAGAAAGACTGTGAGATTATGGGGATCAAATGGATCTGGATTTGAATCACTACTCCAGCATGTTGGCTCTGTGGCCTTGAACAACTTACTATACCTCTGTGAGCCTTCAGATGTAAAATGGAGATAATGCTACCTGGTAATGAGTTTATTGTTCATCCTCTGTGAGCTTAGGGTCCCTGTTGTTCATGTCTGTCTCTACAGTGTTCAACAGAGTTGGACCTCAGCAGGGATTCATTTGAATGACTGAATCTTGCAGTCCTCAATAGAGCTGATTGGCTGTAAGTATCAGTAGGGACTGCCTCATAGTAAAGATGAGTCATCTGTGAACCACAGGCTAGAAATTCAGAAAAATGGTACTGAGAATCTGATAGAAGCAGCTAATGTGTATAGACCTCTTACCGTATGCCAGGCGCTATCTTAAATGCTTTGTGTATGTCATCATTTAATCTTAAAGAATTTTACCCTTAGTAAAGACTGTAGGAAAGGGCATGGTAAAGCTAAACTAAGGGTGGAGACTCTCAAAGACAAAAATTAATATCAATATGAGGGTAGTCCCCTTCATGAATCATAGCCTTGTAGTGGCAAAAGGATGTAGTGCTGTGCATGGCCACCTAAGACAGGTGGGTTATAGTGAAGAGTTTTGACAAAATGTGGTCTGCTGAAGGAGGAAATGCAGCCCACTGCAGTATTCTTTCCTGGATAATCCCATGAACAGTATGAAAAGGCAAAAAGATATGACCCTGAAAGATGAGCCCCCAGATCAGAAAGTGTCCAACATTCTACTGGGGAAGAGCAGAGAGCAATTAGTAATAGCTCCTGAAAGAATGAAGCAGCTGGGCCAAAGTGGAAACAACCCTCAGTTGTGGTGAAAGTAAAGTCCGATGCTGTAAAGAACAGTATTGCATAGGAACCTATAATATTAGGTCCATGAATCAAGGTAAATTGGATGTGGTCAAATAGGAGATAGCAAGAGTGAACATGGACATCTTAGGCTATAAGTGAACTGAAATGAACAGGAATGGGCAAACTTAATTCAGATGACCATTATATGGTCTTGCCTGTCTACTACTATGGGCAAGAATCCCGAAAGAAATGAAATAGTGCTCATAGTGAACAACGAGTTCAAAATGCAGTACTTGGGTGCAATCTCAAAAACAACAGAGTGATGTTGATTCATTTCCAAGGCAACCAATTCAACATCACAGTAATCCATGTCTATGGATAGACTGATGCTGAAGAAGCTGAAGTTGCCCAGTTCTATGAAGACCTACAAGACCTTCTAGAACCAACACTAAAAAAAGATGTCCTTGTCATCAAAGGGGATTGAAATGCAAAATTAGGAAGTCAAGAGACACCCAGAATAACAGGCAAGTTTGGCCTTCAAGTACAAAATGAAGTAAGGTAAAGGCTAGCAGAGTTTTGCCAATAGAACACACTGCTTCTTGGAAAGAAAGCTATGACAAACATAGACAGCATATTAAAAAGCAGAGACGTCATTTTGCCAACAAAGTTCTGTGTACTTAAAGCTCTGATTTTTCCAGTACCCATGTACAATGTGAGATTTGGACTATAAGGAAGAGTTCCACTGAGTGCCAAAGAATTGTTGCTTTCGAATTAGGATGCCGGAGAAGACTCTTCAGAGTCCCTTGGACTGTGAGGAAATCAAACCAGCCGATCCTAAGGGAAATTAACCCTGAATATTCATTGGAAGAACTGATGCTGAAGCTGAAACTCCACTACTTGGGCCACCTGATGGGAAGAACCACCTCATTGGAAAAGACTCTGATGCTGGGAAAGGTTGAAGGCAAAAGGAGAAGGGGGCAGCAGAGGATGAGATGGTTAGATAGCATCACCTCACCAATTCAATGGACATGAGTTTAATCTAATTCCCAGAGATAATGAAGGACAGGGAAGCCTGGTATGCTACAGTCCGTGGAGTCGCAAAGAGTCAGACACAACTTAGTAACTGAACAACAACAATCAGGGTAGTGCTGGTAGCTACACAAAGTTTAGTGTGTGTGTTTGCACACATGTGGGTGGAGAAGGGATTCTCGGTCCCCAAGAAAATTGCAGTTAAAGTCATTGAATTTTCAGAACCTTTATCATATATACCCTTACCCTTTGTTCTATCTCACTGTCACCTTCCTGGTTACAGGTTCACATGCATAAAATGAGTTTAACATCCACCACACTCCTTTTTATTTGACAGCACCTTAAACAGTCCTTAGTCCTGCTTTTATGTCTATGACATAATGCAGTGCCATTTAAGCTCTTTTGTAGGAAGTTTGGGGGATGAACTGTTTTGATGGCAAGATGGCTGCGTAATGCCCAGTGAGTCTGTGCTGACTGAAGGATGCTCTTTGCCAAGGGACAACCTTGAAAGTGATTCAGTGCCTTAAATTTGAATGTGTTTAACATTTAGGGAGCAGACTGTCAGCTAACTTTACATTTCCACTTGGATTTCCCCCTCTCTCTGCATGGATCCATAAAACTATAACTTAGTTCCCTAAAAGGGGAATGGAAAGAGAAGTAGTAAGATTATGGGGTTCTCAGCAGAGCTCGTTGAGCCCTTAATATTAACTGTCTTATGGCAAATGTGATTCATCTATGAAAATACTGGCTATAAATAGATGTTAATAGTGCTCAGTTGTAGATCAGCCAGGTTGTGCTTGCATGGCCACATTTGGGAAAAAAAAAATCCTGTTGAGTATTTTATTTGGTTTCTCTTAAGATGAAAAAATAAAAATTTGTTTCCTTTTATTGCCCTAGTCACCCACATTTGAAGACACTAAATTCAGCCAGCTACAGCAGAGCTATCTGATGGCTAAAAAAAATACACTTTGAAAACCAGATAACCTAATTTAGCAATGGCCCTTTATCTTTTTCTTGCATTTTCAGTAAGTGTCATTGAAACATTCCCTTAATGGTATTTTTACTTATAGGGAAGGCATGAATAGGGCTTTAGAGAGGGGAATAGAACTTGGGGATCTGTGATTCAGGTTCATATTCTTAGGAATTCTGATTCCTAAAAGAAATTCAGGGTTACTTTCATATCAAATGTGAGATTCAGAAGGCAGTGTAGTCATCTCATCCATCTCCCATGGTATCAGTCAGTTCAGTCAGTTCAGTTGCTCAGTCATGTCCAACTTTTTGCGACCCCATGAACCGCAGCATGCCAGGCCTCCCTGTCCATCACCAATTCCCGGAGTCTACCCAAACCCATGTCCATTGAGTCGGTGATGTCATCCAACCATCTCATCTTCTGTCGTCATCTTCTCCTCCAGCCCTCAATCTTTCCCAGCATCAGGGTCTTTTCCAATGAGTCAACTCTTCACATGAGGTGGCCAAAGTATTGGAGTTTCAGCTTCAACATCAGTCCTTCCAATGAGCACCCAGGACTGATCTCCTTTAGGATGGACTGGTTGGATCTCCTTGCAGTTCAAGGGACTGTCAAGAGTCTTCTCCAACACCACAGTTCAAAAGCATCAATTCTTTGGCATTCAGCTTTTTTTATAGTCCAGCTCTCACATCCATTCATGACCACTGGAAAAACCGTAGCTATATGGAAAACTCAGCAGTGGCCACAGGACTGGAAGAGGTCAGTTTTCATTCCAATCCCAAAGAAAAACAATGCCAAAGAATGCTCAAACTACCGCACAATTGCACTCATCTCACATGCTAGTAAAGTAATACTTCAAATTTTCCAAGCCAGACTTCAGCAATACATGAACCATGAGCTTCCAGATGTTCAAGCTGGTTTTAGAAAAGGCAGAGGAACCAGAGATCAAATTGCCAATATCCAATGGATATCGAAAAAGCAAGAGAGTACCAGAAAAACATCTATTTCTGCTTTGTTGACTATGCCAAAGCCTTTGACTGTGTGGATCAGAATAAACTGTGGAAAATTCTTCAAGAGATGGGAATACCAGACCACCTGACCTGCCTCTTGAGAAATCTGTATGCAGGTCAGAAAGCAACAGTTAGAACTGGACGTGGAACAATAGACTAGTTCCAAATAGGAAAAGGAATACTTCAAAGCTGTATATTGTCGTCCTGCTTATTTAACTTATATGCAGAGTACATCATGAGAAATGCTGGGCTGGAAGAAGCACAAGCTGGAATCAAGATTGCTGGGAGAAATATCAATAACCTAAGATATGCAGATGATACCACCCTTATGGCAAAAAGTGAAGAAGAACTAAAGAGCCTCTTGATGAAAGTGAAAGAGGAGAGTGAAAAAGCTGGCTTAAAGCTCAACATTCAGAAAAGTAAGATTATGGCATCTGGTCCCATCACTTCATGGGAAATAGATGGGGAAACAGTGGAAACAGTGGCTGACTATTTTTCTGGGCTCCAAAATCACTGCAGATGGTGATTGCAGCCATGAAATTAAAAGACACTTACTCCTTAGAAGGAAAATTATGACCAACCTAGACAGCATATTAAAAAGCAAAGACGTTACTTTGCCAACAAAGGTCCATCTAGTCAAGGGTATGGTTTTTCCAGTAGTCATGTATGGATGTGAGAGTTGAACTGTGAAGAAAGCTGATCGCCGAAGAATTGATGCTTTTAAAGAAGACTCTTGAGAGTCTCTTGGACTGCAAGGAGATCCAACCAGTATATCCTAAAGGAGATCAGTACTGGGTGCTCATTGGAAGGACTGATGCTGAAGCTGAAACTCCAGTACTTTGGCCACCTCATGTGAAGAGTTGACTCATTTTAAAAGACCCTGATGCTGGGAAAGATTGAGGGCTGGAGGAGAAGATGACGACAGAAGATGAGATGGCTGGATGGCATCACTCACTCGATGAACATGGGTTTGGGTAGACTCCGGGAGTTGGTGATGGAGAGGGAGGCCTGCCGTGCTGTGATTCATGGGGTCGCAAAGAGTCAGACACAACTGAGTGACTGAGCAACTGAACTGAACTGAACTGACTAGACGGACCTTTGTTGACAAAGTCAACATAGTATCAGGCACTAGGTATTTTCTGTGCCCATATACTCCATTATTACACATTGTCCTGTGCCCATCTTTGCCATTGTTACACAGCTCTAAGTGTTTGAGGGCTTCCCTGGTGGCTCAGATGTTAAAGAATCTGCCTGCAATGCTGGAGACCCGGGTTCGATCCTTGGGTTGGGAAGATCCCCTGGAGAAGGAAATGACCACCCACTCCAGTATTCTTGCTGGAGAGTCCCATGGACAGAGAAGCCTGGTGGGCTGCAGTCTGTGGTGTCGGGAAGAGTTGGACATGACTGAGCAGCTAACACACACGAGTGTCTGAAAGTGCTGCCTTGTGAGCTGAAATACAGCTCCCAGGATCTTTATTCCTTTATCCTTCTGCCTCCAGAGCCAAGTCAAGCAAGGCTACTTCTCTTACCTCACTGTGACCCTTCAGTGGGAAGTACTCTGTTCTTTTTTCGCGATGCAACACTCACCATGCCTCACATTGTGTGGTTTAGTCTCCCTCATCCAACACACCATCTCACCACACATTTTGATTGCAGCCCTTTAGAATTACGCTTCGTTAGGTTAGGTGTTTCATAAAGAAATGCATAGAGTTGGACATGATTTCCCAGATAATAAACACAACTGAAGTAATGAAATGGTAAGAGTATATACTTAGGGAAGACCTCAGTCTTCTGATGTTGGATCTCAGATAGATGTCTGATATTGGATCTCAGTATAGATCAAATAATTTGATAGTAGGCATTTAATGAAGACTTATTCCAGTTTTGCTTATCAGATGAGTGCTTGTAATACCTTTCATGTGTACATTGCTCTTTATATCAGTAAATAGATGATTATTCACCGTGTTTTTCAAGATGAGTTCAAGGTTCAGAAAGCTTAACTTTGGTTAATAAACCTTGAGCCAAAACCGACTCTTCAGGGATTCTGACACTCCTTTCTCTCCAGTCTCATGCTAGATTTATCAACACTGCACTTTTTTATAAGCTCGAATATGTTCTTTGGTTGCTTGTCCACAAAGTGCTACAGTCAGAGAAGCTGCTATGCTGTAGATACAGAATAAACAGCCTGCCAATGCGGTCTAATAGAGCAGACTTACATCATGGCTTTTCTTAGCTGTGTTTTCTGAAGAAAGGACAAAAAGAAATATAAAAATCTCCGAGTATAAATAGTTGATTTATCCAAGTTTTCCATTACAAATCAGTGGCTCTTTAAATATTCTTTTCTCATTTAAGGTTGACACAGGGCTGGGAATGTTTTCCAGATCTTTGTGGAATAGAACAGAAGAAGAAAATTATTTTCATATAGTCCAAGTTAAAATTAAGCACATTTTAAAATGCCACACTCCCAGCACTAGATCAGAGCTCTTGAAAATCATATGATTCTTTTAACAGTTTTCAAACTACATCACTTTTCATATTTTTTCCAAGTCTGCTCTCTGTTTTTTCTTAGAAGCATGGTGATATTGAGCCAGTCACTTAACCTTTCTATTCTCTTTGAATTTTTGTCTCTTTGGCTCTTGGAACCAGTTTCTTCCAATCTCCTTCTTCTGAAACCCATTGGAAGTTAATGTGCTCTTCATGACCAGATCCAGCCCCAGAAGCCAGAACTCTTGCCTACAGCTCTGTTGCTGTTTCCATAGCAATGCTACATGTTCAACAGGCCAGCTCCTACTTCTTCCAGCCCTAGAAAGATACGAATCTTAAAAGATAAAAAGTGCATCTTTATAGAACCCGAAGTGTCCCACAAATTTTTGTTGATTTTCTCAACCTCTTCCTCACCCATTAGTTGACAGAGAAGGCAACGGTAACCCATTCCAGTACTCTTGCCTGGCAAATCCCATGGATGGAGGGGCCTGGTAGGCTGCAGTCCATGGGGTCGCTAAGAGTCAGACACGACTGAGCGACTTCACTTTCACTTTTCACTTTCATGCATTGGAGAAGGAAATGGCAACCCACTCCAGTGTTCTTGCCTGGAGAATCCCAGAGATGGGGGAGCCTGGTGGCCTGCCGTCTTTGGGGTTGCACAGAATCGGACACGACTGAAGTGACTTAGCAGCAGCAGAAGCAAGTCACCCTGACTGCCTTTTGGCCTCCTCTTGGTTGTACCAACCTAGCATAAAAAAGAGATCAGAGATAAAGTGGAGATTTGAGACCAAGAGTTTCCATCTATAGATTCCAAATGACATCTTTCCTTCTTTTATCTACTGACCTGTGACTGGAATAGAGCGATAGTGTGTTAGTAAAACAAATGTTGCAGCTGGTAAAGTCCTAGAGCATTACTCAGCCTTGTAGCCGTTTTACTTCTCCTTTCCTACATCTACCATTACTTAGTCTATCTTCCTGTACTGGGAACAGGTCCCTGCTTGCCCCCCAGGCATTTACATCTCTTCTGGCTGATGTACACTTGATCTTATTAGGGGAAAAGAAAGAAACTAAATTTGTAAAACTCCAGTTATTTGCCAGGTTATATGACTCATTCTTTCTATTCTTTACATCTCTTTTTTAAAAAAATTCAAACACATGGACTTGGTATTATTCTCCTTATTTTAAAGATGAAATAACTGAGACATTGAGAAATTCACAGTTGAATAGAAATATAGGTTCAACACTAAATACAGAATACCAACAAATGCTGTAAATAAAGTCCAATGTACAAAGTGTGTTGGGAGCATTTGAGAGGAAATGTCTAACTGTGCCAAAGAGTGGTGAGTGAAAGCACCTCAGACATAAGTTGAGCCTTGCAGGATAAGAGTAGCTGGCTCATATGTACAGGTTGAAGGTAGATGAAGAATAGCATGTGGCAAATACCAAGTCATTCCTTATGGCTGAAGTAAAGGAGAAGACCAGGAAGGGAAATTTGAATGTGTGTTCTATGTATTAGATGTTAATAAAAATTCATTGTTAACTTTGTTAGCTGTATTAATGGCATCATATTTATGTGAGAGAATGTCCTTTTTATTTTTCTAGATACATAGCGAAGTATCCTACTGTGAAATGATATGTCCTTCTCATATGTCCACATATGAGAAGACTGCAGGCCTAGGATTGCAGGCTCTAACATCTATGGAGGCCAGACAGGCCTCAGACAGGAGTGACACATGCACTTTACTTTTAAATATTTCAGAAAAAATAAAGGCAGAGAGTAACAGAAAAATCAGTTTGGCCAAATATTAATGGTTGTTTAAGGGTGGGTAAGTACATGGTCTTTGTTATATTCTTTTTACTTTCTATAAATTTGGAAATGTTCATGACTAAAGATTTAAATAGATACACACCAGAAACATAGTGTTGGATATATAATTTTTTAAGAATTTAAAGAGGAGGGGAGCAAAAGGTGAAAGGTAAAGAGAAAGAAGACACTAATCTTGGGGTGTCTGACAGACAGAGAAGCAGAAAACTGAGCTGTGTCCCAGGAACCAAGAAAGAAAATGATTTCAAGGAACAGAGAACTGCTGTGACTTTTTTCTTTAATAACATTGCCACTGCTCAGAACAGTTTTGGAACTCTACTTTTGGAGTTTTCTGTTTTTTGGAATATCTCTCAGCCATGGCAAAATCTGGTTCATTGAGGGTGAATTTGACTTCTTACCACAGGGAAAAGTTCCTTGAAGCCAAATCTAGTGAATGAAGTCAGGATTTGGGTCAGCTAATACTGTTTTTGGTCAAAGAATCAATTGTGACCTTAAAATAATGAGAATGGGTTTAGTATGTGGTCTTTGAACCAATTTTGAAGATCTTTCCAAAACCTGTCAGCCATGACGCATTATCAGAATAAGCTTCATATAGGAAAACTTTTGACAGAATGACACAAACGGATTTGTAACTTTGAGCTCTTGTTTTGTTTTTAATATTCCATCTACTTTGGTTATATGTCAGATCTTTGGTGTCCCACAGCTTCTGGTAGTTTTCTAGAATCAGAAGGTTCTGCACAAGCAAAAAAGTAGGAGACGACCTGGTGTAAGGCAGGGGGAGGAGTGCAGGCTTCCAGCCAAGTGACAGTCCCGTCTCCATCCCTTCACGCTATCCAGTTTGGGGTAAACTACTTCACTTCTTCGGAACTCAGTGTCTTTGCAGGGTTGTTGGGAGGGTTTGAGATCATATGTATAAAATGCTGTGCCCAGTGCCGTACATATGACAGGAACATGTGACTTGTCTTGGTAGAGACATAATGATACAATTTTATCTCTTGGTTCATCAGACATACCTTTCCTCTTGGGACATCAAGTGAGATAAGAACATAACAAATGGATTTTTGCCTATTAGTATCATGAGAATATATTAGTCAGCCTTACGTCGCTTAAGGCAAGGGGAGTTCTTTTAATCACTGCTAAACCTGTATTTTCAGAAAGTGTGTTATTCTGTTCCTTGCCAGTATGGAGATTGGCAAGCTGAAGAAATTGGCAATTGGCCAAGAACCAGTGCCTGTTATTTAGCAGAGAGGTAATAGGGAACTATGATCCTGCCAGTCAGGAGGGACTTAACATGAAGTGACTAGCTTCTCAGTCCAAACTGGCATAACTGTTCCAAACAAGATGACGAAGCCCACTGATTCAAAGGGGTAGGCTCACCCAAGCTCTTACTGGTGTGCCTCTTCCACCAACCAAGACTTTTAAATCTTCTCTAATACCACAGCAACATATAACTTACTGTCTTCCTGGCTGGACACTCTGCTAAAGCATTTTAGATATACTATCCCTTTGATACTAGAAACAGCCTACCAGCAAATATTACTATTAACCTGTGCTTTATTGGAAATTTAAATTAAAAAAGGTAAAGTCAGTCTGCCCCCAAGCCACAGAACACTACAGCAGGGCAGGAATTCCTGCTGGCTTTAGAACCCACCTAGTCTTTGCAAAGCTTCTGTTCCTCTGCCTGAGTTCTTCCTCACTCGAAATAATGATCTGTGTAAAGGGAGAGGAGAAGTCTCTTCAGTAATCATGGCATAAATTTGATTACACTGGCAAAATAAAAAAGGGCCAGAGTCCTGTCACCAAAGACCTGCATGATGAAGCAGTAAGAGAAGAGAACATGTCTCCAGGGAGTAAGAAAAATTACCTAGGCTAGGTAGGATCTCAGATTGGAGCCCAGTGTGAATCAAGTTCTTGCTCCTTCACAGTTCTCCATTATTTAACTCAGAGCATCTGCCTACAATGCAGGAGACCCGGGTTCAATCCCTGGGTTGGGAAGATCTCCTGGAGAAGGAAATGGCAACCCACTCCAGTATTCTTGCCTGGAAAATCCCATGGACAGAGGAGCCTGGTAGGCTACGGTCCATGGGGTCGCAAAGACTGAGCGGCTCACTTTCACTTTCACTTTTCTGAGTGTTGGCTTGGGAGTTATGGAGCAGGAAGTCTGCTTTAGTCAGGAAGCATCAGGGAGCATCCACAAGCGTCCAGACAACTACATGCAGCAGGGTGGACACTGGGCCTAGATAGTGTGGCCTGGCCTAGATCCTATGAGCCTGGGTCAGACTCATTATCAGTGACTCTCCTCGTGACCTCTAAGAAGGGTTTACC
Source organism: Antilocapra americana (assembly GCA_007570785.1). Taxonomy (NCBI): domain Eukaryota; kingdom Metazoa; phylum Chordata; class Mammalia; order Artiodactyla; family Antilocapridae; genus Antilocapra; species Antilocapra americana. The sequence continues at coordinate 9,529,950 of ML664163.1, read as the reverse complement.
AAACCCCTTCCCAAGCCCCTAGTCCCATTAATCTTATGAAACTATGCCATTTCAGCACTTTTTAATTAGAGGAAACCCCTTGCCAGTCTATCCTGTTGAATAGATTTGGACCTCAGACATGAGGACATGGGACTGGGATAGATTGAGCTTGGAGGTTCTACCCACTGTGTGTGGTTCCATATGACCCTTTGTTTGAAAGTGCCTAAGGCAGCCAAGAGTGTGTGTTGACCAAAGAGGGTGGCTTCTGCTAGGGGCTATAAGTAAATAAATGGATGTCAGAGCTTGCAATTAAGGGGGGAGGGATGGAGGAAGAGACAAAAGAATCACTACCCTCCCTTGAGCCTGTTGCTTTGGGTATTTTGGTAATGATTATAAAGCATTAACACACAGACTAAACTAAGCTCTTTGTGTTCTTTGCAAGATGGAGAGCTTGCCAAGTCAATTTAAGCATGCAAAGCCCAGACAATTATTCTTTTGGCATGTAGGGGGGCCACCCTTGTTTTTGCTGGGGGGTTGGAGGTGGATAGCCTGTTGACACCGGAAGGCTTTATAAGGAAAAAGAAGGCAACTAAAACCCTGTATTTTTTAGAAAAGAAATTCCCTGTCAGGGTTCTCAGCCCCTACCCTCTATGCTAAACCTCTGCCACAGAGCCAACAGAAGAACCCCTTGGGCTCAGAAGTGCCACATACACTTCGGAGTCCACAGCATGTTACTCATTCATGGCTGTTTTCATTTCCTCAGCTTAGCACCTCACCATAAAATTGTGTATTTTTTTGTGAGTGTGTGCATGACGATGGTTGATAGCTGTATTTCCAGTGACAACCATTGGAAGGATAAAGTTCTTGAGATTCCTTATGTAACATATGCTTTGTAGTAGTGATTCTCAGCCTATGAACCCAGAACCCCTAGGAACTTTACAAGTTGTCTAAAGAGGCTTCCAGTCATCTTCCAAAAGCATTATGAAAACCAAATGTGATGTGTCTCCAGAATGGAGGCTGTTGTGATTGAGAGCATACAGGCCATTTAAAGGTTTTCTGAATTTGTTGTAGGCTTTTATGGTTATGTCTTTCTTCATTCTGTGGATAGGAAAAGCTACAACTACTGTCAGTGGGGAATTAGGAAGGTTTTTTTTATTATGGAAAAGGAGTTATCCTGAAAAGGATGAGTAAAATGTGTCTGAACTTCTTTTTTGTAGCAGCTAAGTTAGTTTGTAGTAGCTAAGCTGCTACTATGTTTCCTGTCCTACCTGGTTTCATGTCTGGATCAGAACCCCCTGTTTGAAGCTGAGAAGCGGACTGAAAGCATTTGATCTTTCAAGTTGTTGATCTTAAAAACTATAAATGAAGTTTGTTTTAGTATAAGAGAATTCATGCATCTACTCTCTTCAGTACAAGTTCCTATACACAAGGTAATTACCTTCAGGTGAGAAATTGTTGCAGTTTAACTTGGTGGTGGCTACATGCTGAGGACTGGATCCAGAGTATTCTTATTTTTAGACTTTAGTAGGGACTGCTTCTTCCAAAATGTTGGCTATAGTTTTTAAAATAGAAGTTTTCTGGCTGTATAATATAAAGGATCAAATTGCCAAGCATAGACACTTTCTTCATCAGGGAGTTATAGCATTCATTGCATAGGCGCTGACAAATTCCTGCCTCCTGCTCTGATTGATTTATTATCGTTGTATTTTTTTTCTTCTTCCTTTTCTGTTAACATTTCCCTTTTCTAAATAAGGGGAGAAAATGTCCTAATTAAAAAGCAATATATGTTAAGCACTGAAAATAGGGACATAAACATAAAGAATAAAAAAATTCATCATTAATCCAGCCGTGCTCTTCATCCTTTAGTGTAATTTCTTCCACACTTTCTTCTCTTCTGTATCTATTATAACGTGCATGTTGTTTAGAGAATAGTATTCATTGTCATTTTTCCAAACCATAGTTTTTAATGGTTGCATTTCATTATATGACAGCATCATTATTAATAACCATTCTCTTCCTGCTGGATATTTAGTTTACCATCCTCTTTTGAGTCCTTCCTGCCTTCTCCCCAACCTTCACTTTGGAAGTCTATATCCTATGGATCCAGAAAGGATCTAGAACTAACAAGGATCCTTGACCACTGTCTGGACTTAAAGAAACTGGCTAGAATCTAAAAACTGGCTTTGGCTCGGAAAAATCTGTTTGTGTTTTAAAGTCATGATTTTGGTCTCTGCAGGATTTAATCACAGCTCATAATTGTTATTCTGTCTCCTCTCTAAATTCTTTCCCCTTTACCAAATTAAACATGAAAAATGTTTGAATACTTTTAAGAAGGTAAAAAAACATAGAAATTATTAGATACTATTAGAGTAGACCACTCTACCACCTTTTCAGGCCCTGAAAATTGAGAGTTTAAAAATGAAATAATTGAAATAATGTATTTAAGTAATTCATTTTTAACAGTTGAAGGATATTTACTTTCACAAATGTTTTCTCTTCATGGAAGAGGCTACTATTTATTCACAATTTACTTGTTACATAGACTTGAATTCAAAAAATGAGAATCAGGCTTGGGGAATATATTTCATAAAGAGTAAAAGCAAAGCTAATTAGAAACTGGTGGTGGTAAGATAAGAAATATTTTTTCCTTTTAAAACAACAGCATTCTATTTCTGATCTTTGGAGTGAGTGTGTCCTCATTTTAATATTCCTTTGTTACCTAAAGACAGTACTTTATGCATAAATATGGTTACCAAGCAGTGTATCAAATATTAAATTATTTCATGACTTAGGATGTGCAGAGAAGTACCAAACTGGTCTAGAAAAGAGTCTCAGAATCATAAAACATAAATCATAAAACAGCATTGCAGTGAGAAGATGGGCTTGCCCAGCTCTTCCCCAGCAGGCAGTGAGTGGGGAAGGGACACCGCTGTGACAAGCACTCATCTACTCTGTGAGCCTTCATTTTTCATAACTCTGTGGTTTTAGAAATGTAGCTAATTCTTCCAAGATGTATCCAAAATATTTGTGCCATTTTTATTTCCTATGGCACTGTTATTAACTGAATGCCACCTGATAATATAAATTATGCTAAGTAAATTTCAAGGAAGGAAGATTTCCTAAATGTGAAAGATGGGGAAAGTTTCCCACAAACTGAGCAAGTAGCCAGAGTGATTTTCATTAAGGATATAATCAAAAGAAAATTCTGCCATTATACGCTCCTGGTTCTAAAAATGCTATTGCTCACCCTACCAAGAAACCTTAGGCTGTTTCCCCAAATTCTGTTTTGGCATACTGGTACTATTCAGCCTATTCGTTTTTAATAAAATAACTTTAAATAAAACCTTGCATAGTTGACAGCTGGCTTCTTGCCGAAATATTTAAATGTGCTTTCAGTTTTTGTCCTTGAGCTTTGTCTGAATGCTCGGCTGTACGGCATGGTTCGAGTCTTCATTTGGGGAAGTCAGAAATCCATGACTGTTCATGCTTCCATCTATAATACCACCTTAAATAAGCCACTTCATTCTCTGTGCCCTTCATTAGTTGAAAGAATGAAAAGCAATCCAATAGCAACTTTGGGCTCCTTTTCAGAGCACTAACTTGGCTACATTTCAAAGCACTTAATGTTTTCCTAAAAGGTACAAAGAACTGCGTGGTGCTTACTTTAGCATTTCCTAATCAGAAGGTATAACACACTTTAAAGATGGTTAGAGTTACACAGTAAGACATCTGTAGTGGTTCTTCAGGCCATTCTATGTCTAAAGCATAATTTTTACTTTTTAGTTCTTCTGCGTTCTGAGAATCAGAGTAAGACTGATTTCATATATGGAAATAATTATTTCCTTTGATAAATGTACCTTAAACTCAATCACAGTGATTACCAGTGACATTCTTACCATCTGGGTATGCAGATACCATTTTCTTTCTTTCCTCATAGTAAAGTCTATTTCTGATATATATTATGAAACAGAGAAACCAGGGTAAGTGGTAATAGAAGATATCAATAAGGAAGTAAAGGTAGAAAAACTCTTATCTGTAGTTATAGTGCATGGCTTCATGTACTATAACATGGCAGCATATGCACACGTTATGAAATGGGGGAGGTGTCGGACTGAGTTTTGTTGCTGTTTTTTAATTTATAAACATGCCCATAATAAATTAATTCCATAACCAAAGATACATCTCTACCTTTGACTTTATGGTTTGTTTATTTATTTATTTATTTTTTACCTGCTTAGTAACATTGGGGATATGGTCATTTTAAGGTATTAAGTCATTTTCAGTCATGAGACTAGAGAACAAAAGTTGGTTAAGGTTACAAATCACTATAAACCAACAAGGAAGCCATGTACTGTAACTACATATAAAACTTTTTCCACCTTTACTTTATCTGTATCTTCTATTACCACTATTACCTGGTTTCTCTGTCCCATAATATATATCAGAAACAGACTTTACTATTGGGAAAGGAAGAAAATGATATCTGATCTCATACTAAGTATTAGAAACCTTTGCATGCATGTCTGTGTGCTAAGTCACTTCAGACATGTCCAACTGTGTGCAGCCCTGTGGACCATAGCCCACCTGGCTCCTCTGTCCATGGAATTCTCTAGGCAAGAATACTGCAGTGAGGTATCATACCCCCCTCCAAGAGATCTTCCCAACTCAGGGATTGAACCCATGTCTCATATCTCCTGCGTTGGCAGGCAGGTTCTTTACCACTAGCGCTACCTGGAAAGCCTTGTTAGAAACCTTTACATTATATGACTTAATCCTCATATCAACTCTGTGGAGGACACCTGATTATTCTCATTTTTACAAATGGGGAATCCAGAAGTCAGAAAAATTAAGAAACTTGCCCAAGATCAAACTGTTACTAAGTGACTGAGCCATGGTGCAAATGCCTTGTTCACAGAATTTTTTTCTCTTTTTGCTATTACCTCCTATTTTCAGTCTTCTCTGGCCTTTCAGTCTCTTCTTTGCCTTTCAGCTACAAAGTACTGTTCATCAAATAGTATAACTAAAGTTTTAAAATTCGCTGTTCCCAGCAGAAGCAGCCCTTGTCTAGATGAATATTCCTACCCACTCACCTTCCCAATTAGAAAGAGTGATGGAGGTAGCCCAATAGTTCCCTTTCTGTATTATTAATATATTCACAGAAAGCGCCTGAGGAAATTCTTGTTTTTGTTTTTCAACTTAATATTTTTCCATTTTTTTGAGGTATGGGTGATATATAGCATTGTATTAAAGATGTGCAAGTAAATTCTTTACTATCTTGTCCTCTACCCCCTTTTTTATGCCCATTGAATATGATGAAGACTTAAGTGAATATTCAAAATAGAGTGTCTTTTGGCTCAGGATTTTAAAAAGAAGGAAAGGAGAAAGAAGTGGGAAAAGGAGAAAAACACTAGCTGGTCAGGAAAACAGAATGACCCAGGGGAGAAAGACTGTCACCCAGAAATCAATAGGTTTAACCCTGGTCAACTCACAACTTGTTAATAGGGCTTCCAAGGCCCTGCTTGATCTGGCCCACAATTTCACCTCATTCTCCTCCCTTCTTCACTCTTTCTGCACCAAATATGCTGGCCACTTAGTACACCTTTCTACCTCCCAGCTCCAGGCCTGCCCTGTGCTCTCTGGTTGGACGCCTTCCCTCTGTTCGTCACCGAGGTAGCTCTTCCATCTCAGCCCTCCACCTTCAGCTCTAGTGAGGGTTTCTGAGGAAGCTCTCTCTCCCTGACCTTTCTGACTAGGTCATGACCCTGTTAGACACTTTAGTGGCACTATGACCTCTTTCTTATGCCAATTAAAATAGCAATTTTATATATATCTATATTAGCTAGAGAATTTTGACCTCCCCTACTGAACTGTGAGTTCCACAAATTCAGACATAGTATGTTTACTCATGATTATGTCTCTGGTCCTTTATTCATAGTATGTACTCAGCTTCTTCAATGACTTACTGAATAACCGAATGAGTTTGTTTCATCATCAAAGGACCAGATTTTTAGTTCAATCTTTCTGGCCAGATTCACAGACTTGACCTAGCAGAATTCATGTGTTACAAAGCAGTTGCATATAAAATGGAGAAATATGGGAAAAAAGCAATGACACAAGTACTAACATGGCACTCTTTCTTCCTGATATTCATCTACTACACACACACACCCCACTATATTGAGCTTGGCTACATGACATCTGTTTCTTAATGACATCCAGTCACTAACTGGCCAACAAATGAGTGGCCATGGCTGTGTTTCAATAAAACTTCATTTACAGGAAACAGCCATGTTTTGCTGTTTCTGCTGACCCCTGCTTTAGATATTATGAGGCAATCATGAAGGAACCTACAAATAAGTCAATCTGAAAGATTCTCTACCTGCTTAGATGAAAGATATTTACAGTCTTTACTTGTTCCTGCAAGATATGTATAACTGTGCATAAGACCTAGCGCCAACTATGAAGCTGTTAAACAGATGATGTGGATGTGGCATGGACATCACCCAGGGCTATGAGAGCTATGATGTTTCATAGACCATTGTCTCTTGTAGATGTAGATTTTTTTCCCCCCCGTTGATTGAATAAGGGAAATAAGAGGTAATTTCTATTTGAGATCTGATATAGTCTCTGGTCACAAAATCTGTGTCTTAAGCAAACTAAGGCAATTTCAGTGGAATTCTTCTTGGCTTTAGCTAGATGTCTTAAGTGTTTTCATAATGAGCAAATTATAGTATTGCACTACAGAATTTGAACATTTTCCTCATCTGTTCTTGAGTAGTCATTCTGTCTTTTCAAATCCTGGAAACAAAGAATTTTCTGGCTCATCCTACACACAGCCCAGAAATTTTGACTCTTAGAACCTGTGTAAAGAATTTAGGATCTATGTGGAGTTCATTCATGGCTGATTTGGTCACTGTGGAATAAAAGCCAAATGAAATGGATCGTTTCTTTTCTCAGTTTCTTAAACTTCTGGTGCTAGAAAACATTATGCCACAGTTCTTACAGAAATAGATACACTGCTTTTTAAACTCACATACACATAAAAGAGCTATAGAAGAAGCACAACTTTCTTCCTCCCACCCCAGATTCCCTTACGTCTTTATTTACTAGTTTTGAATGAAGAAGGAAGAAAACAGAGACATTCTTACGTTTTTATTAAATTGTTCATTAATATTCCTAAGGGGAAATACAAGAAATTTTTTCTCGTGTATTTAATTTGAATTTAATTTGAGATGGTTGAGGATATTAATCTTTATATTTTAAATTGATTTTCTGCCACATGGTAACAAAGTATATACTATAGAAATGTATTCCCAAAATGAGCAATAGAACTGTAGGTTGGTTTAGAAAGAATCCAGAATAATATTTTATTGATTTGGGTTTTGTCATTAAACCAGGTTGTTGGCAAAGGTGGGTTTTCCCACAACTGTCTACACTGTCAAGTGCCAGAACTTTTTTTAAAAATAAACTTTAAAATTTGATAGATATTTTTAAAGGTGAAGCCATACTTTCCTGCTTATTTGAAGTTCACTGTTAGTTATATGAACAGCAACTGAAGTATTAATTTTTTACTTTGTTTTCTGCCTTCTCTGTATCATATTATAACCAGTCGTTTATTTGTGCCTCTCAACCTGCTTCTACCTTCCACCTATATTGGGTTTTTGCTTTTAGATCTACTGTGGGCTAAGAAATCAGGTAACTAGCAAGATTCTAAAGGATGAAGTAATGTTTTTGGTGTGGAAGTTCTGAGAGTCATTTGAAGTGCAGATATCTTTATATCCTTTTATCTAGATTGAAGTTGTATAAAAATTGTGTCCCAGGAAGATGGCAGTTGATGTGTGTCTGCATCATGACATAGTGGACCATATTACCTTTGTGTAGGGTCCTAAATTTCTACATTTCAAAAGAATAAATCAAATCCAACCAGTCTTGTCTAAGGTGACTTTATTGGTGACTATCCCAATTGTCCTGTTCATAGGAAGATGCTATAAATATCTTTGAAACACTTCTTACTCATCATTTCTGCTGGAATGTGCTTTTCATAGATATGAAATCACCATGAGAGCCTTCCTAAGAATTCCACTGATGTTGATAGAGAACTGCCTGAAGCAGTCCACGTGAGCAATTATCTAGCTTGTTCAGTTATACCCTTTTATGGGGACTCCAGTCTCCTCTTTGATGCCCAGATAACCTGCCGATGCTGTAATCAGAAGGCAACAAGGAACATCTTCCATAGTGACCCACTCTATGGTTGACCAGTGCATCCTTTCCCACATAATAGTTCTCTTAAACCTCCCCTGCAGTCTTCTTAGAAGTCACATTCCTCAGTTTTGTTGTGCTCTTAAGAGAGTTACTATGTGACCCTCAAAGAAGAAAAGGAGATGGCATCACTGTTTGTAGCAGCCTAAGGCTAAGCAAGCTCTTTGTGAGAGATTATCTCACTTGATCCTTCAGTAACTTCATGAGATATTGTCTTCATATTTTATAGATGAGGAAACTGAGTCTCAGAGGAAAGAAGTACATGCCCAGTATCACATATCCTAACAGGAAGCAGAGCTGGGCTTTGATCCCAGATCTTCTGATTCCACAGCCCAGATTCTTTCTAGTACCCCTACAGTCCCTCCAACAAGGAAAATTGGATTCATGGCTTTGGGCTGGTATGCTATGTGATCCTCCCATCTACCCTGTGAGGTAGGTATCATAAATTATTCCCAGTTTACTCACAGACACGTGAGTTTAGGTAACCCGATGACAGTCACACATCAGTTAAGGGCAAACTCGGAACAGGAGCTCTAACTCTTAACTTCTCTAAGCCTTAATTTCCTCACTGTAAAAATAAGAACAATAATGACACCAGTCTCTCAGGACAAAATGAGATAATTCTTATAAAGTGCTTAGTGTAGTGCCTGGCACATAATAAGCCCTCAATAAATGTTAGCTATAATTAATTTAGCACAGCAAAGGCAGAATCACTTTGAATAGAAAAATCCTGCTATTCCACTATCTGTCTTAATATTACAAAGATTGTATTATATTAATGTTAAACAAAAGGGTGTCTTCACTCATTTAAAACAAAAAGTTAAATCAAGTGCTGGGTAATTTGTCCTTCATCACCTAAGCAATTATACAAGTGGCTTTGAGGTGTCTTCCAGTTCTGTAACTAAACCATTGTAGCAATGGAGGACTATGTTTTCCTTTAAGAAATTTGAAGTCAAACCTCCAGTGCTCTCCACAGTAAAGATGCGATTTGCTCACACAGAGGATTGAACAGAGCTCATTAGCAAAGCTGAGCGCTGACTTTTGATTTTCAGAGTTGTAAATGACAAGGAGTATAAACAGTGAGGACTTTGGGAGGTATTTGTTTTTCGTGGAAAGATAAGATACCTACAGCATTTTAAGATGGAAACAAAAGCGAGATACTTGATTTTTTTAGCAAAGGCATTTAAGAAAATATTTGCTTTGTGCTTGGCTCCAAGGAATAATAGAATATAAGTAATTATTAAACCAGAATTTAGTAGCCCAAGTTGAATCGGGAAGCCAGTTCCCCAGAACAATTCCCAGCAAAGTTTGAGAACTCTAACAAGATATTCAGCCACAGCCAGACACTCTGTTGCTTGGGAAAGTCTGTGAAAGTTTTTGTTTTGATCATAATCCTAAGGAACTCCATCAGTTTAACTTATTGGTGATCAAGAAATTACATCCTCAAGCATCGATGGTCAAAACCCCTCAGTGCTGCTGTGTAGAATTACTGGATTTCACACAGGGTATGGTTATATACCTTCCTCATTAGTATATCCAGAAGGGTAAGGAGCGGAATTTCCCAATGGCCCATCCTTCATTCTCAACAGTTTTAATAATTTGCAACTCCCCCTCTAGGAAACTATACCCCTGGATTAAATGCGTCTTCTCCCTTCTCCCATGTATCCTATGTTGACCCTTAACAAAGAGCTTGCTACATTGCCTTATGGTTTGTGTTCTTGCGTGACTTCCCAACTGGACCCTGGAGTACTTCCTGGCTACGGCTGCACAGTGCCTTCACCTTTGGAGTTGCTCAGTAAATGTTCATTCACCAAGTGACTGACTGACTTAAAGAACATGTTTTTAAACTTCCAGCTTCTATGGACCCCTACCATCAATAATAGGTTCATTCTTTCCTTCTTGCTGGAATCTGTCTATTGCTAAACTATGAGTTCACATCTTTTTCATTCTTCCCACTGTCTCCTCCCTTCTGTTCACTCCCTCACCTGTCTTGCCCAGTTCCTCTGCCTTCGAAGCCTCTCCCCTTCTTTAGACATTTTCTTCTCTTCCTGTCTTAAAAGAATATTCTTGATTTCTTGATATTCTCTCTTGATTTCCAAATCCTTTCCCTCATCTGAGCTTGGGATCATAGGCATCACCTCTGGAATCTTGCCCCTCAGATACCTCCTTTCCCTTGTGTACCTATAATTTGTTCTCACTGCTGGTAATTTTCTGTAACTTCATAACTTGTCTGGTTTCCCTTTTTTCTAATATCTTGGCTTTCACTGCTCCCATAGCTAACTGCCAGTTTATCTTCTGTGTTCATATTTTGTGACCTCATTCTTTTAGCTCCTTAACTTCCCACTCCTCTATTTGTCATGTAGTTCCTGTCCTCACCAGTGGCTTCTGAATTTCCAGATCCAGGAAACTCCTCTTGGTCTTCATGTTCCAGCCCAAGCTTCTAGCTGGATTTAATTATACTCTTTTTCCCAGCTATCCAGGCTAGAAATCTTGGTGTCATTTTCCACTCACCCCTTTCCCCTTAACATACTCGCCTCTATAAGAGTAAAAAGACTTGTGTTTATATTTGTAAGTTTATTTTTTAGAAGGTATACATCATCAACGCAAACCTCAGGAGATAATGAAGGACAGGGAAGCCTGGTGTGCTGCAGTCCATTGGGTTAGCAACTGAACAACAATACAACAAAAGATAATGTATAAAGCAGAAGAGTGACTTAAAAATATTCATCAAAGTGATCTCATTTGGCAGTAAGATGTTGATAGAAGCAAAAAGCCAAGCCAGTGAGAAAGTATGGAAAGCCGTGAAAGTCATGAATGAACCAATACATTGTATGCATAGCAGTGTATTCTTAAAAATTCCATTTCCACATATTCTAAGCATGGACAGAAAGTATCTAGTTGAAGAAAGGCCAACCCAACCAACACTTTGAGCCAGAGTGTTCTGGTTTTTCACAAATAGTTATGACATTTTTTTGAAATACCAACACAAAATTTATGTATTTGCATATGTATACAAGATCCTCATTAAGTTTCTGTGTCATCTTATCATCCGAAGTCTGTAAGGAAGAAAGCAGTCTTTTAATCACTTTTCTGTACCATATAGTTGGAATGCCTTCACTTCGGGGCCATCCGTGAACCTCTCCAAACCTATTCAGTCCTTGACCTGAAAGTGAAGCTATAATGGTCAGCCTGCATGCCATTTTCCCTCTTCCTTTTACAAAACTGTCATCTGCTCCTTTGACCTCGTTTTTCCCCATACCATATGAGTCTGTTGTTTCTTTGTTCAAAGCAGAATGAAGAAGGTTTAATTTGAATTTGGGGAATAATAACAAAAGAGGAAAACAATCAGCTACCCAGAGTGTGTATTCACTGTGTTTAACTGTTTTCACCCCGAGAGTGTTGCCCTGCTTGGGCAGAGTCATGACTGTATAGAACTAGGGCTCATCACAGCAAACTTGACAAAGCATGTGTCACTGAGGCCTAGCAGAAAAGTGCTTCCATAGGACTCCACCCTTCCTTTCACAGAAGTTAACAGGATGGAGAGGTTTTTGTACCAAGAAGAACTGTGCCACGTTGCAGGTGCCACAGAGTCCCTAGGGGAAGTTGTCATGGAGCATAGGAGACTGAGGTAGCGTTTCAGAGAATCCTGAGGTGAAGCTGTGTTGCAGTCTCAGTGTCTGTTCAGGGGAAGGAGATTGCTGGGGGCAGAGGAAAGCCTAGAGTCCAGAACCAGCAGGGCTCTTTCGGAACTGAGGAGTAGGTTATGGAGGGGCTTGTGATACAGAGGAGGCCCGGGAGGAACAGGGGAGACGTCTGAATGAACTGGGGAGAGAACCATTCTTTGGGACTAACCTGTCATCTTAAGGAGTTGTTTCCTTTTTGCTTAAGGCAGTGGGAAGTCATCAGATATAGTCTTTTATCTGTGAGATGGGGATAATGACGTCTGCATTACTGAGATCTTATGAGTAATTATATAGCAAATTGTCATGCCTTAAACATTTCATCTTTTTTTTATGTCAGATAAATTACTGGAATATATTATTCACAGGGCACTATGCTCATTATCTTGTAATAGACTACAATGAAAAAAATCTGAAAAAGAATATAGATATGTGTGTATATCCCTTTACTGTATACCTGAAATTAATACAGCATTGTAAATCAACTATAGTTCAATTTTAAAAAGAGAGAAATAGTACTTTTTAGAAAGAATATGTTATAAATCTAATCTAACTAGAAAGCATATTAGGGTATGATCAAAATTTTTAAAAATACATTGTATAAATGTTCAGGCAGTCCTGATTCATTATATCAATTCATTGTATCAATTCTCTGGACTTTCCCAAGCCTTAGTTTTCCACATGTAAAATTTCTTTTCCAGACTGATAAATTGAATTTAGTAATCCATAGATCAAAATGCTACAACCCATAAAGAGGCTTTAGAGATGGAAGAAACAAAATTAGATTTAATAGAAACACTTTATTTCTAACAGACTCCAGAGACAGAATAGTAGTGAGTCTCCAGTGAGCTTCCATATTAACTCCCAGAGGGTCTGGGATAATTGTGTAGAGAATAAAGGAAAGAATTTTATACTAATATGATTTCTTTTAGAACTACCTAACAAACTAGAAAAATTAAAAACAATGAAATAAATTGATGCTGATATTAAGCTATTCTATTTCATAAAATCATATATCTACAATGTTTATTTACTCTTTACTTCCTATTTACTTCACACATTACATTAGAAATTAGGCAAAATTAGACAAATAAAGCCTTATAAATAACAAAGTTTTGGGGTTAATAATGATCCAAACTAGTGCCAGAGATAACAATTTGTGCTTTTAGGAGGCAGTACCGCATAATGGTTATAGGCATGAACTCTTACAATTCATCATATACTACCCGTGGAACAGGTACAGCTGGGACCTCAGTTTCCTTGTTTGTAAAATGGGAATTATTCTTCTGTAAAACTACTGCCTAAGTTGTATGTTGATGTGAAGATTTACTGAGATAACATATATGTAAGGCATTTAGAAGAGTAATTGAAACATTAAGTCGTAAATGCTATTATTGTTAATGTTTTATTCATTGGACACTGTGCATGCTTCCTGATGGAGAAAAACAGCTTCACTGTGATAAAGTAGAAATATTTAAGATATTAAATAGCAGTAAAAAAACATAATTCATATACATTATTTAACATGTAACTAAATGTTAATTCTTATTTTTTTCTATTAAACTTGTTAGAAAAACAAACAAACAAAAAAAAGAACTACCTAACAGATTATGAACATTGAACATGGTTCTCTGGCCGAGACCTCAAGCTCATTCACTGTGGTAGCAGTAAGACTCAGACTACCCCTAGGAAGTGCAGGGGAATGGCCTTGAGGGTTCATGTCTGTTCCTCCTGCAGAAAGAAGTGTTGGGATTATGCCTAGTTCTTTCCTTCACCTTTCACATTCTAGCTCCCTCCTATCATCATACATTAATTGTCTGCAGTGTGTATAGCATCATGCCTCTTGTATTATACTGATGAGCTTCACTCTGTCCTGGGCTGAGTTCAGTTTTGGAAAAATAATGATAGCTCAACCTGTCAGGTACCAGAGAGGGAAGTAGTTCCTTTCTCTTTGAACAGACAAATGGAATCATTGAGGGATTCTCTATTTTTCTAGCTAGATTCTTCACTTTTGCATATCTGGTTTTAGTTATTCCTATCAAGGTTGTAATGAGATGGGTTTTAGGATCCCCATTTTAAAGATGAGGAATAGCAAAACAACAGGGAAGCCTGGCATGCTACAGTCTATGGAGTCGCAAAAAGTCAGACATGATTGAAAGACTGAACAACAACAGCAAGGCTTAGAAAAGTTAAGTGGCAGGGGAACTAGATGATAATAGTAATGCCAATCCAAAGACTGTAACTCCCAACCCAGCTTTCTCTCCACGGCTGCTTCTCAGTTACACCACCCTAGTGTTTGAGGTTTTGAGCACTTGAGATTCAGTGTTTCTAGTAAGGAATAAAAAAGCCCATGAGGCTTTCCAGGGTTACAGTGTGAAATGAGGGTTACGTCTGCTTTTCTCCCCACCTCCCACAGGTCTTTCCTCTTTCCCTCCCTCATTCAATCATTTTGCCTGCCTCCTAATCATTAGCTTGCCCTCTGGAGTGGGAGAGTTGGAGTACTGAGGGTGGGGGTGGGGCCGGGAAGGATTGCTTGTACTTGTAGGGCTATTGTTCCTGCTTCCTTTTGGATGATGTAGTAGTTTCTGTTACTCATTTTATGTTTACTTACCATCTGAATCCATGTCAATTTATGTGCCCTTGGCTCTGAACCACCGTTTATGTACTTTTGTGTTGTTAATATTTTTAATTGGTGTTTTTAAAGTAGATGTACTCTGCGTGTTTGGCAGACCAACAAAGTGGAACAGAAAAAGCGTCGATTTTTTAAAGTAACCATATAAGGTGAAAAGTCCCTTTTTGTGTGGGTGTGTATGTGCAGATTACAGGTTTTATCAGGCCTACTCTTCGTTAATATTTATTGTAACAGTTTACAGTGCAGCCCCTGGAGTCACTCTGGATTGTGCACAGCCCAGATGACGTAACCTTGGAAAATGCAATAAATCTAAAGTTAAAACCACTTCTAATGGGAAGTTTCTCGAAAGTTGTAAAGTTAAATTACCTCCTCCAGGATGAGGGAGGTGGTGTGGAGAATGCCCCACGGGACCTGGCTTTGCCCCTCGTCAGGCTTGTCCCCTGGGTTGGAATGCTGGCTTTAGGTTGGATTACTTTGTTTTATTTAAACTTCTCTGACTATTCCTTTGCCCAGTACTCCATGGTGTGGCGGTCTTGTGGTAACATTAATATATAACCCTTGATCTCTTTTATGCATTCAGCATGACTCTTATCCTACACATGCATGCCCAGGTACCCAAAGTAGAATTTTGTGAGTCAAATTCTTAACTTTGCAAGGAGACTAGGCATCACCCAATTCATCTTGCCAGCTCCTATATAAACCTGTACAACTATATGCAGCCAAATACTGACCAGAGTGTCTCATGCTTGACATTTTAGAAAGTTGTTTGTTGTGTTGTTTTGACATGTGACTCCCCAGAGTCTACAGTGTTGGTCTGGATGTCTCTCTCTGAAGCTACATAAAAGAAGTATTCTTCTCCTTCCATGATATTTGTAGGTGTTTGAAGACAGTGACAGTGATGTTGCCCTATTCCCTTTTTAGGTGTCACACATCCATACGTCTGTGAAAGTATTACATTATAGTTCATTTGTAGAGTACAAACTATGTATATGTTAGATGCACAAACTAGGGAAGCTGTGTGAATGAAGTAGGCTGTGATCCCTGCCCTGAGGGAACTTCTGGCCTAATTAATTATAGAGTGATAAGGGCTATAGGAGGAACACCAAATTCAGGCCTTGCTGATTGGAGATTGAACTTGTCAAGGAAAGTTCTCTGGTGAGGCATTGTGTAATTGAAGTCCAGAAGAGTACAAGGAGTGTCCCAAGGAAGCAGTGTGAATGAGGTGAGGAAGGGGGTTCAGGTAATAGAACCAGCTTGCCGGAAAGGCTGAACGAGGATTCAGGGAAGTGAGGGTAGTTCCGTTCAGGTAAGGCAGTAAATGGGGAGGTGGTGAGTGGAGATGAAAATGCAGAAGTGCTGGAAGCCGAAAGCAGACCTAACAGATGGAAGGGTGGGGGGTTGAATCAGACATTACAGGAGAGATTGTCCTGATTAGGAAAACTATTTATTGTTCTCTTGTTTACCCAACAACTATGGGAACATAACAGGTTCTGTATGAGGTCATACAGGTTTGGAAATATTTTGTGTATTATGTTTTGTTGTTAGAGAAAGAATATCATCAGTCATCAGGATTAGACAGGTATGGATCTTTCAGTAGCAAGAGCATTTCTCTAACTGGATTTGGAGAAACAGGAGGAAAGAGATAACACAGTTGTAACATTCTTATGACTGTGAGAATATGTGGATGACTCTTAATACATTGGACGCCAAGAGTAATCATAGCAAACACTTCTATATTAGTATGGGCTTGGCCCTGTTAATAGTAACAAATTTGATGCCCATATTAACTCTACAAGTTAAGTATTATCCCTAGATACAGAGAGTTTAAATAACTTACCAGAGGAGAGAAAGCTAAGTGGCAGAGCTAGGATTTGATTTTAAGCCCTAAGAACATGTAGAGAAAGATGTAAGTTCTAGGTAAAGGAAGTGCACTGAGCCTGCACAATTCAAAACATCTGTGGAAATGGCTCCTGCCCACTGTTGATGGTCACAACCACACACTTGCTGATGTGGTCATGTCCAGAATAAATAGAGCAAGTATTCATAACTCCGCATTTCGTACCTAATCCACAGGCATTACTGTATGGAGGAGACCACTCTCCTGATGACATTCAGGGGTTGGCCCTGAGTGTGTCTCACTAGAAGTTATGGTTGCCCGCAACCTCAGTTGACCTCCCTGCCTCCTGCCACTTTCAAAGAGGGTTTAGCCTGCCTAGGGAGGGTAGGAGAATTAGGGTAACAGTAAACCAGAGAAAGTTTGAAACACCCTTAATTATGAGGATACAGAATTCCCAGGCCAGGCCGTGCTGGTAACCATGAATGTATAGCTGCCCCAGTTTTCAAGCATGCATGATTTCTTTGTTAAACTGATTGATTTCATGTTGAATATGTGCAGACAAGTGCTTCCTGGGGACAGAAGGGATGAGAATAAGTAAGAGAGAGGTTGAAGTGATGATGCATCGAGCCTGTGCTGGATAGGAAAAGAAGTGAAAGTAGGTGTGGGCTGGAGCGTAAGGATCTAGTGGAGGGATTGGGGTCTCTGGGTCCAGAAAGAAGTGAGGCAAGAGCAATTGCATGAAAGGACTGGAGAAATAGGGATGAGTGTTCCGTGAACAGGATGTTTAAAATGTTAAAAAATTTTTTTCAAAAGAGGACTCTTGGCACTTATCCTTGACTTGGTCAGTGTTATCTGAACATATACCAGTCTGTTACTAACTTAATTAAAGTATGTCATAATGAAAATGTTAAATAGGTCAGGTCAGAGCTTCTAGGTACTGCCAAGGTGAAGCTGATCTTTTAAGTTCACATGACTTTGTAATCTTGGAGCACATGTTTGAATATTTGAACAGACTGTTTATTCTGTTGCATGACAAAATAAAATGAGAGGTCATAGACTAGTCTGTGATGCAAATTTTACTCTATAGATTTTTAGGCCCAGTAGAAAGTGCCATTTAGGTATTATAAGCCATGATAATTCTCAGGCCTCAAAACTCATTATAGTTCAGTTAGATTTTATATTTACTCATTGCTTTTTGTCTTTATTAATGATCTTATTTCTAGCTGATTACAGCTTCCTTAAGATCAGGGGCAGTGTCTGTGTCTCCACTAAGCTTCCTGCTACCACACCTAGCCCAGTACAAGGTTTATGGTGTGCACCATCACAGGGATCTATGCCAGTCAGCTTATGTTACAGCTGAAGCAGTTGAGGTCCTGACATTTAAAGGGGTCTGCTAAGGCATCAAGGCTCAGCAGTGAGGAAGCCTGAGCCACAACCCAAGTTTTATTCTCACCTCAGCTCTTCGCACCCTATCATGCTGACACAGCTGATGAGTCAAGTTCTTGCAGTGACCTGGGTTTGTGCCAAGCACCCATAGGAAGCTGATGTTCACTAAGCTGGTGCTTCCCAGCCTGGTATTTCCCAGTTTGGCTCACAGAGAAAATGGTGATGTGTATTTAGGATATTAGGGTAAATAATGAAGGCTTTTGGAGGGCAGCTGAAGCGAGGAGCCCCTAAGGACACTCACTGGCCCAGGCAGGCATTGCCAAGCAGATCCAGGGATCAGATCTTCCTATCATCATACACTTCTCTCTCATCCACTGAGTTTCCAGCAACAGTTGGAAACCGCTTCCCTAAATTAACATTAGATGACTTGGACCCAACATTTTTTGATAAATGCCTTGAAAGATTACATTGGTTCCAGAGACTATGTTTTCTGGAGAAATTTATTTTGACTGGGTCTTCATTGTTGCACACCAGCTTTTTCCCTAGTTACAGCGAGTGGTGGCTACTCTGTAGTTGTGGGCTTCTCACTGTGGTGGTGAAGAAATTTAAATCCTGCTATCCAAACATATCACTTAGTCCCCACCATGAGATTAAGGGTGTAAGCTCAAATTGTGAAACAGCAAATACGTGGGTCAGTTATTTTTCTTTCAAAGCTAAGCAGTTCATGACCTGCCTTCTTGTGTTCCTCATCTCTGGGGGACTATATAATTTTTTTAATCAGTGGAAAAATGTTAAAACTCATTTTTATCAGTGCAGGCTGTTGGTTTTATCTGTGTTGCTCAGTCAGGTAGGTGGTGCATGCTTAGTCCAGCATCGTACGTGTTCTGTGGATGTAGGACCTTGTTCTTTGAGGGTCGTGACTGGTTTTCCAGACCTTTAGAACTGAGATCAATAATAAATTTGTAGCTCTGAATTCATCTCAGGTACTTTTCTGGATACTTCTATATTTTAACAGATAAATGGCTATTTATAGGGATATCTCTTCATGATATCTCTTAAGACAGCTGAGTAAAATTTTCACAGTTTATAGGATAAATGAGTCCTTAGAGAAATTGTTTCTTATCTCAGAAGTAGATTGAGAGGGCCCCTAAGCTGACTGCAAAGGCTGGGCTTAGGAACTTGAAAGGGGCTGGGAGTTAAAGTGGTCAAACTCCGGGCAAATCTTCTGGGGTAAAGTAGGTTCCCCCACCAGTGGCCCTTCCTTTCTGCATGCTCCATCACACCTTGACTGAAAATCTGCTGATACTAAGAATACTGACTCACTTTAAGCCTTGAAAATGCCACTTAAATATGCTGGCATCTTGAATCAGACTGTAAATAGAGAGGGAAGGGCATTGAAAAGCAGTAACAATAAGAGCCCCATTTGCCAAATGTTTATAAAGTTAATGGGACTTCACTGGTGGCTCAGACGGTAAAGTGTCTGCCTACAATGCAGGAGACCAAGGTTCGATCCCTGGGTCGGGAAGATCCCCTGGAGAAGGAAATGACAACCCACTCCAGTACTCTTGCCTGGAAAATCCCATGGACAGAGGAGTGTGGTAGGCTACAGTCCATGGGATGGCAGAGTTGGACACAACTGAGCAACTTCACCTTCACCTGTAAAGTTAATATTATGATCAGCAAATGCAGTCTGTTATTCAGCACTGGGATGTGAAGTCTCTCTTCCTGTGGAGGGTGGTGCACATTACTGGAGGTCATTGGAGGCAGAGAAGAGGGCGGAGAGAGTGCTGCAGTGAACCTGGAATAGCTTTCTTACCTTGGTCTGGGGTAGGATGGGAAGAGGACAGCAGGGAGTGGCGGAGGCACAGCATTTTGGTAAACATGGCTCTGGATCACTGCCCCTGCCCCCTGGCATACCAAGGGTGTGAGTCCAGTGGTATGTTGCAGCTGGTCCTTACTGGCTCACAACTGTTCAGTTTTTAAGAACTATGTAGGCTTTGTTAAGCGCAGTCATTATTAAAAATTAAATAATTTTAACTTCAAATAAATGGGCAAATTCTTGAAAACAGGGCTAAGAAATGCTCAAACTCGTCACTTATTAATAATTTTACTACACTGTGCTCTCAAGGTTATTTATGCCTCTTCTCTTCCCAGCTCTGTATTCAGTGATGTCATGTTGATAGCTTAAAATCAGCCATCATGGGAATATTTGCACCATGGAAATCAACAAATGTAGCAAATCAACTTTTTCCCAGAGAGCCAGTTGTTAACCATTTACCAGCACACCAGTGGATGTTATGATCATGTGCCAACAAGTAGGAAGGAGGGATGTGGTGTTTATCCCAGTGAGACCAAGTCTGTCGTCTCTAAGTTACATATCTTCATCTTAGACAGTGCTGCCTAATTGAATTGAGGTTAAAAAAGACAATATGCTATGCTCAGGCACTAAGTCATGTCTGACTCTTTCTGACCCCTTGGACTGTAGCCCCCTAGGCTCCTCTGTCCCTGGGATTCTCCAGGCAAGAATACTGGAGAGGGTTGCCACTTCCTTCTCCAAAAAAGATAAAGTGAAGACATAATGACTTTTCAAATTCCCTCCTCTCTGTTTCCATTGCGTACAAAAATGCCTAATGACAATTGAAGCTACCATCTCGGTGAATAGTAATAGTTCACATTTCTATTTATATTTGTATCCCCAGTGTAAAGTATACAATGGGCCCTTAATAATTTATAAGTAAATGATATGTGTGCCCTTCTCCCAGAGTCTAAACATATCATTGATCAGCTATAGCACTTTAACACTTTAATTTCTGTAGCTCTCCTTAAATATAAGAAACAAGTTATCAGCTTTTTGTTGTTGTTGTTTATTACCAAGAAAAGTGTTGTTGCTTTCATCTTCTTTAGTTTTTCCACTTTCTATTCTTTTTCCTTCTCAGCCTAAGGCCTGTATCCTTTCAGACAGCTGTGACTTTTTTGACTATGTAAAGTTTGAGAGCATGGATCTAGACATAATTCAGTCTAGCAGATTTCTACTTCTCCATAAATGATTGCCATTGTACAGGGCCCATTAAAATAGTTGAGACTTAGTCAGAATTGTCCTAATAAATGTAGTGTGTCAGATTTGAGAAGCTGTTTGGAAAGTGAGATCGCTATTAATTTATGCAGGCCACCTGCATGAGATGGAACTGAAGGATGAATGTAGTGGAGCATGCCACACTTGCAGGACAGAGCAGTTTATTAGAACTGAATTAGCTCAAACTGGCAAGGCTCTGAGCTGCCTTGATTGGGAGCCCTGGATAAGAAGTTAGATGGAGTAAGCCTGACAGACCCTCTGCATTATACCAGATGCTACACAGGTGGGGGGTTGGATGACTGCTAGGTGACCATTGCATTCTCTTTTGCTTCCTTTTGAGAAGGAAAATTGATAAGAAAGAAAGAGGGATAGGGCAAAAACAGTCAAAAGAAACAGAGATTAAGTTCTTAGATTCTCTTCACACCAGAAGGAACACTTATTGAAAAGCTTGGATTAGATCTGGCAATAAATATAAGCATAGGACTCTTGGAGTATGTTCTTGGCTCTTACCACTACCTTTGACTCTAAGCAAAGTCAACTGACTTATCCACCTGTAAAATAATATTCCCTCTGACATTAATACTTACTTCATGAGGTTATCTAGAGGAGAATGTTAGGAATAATGCATTGTATTTAAACGTCATTCCTTTCATGGAGAGCTCAAAGCATTTTATGTATATTGAGAATGAAGCTTCTTGTGAGAAATAAATGCAAGTATTCATTTTTTGGAAATGAACTTAAGTCATAAGAGTCTGAACTTAATGTATTGCAGGAGGACATATGGTACATAGTGATCCAGTGGCCAAATGAATTTTTATTCCATAAGAGTTCCATCTTTCCTCCTTCTTTTGTGAATTGAGAAAATACAAGAGCCCATATACATAAATGGGAGATTCTATATATGCTATGAGAGTGGTCTCTTGGGACTTATCCAGATCTTGAAGGACAATCAAAACACATTTGATAGCACTTTGGGACCTTGGTTGTGGCAGAAAGACACCTGGAAAATCTTAGCCCTGGACTACACAATGCCACTAAAGGGTTCTAGAGATAGAAAAGGATAATATGGGAATGTTTTCTCTGTTCATTTCAGCTCAATTCAGCCATTGTTTCTTGAGTATCCACTATGTACATCATTTTGAGGAGTTTAGAGAATGAAAGAGGCACAGCATACTCAAGAAAGTTAACTGGTATTAACAAGGGGCGGAGAATGAGATTTATAAGTCGATATGTGCAGCCATACTGGGGAGAGTTAGAAACGCATCACAGTATTTCAGGTGTTTGAAGAGGGGAAAGGTTACATTTAGCTGAGTAATCCCAAGCATTTGTCTCCTATGTACCAAGCATGTTCTTTGGAGAGCCATCATTCCTGCCCTGGAGATCCAGTGAGGAACACATATGCAAATACATAGTTTTAGCACACCCTAGCCAATGCAGTGATGAAGGGCACTTAGCTCAGGTTGGGAATTTAGAGAAGGCTTCTGGAGAGCAAGACTTCTATTAAAGTCTTAAAAATTGAAAAGAACATGAAACCAAAATTCTAGGCTGAAAGATTCAGAGGCCCCCGGTGTTTAGCCTTTTTTCAACAAAAAATGGCAGACTACAGAAAGACCCAGGTTTGATCCCTGGGTCAAGAAGATCCTCTGGAGAAGGGAATGGCTACGCACTCCAGTATTCTTGCCTGGAGAATCCCATGGACAGAGGAGCCTGGCAGGCTACAGTCCACCAGGTAACAAAGAGTCAGACATGACTGAGCCACTAGCACTTCATTTTTCAAAGGTTAATTGGAAGTGTGAGTAAGAAACAATGCTTAAGATAAAGGGCCCATCTTGCTGTCTTATTAACTACTAAATACTAGTATGAAGTATGGGTCATCAATAAATATTTTTTTCAAAGACTGAATGAAAAATATGTTGGGTTTCAGTCCCTGTGGGCTTTCCAAGTAAATAAATGTGACAGGCATTGGAAGAGACGCTATGCTAGAAATACAGATTTGGAAGTCACCCCTTATCAATGATATTTAAAATCAAGAGCTAATGAAATTATACAAGTAGATTATGTAGAATGAGCAGAGTAAAGTACTAATGGAGAAGCCTTGAAAAATACATTCAAGGGCAAACAATAAAGAGGAACCAGACTTCCCTGGAGGATCAGTGGTAAGGAACCTGCCTGCCAATGCGGAGGTCATGGGTTCGATCCCTGATCCAGGAAGATCCCACATGTCATGGAGCAGCTAATCCCATGTGCCACAATTATTGATCCTGTGCTCTAGAGCCCAGGAGCCACAACTACTGAGCCCACATACCACAACCACTGAAGCCTGAGAGCCCTAGAGCCAGTGCTCAGCAACAGGAGAAGCCACCGCAGTGAGAAGCCGAGCACCACAACTGGAGAATAGCCACAGTTGGCTGCAACTTGGGAGAATCCTGCACAGCAGCGGAGACCCAACACAGCCAAAAACTAAAAATAAATAAAATAAAAATTTTTTAAAAGAAGAAGAAAAGGAACCCATGAGGGAGACTGGAAAGAAAAGCAGAGAAAACAAACATTTGATCCTTGTCCATCAGGATGGCATTATGAAGTTCTTTGGTGGGCTCATGAGAAAACTTTTTCAGCGCAATGGACAGGGCAGACGTCAGACTACAGTTTGTCGTAACATAAATGGGAAGAGTCAGGAAATTGAGGTAGTGAGTGCAGACCTCTCTTTCAGATCACTTGGAGTAAAAGAGAAGGAAGGGGATGTTTCCTGAGAGGGACAACCAGGTTCAAAAAGGAGAAAAAATTTAATATGATGAAAGATTTATGTAGGCTTCTAGGCTTAAGGGAAAAAGCAAATAGATTGAATATTTAGGGAAAAGGGGAGATGATTGATAGAACAAGATCCTCAGAGAGATGAAAGGAGATTGGGGCCATGTGTGGAGAGCAGAACCTTGAAGCAGAGTAAGGGATACATCATCTTCTGAACAGGAAGAAAGAGTCTAAGAATGGGTCCAGAGATACCTACGAAGAGGCAGATACCAAGGGAACATTTCACACCAAGATGGGCTCAGTAAAGGACAGAAATGGTATGGACCTAACAGAATCAGAAGATATTAAGAAGAAGTGGCAAGAATATACAGAAGAACTATACAGAAAAGATCTTCATAACTCAGATAATCACGATGGTGTGATCACTCATCTAGAGCCAGACATCCTGGAATGTGAAGTCAAGTGTGCCTTAGAAAACATCATTACAAACAAAGTTAGTGGAGATGATAGAATTCCAGTTGAGCTATTTCAAATCCTAAAAGACGATGCTGTGAAAGTGCTGCACTGAATATGCCAGCAAATTTGGAAAACTCAGCAATGGCCACAGGACTGGAAAAGGTCAGTTTTCATTCCTATCCCAAAGAAAGACAACGCCAAAGAATGCTCAAACTACTGCACAGTTGCACTCATCTCACATGCTAGTAAAATAATGCTCAAAATTCTCCAATCCAGGCTTCAGCAGTACGTGACCCGTGAACTTCCAGATGTTCGAGCTGGTTTTAGAAAAGGCAGACAAACCAGAAATCAAATTGCCAACATCCTATTGATCATCAAAAAAGCAAGAGAGTTCCAGAAAAACATCTACTTCTGCTTTATTGACTATACCAAAAGCCTTTGACTGTGTGGATGACAATAAACTGTGGAAAATTCTGAAAGAGATGGGAATACCAGACCATCTGACCTGTTTCTTGAGAAACCTGTATACAGGTCAGGAGGCAACAGTTAGGACTGGACATGGAACAACAGACTGGTTCCAAATAGGAAAAGGAGTACATCAAGGCTGTATATTGTCACCCTGCTTATTTAACTTCTATGCAAAGTACATCATGAGAAACGCTGGGCTGGAAGAAGCACAAGCTGGAATCAAGATTTCCGGGAGAAATATCAATAATGTCAGATATGCAGATGACACCACCCTTATGGCAGAAAGTGAAGAGGAACTAAAAAGCCTCTTGATGAAACTGAAAGAGGAGAGTGAAAAAGTTGGCTTAAAGCTCAACACTCAGAAAACTAAGATCATGGCATCTGGTCCCATCACTTCATGGCAAATAGATGAGGAAACAATGGAAACAGTGTCAGACTGTATTTTGGGGGGCTCCCAAATCACTGCAGATAGGGTGATTGCAGCCATGAAATTAAAAGACGCTTACTCCTTGGAAGGAAAGTTATGACCAACCTAGATAGCATATTGAAAAGCAGAGATATTACTTTGCCAACAAAGGTCCATCTAGTCAAGGCTATGGTTTTTCCAGTAGTCATGTATGGATGTGAGAGTTGGACTGTGAAGAAAGCTGAGCGCTGAAGAGTTGATGCTTTTGAACTGTGGTGTTGGAGAAGACTCTTGAGAATCTCTTGGACTGCAAGGAGATCCAACCAGTCCACCCTAAAGGAGATCAGTCCTGGGTTTTCACTGGAAGGACTGATGTTGAAGCTGAAACTCCAATACTTTGGCCACCTGATGTGAAGAGTTGACTCATTGGAAAAGACCCTGATGCTGGGAAAGATTGAGGGCAGGAGGAGAAGGGGACGACAGAGGATGAGATGGCTGGATGGCATTACTGACTCGATGGACATGTGTTTGGGTGAACTCTGGGACTTGGTGATGAACAGGGAGGCCTGGCGTGCTGCAGTTCATGGGGTCGCAAAGAGTCAGACACGACTGAGCAACTGAACTGAACTGAACTGAAACAAGGATGAGTGAGAGACTGAGCAGAGGTTGAGGGCTGCAAATTTATAGTGGCATCAATCTGAAAGCTGATTTTCTCCAACTGTGTTTAACAGCTGGGTCATGAAATATAGAAAGTATATTTTTGAACTGATCCTGTTTTGAGATTTTGTTAAACAAGTGAAGTGAGGTCCAATGTAGTTGAAGGTTTCGGTTGGTGGTTTGGGCAATGATCCAGGCTGTCCCAGTTGAGTAAAGCAGTGAGGCCAGGAGAGGGGTCAAGAAACTATGCTTCTCCAGGGACTGAAGAAAGGAGGTAGTTAAAGCTGAGGTGGACTGGAAGGATCAAAGATTGTCATCATCTCTGGATATGGTATGGCAAGTGAACCCCACCTGATAACTTATTTCAGGTGACCTTGATGTGGGTGAGCCTGGAGCTGAAGAAGGTAAGGAGTTGGATAGATTTTCTAGATGAATACTGAAGTCATCCAGGATGTGATCTGACAAGGGATATGTTAAAGATTTTAGCCAAGTGGCCTAGTCTTGTTTTAAAGGAACCAGAAGATTAGTAAGAGGCCATCATTGAGAAAAGATCATTGGGTGATATAAATTTCAACAGCTCGTTTGGAAGCATCTATTATGAAAAGAAATAATCACATTCTTTGGATGTGTACTGTTCATTGGACATTATTTTAAATGTTTGGTTGAACCATATGCACTTGCTGAGATTTAGGCATTTTGATCTATAAAAATGGTAATTTTCATACTATTCAACCTCATGTGTTGTACTGTGCTCAGTCACTCAGTTGTGTCCTACTCTTTGTGACCCCATGGTCTATAGCCCTCAGGCTCCTCTGTCCATGGGATTCTCCAGGTAAGAATACTGGAGTGGATTGCCATGCCCACTCCTCCAGGGGATCTTCCCAACTCAGGGATCGAACCCAGGTCTCCTGCCTTGCAGGCAGGTTGTTTACTGTCTGAGCCACCAGGGTAATTTCATACTGTTCAGCCTCATACTGTATATGTATTAGCTCATTCATTCTCACAGCCGCCTTCTGAAGTAGATTACCATTTAGCAATTAAACAGATTGAGCAGAACCACAAGAATAATAAGTGACTTGCCCAAGGTCATCTGATAAGTATTAACAGCAATGGTGGGGATAAGTGGAGAAGAGGAGTTGACAGAGTTGAGCCCAGCTACAGACCTTGGCAGTCTGGTTCCAGAGCTTGCAGTCTATCTCTCAGCAGAAAATGCCCACCCTTCCTCCACTGCCCTTTAAACCTGAGCAGGGAGTGAGATATATGAGACTGAACTCCTCTAGAGTGTATAATAAACTGAGATAAATGCCATAAAGCATCAGTTCTGAAGAAGGAAATGGCAACCCACCCCAGTATTCTTGCCTGGAAAAATCCCTTGGACAGAGGAGCCTGGCGGGCCACAGTCCATGGGGTCACAAAAGAATCTGACAGGACTTAGCAACTAAACAACAACAACAACAAAACAGTCCCCAACCTTCTTGGCACCAGGGACCAGTTTCATGGAAGACAATTTTTCCCCAGCTTGGGGCAAGGGGTTGTTCAGGATGACTCAAGTGCATTACATTTATTATGCCACCGCTGATCTGAAAGGAGACGCAGCTCAAGCAGTAACACGAATGATGAGGAGCGACTGTCAATATAGATGAAGCTTGGCTTGCTCACTTGCTGCTATGCAGCCAGGTTCCTAAAGGCCATGGACCAGTATCGATCCTTGGCCCAGGGGTTGGGGACCCCTGACATAAAGCAAATGAACAGTCTGGTCCTTCACAGAATCTCATACCAACATGCTCTGGGCTTCCCCACCCTTTCTATTGAGTTCTCCTTCACTCTCAGACTTAGTGGTAGAGTGCTCTCTCTCTCCTTACCTAACTGAAAGTAACGTGTCCCTGGTTTTCTAGTAAACCAGGAGGAGTTTACTCGGAGTAGGCAATGGCACCCCACTCCAGTTCTCTTGCCTGGAAAATCCCATGGACGGAGGAGCCTGGTAGGCTGCAATCCATGGGGTCGCTAAGAGTCGGACATGACTGAGCAGCTTCACTTTCACTTTTCACTTTCATGCATTGGAGAAGGAAATGACAACCCACTCCAGTGTCCTTTCCTGGAGAATCCCAGGGACGGGGGAGCCTGGTGGGCTGCCGTCTATGGGGTTGCACAGAGTCAGACACAACTGAAGCAACTTAACAGCAGCAGCAGCAGCAGCAGGAGTTTACTAGTCGACAAGGAGGAGAATTCCAAACATTTTATGTACAGGGTCATAGCAATTTGAGAAAGAGCAAAGAATTCATTCAGAAAATGACAAGGTATGCTATATATAGGACATCAGTCAGGATATTGGGAGAGGTAGAGTTTGTAAGAGGGAGTAAAAGGTTAAGCCAGAAGCGGGGGTGGGTCTTGAAAGACTTTTTGCCAGTTTGAAGAACTGAAACATTGTCTTCCATGTTGTAGCCAACCATCGGAAAGATTTTAAGCAGGGAAATACCATGAACAAATTATACAGGTGCTTCTTGAACACCCTCCTTTGAACTCCCTGAATCCACTTACTCATGGATTTTTTTTTTCCAGCAGTAAGTACTACAGTACTACATGATCTGCAGTTGGTTGAACCCACAGTCATAGAAATGTGGATGTGGAGTGAATACAAATATGAAGGGCTGTAAGTTAAATGCAGATTTTTGGCTATGGGGAGGGTTGGTTCCCCAAACCTCCACATTGTTCAAGGGTCAACTGTAGATAAATGTAAAAGTGCAGTGTAAGGGGGAAAAGACTAGAGGCAGGAAATTGAGTTAGGAAGCTGCTGCAGTTATCCATGTGAAGGTATACCTCAGTGCTCAGCTGCTCAGTTGTGTCCGACTCTTTGTGACTCCATGGACTGGAACCTGCCAGGCTCCTCTGTCCGTGGGATTTCCCAGGCAAGAATACTGGAGTATGATTGCCATTTCCTCCTCCAGGGGATCCTCCCGACCCAGGGATCACACCCATGTTTCCTGTCTCTCGCATTTGCAGACAGATTCTTTACCACTGAGCTACCTGGGAAGCCCATATATGAAGGAATAGGGCTTGGCAATGATCCTAGCTATGTAACTAAAAAGGAGGAGTATATTCCCCAAGGTATTTAGCAGCAAGAATAGGCAGATTTTGGTGCCTAAGAAAATGTGGATCCCTTTAATCAGCAACTGAGATCACCATGCAAGAAAAGAAGTTGATTTAGAAGGAGTCCTCTTTTTCTGTATGTTGAGTGCAAGATGTCTCTAGAATCCAAGTAGAGATACAGGTCTGGTATTCAGGAACCAGGTGTCATAGGAGATGCAAATGAAAACATGTTAGTATTCCTTGGTATTTCTGAGATTCATTTCCCAAACTGCCACTGCCTCCATCAGTATTCACCCTGTGGCCATTCCTTGATCTAAGTTAGTACCAGAATGTGGAGACGGGGACCTGAGTGGCCTGTCGCTTTGGGCTAGGTGCCTTCCTCAGGGCCTCATCCTGTGGAGTCATGCAAGGGTCCAGGGTAGGTCTGGGACACCCAGTAAGCCTCCAGCTGCTGAGAGCAGCCCTCTCCCTACATCATTCCCATGAAAGGGGCAAGAGCAGCTTCCTAGTGCCCACTGAAAGACAAATGTGCAAAAGGAAAGTTGTGAGTTCAAGTTTTATTCAGGTTCTCTCTGAGCACTGTGGCCTGAGAAACAGCCTCACAGATGGCTCTAGGAACTCCCCCAAAGAGATAGGGAAGGAAACAAGTAGTCAAACCCACATCTCTGCTAAAAGATTACTTCTAATCAGGAAAAACAGATATCTGAAGTTAATGATTTTAGTACTTTTCTGTGTGGGAAGATGCAAGAATCTTGAGTCATTGAAATTCCTCCTGAGATATGCATCTTAACTATCTAAGGGCCTTTTATCCTTAGCATAGAATATCGAAACCTGTGTCCCCCCACCCCCACCCCAACCTGAATTACCCTCTGGGAGCAGTGGGATGAGATTTAACCCTTCACATATTTGGCTGATGAGCAACACTCTTTTTTTTTTTTTTAACACTAGCATGAATGAATGAGTGAGTAATCACATCGGAGTAACTGAATTTAAGTCATCCTAAAAAGCCGCCTGTATACTATTTTGGTGGGTCTGGTACAGGTTAATTATGTAGACCTAGTTCCTGCCTGAGGTTTTGTAGACTAGACGGAAACTGTGAATTAGGCATATAACTAGCATACCAACAAGAAAGATAGTCAACAAATGGGTAAAATGGTAAAATATAGATAATGCAGTCTAGCTGAGAAATGAGTGAATCAGTGCTAATGTTATTAATGGGAAGGGGCCTGGTTCTGAGAGGAACGGAACAATATTGCACAGACATAGTAAGAATCAGCAAATATACAGAGCATGGCAAAAGATACCACTCAAACAAATCATTTCATGGGCTTAATAAACATGGTAAGAAACAGGAAGACAACCAGTCTTAGCTTTCCCTGAGGTTGAAATAAACTTGGCCCAAGGGAGTTCCCTAGTCCTGTTCATTTGCGGAGTTGACTTATATTCCAGGGATTTGCATGTGGAAAACTAATGCCATGGCAGGATTACCAGACTGTAAATTCATCAAGAAGTCTGATGATATCATAAACTGAGAAGCCAATGTCCTGCAGCAGCATCAGAAACCTCCCAGTTTGATTTAGCACTGGTAATCCATTTTATTCCTCTCCATTAGTTATTACCGTAATAACAGATTGGCGACACAGCCCCATTTTCTGCCTCGAGTGCTGTCTGCTGCTGGGCACAGCTGCTCCCAGTCATTCTTTCCAGTGTAAATAGTGGTTCATGTTTCCAGGGCTGTCGCGAGATGTTGCTGTGCTTGTGAAATGAGCGCATGTCACCACCCTGTTGGGGAAGATTGAAGGTATGGGTGAAGCCAAGGAAATCCTTCAGAAAGCCAGAGCTGCACCCCCTCCCTGAGAGGTATATTTTGCTCTGGAGGACTTTTAGGTTGACTTTATATTAATGTTAATGATGTGAATTTTCTTGAGGA
This sequence comes from Antilocapra americana, assembly GCA_007570785.1. NCBI lineage: Eukaryota > Metazoa > Chordata > Mammalia > Artiodactyla > Antilocapridae > Antilocapra > Antilocapra americana. The sequence goes on along the minus strand of ML664163.1, from coordinate 9,499,352 downwards.
TGGGGCGAGCAAATTCTGTCACTTGCATCTGTCTGATGTAGGCCTTTTCCTTTGTAACTTACTCTTTCATCTTAGATGTAAATAAAGAACTCCTTTGTTGTGAGAGGATATGTTACAGGGCAGTAAACACTTCAGCAGAGAACATCTTTTGATCTTCACGCCTTTGGTAATCAAATTTGAGAGCCAGAAACTGGCCAAAGAATTTGGGGCAGACGCCACTAAAGGCTTCTCTTTTATCTATTCACAGAATTGGGTGCAGAACTCTAGGCATAGTGAATGAAATGACAATTGTTAAGAAAGTTGAAGGGCAAAACGAGTCCACCTGAATGATAAAGCTGATTTGGGGATCAGCATTAGAACTCAATGAATTTCATGAGAATTTGGGAGCATTATGTACACATACCATAAAGGAAAGAAATAAAAATGTTCTCTCTTCCTGTGATCTCTATAGGAGTTAGTGGGTGTGTTAATAAATTTTCAATACTTATTTATTTGAGAACTCCTTATTGAGATCAGTGGGTAGATACTCAAATTGTATTGCCAAGTCTTGGTAGACATCTAATATCTGTTTTATTGTGTAGAACTTATCAACATCTCCCCTCATGCCTTATAGAATTCATACTTGCATCCTGTAGGTAACTCATAGATTGAAAAGAAAATCCCACCATAGTAAAGGGAATAAGGAACATACTACACACTTTATAAGAGATAAATGGGCTTATATTTAAACCTCTTTTTCAGTACACATCTTTCCCAGTTTGGGGAACAATAAGGAAAACAGAGATTTGGGATCCAGGTATCCTGTCACATGTTCAGTACCTCTTTTCCTAGGCCTAATTTTGTGGTCCAAGGGGGAGGCAGAGAGCAGGTTTACTCGAAGTTTAGCTCTCCTTGACTGATAATACGTAATTGTTAAGCAACTGTTAATTGCTTCCCTTCTTGAGGGAAGCTATGAGAGGGCTTCCCTTGTAGCTTAGTCCATAAAGAATCTGTCTGCAATACAGGAGACCTGAGCTTGATTCCTGGGTTGGGAAGATCCCCTGGAGAAGGGAATGGTAACCCACTCCAGTATTCTTGCCTGGAGAATCCCATCGACAGAGGAGCCTGGCAAGCTACAGTCCATGGTGTTGCAAGAGTCGGACACGACTTAGTGACTAAACCACCACCACTACAGGCAACTGTTAAGAGATCCTGCATAGTTTCTCATTTTATTTTATCCCTCAGTTTCTTGTAGTCTGCAGTTGTAATAGCTGGTTGAATTGCCCTGTGATAAAAAGAAATCTGAAAACCTACCATATTCCTCCCATACTTTAAGACCAAGAAGGTTCTGTGAATATTTTTCAGAGACAGATTGCGGGACTGTGCTCCATCTTAATGGCCTTTTAATTTGAAAGTTAAACTCAATCCTTCTAGTTGCTTGTGGGTATTGGACAATTTGAATATTTCCATTGGATAATATGAAAGGGACTATTTATCATTGAAGTACTTGTCATTTTTATCTTAGCTGAATTGGGTGCCAGTATATACAGTTTGTGCTTTCAGGCACAAGGATGATTTATTGTGGTGTGGACCTGCAGTTTTTAGAGGGTTTCATTAGACTGAATTTTTTTGGTAACTTTAGTTAAGTCCTTTTTGTTTTTTACCTGTTGACTTTAAAGTTATCACTGTCAGCTCAAACAAGTTAGAAACAAGAATAAAAACCCAAATTTAGAGTAAAGAGCCTATTATTTTATGACATATAATAAAAAATTCATTCAGTTTTATTCAACTAAAGATCATAATTTAGCCCTCAGGAAGCAAGACGAAGTAATGAATGCATGAAGCATGCTTCAAGGAAATAGACAGTCAACAGTTCAGTGTTCTCTTTCCCACCTCTGGGTATGGGCTCTGGTGCCTGCCACATCTGGGTGGATTCAGCACAACTACTTCCTTACTCTGTAAACATGGATGTGTTGTTAGACTTTTATGAATTTGCAAAATCAGAAAATGGTCCTCACAACTTTGTTAAGAAGAGTTCATAAGTAAGGACAAATTGGTAATTATAATTAATAATATTGAATGTCTTCTAATGCTCCACAGACTGTGCTGGACATCTTAGCTGAAACCAGTGAAGCCCCTTTCAAATAGCAGGCATTCACCTTCTACCTACTTCTGCTCTTTCCCATCCCAAGTTTACCAGATTCCTCAGGCAAAAGGGATTGTGCTTTTTTTGTTCATATGTTCTCCCATTCATTTGCACATGCTATTTCAACAAATACATAATGAATTCCACCTAGTTCCAGGAACTATTCTAAATGCTGGAGATACAACAGTGAGTGACCAAGAGAAACAAAGTCCCTACTGTTGTACTTGCCAGCACAGGAGACTGACAGTGGACAGGCAGATGTATTTAAGATGTCATGTAATAATAAGTGCTATGAAAAAAAAAATAGAGTAAGCAGATAGAAAGTGACTGCAACACTAGGAGACATGGAAGAGGAAGAAAGTTCTAGTTTGGATAGTAGTCTAGGGAAAGAGATATTTCAGCCATCTGAGTATCAGAGTCATTCCAAAAGTAACATTCTTACTCAGATGTGGAAATCAAATATGCAGTGAGTTGTAGAAAGAAAGGTTAGAAAAATCAACAACATATATTAGTGTATATTTTCTTTGGGCTAGTATGCGAACAGTAATACTATAGTGTCTCTTATTAAATATGAAACACTTAGAAGTAGAACATGGGGAGGCTCTGTAAGTATGTGCTGTTTTTAGTCTATCTAAGGATAGTACAAAGATACAGTAACCTACATACACTAAACAGCAATCATAAGAAACCATACATATAGAATACAGTTGAATGGTAATGTGGTAATATGAATTCCCCGGTGGCTAAGCAGTAAAGAACCCACCTGCCAATGCAGGAGACGTGGGTTCGATCCCTGGATTGGGAAGATCCCCTGGAGAAGGAAATGGTAACCCACTCCAGTATTCTTGTCTGAGAAATCTCATGCATGGAGGAGTCTGGTGGGCTACAGTCCATGGGGTCACAAAGAGTCTGATGCAATTTAGCGACTAAACAGCATCAATATTGCGGTGTTGTCTATTGGATATTTTAGGTAAATTATTAAGCCATGCCCAAAGCAAATATATAGACACAATGAACCTGGGAAAAGTAACTCCTCATGGGAAGTGCAGCCAGATTACTAGTAGGACTCTTGTTGGATCTAAGCTGTGTGTGCACACTCAGTCATGTCCAGCTCTCTGTGATCGCATGGACTGTAGCCGGCCAGGTTCCTCTGTCAATGGGATTTTCTAGGCAAGAACACCACAGTGGGTTGCCATTCCCTTCTCCAGGATCTAAGCTATACTCCAGGATAAACTCTCAGCCTTAGCTGATTTTCTTTCAGCACTTTAAAGATGTCATTTGATTGTCTTCTTGCTTGCATAGTTTGTGGCAAGAAGTTTGGTACAAGTCTTATGCATGTTCCTCTCTATATACTATCTTTTCTTTTTTTGGCTGCCTTCAAAATTTCCTCTTTATTTTTAATTTATGGGAATTGGAATATATGATTTTGTAGTTGTTATTTATCCTACTCAGGGTTCTCTGAGTTTCTTGGACATGTGGTTTTATGTCTTTAATTATATGGGGGGGGGTTGACCATTTTATTCTTGTTCTCTCCTATTCTTTCCCACCCTGCCCCCATCTTTCTCATGGGCACCTGGTGGAGAGTAGGTTTGAATGCCCTGGTGGATTGCAGCTCCCAAAAGTCCTATACTCTCAGTCTAACCTATACTTGTCCTTTAGCAATTCCTTAAATATTTAGCTGAATTCTTCTTAACTGTTTGTAGTGTGTGGTGTCTCTGTGTGCTGCCATAAGTGAGCCAGTCTACAGTTTTCAAATTTCCTTGGAGGAACCCGTTCCTTCTTGGATTTCAGACTGCTTACCCTGTTTTCTGAATTTTCTGGACTCAAATAAAGTTATGTTTTTATGTTTTATTCCACTTTTTCTTCTTTTTATGGTGAATGTGACACTCTAGCTTTCTATATGCTGAGTGGAATTAGAATCCTAGTCCAGTAATTTTTAAATTATTCTACAGATGTGCTTTAGGAGCTCCACAAACATGTAATTCAAATTTTATTTTATAAATATTTTAACTGTCTAAAAATTGTAATAAAATAAATCACTAAAATGTCTTATATTCCAAAGTCACATTGGAGAACTACCAACTTAAATAACTGTGTTGCTCTGTTAGCTATTTTTTTTCAGACCTCAAGAAGTCTCCTGTCACCACTTTACACTATCTTTGAACTTCTAGTACCCATGGCATTGATTAGGAAGGGTATGACCTGGCATATCCAAATCCAGCCCTGTTCCTGTCTGCACATGTAAAATTGCAAAGGCAGGGCTTACTATTGCAAGCACACATATACAGCAGTCAGTTAAATGCCAGGCAGCGTCAATGACACCTGTCTTCACTGTACGCTGTTTAGTTATGCAGGAGCAAGTGAGTGGCTAGCATGCTGCATCATGACTCTATATTATTAGCACATATTATTCTTTTCTTGATTTATTACAAGGAGTGTAAGCAGTTTTTAAATCTTTCCAATAATTCTACTTGGAAAAAAATTCCTTCTGTTCTTTTGTCAAGTCCTTGAATCAATTTCATTGAAGACTTTAAAAAAAACAACTTTTGAAACTACTTATCTGTGTAAATCAAGCTTTTCTTGACATAGTGCAATAAAAATGAAATATGAAAACAAGTAAGATGGAAATTGAGGATAGCTGAAGTTTGTGACTATCATTTTACAAATTATAAATTTTTATGACAAAACATCCTCATTATGAGCACAGTTAAATTTAGACTGCATCATACATTTAAATGTATGAGATAATTTTTATTTTTTAAGTCAAAACTCCTTATATCTGTTTATTTTGGGGGGTTCTGCATAATAATTCCACTGCCATATATGCCTGCCCCAAGAAATAAATTTAATGTTCACTGATTTAGTAGAAAGAATAATAATATTAGCAAACACTTAAATAGACCTTACAGTGAGTCACCTACTTTTCTAAGCATTTTTCATATGTATTATTAATTTAATATTTATATCAACCCTATGAATTAGGTGCTATTATCATTCCTATTAATCAATGAGGGAATAGATATATGGTATATATGAGATAACGCAGTCCCTGGGTCAGGAAGATCCTCTCGAAGAGAGCATGGCAACCCACTCCAGTATTCTTGGAGAATCCCATGGATAAGGAAGGGGTCACAAAGAGTCGGACATGACTGAAGAGACTTAGCATGTGCATGCACAGTTAATAAAGAGCAGATAAGGACTCAAATTTAGGCAGACTGGTTCTAGAGTATGGGTTTCAAACCATGAATCATGAACCATACTGGTAATTAGAATGTTTAAGTGAGAATCTGAATTCATTGTGAAATTTTGTTTCTTTTCCTATACAATATAGCTCTCTGTGAGTGTCTCTCTCAATCTCACTTTTTTTTTTCTAGCTATACTTTCATTTTTCCACTTGTAGATTAAGTGATAATTGTGTTATTACCCTTCAGGATGCAATGAGACTTAATACAGTAAATATTTTTAAAAATGCTTTAGGAGTCAGAAAGTAAGGCCAAACGACTTTAGCATAATTATGGAAAGCAGGTTTGTTTTGGTCTATTTCTATTTTCTTTTCAGAGTAAATTTAAGGTATTGTATGTATCAACAGAGTCTTATTCATTCCGCTACCTCCACTTGCTGCTGCAGACATTTTCATTCATTCTTCATTGAACATATTCTCATTGAACACTCACTGAGTGCCAGAGGCACTGAGCAGCAAGGTCTGGAAAATTAAGTAGCTTAAGATTTGTTCCCTTACTTGTAGGCATTCCTTGTCTTGGTGCTCACAGTTGAGGCATTGTGTGTGCTTATTAAGTGACAGTCAAAGTCTTTGCTGTAGAAGAAAAGTCCCTAAGGGATAGTATTTAATTTTAATGGTTATAGTTTTGAGGTTGGGCTTTTTTAAATGGAAAAATAATATTTCTGGGGTGAAGAAATTAAGCAAAGTGCTTTTTTTTTTTTTTTCCCTTTAAGTAAAGTAGCATTTAAGGAAAGCCAAGTCATTGAGAATCAAATTAAACTGTGGATGACTGGGACTTGAAAGGACTTTAAAATCATTCATGCTTTGAAATATGCCTATCAGTTTTATTTTTGGTAAACATGATAGAATGGACAGGAGAAGAAGCCACATTGAATCTCTTGCTATCAGGAGATAGTTCTAGACATCTTCATTCTGAATGTCAGTTGGTGGTTTATCCTTCATAGAAAACATCACAAAGTAGTAAGACACTTTTATAGAAAGCTGTTGAAATCTCCATATCTTAGGAGACTGGATTTACAAGCTTTAGTTCATAAGGGTTAGATGATAATAATAAAAATAAAGGTATACTTAGAGAAATCATATTTCTTTCAAAAGATTAACTCTTATTATTTGGTATATATAGCATAAATTGAAGATATTCTACACATTTTTAAGAAGCTTCATATATAATTTGACAATTTCCTCCTGCTGTAGAGCATGCCTCTTTGTTGGCTAACATTTTCCATAGGAAAATTTTACTGAAATTTTTTCTCCAAATAATGATTTAGAAAAGCCTAGCTACACTGTGAAACTTTGTTAAATGAATGAAAAAAAAAATGAGTGTTTTTATGGTAGTGTGATTTGTTATTGTAGAGCAGTTCAGAATTTTTTGTGCTAAATACTAAACCCTGAGTTAGTTTTTTAAAAAAGTAGTGTATACAGCATCTGTTATTTCTGGTGGGTTTCTCCTAAAAGTCATTTCTGATTAAATGTTTGGATTACAAGCACTAATGAAGGTAATCCTAATGAGTTTTCATATAGGGTAAGGACCAACAAAAGTTGCCATAACGACAATGATCAGAATCCAGGGAAGCCAGAGATTGGACCTCTTGCTAGTCAGTTCAGTTGCTCAGTCGTGTCTGACTCTTTGTGACCCCATGGACTTCAGCACACCAGGCTTCCCTGTCCATCACCAGTTCCCGGAGCCTACTCACGCTGATATCCATCACATCGGTGAGGCCATCCAACCATCTCATCCTCTGCCGTCCCCTTCTCCTCCTGCCCTCAATCTTTCCCAGCATCAGGGTCTTTTCCACTGAGTTGATTCTTTGCATCACGTGGCCAAAGTATTGGAGTTTCAGCTTCAGCATCAGTCCTTCCAATGAATATTCAGGACCATTTCCTTTAGGATGGACTGATTGGATCTCCTTGCAATCCAAGGGACTCTGTCAAGAGTCAACACCGCAATTCAAAAGCATCAATTCTTCGGTGCTCAGCTTTCTTTATAGTCCAGCTCTCACATCCATACATGACTCCTAGAAAAACCATAGCTTTGACTAGATGGACCTTCGTTGGTAAAGTAATGTCTCTGCTTTTTAATATGCTGTCCAGGTTAGTCATAGTTTTTCTTCCAAGGAGCAAGCATCTTTTAATTTCATGGCTGCAGTCACCATCTGCAATGATTTTGGAGCCCCCCAAAAAATAAAGTCAGCCACTGTTTACCCGTCCATTTGCCATGAAGTGATGGGACCAGATGCCATGATCTTAGTTTTCTGAATGTTGAGTTTTAAGCCAACTTTTTCACTCTCCTCTTTCACTTTCATTAAGAGACTCTTTAGTTCTTCTTCACTTTCTTCCATAAGGGTGGTGTCATCTGACCTCTAGAGTTGAGATTAAATGTTTACCAGAAGCTCCACACCAACCAGTGCGTGCATGCGTGCTAAGTCACATCAGTCGTGTCCAACTCTTTACACCCCTACAGATTGTAGTCCGCCAGTGTCCTCTGCCCATAGGATTCTCCAGGCAAGAACACTAGAGTGGATTACCATGCCCTCCTCCAGGGGATCTTCCTGACCCAGGGATCAAACCCATGTCTCATGTTTTCTGCATTTTCATGCAGGTTCTTTACCACTAGTGCCACCTAGGAAGTCCCACACCAACCAGTGCCAGTCAACAAATGTCAAGAGAGCTAGTTAAATGTTGAAATTTGTTGCTATTTCTTGTTTTCTGGATAGAGAGAACAGGCACAGTGGCATGGAAGGATGAAGCAACCTGGCATGAATTGTATGCAGTTTCATTATAAGGAGCATCTAACTAGATGAGCAGGTAGGCAGCACAGTATGGAAAGAAAGTGTGCCACACAGTGCAGCTGACCATCTCAGAGCCAATGGGAAGCCAGGGAAGAGATTTAAATCAAAGAATAACATTAATGGGTTCACATTTTAGAAGTCATTCTAGCATCTAAGTGGAGGACAGCTTAGGAGGGTAGAGAGAGCCAAGGCAGGAGAAGCAAATTAAAACTATATTCCAGTGGTTCAGCCTGATATGATGAGAGCTGGTAGGCAACAGAAGCGAAGTCAGAAAAGAGGTGGATGGTTAGAATATGAGGGATACTAAGGAAGATACTAAGATACTAAGGGATACTAAGTGTGGGCGTGCTCATTTGCTTCAGTCATGTCCAACTCTTTGTGGCCCTATGGACTGTAGCCTGCCAGGCTTCCCTGCCCGTGGGATTTTCCAGCAGGAATACTGAAGTGGGTTGCCATGCCCTCCTCTAGGGGATCTTCCTGACCCAGGGATCAAACCCAGGTCTCTTGTGTCTCCTGCATTATAGGCAAATTCTTTACCACTGAGCCACTGAGGAAGCCCAAGAAATTTAGTAAATGTACCCAAAATACTTCATTTTCATGGAATTTTGACTTTAAAAGGAATAAAATTCTTCTTTGGTATTTCCAGGAAATAACATTTCAACAACAGAAGTAGTTGATTTTAGCACAGAGGCCATAAAAATGTACATCACAAATAGCATATTTTAACCAAGTTTATTTAACTTGCAAATTTTTTCAGAAAAATAATAGAATGGAATCTTTTGAATGGAGCATGAGACTTCTGAGATCAGAACTATTGGATGGATTTCTTTATGAAACAGTTAACTTATTTTGTTTGATGGCCTAATCCTAGCCAGTCATTTACAGTAGAATGTAAATGTAGATGGAATAAGAGGAATCCATTGCCATTGCTGGAAAGCCAGTTCAAAGCACATAATATACGTATATACATCATTAACCTAAAAGAAAAAATTGCAAGGAAAATAGGAATAGGCCAAAACTTCCATGTGCAAATATCAGCTGGTCCTTTTTAAGATTATTATTCCATTTTGAAGCCCCTCATAATTACATCTATAGGCATCCTTTACGTAAAATATGAAACAGACATTTCAAAAGCAAATATTTTTAAGCCCTACCTCTGGAAAATATTAGAAATAAATTCTTAATAGTAAAGCATTTAGAATTTGTATACTCAGAATAGAATATAAATATGAACTGCTCCTTTCAATAAAAATTCCCTCTGCCAACCAAATTCATCAGAATGAAAAGATTCTAATAAGATCCTATATCATGTTCATTTTCCTAATAGGATAATTTCTTCATAGGAACTAAAGTTTACGGTGATGAGCCAGCACTAGAGTCTAGATGTTCATAAGGAGAAATGGTTTATTTTTCTTGCCCTGTTTGGGGGGTTTTGTTTTGCTTTTTTGGTTCAGTCTCATAAGAAACAGGAGAAAATTCTTTCTTCATGAATATTCCACTTGAAGATGGTAATGTTTTTAAAAGAGAAAGGTTAAGTCTGTCATTGTGTGAGTGTTAGAACATCACCTATGTACACCAATGTGAAACTCGTTAATTAAAATATGGTTAGCTTTTTATTCTTGCAACCAACATTTATGGGACAATGATAATATCCATAGCACTTGACTAGTGCTCTGGGGAAATAAAAATGAATGGGACATGGTTCCTGCCAGCTCTGAAAGAGGGCACAATTTATTTGGGAGACAGGTTCACAAATAACAGTTACATGGAGTTGAACTTGTCTGGGGGCTCAGGGATGTTGTCAGGCTCAATGGCCCCCTCCACCTCTGGTTCAGCTTCCCTGGGGTGGCCTCCTTCTCAGGGCACCCCAGTGCCATTAGGTTTCCTCCCTCCTTCCCCAAGCTCAGCTGCAGGAGAGAATTATCTCCTGATGAAGTTCCATTCAGGTAGCTTCCCTGGTGGCTCAGATGATAAAGAATCTGCCTGCAGTGCAGGAGACCTGAGTTTGATCCATGGGTCAGGAAGATCCCCTGGAGTAGGGAATGTCAACCCACTCCAGTATTCTTGCCTGGAGCATTCCAAGAACAGAGGAGGCTACAGTCAGACATGACTGAGTGACTAAAACACACACAATGCCTGTAAAAAAGAAATACAGAGTATTATAAAGAGTGAGATATTAAACTCATTTGTGGCTGAGGGAAACCAGAACATTATCTTGACGAACCTGACATTGAAGTTGAACCAGAAGGGATAGGAAGGAAGTATTAAAGCGGCAGTGGAGTAAAGGGAAATCTGAGCAAAGATTATGTAGAAGTTGGAAAGCAGAGAGCCTATTTCAGAGAAGCAATAAGGATAATAAAATGAGACTTAACAATACCTTATACCTGTCTTTGGAAGCCTTTGGAGTTTATTGGACACTCAGACCAAGTTTAACTAAAAGGTTAAGAGAGTCTAGGAACTAGTCAAATTGCTTAGGTTTGAGACCTGGGTCTACTAAATATTAGCTGTGTGACTTTGGACAAGTTACTTAACCTCTCTGTGTTTCAGCTTGCTCATCTATGATAAGAAATAAAATTCTTACATCAGATGTTTTGAAATTCAGAATTTTTCAGAAAGATTATATTGTATAGTGATTAGAGGTGTTAGAAAACTTCCCCAACAAAGTCTCAGGCAGTGCCTCAGAACCAATGCATTTGTGTTTTCACAGCAGGCAATGTGGAATTTATAAGTGGAATAAAAATGGTACATGGCCTTATATGCATTCAGTTCAGGTTTTATCCAAATGAATCTGCTACAAACTAAGGGAAAACTCCTGGATTTCAGTGCTTTTTAGATCTCAAAATTATGGATAAAGGATTAGAGGCCTGTAGTAGTAGTACCATCTCAGAAGATTATTGTAAGACTCAAATGGAGCAGTATATTTGAAGGGCTCACACCCTGCCTGGTACCTGGTAAGTGTTCACTGTTACTCTTTGTGCGTTCCTAGTTACAAGTGACATGAGAGAGTAAATGACATTTCCGAGGTCACTAGCTAGGCTAGAGTCAGGTAGTTGAAAGCGTTTGATACTGAAGTATCAAACTGTGTTTGATAGTACATACTGTGTTTGCTGGACATTTGTAATCCTTCCAACCAAATTACATGTAATGAACCCGATAGAACAGTGAGAATAAAGAGATAGTGGACTTGCTAGGAGATGAAAGGGTGAAAGTGGAAGGGAAGCTCAGTCGTGTCTGATTCTTTGCGACCCCTTGGACTGTAGTCTACCAGGCTCCTCCGTCCATGGGATTTTCCAGGCAAGAGTGCTAGAGTGGGTTGCCATTTCCTTCTCCAGAGGATCTTCCCCACCCAGGGATTGAACCAGGTCTCCCGCATTGTAGGCAGACGCTTTACCGTCTAAGCTACCAGGGAAGTGAAGGAGGAAGTAAAAAGGGCCAAAGTTTGGGAAACAAATGACGTTGTGGGTTTGCATGGGTACACTGTCAGAGCTTTGTCCCATACATTACTCTGGTAACCCTCATGAGCATCTTATGCTGGGGTGTGCTGCTTGTAGTTTTTTGGCACCTGACCTTGTCCTTTCACACCTCTGTACATTTAACCATGTTACCTCTGCTGCCGCAATGTTTACTTTGCCCCCAGCCTCCTGGCCTACTCCTACTTAATCACTGGGGACAAAGCTTGGATGTTACCTCTTCAGTTAAGCCTTCCTTAAATGATTTAGGAAGAGTCAAACCTTTCTTCCTCCATCCAGGCTTCTGTCACAGCATTTGGCATGTTGCCTTTGTTCCTCATCTGTGTGTCGAGTCTTCCCATTCCCAGTAGTATTCCCAGCATCCTCAACAATACACAACTGACATTTAACACAGATTTAATCATTGTGTGAACCTCCACTTTTGAAGTATTTCAAAAACATTGTGCAGTCTGGTTGGAATTGGGGTTTAAACCAGGTATGCCTGCTTCTAAAGTCCATTTTATTTTCTCATCTTCACTTAAAGGAGGAAAAACAATGTGTATAGATGTTCACTCACACATGTACATGTGTGAATACTAGTGAAGGTACATGGGAGGGTCTTAGAAAGCCAAGTATGTTTTTCTGTATTGTACTTTCCTGCAGTACAATATGCCCTTTTAGACATTTTTAAATATAACTAGAAGTTTATGCTTTGCAACAGTTGTTTCTTTTCTTCTTCTCGTTCTACTTCCTCTTCCTCTTCCTCTTCCTCACCTTCCTCTCCTTCTCCTCTTTCTCCTCCTTCTTTTTCTTGCCACTCCACATGGCTTGCAGGATCTTAGTTATCCAGCCAGGGATCAAATCCCTGCAGTGGAAACATGGAGTCTTAACCACTGGACCACCAGGAAAGTCCCTGAAATAGTTGTTGACTCCTAACCCTCTCCTTTTACACCTCCTTACAGTTTTTGTAAATCTAATATGAGCATTAGTTTAAAACAGTAAAACAATATAGAGAAATGGGAAGAAGTTAGTAAAAACCATGCAAGATCCACTACCCAGAAATAACCTCCTATTAAATATAAGATGTTAGTGAGCTTCATTCTAGATATTTCTCCATGCATGAAGACCTGTATTCATAATTTACATAAGTGGGGTTTTATGGTATTTCAGACAGTAAAGAACCTGCCTGCAATGCAAGAGACTCAGCAGTAGATATATATGAACTGATAAATTCTTTAGTGATCTCAGTAATTAGAGCAGCAAATATCTTCATTTTTTACTGAAAAGACAACTGAATAGTACTGCTGTTCCTGTATGTTTCTGAAATGGTACTATTAGGAGATTGCTATGTAGAAACTAAAGAGTTGAGACTATATGGAATATATTTCATATCTGAACAGAGCCCATGCTAAAATGCTTCATAGATAATTAAAGCTTTTGCCTGTAGACATGTCATCCTGTCTGGAAGAATTCAGAGATGAGTGCTCAGGACAGTGATGTTTAAGAGCAATTCATTCTCCATGTTTTATTCTAGTACTAATTGATAATATTTGTTGTTTTAAATTTGGGGTAATACACCATAGAAGTATTTTGATATATGTACTTGAGTATATGTGCTTCCTTAGTGGTTCAGACAGTAAAGAATCTGCCTGCAATGCAGGAGACCCAGGTTCTATCCCCGCATGGGGAAGATCCCCTGGAGAAGGGAATGGTTACCCACTCCAGTATTCTTGCCTGGAGAATTCCATGGATAGAGAAGCCTGGCAGGCTTTGCATCCATGGGGTCACAGAGTCAGAAATGACGGAAGCAACTTAGCATGCACGCACACACATATGCTCTTTAATTGTATGGAAGTACAAATATTACCTTTTCTTTGTTGTGCTGTCTGTTTTGCTTATGCCAGTCATGCTTATTATACATTTTGCAGCCACCAGTTTAATCTGAGGCCTTGTTTTTATGAGTGAGTGCAAATTTTTGTTCAGGTGATTTTTAAAACTATTTTGAACCATTAAATTTTTCAACCCTGGAACTATCCAGACCACCACTCATTTGTATGATTCGGTAAGACCATATGTAGTATTTCATAGAAAGATCTATCATTGTTTTTCAAAAATGTGCTTATAAAATTTGTGATGACAATTGAACAACCCAGCCCTATGAAATGGTAATTTATGCAGCAATAAAAAGATAAATAAATCCATGTAATGTTGGCTTGCAGCTGAAGGCAGCTGTGTTAAGCATGTTTTTTAGTCTCTTACATCAAAGTAATACACACAGTGCTGTTTGAGAATGTATAGGGAGGATGCCTTTGAAGTACCCCCATATTAGCTGAGCTTTTGTACCCACTCTACAAATATGAGGGAATTCATTGTTCTGTGTCCATGAGGAATAAAAAACACAATACTGAACTTAATCAAAAATGCCTTTCAGATGGTTCAAAACCTTTTTTACAGCAATTGCATTTAAAGACTTTTGAAAATAATTTCTCAAGGATATTTTTCTCTGACTTCTCTGAGTTATTGAAGTAGCCAAGAAAAATTTCTCTAGTACTGATGTAGAGAAATTGAAGCATCCCATTGTTCACCTAAAATCTCCATTATCAACTGTTCAAACCAGTTGGATCCTACAGTAGTTACTGAGAAAAGTAAAATCAGAGGATGAAAGTAAAGGAGAAGAGACCATCTGATGGAATAATTTCAGAATGTAGAATAACTTGCCAAAAGAAGTAAGAACGTGGATTTGGTCTGAACAGACTGGAGGAAGGCCAGAAGGGGAAAAATTCCTGTACTACATGATATAAATCAGTTCCCTAATAGATTTTCTTTTATTGTTTTGTTTTCTGTGATATGTTAATCAGAAGGAAAAAGATATATGCGTGTGTGTGTATGTTCAGGTTTAAAGCACAGGGAAACATAAAACTGAGTTCTACCAAATGTTGAGGTATAGTATGATTGATCCATACTTATGGAAGTATATCACAAATTGACTTAAGCAGATTTTTATGTACGTATATAGTGAAATTGGAATGTGATTGTTTGGGAGCCAAAAACGCATTCTTTGAATGCAATTTTACTAGTAGCAATTCATTTATTTATTATGTAGGATGTCTTGTCAAACCAAATTAAAGGTTATATTTTGTCTTCTCCCTGAGTAATCTAGGGCCAAGAATGAAAACCACATAATATATTTTTAGGATTAAACCATTTATTACTGATAGATAATGGCAGAGCAGAAACAGAAGGCACCAGTTAGTCTGCATTAGCTCATGATCCCTGGATAACTTTTTTGTGAACTCCAAATGTTTGTGAAATTCTATCACTTGCATTAACTTTCTTACAACTCTCTGATGTGGTCAGTTGTCCTCTATCCCTGGTCACTGCAAGGGGCTTCTATTCTCAGGATCATAGTGTACAGAATAAATACTGAAGTGAAAGTAGCTCAGTCATGTCTGACTCTTTGCGACCCAAATTCTCCAGACCAGAACACTGGAGTGAGTAGCCTTTTCCTTCTCCAAAGGATCTTCCCAACTCAGGGATCGAACCCAGGTCTCCTGTGCTGCAGGCAGATTCTTTATCAGCTGAGCCACCAGGGAAGCATAAATATTGAAATCATCTCTTAATTAAATATGCATATGAAATAACACATTTTGATCTGGGTGCCGTATTTTAAAAGGTATATTAACAAGCCAATGACCACAGTGACAGAGGATTTGAACAGCTAGGATTCCAGAGTGAAATAAACTGAGGGGTTTGATTGTGGAAGAAAAAATTTAGTGGGAACAAAATAAATCTTGTTAAATATAAATATTTAAGGCGTTTGCCACAAGGAAGGTATAGGGAGGTGGGAGTATAGGACATATATGTAGTTAGAAATAACATATTCAATGCCTTTTTCTTTGCAAAACAGGGACTGCCAAAATTAAACTCAGTAAGACTTGGGGGTCATAGGTTTGTTTATTTTTTTTTTTTTTAAGGTTAAGAAACATTGATTCAGAATATTTAAAGAGCTCACAAATGGAATTGGTTGCCTAGTAAGATAAGTCCCAGGAAAGTAAGATAGCCAAACCATTCTTTTAAAGTAAGTCTGAAATTTCCCTTCAGCCTTCTAAGTGTGTCTTATAATCATAAGAAAAGCTTTGTTTCAGAGGCCATTTCTAAAGCCCTGTTGCATATATCCATGAAGCACATTGAAGACTAAAGCCATTTTGACCCCAGGACACATTTGTATCACAATGCTTTGATACTAGTTGTTGTTATTATTCAGTCCCTAAGCTGTGTTTGACTCTTTGAGACCCCATGAACTACAGCATGCCAGGCTTCCCTGTCCTTCACTATCTCCCTGAGTTTGCTCAAGCTCAGTGTCCATTGAATCATGAATCCATCCAACCATCTTATCCTCTGTTTTCCCATTCTTCTTTTTCCCTCAGTCTTTCTCAGCAACAGGGTCTTTTCATACTAATACGACCTTAATGAGATACAGTTTGCACATAGATCTAAATCAATAGCAAGAAATGTATTCACAAATGAATTAATTGTTATAAGATATTATATTCTTTTATATGTTTTGAGTTTTGTAACAGGATACAAGGTAGAAAATTCTAATCATTTTTATTTTAATAAGAGCCAAATATGCCAAATGTATTGAAATTATAAGACATACAGATAGCTTCCATCAACAGGGTGCTTGATGAATGGTGCTTAGGCATCAGTGTGTAAGTTGGTTGTGATAAATACATCTTGGATTAGGGAGTCTTTCATGAAGCTTGGTACACTAAATATATGGCCCTCCCTCCATTTCATGATCATAAAGACATACCATTGTAAAATAAAGAGAGTAAAGATATGTGTGTGTTTGGTGGGTTTTGTTGCTTTTAAAAAAAAAAATAAAGGAGAAGTATATCACTGGCATAGATTATTTTTAACAGCTCAGTTTAAGTGCTAATGAAGGTTAGTTTTCCCAAAAATTTCTAGTGAAAGAGAACGAGAGGAGAGTAACTACATGAGTTATAGAACTTACTTGAAGTTGGCTGATTAGTATGTTTACATTATTTTAATGGGAAGAATTGAGATGTTAGTTTATCGAAGAGAGAAAGCACATATGGCAGATGAGGAGAGAGAGACTTACTAGGAAGAAATGAAGTGGTCGTGGGTATGGACCCAAGAACTCAAGTAGAGAGAGGAGAATGGGTCTTCCTCTACTTAACTGGACATTTGGCATGGTTACTGCTAAACATCCTACAGTGCACAGAGCAGCCTCTCACCAAAGAGAATTATCCATTCCAAAACATCTGTAGTGCCAAGGTTGAGAAACCCTGATCCAGTTGAGAGAGCAAGAATACACTAGGGGACTGTACAAAGGAATCTTGAGGTGCAAGAAATTCAAACTGAAGAAGCCTGGACACTGAGGCCTTAATCTTATTAAAAACAGAAAGCCAAAATTTTGACAAGACTAACAATTCTGTTATTAACACAGTCAGAATTAGTTTAGCACAATCTTGAGACCTCGGTTGTTCTGTTGATGGGTGCATGTAATAAAAGTATTTTAAAATTCCATTTTAAATTGCATGCGTATGTCCAATGAACAAGTCAGCAAAAATGCTTTTGTTAACGTAAAAATAACACTCTAGCAGTAAACATTTCATTAACTTGATCTGGCAAACAATAATGCACATAGTTTTAAAATAGAGCCACCAATTTCTCATTCTGTTAGATTCTTAAAAGATTTCAAGGATCATATTCTTCTAGGACATTAGTCTGTTTCTGAGGAATATCTATGTTCTGCTAATCAAATTAAAGTTGAAATCTGGTACATCAGAATGCAAAGATGGGTTAACTTCATTGTTTGTCAATACATGTTCATAATAAGCTTTTTTTTTTACTATTGTTCTATTTTAACAACTTTTTTTATTCCTATAAAAAATGAATAAAAGCTAAAAGCATTGTCATGAGGCCTTTGATTTTAATCCAAACCATATGTTTTCTCTTCTTCAGGAAGTCTGAAATTTCAGTCTTCTGAGTTTCGCTTGTAAGAAAAACTGTTTTAAAAGCCATTTCTATCAGTTCAGTTCTGACTGGTAGCTAGATGGTACAAATTAAAAAAATAACCCTTCCTGTTAGCGTCCTCAAAACGTGGATACATGAAATTGTCTAGATTAGCTCTGTACTTTTTACAGGAACACTTGCTACATATGTATACACTTTAACTCAAACTAATGGCCAGTTGTTCATTGTAGGGACCAGTACTTCCAGTCAGTAATTTGTGCCTTAGTCCTAAATCTGGCAGGTGCCTTTATTCTCCTGGCTAAAAGCAGCTATCTTGGTTTCTATTAAAACTTGTTTCATAGTACCAAGTAATTGGAAACTTTCTGTGTTTTCAAATTTTTGTATGGGATTGTTAGAAATGTGGTGTAACTATGATTATACCTTGAGCACAGGGACATTTTCTTGTGGATTGCGAAGGAAAAATTAGTGGTGATTTTTTTCCTCAACAAATTCTTCAATCTAATAGTAAGAATAACGTTTACCTAATGAATCACAGTTTACGGAGTATTTTCCTATGCATTATCTTGTCTGGAACTAGCAACAACTGTATGAAGTGACTGTTATTATTATACTCTTCTTGGAGATAAATGAACTGTCAATTTAAGTGAGGCTTATGGCTCGGAAGCTCACAAAGTCCAAATTGAGCCTCCGGAAATTAACAGCCAGGTGTTCTGGTTCCTGCCTTTTGGGCTCCAGTCATGAGTTCTGCTCTGCTTTCTCAGGGACTCCAGACCATGCTTTTGGCACTGTAGGCAATTCAATAGGGGGCAGGGGAATGGGGGGAGGCAGGGGCAGCAAGGGGAAAAACAGGAAAATCCCCTGGTCAAGAAGAGCATCTCTTCCTATCTAATAACCTGTTTTTTCTGAAGCCCCAGTACTGCAGCACTTCTGTTTTGTCCAGTTTCTCCAGGTGACCCCAGCTCTCAATTCCATTCCTTGGTCTAAGCTGTGGCCCTGTTCTCTTAGTCCTCCTATTCCTGCATTTCACTGCTCCTGAAAGGCACTCTGCCTGTATAATGAAACATTTTTTAAATTGTGAAATTGTTACATCCAAAGCAGTTTTTTTTAATTACTATTTATCAGTTTATTCTCCTTTATATCTTTTCCTATGGAAAAATATTTAAGGTGCAAGAATAGTCAAGTTTTAATATACTAGTATGGTATTGGTGTGTTAATATTAAAAGTTAGGCATTAATGTGAGAGAAAAGAAGGTAGAAATAACAAACTTTCACTTGTTCAGATTAGTTTTAGCAAGACATATTATTGATAGTCAATGTTAAGATTGACTGTTTGACTCTATGTTAAGACTGACTCTATGTTTCAGATAGATATAGAAATTGGGGTAGTTCTAAAGCATCTGGCACATTCTTGCTAGTGGAAGAATGAATTTTACTTTACAAGAGCAGAAATGCCAGTGTTTTGTATCTGAATGTAATATTAAGAAGGCTGGGTCTTAAAATCTCATAAAAGGATTATTTTTGCAATTCCTTATTGTCATTTTATGTTTATACATGAGAGAGAAAGAAAAATATATTGAACTCATATTTTCTGACTGTCTATTGTATACCAGATGGGGCCTCCCATGTGGCTCAATGGTAAAGAAAATGCCTGCCAAGCAGGAGTTGTCTGTTCGATCCCTGGGTCAGGAAGATCCCCTGGAGAAGGAAATGGCAACCCACTCCAGTATTCTTGCCTGGAGAATCCCATGGACAGAGGAACCTGGTGGTCTACAGTCCATGAGGTTGCAAAGAGTCTGACATAACTTAGTGACTAAATACCAACAGCAATTATATGCCAGATACTACTGGGAGAGCTGGACTATAAAGAAAGCTGAGCGCTGCAGAATTGATGCTTTTGAAGTGTGGTGTTGAAGAAGACTCTTGAGAGTCCCTTGGACTGCAAGGAGATCCAACCAGTCCATCCTAAAGGAGATCAGTCCTGGGTGTTCATTGGAAGGACTGATGTTGAAGCTGAAACTCCAGTACTTTGGCCACCTGATTCGAAGAGCTGACTCATTGGAAAAGACCCTGATGCTGGGAAAGATTGAGGGCAGGAGGAGAAGGGGACGACAGAGGATGAGATGGCTGGATGGCATCACCGACTCGATGGACATGGGTTTGGGTAGACTCCGGGAGTTGGTGAGGGACAGGGAGGCCTGGCGTGCTATGGTTCATGGGGTCACAAAGAGTCGGACATGACTGAGCGACTGAACTGAACTGATTGTAAACCCTAGATATACAGTGACAAATAAATCAGAAAGTGCCAGCCCTAATGACAGTTCCATTGGGAGGCAGGAGAAAGAGGTCAAGAGAAGAGAGAAAGGTAAAAACAGAAATAGACACAGAGTTTCCATATCAGAACTTGAACGCACAACCATGGCGGAACTATAGCACATCAGAGAACTAACGTTGATCTGTTCACCTACCTGCTCACTGTCCCATCAAAGTTACTCTGAGAGCTGCTGCCATCAGGGCAAGTGTTCTGCCCCCCTAGTCCCAACCACCCCTGTCAGCTTCTTTATTTAGTGAACACCTATTATGTGTTCCTATAGGTTTTTACTCCTGGCTACGATTAGAATTACAACAGAACCATTTTTTAAAAAAATAACAATGCTTGTACTCCTCTTGGGCTTCCCTGGTGGCTCAATCAGTAAAGAATCTGCCTGCAATGTAGGAGACCCAGATTCAAGATCCCTTGGAGAAGGGAATGGCTACCCACTCCAGTATTCTTTCCTGGAGAATTCCATGGACAGAGGAGCCTGGCAGGCTATAGTCCATGGGGTCGCAAAAAGTCTGACATGACTGAGCAACTAACACTTTCCCACATACTCCACTTAAAACCAATTAAATCAGAACTTGGAGATGCTATCCTGGCATCAGTATTTCTCTAAAGCTTCCTGGTGTGATTTTGATAAACAGCCAGAGTTGAGAATACATTTCCTATCAGGTGCTCAAAGGGAGAATAAAAAAATAAGAAGAAAAATCCACTCATGTTTATAAAAGATAATACTTTTCTGGAATTCATGAAGAAGGTAGGGGAGTAGGCACTTATTTTCCCTTCTATTTTTATCTAGTAAATAAACATTTGACTCCTTCTGTGTAAATGGAGGGGAGTTGGAAAAAGTATAAAGCTGCCCTTTCACTCAAGAAGCAAGAGAAGATGCCCTCATTAGCAATAAACATAACCATTTCAAATGGTTGATCTATTAATACCAACTTGTGAATTGTGATACCTACTTGCAGGTCACGTGCCTCTCCAAAGGCTGACAACAGTCAACGAATGTTCCCAGTGATGTTTTAGGAATAAATAGGAATTTATTGAAGAATATAATAACAACAGGTTTGATTTCTGGGTCAGGAAGATCCCCTGGGGAAGGGAATGGCAACCCACTCCGTATTCTTGCCTGGAGATTCCCATGGACAGAGGAACCTGGGTGGACTACAGTCCACAGGGTCACAAAGAGTTGGACATGACTGAGTGACTAAACTGTCGCTTTCATAGTAATAGTTTTAAATAGGAATACATTTAGGCATATAATATTTCAAGAAATAGTCCTATTGTTGAAAATATATGAAGTGAGTTCACATATTGTTTAATCCTCAACAAAGACATTATTGAGAAAATGAGCCACTTATCACTATTAAGTAACAAATCTAGGTTTTAAGCTTAAGTCTTCCAAGTCCATTGTTCTTTCAAATACCCAGTGGCCTTCAGTCTTAAGTACATACCAGAATACTCAAGGAACTTTTTCAAAATTACCAGGGACGAGCTCTTCAGTATTGCCTATAATATATGGAGGAAGCAGTGGGAGATGAAGACAGGGAGGGCAGCAGGGAAATAACATAGGTGCTTCAAAAATATCTATCATTTCAGTGAGCCTTAGTGTTACCTCCTCTGAGGTGAACATTAGAATAGATTAGTCAATAGTTTAAAACTTTGTACATAGCTATAAAACTAGAGAGTTTTTATGAAGAGATAGAATAAGGGTAGCATGAAGTAACAGAGTTTTGATACCCCATAAATACCAAATGTTTGGTAACCTAAGTCACAAGTCACTCTCTTATTATATAAACCTTATTAAAATGTAAATTAAATGTAATGTATCCTGAAGAAAATTGATTTGAAAATTTGGGCTAAGGCTTTCCACATCACGAGTCAAGATCAAATTGAATAAAATTTTCAGACCAGTCACTCCAAGCTCTTGCTAGACCATAGAGTTGAAACCAGTTTAGTCTTATATGGAAATTGAGAATCATATTGCATTACTGAAAAGTATTTAATCAAAGAAAAAGAAAGTATTTAATCTAAGCAAGATCTGTTTCTATCTGAAAAATTACTTATATCATAAAGTAATACTATTTGTAAAGTATAGATCTAGCCTAGAATAGTCCTAGTTTAGACTAGGACTATAGATCTAAAAGGTTTTTATTTTTTAGGTGCTATTTTCTATCATGGTAGCCTATTTAAAAAATTGTTAAATAAGATGGGTTTTAATCCATTTTGCATGTCTTTAAATGTATGTGTACCACTACAGTCTCTAAATATATTCTATAAATGGAGAGGAAGAGCTATATTAATATATATATCCAAAGAATGTTCATCTTTAAATTAGTCTTTTACCAACCATAGTTTCCAAGGGAAGTAGGGTTTCTGGGTGGTGCTGCTTTTCTAGGGGAAAAGTACAGCCTATTTACAATTTATTAGAGTTTAGTTCTCTTGTGGATTATGTAGACCTTTTGTTAGCCTCTTATCCCTTTCATCTCCTGATGTCTTTTGATCATATAACTTACTGAGATTTCTTTGGGCTAATTAAAGAGAGATGAAACTCAACATTGTGAGTCTTCCTAATAAGCACTTGGTATCCCATTTCTAGAAAAAGAAGCGTTCCTTCTTCTACCCACAGTGAGTTCATTTCATCTGTAATCTGTATTCTCAATTCCATAACAACTGATTTACTCTAAAACAGACAACTTTAACTTGGCCTTCTCACTCATGTAGCTTCAGCCCCCCCTTTCTCCCCAACATTCTCTCAGCCTAAAAACATTGCTAATACTTTTTCGCTTTAACACTTGAGCTCCCACCATACAAGTCACCTCTAGTATCCTTGTAGTCACAGCTGGTAGATACTTTTTACCCTTGTTTATCTTACTTCACCTTTTAATAACATTTAGTAATCATACCATAGACCACTCTATCCATCTTGAATTAATTCTTCCCTTGTCCTCTGTGACTTCTTTTGCTCCTATTTTCTCCCTACTCCTATGTCTGCTTTTTCTCAAGTCCCTTTGCTGGCTCATATACTTCTGTCCATCTCATAAATGTCCAGAGTTTTATTCCCAGCTCTCTTGCTTTGCATTTAGTCCTTCGATAATTTTGTTCATTTTTGGCTTCAGTCAGTGGTATGTTAGTGCCAGTTTGTAAGAACCATTTGTGCACATCTCATCTCAACTCTTTGTTCAGTAACCATTATCTTGATAGTTTGAAATTGGCCCATGTGGGAGGATGTATGCCATAGAAGCAGGCAAATGCTACAAACCGGGGAGGGGGAGTTTTTTTGTTTTATTTTCTGAGAGCTAGTTTAACAGCATACCACTGGCTTCAGCAATGACGTGTATGTTGCCAGTTTCCAAACCTGTGTCTCACACTTTCTGAGCTCCAGCCATTATTTCCAGCTGATTTCTGGCCAGCTTCTCTTGAATGCCCAAATGGAACTCATTATCTTCTCCCAATCCAGCGATCCCCTGCCCTAGTCCATGCTTTGGCTAACAGCTTCACCATTCTCCTATCATCCTTGCAGAAAGCCAGAACTTCTGCATCTACTTGATATATGGATGTCTCCACCGTGTCTCACAGAAGATTTAGTTAACTCAACAATATGTATATAGGACAGGACAGAATAATTTCTCTCACAGTGGTAGTAAAGGAGGGGATCTGGGCAAAAGAGAAATAAGGACAAGAAAAATAGATGAACTCAGAAGTGAGATAGGTACACAGAACACATGCCATGAAGTCCAGCCAGCTACATCCTGCCAGTTAGTTCAACATCCTGAATTGCTCTGGATTCTTCTTTGCCAGCAAGGCAATATCACAGCCTCTGTATTCACCCTCCCTGCCCCAAACTTACTGCTTTCACAGCCTCCCATTCACTTCCCACAGTGCTTCCAGAGAAATGATTCTTAAAATCAAATCTGATTCCACCAAACCATCTTTCCCTTCACCTTAGAAACTTCCACTAGTTCTCCACTGCCTTTGGAACAAACTCCAAACACACACTGAGAAGAAACCTCTGCTAGAAGATTTTTGGTTTATCCTTTAAGATTTTTCTCAGACATCACTCCTCTGTGAAGCCTTCCCTTGTTCCTATAGGCATGTATATCTGTATTTTATAATCTGATTTGATCAAACGTGTGATCAAATATATATACACATACACATTGGATTCAATCCACAGTTGTTGAATGCCTACTTTATGCTGTGAATTCTATTTAGCATTAAGAATACAAAATAAGACAGCCCTTGCTTTTTAAAGACCTCTAGGAGTACGTCAAGGCATATGTTGTCACCCTGCTTATTTAACTTATATGCAGAGTACATCATGAGAAACGCTGGGCTGGAAGAAGCACAAGCTGGAATCAAGATTGCTGGGAGAAATATCAATAACCTCAGATATGCAGATGTCACCACCCTTATGGCAGAAAGTGAAGAAGAACTAAAAAGCCTCTTGATGAACGTGAAAGAGGAGAGTGAAAAAGTTGTCCTAAAGCTCAACATTCAGAAAACTAAGATCATGGCATCTGGTCCCATCACTTCATGGGAAATAGATGGGGAAACAGTGGAAACAGTGTCAGACTTTATTTTGAGGGGCTCCAAAATCACTGCAGATGGTGATTGCAGCCATGAAATTAAAAGCTGCTTACTCCTTGGAAGGAAAGTTATGACCAACCTAGACAGCATATTAAAAAGCAGAGACATTACTTTGCCAACAAAGGTCCGTCTAGTCAAGGCTATTGTTTTTCCAGTAGTCGTGTATGGATGTGAGAGTTGGATGATGAAGAAAGCTGAGCACCAAAGAATTGATGCTTTTGAACTGTGGTGTTTGAGAAGATTCTTGAGAGTCCCTTGGACTGCAAGGAGATCCAACCAGTCCACCCTAAAGGAGATCAGTCCTGGGTGTTCATTGGAAGGACTGATGTTGAAGCTGAAACTCCAGTACTTTGGCCACCTGATTCGAAGAGTTGACTCATTGGAAAAGACCCTGATGCTGGGAAGGATTAGGGGCAGAAGGAGAAGGGGACGACAGAGGATGAGATGGCTGGATGGCATCATCAACTCTATGGACAAGAGTTTGGGTAGACTCCGGGAGTTAGTGATGGACAGGGAGGCCGGTGTGCTGCGGTTCACAGGATCGCAAAGAGTCGGACACGACTGAGCGACTGAACTGAACTGAGCTGAGAAAACATATTTAAGCAAATTATAGAAAGTGTGATAAGTTTTGCATTGTAGAAGAGAAATTACAGGGAGGAAGAAATAACAGAGAGGTAGAATCGGAACACTGTCTCATAGCACATATTACAATTTTTTGTGATTATTACTTATATTTCTCGGTGGAACACAAGACATGCATATCCCTTTCATCACACTGGGAAGTAGAGAGTAGGTGTGCAATGGTAGGTATATGCTGGATGGATGGATGGATGGATGGATAGGTGAATGAAAGGAAATTGCAACAGCTGCCTAAAATTATTGAGATGATGATCAAATTCTCATGATCCTTACCCTCGTTGTCATCTGTTACCAAATTCATTGAGAGTTAGATGAATAAGGATATATGAATATGAGAATGTATATGTCCTATATACTCTATAGGGTAAATATTTGCCAGAAACTTCTTTTTTGTGGTTCAGCCAGTTATGAATCTGTTAGCCTTCAGGGAGGAGCTCAGGGCCTAGCCTTTTCAGTTAGCCCTTTGCTAAATACATCAAAGTCTGTCACTTGATGGTTCGTTTGCCTTACAGTTTAGTTTGCCAGAGGCCCAGGCAACAGGTCCCAATTAAAAGATCTATGTGTTTCTGTGGTCTCTTGCTCAATGGTAAGGGGAGAATCCCCAGGCCTTCATCACATCACTGAACAATGCATCCAGTTAATCTTGTTAGATTAAAACAAAGCAGAAAAAAACCCACACTACTCTAAAAGTTAACAGTTCAGTTTCACCCATACTGTTCTTCCCTCTAATCTCTGAATGCCTCTGTTCATGCTGACATAGAAGAGTCTAGACCATAGAACAGCAATTCTTGGTCCTGGCTTTAAAAAAAGGGAAAGCAATACCTGACCCCACCTCCAGAGAGTTACTGGCATGCAGCAGTGCCTGGGCATCAGTATTTTTTGAAAGTGCCTCAGTTGCTTTTAATGTTTAACCAGAATTTGCCCTATGGTTCTGGCCAGAAAACCTGACACTTAGCTTGGAGTTTACCTCACATGACTAACTCCTTCTTTTCCTTCAGATCTCTACCTAAGTGTCAGCTTTTCTGTGGGCCTCCTCCCTTACCCTGTGGATCAGGACATTTACCATAATCTGAAAATAACTTATGTATTTATGGGATTTTTTTTGTTTGTTTATTATCTAGCCCTGTTGCTAAATCAAGAACTTCTTGAGATTATTTATTGGCATCTGCTGTTAGAAGAGAGTCCCAGCTGGCCTTCAGTAGATGATATAAGATGCAGTGCCAAAGATTACCCACTGTGACCACATCTTTATAAAAGAAAAACAAAACACCTTTTTATTCACTAAGTAGTATATAGTTGTTACAAATTCAAGCAGCACTACTAAAAGTGAAACTTCTAACCCCCATTCTCCAGGAGTAACCATTGTTTGTAGTTTAGTGTTTATCATTTGAAGTATTTTGTAATATGTACACAAATAATAT
This sequence comes from Antilocapra americana, assembly GCA_007570785.1. Lineage (NCBI taxonomy): Eukaryota > Metazoa > Chordata > Mammalia > Artiodactyla > Antilocapridae > Antilocapra > Antilocapra americana. The sequence continues at coordinate 9,472,782 of ML664163.1, read as the reverse complement.
ACAAGGTGGATAAAACAGAACTGAACATTTTAAAAAATGTATTACTCAGTAACTGTAATGTATGTAAACATGTAGTTAAAGCCTGGAGTTTCCCTTTGGCAAGACACCTGTCAGGTAAACTTGATGATTTTGTAATAACAAAAATCCTAAGTTACTGAATGATTAAAAGTGTTCAATTTATCTTGATTCACCTTGTATTTTACATACGCACTTCCTGAAAATGAGTTCTTACTGTGCCTACTGATAATGAAGGTTGTTTTAGAAGCGAGTTCTCCCAAAATTGAGGCTTAGATTTAAATTATTTTAAGGGTGGTAAGTTTGGTAGTACTTCCCTCAGTTTATCACAGTTTAGCTGTTTGGAAACATACTGGTTCAAGGATCAGTGAACCATGAATCCTAAGTCCAACCCTTCGCCTGTGTTTATAAATAATGAACTGTGCTCATTCATTTACGTATCATCTATAGCTGCTTCTGTGCTGTAATGGTAGAGGTGAGTATTGTAATAGAAGTCACAGAACCCACAAAATCTAAAATATTTACTGTCTGGTTCTTTGGGGGGAATGTTGGTTGATTTCTGCCCCAGTTGATTAAAAATATTATACAGTCAGGAAACAACCAGAATAAGCCACAGGAACCCAGTGTGTAAGCATGTGTTTATGGTTCTGAGGTTTTACATTTCTAGCTAAAGAAAGAATTGACTGTATATGTCTGTTTGCTTTCTGTAGCAAGTAAGTCTGCCAGAGGTTGGATGAGCGATAGGATAGGAAGGGGGTTGGGAGGCATGTTCTGTCTAGCTGGGTCCCATTTTCCTGTCAGGCAGGTCACATACTCTCCTTTTCTATTCTCTCCCCTCCCAAGGAGAACAGTACTTGTTACAAATGCGCCCAAGGTCTTCAAAACACCTGTAGGTTGGATCCTTTGAATTTAAACCAGTCTGCCCTGTCTTTGTTGCCAAGCTTCATAAATCATTTGGCCGAACAATTAAAGGGCTGGGTGCTTTGTTGAATGCTGCTCCAGGTGCAGCAACCCGCCCCCTACCCCAGCCACTCAGCATGCAAGGTAGGGGACCCCACACGGTGTCGGCTGTGAGGGAAGATCTTGGGGTTTTTTTCCTTCACTGAGCTTGTCTATTTTCCCCAGTACCAAGTTTGTTGGAAATGCACCTCTCTGGAGAGTCCATTGAAAATCTTGCAGCGATAGGTCTTACAGTGTTTGCACAGGTCAGTTTGGAAAGACGTGGCGCCATGACAGATGGAAAGCATTATGGTGAGACAGGCTTACCAGGTCCTCCTGGTCTCTAATGAGTGCCTCCTTTGGACTGGTGGTATGTGACCTTACAAACTGATAGCTCTTGACTAAATCATGTACATACTGGCCCTGCATTTGGTTTAGAGTTAGGGTTATAACATGTCTCTTAAATTTGAGTTATTTGGAAGCTAGACTGCCCCTTTTTCCCCTGTTTCTTGTTTGCATCCCTTGTAACTCTTCTTTTTTGTTTAAACCATTGCCCCTACAGAAAAGTAGGTGTTAATGCATTATATCCCCTGAGGAGCATTTACTTTTACACTTATGTGATTTAGAGGACCTCCCTAATAGCTCAGCTGGTAAAGAATCCACCTGCAATGCAGGTAAGCCTGGTTCAATTCCTGGGTCGGGAAGATCGCCTGGAGAAGGGATAGGCTACCCACTCCAGTGTTCTTAGGTTTCCCTGCTGGCTCATATGGTAAAGAATCTGCCCACAATGCGGGAGACAGGGTTTGATTGCTGGGTTGGGAAGATCCCCTAGAGGAGGGCATGGCAACCCACTCCAGTATTCTTGCCTGGAGAATTCCCTGCCAGGCTCCTCTGTCCATGGATCACAAAGAGTTGGACACAACTGAGCAACCAAGCACATTACCTCAGGTATGAACATTCATATTTTCTGAACCACCAGTTTTTCCGTGCTTTAACAAGATTTGTACATAGCTACATGCTCTTTCTGTATTTCAGAATGGTGATGGAGGTAGCCAAATATTTGAATGACCTGTCTGGCTGAGAACAAATAAAGCTGACTTATACAGCTAAATGTTTATCTGCCTATTGTATGGGTGTGATTGGCCTGGGCTTTTAATGATGAAATCACAGAACTGGGAGGGACCTTGATGATCATCTAATTGTACAGATGTGGAAAGGGCCTATAGACGTGGAGTGACTTGTCTGAAATGATGAAGCCTAGTCCTTGAGGCCTTCAGACCAGATGGCTTAACCTGTAGTTACACATCCCACCCAGAAGACTTCCCCTCTAAAGCATGATTTAAACAAAAAGAAATGCCAGAAGCTTTAGCTTGGGTTCATATTGCTCTCTGCGATGAGTATGTGTGTGTTCTAAGGCTCTTTCTACTGCCTGCAAATCAGACATTCTTGCTAGGTTGCATCAGAGTCCAGGCGACATGACTGATGAAGAAAGGGCAAAGGAGGGCTGACTTTATGGCTCATGCAGCATTTACCTGAGAATTATCTCTATCTGTGTACTGTTTCGTGTGCTTGTGACTCATGTGCTGAGACACTGCCATCCCTGTTATTCAGCACTGTAGCCTCACACTTACCTCACCCTACATTTCTCTCCTTTTCTTACCAAATCTGATTAGAAGCACTTTTGTTTTGAGCCCATGTTTATGAAGCCATAACTGGACTTGTACCGATGACCATGTGGAGAAAAGAAAAGAATGTTCGAATAGGAAAATTACATATTGACTTGGTCAGATCAGCTTGATCTTTCAATATGGGTCATTAAATACTTACATAGTACTTACTATGTGCCCCATAATGTTGATGCTGATGGTTTCCTTCCTTAGATGGCTATTTTGTCTCTCAGCTTCAGTTCAACAGATTCACAGCGAACAAACCCATAGCAAGTACCTACCTGTGTCAGTGACTATGATGCATACTTTACACTTTTTCTTGTAGACCTCAAAGCAGTTACTACTTATACTCAGATTCAAGGTGAGGACACTGGCCCAGTTCAACTAATGTGTGTCAGAATTGGGATTGGAATCCTGGTCTCTTGACACTAAATATAGTACTTTTTCTGCTACATAACAAATGACTTTGATTTATGTAATCAAAAAATTTTTGCAGGAAAAATATCTAGTTATCTCTGGTTGATATTCATAGTTGATCTAGTATCTGCCCTTGTTCTTTTTCCTTGGGATACTAGAAGTCAAGAGAGTAGGCAAGTGTGTATTTACCAAAATAACCAGCCACTCAAGTCATTTGGTGGAGTTGTAGCATACAAACATTAAATTTGCATGAATTCAACTATACCTGCTCAGCAAATGAATATAAAAAGAAGAGGAATAATAATTTACATTTTGCAGACAAGTCTACTCAGGTATAAGTTACATTCAATGAGTCTATGCCCAGGAGTGAGCCTGAGATCTATATTGTTTTTTCCCAGTCCATGTCTGTTCCCTTGTTCTCTCTCAGGGTGTGTATCTTGCCTTGCTCAGTGTCCTATTTGGTATAACCTGCATCTTAAATACAAGGCAACTATTCCATCTTGTAGTCAACCAAAGACATAATAATCTATACCAATGCAGGAGGAAAAACCCACCTGGATGGAGCCTACTGAGAGACAGTAAATTGGCTTCTAGCATGGGGCCTTCCTAGAGTATTTTCAAAGTAATTTTGACACAACTTGGTTTTGTTCTTTTTTTTTTTCCTTACATAGTCTTTAAAAAGCTCAAACCCCAAGTAAAATGTAACTCCTCTAGGTTGACATGGGCTTACATATAATCAGGCAGGGAATTTTTCTTTAGGTTGAACTGAAACTATCTTGGGCTCATTAACATTGTACATATTGGTGGCTAAACGTATCTTTCATTTTCTGTGTGTTGTGCCAGGTTGGGAGGATTAAAACCAAGCAGATCAGATGCTCACTATGTCCATGAAAGAACTGTGTTGTCAAGAGAATTTTGTCATCACTGAAACCAAGGGAAGAGAATGAATGGAAGGAAGAGTATTATGGGGTCACTCAATACAGTGGTAGAGAGGGAGAGGATTAAGAAAAATCCACTGAATTTAGCCACTGGTTATCTTTGAGAGAGTCATTGTGATCAACCATAAGGTTAGAAGCAAGATACAAGGAGTTATTGTTGTTTAGTCACAAAGTCATATCTGACTCTTTTGCACCTCCTTGGACTGTAGCCCACCAGGCTCCTCTGTCCGTGGGATTTCTCAGGCAACAATACTGGAGTGGATTGCCATTTGCTCTTACAGGGCATCTTCCCAACCCAGGGATCGAACCCATATCCCCTGCATTGGCAGGCAGATTGTTTACCACTCAGCCACCAGGGAAGCACAAGGAGTTAAACATCACCTAATAGTAGGTCAAAGTAGTCAGCAAGATATGACTCCGACAGTATGGCTCAGCAGTAAGTCAGGACACAGGGTCACAGAACTGAGGACATGAGTTGGTGACAGTAGTACCTAAAATGTAGGATTTGGAGGTTAAAAGCAGAAGCACATGGTATCCTCAAGAATTCTGGCTTCTGAGTTTATCTGAGATTCCCCATGTAGTACTGGTGGGCAAGCACTGACCTCTGAGGGAGTAGAGGCAGGAGAGTTTTGGGTGTGTACTGACAAGCAGCTTCTCATAGGTTTGTACCCCCTGCACTTTGGATCTCACACAATTGCTTTTCTAAGTAGTTAGGTTCCAATTTGCTTGCAATTTGAGAAATCAAAGCTGGCTGTGCAAGGCTCTCACTGGGTTAGGGAAAAGGGTGCCAGGATGCAGCACACACAGCTGGAGAGCCAGTAAAGGTTCAGCTCTCATGAATAGAAAACCAACTCATTCACAATACCAGACCTCATCACATTCAAGGAAATGAAGTTAAAACGGGAACACCTCCCTTTCTTTCCTGTGTTTGTACAGCTAATAGCACCTTGCATTGTTAAAAGTGAAATCTTGTTGTTGATCATTTTCTTTCTCTCAGATTGCTCACTTTGTATTTTTGACTCACTGTTCTGTGTGGACTATAGGAGACTGCTTGACTACTGCCCCTAAGAAACAGTCTGCCTTGAAAAAGTTGAAGCTGGGAGGCTAGGATGCCCCAATTAGGGCAGGGTCTCTGGGGGCCCCTCCACCCCCGACCGTGTGTATGAGAATCTCTTTGGCTGCTTATTAAAAATGTAGATTCCAGAGTTCCACTCTAGACCAACTAAATATAAATCCATGATCAGATGTGGCTCAAGAGTCTGCATTTAATAAGTGCCCCTGAGGATTCTTATGAAGCCTAAAATGTAAGAACCACTGACCTAGGAACTATATGTGTGGCATGATAAACCAAATTCTTAAAAAGTATTTGGTTTAATAGACTGAATTCTCATTAATCTAAAGTTAAATTTTATTACTATACCCAGGCATATTTGTTTCAATGAAAATTTATAAACCTCTTTGAAACTCTTTAAGAGAAAAATGTTAATACAAACTACATGTAAAATGTTAGCAACAGTAATAAATTAAACATGTGGGTATGAAGAAAATAAGATTGTTATGAATTCACAAAGACTGTACGTTTTGTAAAATTTCTGTCTTTTCCCAAGAAGGCGGAAGAGGTAAAAGGAGAGAAGAACACAGGGAGAAGCTTTCCTTAGCTTTGAAGATCCTAATCCTTTGTTCTTCTTGCTCTAAAGTATAGCTGCTTCCTACTCACAGTCCTGTTCCACAAGCCAGCTGTGTTCCATTCATCCCCACCTCCACTACTGCTTTTTCAACCCTGATACACCAGGAGCTAGAGTGGCTAATACTGAAAAAGAGAAAAGCAATTTGATAGAAAATAGAATGGAAGTTGTATAAGTTATAGAAAGGAGGGAAGCAAGATTTCTAGTTTCTAAAAAGTCTGGAAACCTTAAGCCAGAAAGCCCTTAGATATAGCTCTTTGGGTAAAACCGTTTGTTGTGGTTGTAAACTATGTGGGATATAGGTGTTCTGGGGAAGTGCTAGGGGTAGAGGCAATAAGAAAGACTGGCTCCAATTCCACTGGCTCCTGTTGATAGCCTCGGAAACTAACCCAAACTCATCTCTTCCTCAGCCCTCCTCGGTTCTTTGGCTCTTATTTAAATTTTGATTTTGTTGTCTTTAATTGTCATTTCCCTAAATAATCTCAAAGTTTCTTCGAATTATGTAGCTCCTTTGAGAACATTCAGCAGCACACTCTTTTCCTCCTTCCTTGTAATCAACATCCCTATACCCACAGATTGGTCAGTTTGAGTCCCTCCTTTCACCCCTTTTCAGGGGGTGATCATCTGCAACTTTCTGCTCTAAAGGCTCCTTTTAAAATAATATTTATTCTACATAGTCATGGCATCCATCATCCAAATTCCAGACATTTTAGTTTTGCCCTTTTAATTTTATATTATTAAAACTTGGCTTTGGAATGATGAGAATTCAGCTTGTTTATCTTATAATTTCTCTTCCTGTAAGAAAATTCCAACTTTAAATGCACTTGACCCTTAGCTTGGTAACTCCTAGAATTTGCTCCTTAAGCGAAGAAATTAAAACTAAGAGCAAATGTTCCTGACTCTTGTTTATCATCAGATAATCAAATTAATAAGTGCAGCATGTCAGCCAAAGTGAGCAAGCGTTCTAGATAGGTAGTGAATGTGATGCATTGTCTTGAGCTGTCTAATTACTAAACCTCTGCAAGCTGTTAAAATTGAGCTCTAATGTGCATTGTGAGAAACAAAACAAAACACAAACCTGTTTTTAAAGTATTTTTGTCTGAAACAAGTTAATTATCATATGTCTAATCAATCGCCAGCCCAGGATTGATGCTTGGGGCTGGTGCAGCGAGATTTCCCGGGGGAAGGGAGGAGGGAGGGGGGTTCTGGAGGGGAAGCATATGTAAACCCATGGTGATATCATGACATTGTATGGCAAAAACAATAAAAAAAAAATGAAGTTTAAAAAAAATAATAATAATAAAGTATTTTTGTCTGGTCTTATTTTATGTACTCTTTGTTCATAACCTGAACATAATCTTAGTGCCTTAGCTAGTATTTTTTCATATGAAGTTTATACCATCTTGTGACCTGTAGTTTTCTCTGACTCGCTATGTTTCTTGTATCCTTGGCATCCATTACCCTATTGTCAGGTGTTTGTAATGGGAAGAAAAGAAGAGATCACCTGTTGTTTTCTGCTCTAAAGGCTTTATTACTTTTCCTTTTTTTATCTTCATGATTGTGAGAGTGAATAATTTGGGTTTCTTAGGTTTAGCCTTTTTATCTTTGCTTACTGAAATCAAAATGTCTTAATGCCTGAGATTTTCATTTGACTAGAATACCATGGAGAGTACACTGACTTGTCCACAGAAGAGTTTTAGCTGTATTCACTGATCCATTTTGTATGAAATACCAAATTCTGAAAATTTATGCTTATATATCTCCCACCATAAAAAGCTGATACAGTGAGACAAATCAAATTATGAAGGAAGCAAAACTCCAGTCAAGAGAAACTAATGAGAGATCCAGTATGCAATGCAGAAAGGAGTTAGGAACAAATATACTCAGTTGGATGGCTGAGGCACAGTAAGCCTAGAATTGACCCAGAATATGTACAGATTTTGCTCTAGTTACAGGGCTTCCTTGGTGGCTCAGACAATAAAGAATCTGCCTGCAATACAGGATACCTGGTTTTGATCCCTGAGTCAGGAAGATCCCCTGGAGAAGGGAATGGCTACCCACTCCAGTATTCTTGCCTGGAGAATTCCATGGACAGAGGAGCCTGGCAGCCTACAGTACATGACGTCGAAAAGAGTCGGACACAACTGAGCAATATACAGGGCCAACCTCTGAGTACTTTAAATCAGACCAGTGCTTCACTCAAGGGAAGCTAGCGTGTCCTACAGGCAAAATGGACCTTGTTGCTTTGTTACTTTGACAGCCGCTGTGATGACTTGTCACACAGGGCTGACAGGAGATGTATGAGTCGTCAGGGAGCAGTAGGAAGTTGGCAAGAGCTGACCGCTGAGGGAACAGAGGCAGATATCAAATCGTATCTATTGGTAAGCAGATTCTCATGGCCGCCACCCATTGGTTACTACATACTGTGGGTTAATTGGTTTTATAAGTAGTTAAGTTCTAATTTTCTTGCAGTTTGGGAAACTGAGGCGTCCCTGGGACTTTGGGATTAGAGTTGATTTTCCTAGCACAACCTTGCCATGGGCCCTATAGAAGGGTGTTGCCCTTCTCATCCACTAACCTAGCATAATATTTTCCACCTTCCTAATCTTTGTACTAACATAATTACAATAAATTGCTGCTGCTCTTGAAGATAATCTCTCTTCTCACATCTGGGTTTAAGTCTTTCTTCAAGTAAAGCTACTTAAGCAATGGGGAGGAAAGAGCTTTTCCATAAAGTTAAGGTCTTTCCTGATAAAGGTAACTGCTCCACCCCTCCTTCCCAGTTAGATCCCCTGCCAGCAATAGCATAGACTTGAGTTAGTGCCAAATGTGTTAATGCCGTAAGGACTCACTTGATAAAGGCTATGCATGGCAGAGGTGGAAAAAAAAATTCCCAACCCTTTTTTTAAGATTTGCATATGAGATGCAGTTAGGGCCCCCTTCATCTAACAGTTACCCTGTGTTTGCCATAGTCATTGGTACCCTGCAATGCTCATTCTTCAGCTCTTCTAGAGATTAGAAATTAGCCATCGCTTCCTATATTTTGACAGGACATCTACTCTAGCTACAGAGAATTTGACAGAAAGGCAAAGACAGAACAACTGTGGAATCAATACTATGATCATTCCAAATAATTGTCTGTAAGCAGCATTCAGTGTCGTACTTCATTGTTACATTCATATTTGGGGTGTGTTTGTTAGCTTTGCCTCCCTTATTGTTACCAAGTCTAGGTAGAAAAAGCATTGTGATCTTGCTCTGGCCCTTATGTTTTGCATAAAGAACTAGCATAGCACAGAAAGTGCCAACACAAAATAAACAGTTGTTTGTTAACTGACTAGAGGAAACAAAATGACTTCATGGTTTTGGGGAAGATTAATTAATAATCAATACTTACAAAATATTCAGACCATTCAGAAACCTGAAACACCTACCTATAAATACAGGGGAAAGATATATTTTTTTTCTATTTGGCTGACAGTGATTTCCAGATCTCATATATAGTGATAGTTTTAGCCTCAGCATCCACCAAACCTTTACCATAGTTGCTAATGAGTGATAGAGTTGACTGGCTTATGGTAGACCCAAAAGAAAAATAAAAGGTCTGTGGCCTTTAAATATTAAGATGTGCCTGAGTGGGAGTTCAGACTGAGTGCAGGTGACTGAATTTAGCAAGACCTGTTTCAGTTTGACCACTCAGGACTTTCTCTCTTGTTTGAAGAAATTAAGGGATTTTTAACCAAACCTGCAATTTAGTTAAGAATACAAGATTCATCTGCAGTTTATTTTTATGTTATCCTAAAACAAAATGAAGGCTGATATAAATTTCCACATAGTTAGAGCTCACGGTAGTGGTAACAATAATGATAGCATTAAAAGCAGGAACAAGATTGCCTGCCCCTGTTAGCAATGTGAGTAATCAAAGGCATTAATGGACCGTGAAAACTGGAGAGCTGGGGTGACCGCGGGTCAGCGCTAACATACATAGGCAAGCACAGTATAGGGAGAACTTTCATCACCTCTGCTACACTGAGCCTTTTCTCTCGATAGAGCAAGCTCTTAATTTCCCCTGGTTGTTAATCTGGCACCTTTCATGAACATCAGTGTTCACTCTGGAAAATAAAAAAGCAAGTACCCAAAACATCTAAGTGTTAAGAGGGAAAGAAAATCAACAGAGGAAATTACAGTAGCACTTGATACAGTGGCACCATTTTCTTGAGTCATACGAGGTGAAATTATTTGAAAGTTTGTAGCTTTGACAGTCTCTCTTTAAGACAGTAACCAGAAGTCTTGAAAAAGAAAGTAACATGCAGATACCATCACAGTTTAGCTATGGCATTTATACACACATGTGTCCACATTTTCAAAACTGATCTCTTAAAATATATATGAGTCAAGTGATTTGAAAGTAGATACCACTTCCTTTCTTCATTGCTTTTGCTCCCTGTTTGTCATTTCCTTTCTAACATTAATTACCGTTTCTGAAGGAATTGGTGTTTCCTGACCTGGTATACTTTCTATTTGTTTTGGATAGTCCATCAATTTAAGATAACTGCCATGTTTTTTAACTCTAGTCTATTGAGGGTTGAATACAATACTAAATGCTCACTTTCTTCCAACATTCTTATTTTTTAGGTAAGTCGTCTGATTGGAATGACATTTCATTTGATGGAATTTTCCATTTGGTAAAGTATTACTATTTTTATCAAATGATATAAAGTTGTTTTTGTGATTTCTCAATTTGTGTTTTCCCACAACATTGACCTTTAGAATATGCTCTGTCTTAAGGACAAAAAAATTGGAGAGAGAGAGAGAGAAAGGGAGAAAAACTAGGAAATAAGTGAAAAGGCAAACAACTAAGATTATTTCTACCTCCAAAAAAACACCACTGTTGAAAGAAACCTACATCTTTATAGCTATTTTCATCAATTTTGCTCATTAGAACTTCAGAAATTGAAAGAGTTATTATATTTAATTGTATTTAGAAAAGATTGGGCTTACTTCAGACAATCCAATTAAGTTTTAAGTTTTTTTTATTTTTTTTTAATTTTTTAAGTTTTAGAGCTGTAGTTTCTTGATTGTATTTTGTGAAAATCTGATTTTCCTCAATGTTGATCTACATCTTGGGAAAGCCATTCTGTATGATCAGTAAGTCTTCAGAATCTATTTTAAAACATTCTTATTAAGTAGAAGAAACAAACATATAATTTTAGAAGCATAAAACCAGGATTCTGTGGCACAGAGGTGACTTTCTGATTTTTCATTGTTAGTGTATAAAAATGTAAAGGATTTCTGTGTATCAATTTTATATCCTCCCACTTTACTATATTCATTGATTAGCTCTAGTAATTTTCTGGTGGCATCTTTAGGGTTTTCTATGTATAGTATCATATCATCTGCAAACAGTGAGAGTTTTACTTCTTCTTTTCCAGTCTGGATTCCTTTTCTTTCTTCTCTGATTGCTCTGGCTAGGACTTCCAAAACTATGTTGAATAATAGTGGTGAGAGTGGGCACCCTTGTCTTGTTCCTGATTTTAGAGGAAATGCTTTCAGTTGAGAATGTTTGCTGTGGGTTTGTCGTATATGGCCTTTATTATGTTGAGCTATGTTCCTTCTATGCCTACTTTCTGGAGAGTTTTTATCATAAATGAGTGTTATCATAAATGAAAGTCAAAAACTTTCTCTGCATCTATTGAGATGATCTTATGGTTTTTTATCTTTGAATTTGTGAATATGTTGTTGTTTAATTTCTAAGTCATGCCCAACTCTTTGCAACCCATGGACTGTAGCACACAAGGCTTCCCTCTCTTTTACTATCTCCTGGAGTTTGCTGAAACTCATGTCCATCGAGTTGGTAATGCTATCCAACCATCTCTTCTTCTGTCACCCCCTTCTCCTTCTGCCCTTAGTCCTTCCCAGATTCAGGGTCTTTTCCAGTAAGTCAGCTCTTCTCATCAGGTGGCCAAAGTGTTGGAACTTCAGCTTCTGATCAGTCCTTCCAATGAATATTCAGGGTAGATTTCCTTTAGGATTGCCTGGTTTCATTTCCTTGCAATTCAAGGGACTCTCAAGAGTCTTTTCCAGCACCACAATTCAAAATCATCAATTCTTTGGTGCTCAGCCTTCTTGATGGTCCAACTCTCACATCCATACATGACTACTGGAAAAACCATAGCTTTGACTATACCAATCTTTGTTGGCAACTGACTATATGGACCTTTGTCGGCAAAATGATGTCTCTGCTTTTTAATACACTGTCTACGTTTGTCATAACTTTCCTTCCAAGAAGCAAGCATCTTAATTTTATGGCTGCAGTGATTTTGGAGCCCAAGAAAAAATCTGTCACTACTTCTACCTTTCCCCCTTCTATTTGCCATAAAATGATGGGAATGATTGCCATGAACTCCATTTTTTTAATGTTGAGTTTTAAGCCATGTTTTTCACTCTTCTTTTTCACCCTCATCAAGAGGCTCTTTAGTTCCTCTTCACTTTCTGCCATTAGGGTGGTCTCATCTGCATATCTGAGGTTATTAATATTTCTCTTGGTAGTCTTGATTCCAGTTTGTGATTTATCCAGCTTGGCATTTTACATGTCATACTCTGCATATAAATTAAATAAGCAGAGTGACAATATACAGCCTTTATCTTACTCCTTTTCCAATTTGGAACCAGTTGTTCTATGTCTGGGTCTAACTGTTGCTTACAGATCTGCTTACAGGTTTCTCAGGAGATACCTGAAGTGGTCTGGTATTCCCATCTCTTTAAGAATTCTCCACAGTTTGCTGTGATCCACACAGTTAAAGGCTTTGGCGTAGTTAATGAGCCAGAAATAGTTGTTTTTTCTGGAATTCCCTTGCTTTCTCTATGATTCAACAGATGTTAGCAGTGTGATCTCTGCTTCCTCTACCTTTTTTAAATCCAGCTGTACATCTGGAAGTTCTTGGTTCGCATTCTGCTGAAGCCTAGCTTGAAGGATTTTGAGCAATACCTTGATTGCATGTGAAATGAGCACAATTGTGGGTAGTTGAACATTCTTTGGCATTGATCTTCCTTGGGATTGGAGTGAAAACACCTTTTCCAGTCCTGTGGCCACTGCTGAGTTTTCCAAATTTGCTGACATATTGAGTGCAGCACTTTGACAGCATCATTGTTTTTTAAGGATTTTAAGTAGCTCACTTGGATTTCTGTCACCTCTGCTAGCTTTGTTCATAGTAATGCTTCCTAAAGCCCACTTGACTTCACACTCCAGGATGTCAAGCTCTTGGTAAATGACTACATCATCATAGTTATCCGGGCCATTAAGATCTTTTTTGTATAGTTCTTCTGTGTATTCTTGTCACATTTTCTTAATTCCTTCTGCTTCTGTTAGGTCCTTACTGTTTCTGTCCTTTATCATGCCTAGTCTTACAGGAAATGTTCCCTTGATAACTCTAATTTTCTTGAAGAGATTGCTAGTCTTTCCCATCCTGTTGTTTTCCTCTGTTTCTTCACATTATTCACTTAAGAAGGCCTTCTTACCTCTCTTTGCTTTTCTCTGTAACACTGCATTCAGTTGGGTATATCTTTCTCTTTCTCCCTTGCCTATCACTTCTCTTTTCTCAGCTCTTTGTAAAGCCACCTCAGCCAACCACTTTGCCTTCTTGTATTTCTTTTTCAATCACATTGATTGATTTGCATATATTAAAGAATCTTTGTAACCCTAGGGTAAAGCCCACTTGATCATGATGTATGCTGTTTTTAATGTGTTGTTGGATTCTGCTTGCTAAAATTTTGTTGAGGATTTTTGCATCTATGTTCATTAGTGATTTTAGCCTGTAATGCTGGGATTTTTTAATGCAGAACTTCCCATTTTAGTCATAGCTACCTTATGTTCGGCACATATCCTATTGTATGGATGCTTTCTCATGTTAAGATTCTGATCATTCCCTATCAACAATCATATACCTAAATTAGATGTGTTTTGAAAACCTCTGTGAGAGGAATGGATTTAACTCAAAGTATTCAAAAAATAATTTAAGCAAAACCAAAATGTTTGTTGACTCTCTACCTAAGTTGAATTTTTAACATCTTCATTTGTCTTCTATATTTCAAAAGGATAAAATATCTAAAAATTCTGTCTGGTCCCTTTGTTAGAAAGAAGATTGGTAGAATTACTAACTTGTCAACCATTCATAGTCTGCTAGATATGAGTTGTATAAAAATAAATTAATTTCAATTCTGTTTTCCCTTTTCCTTTGCTGAGAATTTCTCTGGTTTCTCATTAATGTCATTAAAAGCCTAAAACCAAGAAAATTATTTTTGCATTTCCAAAGAGATTGGTCATCCAGAGAAAATTCCAGTGTTACAACTTTAGAGAAAATCAGAAGCCTTTTGAAGAACATATGTCACTTAGTAAAGGGTTAGAGCATCTAAGGATAAGAATCCTTCCTAGTACTGTGAAGACTGGGAGAAGTTCTATGCTTAAAGAGGAATTTGGATTCCCCACCCCATGCCAAAGGAAGTATGCACTCATGAAGTATACACTCAGTTCAGTTTCAGCTCAGCTAAACTGCCCTCAGGGGGAAAAAAAAGGTGCATATGGCTGATAATTATGAAATGAGTTGATATCGAGACTAAGACAACAGTGGTGGATTGATTTTTGTGTCCACTAAGCAGATTTTGGGGCTTTCCTTGTGGCTCAGCTGGTAAAGAATCCTCCTACAATGAGGGAAACCTGGGTTTGATCCCTGGGTGGGGAAGATCCCCTGGAGAAAGGAAAGGTTACCCACTCTAGTATTTTGGCCTGGAGAATTCCATGGACTATATAGTCCATGGGGTCACAAAGAGTCGGACATGACTGAGTGACTTTCACTCCACTTCACTCCACTCCAAGCAGATTTTGATAGCAGTCCCACTTTAAGATCAATAAATTATATATGGAAAATATTTGAAATTTAATAGAAAACAGAATGACCAAATTCTTTTTGTTTAGAAATAAGTTCTTTCTAAACATTTGAAAAATATTTTTAAAGTATTCTCAATCTCAAGTGCGTTGCTTCTAGAATTCTAATGGTCCTTGAAACTGAATGCTGAGATTATTGAAGTAAAACTTGCTACAGCAATGACTGACATTAGAGAAGCGAAATGGGCTCCTAAATGCACTGGGCCAAAGCCCCATGTTGAGGGATTATCTTCTTTTGCTCATTTCTGTACCTGTGACAGTTGTCATCCGGCCAGGTCACAGTAGTCACTCGCTGCGTATCTGATAGGTGAAAGGAGGTGCCATAAATGTAAGATAATGTCAACCACCTCGTTGGTGGTTTAGTTGCTAAGTCGTGTCTGACTCTCTTGACCACACGGGCTCCTCTGTCCATCGGATTTTCCAGGCAAGAATACTGTAGTGGATTGCCATTTCAAGAGTATGTATATTATTTTAACTGATTTTAAAATATTGCCATTCATTTGCCTTAAAAGAACATACACTAACTATATTTAAACTTTTTCTGATAACTCAAGGTCATAATTCGGTTCATTTCAGCTTGTGTTTATTTAGCACCTCCTATGTGTGATGGCCCTCCCAGCCCCTTTTGGAAACATAGATCTTTTTACCACTATACACACAGCTTCAGATTGCTGTGTTTTGGGACTATTGGTATGAAGACTGGCATATTCCTGTGAGGGTAACTCTCTGAACCTTCCTCACTAGTCTGTACTTCTAACCTTCTGTAGATGTGAAGCTAAAATAACCATTCATACAAATATGCATATAAATTAAGCACAGACTAAGAGGCTCTTTAATATATGTAAATTCCATGAAATGTGTAGATTGTGGTTGTTCAAGGCTCCTTTTTATCCTTTTGCTGATTTCTTGAATCCTTTGAGTTGTTTTACCTGAAATGTTACTATGAGTTTATGAAGCACATATTTCCTTTATTCCCTTTCTTAATAGTGCTTCTAGAAACAGATTCAGGTTTTACAGCACCTTGGCCTTTGTTATCCAAGGACCAAGTGAGAATTAGTTGTGTCTAAAATAAGTGTTCTCATCAAATTATTATAGTCCACATTTTCCTTATGAACCATTTCATATTTCCCTGAGATTTATTTTAATTTTAAGCTACAGTGGAGACTTTTAAGTGAATTTGTATTCATTTTTCAAATTCACAGTTTGTGAGACTGTGCGTGTATATTCTTAATAAAGGCTTTTGGGGGAGAGACAAATTAGAAGTATGAGATTAACAAATACAAACTGTTGTATATAAAATAATTAAGCAACATGGATATACTTTATATACAAGGAATTATAACTATTCTTATCTTGTAATAGCCTATACTGGAGTATAATCTACCAAAATACTGAATTACTATGCTGTACACCTGAAATGAATATAATATTATAAATCAAATACACTTCCATTTTTAAAAAGGTTCATTTTGGTTTTCTCCTTTGTCAAAATGATATGTCCTGAGAATATCTATCATTAAAAAGCAGTATTTACAGAATATTTTTAAAATCTTATGGCTCTGATTACCAGTTTAGCTGAAGATGAAGCAAGTTCTGGGGAAAAGTTGAACTCAGTCTGTATATTATACAGAGCTGAAAGAAGTAACATGTTAGATCAGCAAAGGATTCTGAGGGTCTAATATGGTTTAGAACAATAAATAAAGCTAGATGAGCTTTTTAATGTATGTTAATCATGCTGCTGTTTAGTCGCTCAGTTGTGTCCAGCTCTTGCAATCCACCAGTCTCCTTTATCCATGGGATTTCCCAGGCAAGTACTGGAGTAGGTTGCCATTTCCTCTCCAGGGGATCTTCCCAACCCAGGGATTGAACCTCCATCTCCTGCATTGGCAGGCGGGTTCTTTATCACTGAGCCACCAGGGAAGGCCCCATGTTAATCATAACTGTACTGCTATTATATCACTGGTTACTGGTAACTGTGAGCTCCTCACATCTCTTCAGCACCTTTTTATCCTCTTTAACCCCTCTGTCCTACCTATGTGCTCAAATCCACCTGGCACCCACCTTACCATATGAGAGCAAGAAGCACCATAGTAACTAAAAAATGAAATTCCTCTGTATGTACTTTGCGTTACCAGCAACATGTATACTGAGATCTTTTCTGAAGAGTCAGTTAATAAAGAAACCTGAGAATCCATGGGTCATCTGCCATTTTTGTATTTTGGTCTATTTAACAATCCTTTTTTCTCTGAAATTATTTCTAGATTTCTTAACTGTAATGTTTGAGTGTCTCTTTCCAACCCTTTTCTATTTAAGTCTTCTCTTTTTAAATGATATAAAGGTAAATAGATGAGTGTGTATGAGTGCCATTTATATTCTGTGGGAGTATAATCTTTCAAGCTGTTATCACAACCCTAAAAGAATAGGAGAATTTTCATCATATTGTCATCTGATTTCATGGATTATTTTCATTTTTTTTTAATTCACTTGAAATTTATGAGTAAATCCCAGAAAGCTACACAGTGGTTTTTTTTTTTTTTTTCAGTTGATTAAGGGAAGGGGTAGTGTGGTACAAGGAAACTGGCTTGAGATGCCTATGTATTATATGCAGTTTTACTTTCTGAGTAATATCTCTGATTCAGTAATCACCCTGGGTAACAGCCATACAGATTTTGTTATTTCTTGGAAAGCCGTACTGTAATCGAGAACTTTGTTAGCATATCATGTACCTTGTAATTTTATTTTCTAAAATTGTGGCATTTGATGTCTTCATTTCCCCATGCAACCTTTATCCTCATACATCTTACTTGCTCCTACACCCTGTTCTCTATTTCAGACAATTCTTTGCAATTCACGTTCTGTTCTCCAAGTAAATCTTAAATCATTTACAGATTTTCTAATAACGGAATTATCTCACTTAATGGTTTAGTATTGTGGCTTCTTGGTGAAAGACAACTTTATAGCCAGAAACTGTAAGTTCAAAATCTGTACAAATTTACCCTAGAAAGCCAAAATATTTTCTCTTTAGTCCCTGAATTTCCAAAAGAAGTTAGATGCCATCAGCAAAGAAACAGAATTGATTTAAGCTCTGCAGTATTTTGAAGGTCTGATACAGAGTTTTTGAGGCCCAACATTGTTTTGGCCACTCTTTTTTGAGAGCTGCAGATGGGGTGATATCTTTGCCAAGGCCTAAAAGACAAAAAGATATAAATTAGAAGAGAGGAGCCTCTCTCACCTGACTCTCATCAAGGGGAACATTAGGTTAGAGTAGAATAGTAACTGATAACATTTTTTGCACATTTTTAAAGTGTTTTAAAACCATTTATTTTTAATGACTTAAAGCTTACTAAATCACTAAATGTGTTGCTCTTTACTTACGAAGAACTATTTTATTAAGGGTAATGAATAATTTGGGGTTTTCTTTGTATCAATATGCTCTATTTTTCAAGGCCTGTTGATTGCCTAGACCTCAAATCCCAATGCAGAATTCCCCAGCTCTCACCTAGAAATCCAGAACACAGTCAGCCCTTTGTCACTGCTTTTGCTAGGGATCAAACAAACCTGTTACAAGTACTTGAGTTACTGGTGACACACTCTAGAGTTCTCCTTATACATAGTAAGTTCTTTATTCTTTGGAGTTTCCAAGAAGTGGGATGTAATATGTTTATACCCTCAACTCTATCCCTTTTGATTCATTTGTTCCTTCCAAGTTAGGCATCTCAATCACCTTTACTTCCAGAAGTAAGCTAATGGTACACAAGATTAAGCAAGAAGCTTCAAGAGAAAAGGAACCCTTTTCCAAATTTCAGGATTGCCTCATTGCAAAGAAAATTTCTAGAACATTTTGTTTGATTTGAAGAGTCTTAAGTATTAGAGAAAACAAAGAGGTAGGAGAGGAGCTCTCTTGAGTTTGAAGCAAGATCTGCATTATGACCCTACTTTAGAAAAGTGCTGGCCATCCATTAAAGCAGCGCTTTGAGCAAATTAGTATATCAAGTATCTTTGGTTTATATTTTTTAAATCTCAGAAGAGACATAAAGATAATTGTATAAATATGATTATTTGTAAGTTAAAAAAATATCTGATACCTTATAAAACTTTTATCCTTTTAATGTGGGTGCTAGCTCTGTATGTGTGTGTGTGTGTGTGTGTGTGTGTGTGTGTGTGTGTCTGTATTGGTCCCTTTCAGAAGACAAGAGAAAGAGAGCAGACATGAGACAGACATCCTCTTTTTCTACAGAGAAGCTGTAATAGCTTGCAAACAAAACATAATCAAATTCACCTGGGGATTTTAAATAAAAATAGAGAAGACCAAGGGGAAAGAATGCTATTAGAATAACTTCAGGTATCTTGGGAATCCTACCAGGAATCCTACAGGTCTTTTGATTCAGGTATAGAAGCAGTAACATTAAGGGGAGGTCAAGGTGCTGTTCTGTTTGAAGAGTAGACTTTCCATAGGTCCTCTCATCCCTTGTCAGCCCATGGTGAACCAGTGCCAAGTCCACTATTAGCCACTGGGCTTCACTGGGCCTGTGCATTCTTTCTTGTTCCTCTGGCTCTGCCTGCATGCTGGTAGGCCTGTCTCTGCCAGAATGTTCATTGTGCTGCTGGAAAGGCCTGCAGTTCCAACATTTGCACATCCTGTTACTGGAATAGCACTGAGCCTAACTGGGAGAAGGGGGAATCTCCTGTGCCTCTTATGTTGAGCCTGAGTATTTAAGAGTCCTTCAAAACATCATTCTCGGTTTATTATTCCTATTGGCTTCATGGGTGCTTCCATAAGACAGACACATGGAGAAACTGCCAAAACCCAGGGGAAGAAAGGTGAGATAGAGTCCATGCTGCCTGAGTCAGCTGTAATGGGTAGAAAGCCTAAAGATCTTTTTTCTTCAGTGATCATCATTTGTTTTCATTTGTTCCCATGGTTATCTTCCACTGTCCGATTGTTATTTTTGTACTTCTTTTTTAAAAAAGCATCAGTGAGTGAGCCTTAAGAAGCAATGAAGATTGAAGTGCTCTACCAGACTGAGAAAATTCAGAGTTTGTGACTAAGGTCTCACCTCTGAGCTCATGTTTTTGTTTTGTTTCTGACTTGTGTTTGGCTGATGATCTGACACTAGATGCATTGTAACCATTGGAAAAGCAGTACAATCTCTTGCTTCCTAGATTGCCACTGGCATTTTTGCCTGTTGTTAGAGTAACTGCACTTTTCCATGAGTTTCTGGTGTTTTATCCATTTTGAAAGAAGAGGAGAAGGGATGACAAGAAGGAATTGATGATGAAGAGATGACGCCTGAAAATGGAAAGCTCACAGATGAAAGTGCAGTACGTGTTACCTTCTGGCTCTGGCCAGGTGGTTGGGTATGGATGCCCCCATGCAGTTAGCATTGCAGTGGTAATTCTCCCCATGTAGCCACTCTGGAGTACTGTTCCTTGTTTTTCTATAGTGCTTGTCAGAATGCTATGACAACTGGCTGGTTTTATGCAAACAGAGCCTGGCTCTCAAGAGACAGTGTGTCTGAAAGTCAAACATGGATGGCAGCCATTGGCACGCAAAGGAGTCAGAAGCCGCAGATTGTTTTCTCGTTGGATGAACAGCTTAAAGCAACGTAAAGTTAATTGAAGAATTCCTTGAAAGTGAAGTCAGACTAAAAGAAATGCTCTAAGTCTATAATTTACTAAATGTGAAAGGTCTATAAGTGGTGGTGAGACTAAAAGAGTTTTTTGGGGGGAAAAGAACATTTTTGTAAACAGATCTGGCTTGTATTATTGCCTAGGCAGTTTAAATTATTTGCTCTAATAATGTATTGAATAGATCTGCAGAAGAATCTCTAATTAGGTAAATCTTGATTTATGGAGTTGGCCTCATGTAAACCATGATGTCATAGTGTGCTGCAGAAAATTATAGGCCTGGTCTTGCCGTTGAAAACTATTATTTCTGCCTAGGACTACTCACACTCTGCATGTCTTACACTTACGAAACCAAAGCATCTGGGGTTCTTGTTCTCAATTCTCCTTGCCCAAGTAAATTCAACATTATTACTCATTACTTTATCAAATATATAATTTTAAAACTTGAGAATGCAGGGGCAGAGTGTAGTTACTAACTTTAACTTTTTACAGTTAGTAACTTTTAACTAAAATCTACTAAGATTTCTAGTTAAAGAAATCTTTATTTGGAAAGGTAGTAGAGATGAACCTGTGACTCTCTGAAGAAGTGGATCAAAGACATGCCAGACTGTCAAAAGTAGTGTCTGTGTGCCTGTCCCTTCTTCCCACGACCCTAACCCAGTCTTCCACATCCCCTCTCCCTCCCTAACCACTTACTGGAAAGCTGTTTCAGTGTCATCATCGCCTATTTCATCTGCCTTTAAATAAGAGCGTGGGGACTTGGTAACATTCCTCCATGGTTCTTATTCTTTTTCCCATTGTAGTAGAAACCTTGATGTAGGGTCCAGGCCTTTTCTTTGATTATAGATCTGCTGATTATAATTTCCTAACATTTTTCTTGCATTAATTATACCTTACTGATTGCATTTTCTGTGGTTTCCCATTCCAATTTTGTGAAGTAGAAAAAGGCTTTAGAAAGAATCCTAGATTTTTACAATTCATTTTCCATTCTTTTAGAATTGTCTGACCTGTATCTGCCTTGATAGCCAATTTAAGTGATTTGCCTTTATCAGATCTTCTCAATTACTCAGTGTAGTTTGTGTAGAAAACAACTTTACCTTTCACTGTCATGTTTCATCAAATTACATAATATTTGATTAACTTATGTGATTGCAAGTTCAACAGGCATTACCAGCCTTGGGAGCAAACACTACTCTTTAAACAGTTGGAAGAAGTTGCAGGGGCTCAGTGGAGAATAGCCTTCTAGCCTCCAGCATTCAGTATGTGTGGGCTCGTCCCTGAGTTAAACAAAGGGACCAAATTTTATAAGTGGCGCTCTAAGGTATGAAAACTTCTGTGTCTATGCTCTTCACATTCTCTTCGTTTTACAGACAAGACCCGGCCTGTTTACAGGACTTATGCAAGGTCACGAAACTAGATGGAAGCCAAGCCTCAGGTTTCCTATGACACCAGAGGAGAACTGATATCCAAGCCCTTGGTTGTGCTTGTCCTTGTGCTTGCTGAATGCAGCTTTATAAAGTGCATTTTGATTTATTGCCACAAAGTATCTGTCTTGACACTTATTTTACCCATAGTTTGGGGGTTACTGGTTAGCACATGTGTTTCTTTAAATTCTCCTTGATATCAAAAATGATCCTTCTCTACTATAGGGAGTTAATCCATGTCATGAGATTTATTCTGTGTCTAAATGACCATAATTAGGTAAGAGAGAGAAGCTGTGGGGAAGAATTTTCCTGGCAGGACTTACCCTCCTCCCCAATCTGCAGCCCTATCCTGTTCATGGCTGCTTTTGTGAGACAAAGCTGCTTTGGGGTTGAGGCAGGGCAGTGAGGTTTATATTATTTGATCTCTTTCACAAACCATATGTGATGACTTTTCTAATATCAAATAGGAAAGATTCTTTTTAATCACTTTCCTTTTCCCACCCTTCCTTCCAGTGCTTCCCTCCTGCCCCACCCCCTATCAGGAAAGATTTGATGTTGCCTAGAATCAAAATGTGCTTAGAACTGAGCAGCTAAAAATAAAACCATTAGGATGAATATGAAGGAAGGGGGAAAATGTTGTACTCAAACCCCCAAGTTAGTATTATTGTTTTAGTTATTATTGAACATTACATTTAGCTCTGAACTTCCTGATAGATAAAGCAAAACAAGATATTTGAGTTGACATTAATTTTGTTTGCTAAAAGGAAACATAGCAGGTCTTGCACATAGACTTTGTTACCAGGCATTTTTATGCTAAGCCAGTTTTGCCAACAAGTGTCCAAATGATCAAAGCTATGGTTTTTCCACTCGTCATGTGTGGGTATGAGAACTGGACCATAAGGAAAGCTCAGTGCCAAAGAATTGATGCTTTTGAACTGTGGTGTTGGAGAAGACTCTCTAGAGTACCTTGGACTGCAAGGAGATCCGACCAGTCTATTCTAAGGAAATCAGTCCTGAATATTCACTGGAAGGACTGATGCTGAAGCTAAAGCTCCTTTACTTTGGCCACCTGATGTGAAGAACTGACTCACTGAAAAAGACCCTGCTGCAGGGAGAGATTGAAGGCAAGAGGAGAAGGGGACGACAGAGGATGAGATGGCTGGATGGCCTCACTGACTCAATGGACATGAATTTGAGTAAATTCTGGGAGTTGGTGATGGACAGGGAGGCCTGGCGTGCTCTCAGTCCATGGGGTTGCAAAGAGGCGGACACAACTGATCAACTGAACTGAACTGAGTGAAATAGGTAATCATCATAGAATGTGTTTATGGTGAATCTAATTTACAAATAAAGAGAATATATTCATAATTTATATCTTAAACATGAGGAGACCTTATAAATGTATGCTGCATTGAGCAAAGATCACTTTGATGCATTTAAATGAATTAATCTTACTCTTTTATGGTCAAATTCTGAATTATGATAATTTTGAAATTGTAATTTATGGATTGAGTGAGATGTGGTACTTGACCTGGTATGGTTCAGAACCATATGAATCAGAGTCACTACTGGGCACTGGAGCCAGCGAAGTCAAGTGAGTGGGATTTAGACTTGAAGTCAGGATATGCGGAAGAGGGTTTTCTTCAAGGAACTTCTCTTTTCACTGAGAAGACAGACAGAGGATAGACCTCTGTCCCAGGTTGCTGTCAAATCACTAATAGAGGGGAAAGCTAGAATAAGAGGTGGGCTGTTTATACCCTGTTTTTAAATAAATACTTTCTCAAAACTTCACTTTCTTCAGTCAGAATTATGGGCAAGTTTACAGTGTATTTTTGTGACAGAGTTATGAGAAAACTTTGGGCAGGGGTCCCAAACCCAAGCTGCCTGCAGCAGTCAGGCTGGAAAAGGTCAGATTGAAGACAACAGGGAGTAAGACCTATATGCACCAAAGGGCCAGTGGCCCCTCTCCAGGGACCAGCTGCTTCCCAGCTCCAGCTGATTTTCGTCTTGTGAAAAACACAGATAGACTGTTGACCGCATCTTCTAGTGTTTTGAGAGAAGATGGAAATGTGGATTGTTAAACCTGATTTTGAATGTTGGCAACTCCTTTCTTCCACTTGCTTATGCCAGAAACTTTTTAGTTGTCCTTGACTCCTCTCTTCCTTTCAAAACCCACATCTAATCCATCTGGAAATCCTGTTGGCTCTTCCCTCAAAATATATTCAGAATCTGATCACTCGTTAGTGATTTCCTGTTGCACTACTGTAGCCCAAACCACCATCATCTCTCCAGGATTACTGCAAGAGTCTCCCAACTTTTTTTCCATCCATGCTTTCTCTCTGACAGCCAGAGGGATCTATTTACTGAAGCACAAGTCAGATCATGTTGCTCCTCTGCTCACAACCCTCTAGCTTCCTGTCTCACTCAGAGTGAAAGCCAGAGTTCTCCCAGTGCCCCATGAGGCTCTCTGACGTCATCTCTGCAGCCACAATGGCCTCCTGCCAGTTTTGCTCAAATATACCAACTCATTACCTCATCAAGACCTTCACCTTTGCTGTTCCCTTGCCTGGAATGCTCTTTCCTCAGGTATTTCCATGACCCATTCATCCCTTCCAACCCTTTTCTGAAATGTCACCTTCTCCATGAGGCCTTCCTTGGCCACACTGTCTAAACTTGTAGCCACACGCACACAGATTCATGCCCTTCCTTTCCCCCTTGGCTTTGTTTTTAGTATGTATCATCATCTAATGCCCTACACACTTTTCTTGTTTATTACCTATCTTCCACATGAGACTCGGAGAAGGCAACGGCACCCCACTCCAGTACTCTTGCCTGGGAAATCCCATGGATGGAGGAGCCTGGTAGGCTGCAGTCCACAGGTTCGCTAAGAGTTGGACACGACTGATCAACTTCGCTTTCACTTTTCACTTTCATGCAATGGAGGAGGAAATGGCAACCCACTCCAGTGTTCTTGCCTGGAGAATCCCAGGGATGGGGGAGCCTGGTGGGCTGCTGTCTCTGGGGTCTCACAGAGTCGTTCACCACTGACTTAGCAGCAGCAGCAGCCACATGAGACTATAGGTTCCAAAAAGTTAGGAACTTTGTATATTTTTGTGTGCTTGGTCCCTGCTGTATAGTTAGCATTAAGAAAAGTGCCTCAATAAATGGTAGATGCTCAGTACATGTTTTAAAAAATAAATGAATTTTAAAAAGACAACAACAGCTTTTTCAACTTCTCAGTTCAGTTCACTTAGTCGTGTCCAATTTTTGCGACTCCATGGACTGCAGCGTGCCAGGCTTCCCTGTCCGTCACCAACTCCCAGAGCTTTGTCAGACTCATGCCCATTGAGTCAACGATGCCATCCAGCCATCTCATCTTCTGTCATCCCCTTCTCCTCCTGCCCTCAATCTTTCCCAGCATCAGGGTCTTTTCCAGTGAGTCAGTTCTTCACATCAGGTGGCCAAAGTATTGAAGTTTCAGCTTCAACATCAGTCCTTCCAATGAACACTCAGGACTGATCTCCTTTAGAATAGACTGGTTGGATCTTCTTGCAGTCCGAGGGACTCTCAAGAGTCTTCACCAACACCACAGCTCAAAAGCATCAATTCTTTGGCACTCAGCTTTCTTTATATTCCAACTCTCACATCCATACATGACTACTGGAAAAACCATAGCCTTGACTAAACAGATCTTTGTTGACAAAATAATATCTCTGCTTTTTAATATGCTGTCTAGGTTGGTCATAACTTTCATTCCAAGGAGTAAGCATCTTTTAATTTCATGACTGCAGTCACCATCTGCAGTGATTTTAGAGCCCCCAAAAATAAAGTCTGTCACTGTTTCCATTGTTTCCCCATCTATTTGCCCTGAAGTGATGGGACCAGATGCCATGATCTTCGTTTTTGAATGTGGAGTTGTAAGCCAACTTTTTCACTCCTCTTTCACTTTCATCAGGAGACTCTTTAGTTCTTCTTCACTTTCTGCCATAAGGCTGGTATCATCTGCATATCTGAGGTTATTGATATCTCTCCCGGCAGTCTTGATTCCAGCTTGTGCTTCATCCAACCCTGCATTTCTCATGATGTACTCTGCATATAAGTTAAGTAAACAGGGTGACAATATGCAGCCTTGACGTACTCCTTTCTCGATTTTCAACTTCTGGCCAGACAAAACTCTTCAGTGGGCCAAACACAGGTCGTCTTTTGACGCAGGGTCAAGAAGAGAGAGCAGTTCTTCAGCTGTATATAGTGGCTTGGGGACAGGCTTAATGACTGCATCACACCTGCCCTGCCCAGAAAACAACAAAAAAGTCCCTTCATCCCTGCACACTGTGTCCTCCTGCTCCACCCTGCTGAACTTCAGTGTTTGCTTCTTATTTTACTGTTTGTCCTAATGCACTGCTGTTTAGAATCTAGAAGATGGTAAGTGGATTAGTTCAGCTTCCTGTGTGAACTTCCAAACCTCTGAAGGTAGGAAACATTTAAACAGTTTTACTTGCTTTTTCACAATAGAGTTTAGAGTTGTACAAGCAATGATTAAGAGGAGGAGCACCACAAACAGAGTGCGTGCTAAGTTGCTTCAGTCTTGGCCGACTGTTTGTGACCCTATGGACTGCAGCCCTCCAGGCTCCTGTTTCCATTGGATTCTCCAGGCAAGAGTACTGGAGTGGGTTGCCATGCCCTCCTCCAAGGTATCTTCCCAACCCAGAAATCAAACCCGTATCTCTTAGGTCTCCTGCATTGACAGGCATGTTTCTTACCACTAGAGCCACCTGGGAAGCCCACGGGAACAGAGGGAAAATCATATATAAAAACACATATGCAGAAAAAAGTTTGATCCTTTGGAATAGATCAATTGAAACTTAGAGTAAGTAGGGAGTGAAGGAGAAAAGATATAAGAAAAGGTATTGGAGAGGCAGGCAGGGTCAAATCTTAGAGGCCATGATAAGGAGTTTCGATTCTTTGGCTCAGTGGGAAGACTCCAAACTCATTACATTTCTATAAACTGTTCATAATGGTAATTTCTTTGATGTAACTTTTTACTGAAGTATGGCATATTTATATCCTGGTGATGTTTTTCAAACATTTCAGTCAATTGTTAGCAGTCATTTTATTGCATAGACTCCATTCGTTTTGCTTTAAAAAATATTGTTTTTGAACTTAAATAGCTGAGGAAATATTGTTTATGTTCACATTTATAACTAAAATATTGAAGTTAATTTTTAAATATCTTACTTACATAACTAAATGTTTTTATTTAGCAAAAAAATAAACTTGGTTTTAATTATATAACACTGCTAGATATGGGTTATAATGGTTGTTTAGTAGAGGAAGGTTCCCCATTCACATTTAGTCTTTTTAACTATACCCACTCTAGTTACAAAAAGAAAATGCTGAATAGTCATTCTCCTGTTGCACTTGCAACCTTTGCCAAGCTACTATCATATTAAAATATACAGCATTTTTGCTTCCAAAAAATTTTATATATACTTAGACTATACCAAATGTACATTGTCATTTTTATAAAAAGTATAGCATTTCTTTGAGCTCACAGTTTATTCTGACCCATATGTTTTCATCATGAAAAAAGAGTCAAATCAAATATTGAGCAGTTTACTAACAATCTGTTGAAGACTGAAGACGTTTTCAGTTTTGTTTAAGAACAGTAAAATATTTCTCATGATCTTTTGTTTGTTTTTGTTTTTTAACTTTAGGGTTTTGCAAGCTAGACTAAGCCACATGGAGGGTTTTGTAGTTTAGCTTTGGCTATTGAGTGACTATAAAAGGGCAAATTCTGAATCATGGTAGCATTGAGATATAGAAAATGCATGAGATAGGAACTCTGATTAGAAAAATCAAGCTATAGGTAATCTGGAAAGCTGAGGTAAAGACAAAGTATTAGGGTGAAATTTAGAAAGTGTTGGAATATACAGAGGCAGCCCAGGTTTGACATAAATAAGAAATGTAAGAAGAAAGTCTATAGCTCTTTGTAACTTTCATTTCTATAGCATAAGGTGCACATTATAGACACAGGGAAATTCAGAACTGGAAAAGGCCTTATTTTACAGTGAGGAAACTGAGTTCCAGAGAGCACCAAAGACTTGCTCAGTGTCATGCAACTAGAGTTAATGGAGACTGAATTTGGAATTTGAAACTCCTATTTTCTATTTCAGTATTCTTTTACCTACTTTCTTGTGCATTTTTGACTATATAATCACTGGAGTTGTACCAAAATGGAGTGAGTTGGTATGAATGAGGAAGGGAAGAAATGAATAATGAGGTAGAAACTGAAAAATGGCTACCTGACATGTATGTTGACTTTCCATGAAGGAAACTTGGGTTCAGAGTCCTTTAAGAACTTTTCTGACTCTATTTTAATGAGTTTGGGTGACTTTAATAATATTTGTAGCAGAGTAATCATTTGTCCTCCCAACTTACGAAAATTATTATTCATTCTCACCAATCCTTGTGTCATTCACTGTAGCCTTTTCTCAGAACCTGCTTTCCCTTTGAGAGCACCTGTTCCGAAGTGACTTAGTAATGCAGTGTGACCAGAAAGAATGCCAAGACTCCCTGCTCTGCTCACCACTTTTAATGATGTACCCATAACTCTTTTAACCTTTTACATTAAACTATTATCCAATAATTAATGATTTTTTCTATCACACAAATATAAATTGGCTGGATAATTAGCAAAATGAAAATCTATGCAATGAAATCAGTCACCTCTCCTACTCTATAGCAAGGAATTGGAATGATAAAAAGTTTTAGGTATTTCATAATCCAATAATGTAAAATATATTTTTTAAATAGATGATGGTAAAAATCTTTTTACTGTGCAGTTATATAGCCTAATCTTGGCTTAGGAATGAGAATGTGTAGGTTCTCATTGCAATAGAAAATGCATGAGATAGGAACTCTGATTAGATATGTGTTTGGCATTTGATGGTATCTGTATGAATGTACATATCTCTGCCATACTGCTCTACTGTTAATAAGTTAATTAGTTAATAAGTTATCTCTATTCATCCCATCACCATCCCTTTGTCCAGCTTTAGATCCGTTTTTCTGCTATAATTTAGAAGATATTTTCTCAGATATCAACATTTTCAGACTATGTAGATAACAATCATTTATAATATGGAATTTCCAGAAAGTTTCATATGCCCAAAGTATTGCCATAATACAGTAGAGACCAAGGTGAATTATTCATTGTTGTAAAAATGTGATTGGAGGCTTATCTCCATAGGCTTAAAACTGAGTTTTAAACTTCCATCCCATAGTCCTCTGAGAATACCTCATTTCCTTGGATTCTGCTGACCCTGGATTGATTTGGGGAAATGGAGTAAGGGAGGGGATGAAGGTAATATTTCACATATTATCCTGGTGATTCTATAAGGCAGTGAAGGACTGACTTTTTTTCCAAACAAACTGAACACAGCAAGAGTGAAGTCATGTTATAGGTCTAGGAAAGTTGAGTACATAATTGTTCAGAACAACCGTAAAAATAAAACCTGAGACCCATGTCTCATGTTTTCTATGCCAATTCTTTTTTTTTAATGTTCCATTTCACCCTTACTGAAAAGTCAGGCTAGGCTCTATTGCCTTTCCAAGGCTGACTAGACAGGGAGGTCAAGCTTATGTGTATTTGCCTCACTTTCTTTCAAGAGAAAGATCCCCTATGGCAGTGTCAACAAACATCAGCTGTAAAAGGTCAGATGTAAATATTTTAGGCTTTGCCAGCCATATGGTCTCTATAACAACTACTCACCTCTATCATTGTAACACAAAAGCAACCACAGATAATATGTGAACAAATGAGCATGGATGTGTTCCAATAAAACTTTATTTATGGTCACTGAAATTTCAGTTTTGTATATTTCTCACATGTCAAGAAGGATTTTTTTTTTCCTCAACTGTTTAAAAATGTAAAAATCATTCTTGTGGGCTATACCAAAAAAGAGATTGCGAGCCAGATTTTGAACCACTAGCCACAGTTTGCTCACCCCTGCCCTTGGGAAATAAATAGTAAAATACAAGGAAGACTATAGGTGTTTAAACATGAAGAGACAAAATACGATACCTGAAGGACAGATGATTGAAATGTCGTCAGGGAAATGACTGACAACTTTGCATATATGGAGATGCCCTGACCCTTGATTCTATTTTAGGTAATCTTGGTTGGTATTTGGTCAAATTCCAGATTGGTTATTTTGATTTACTCTCTTAAGATTTGTGAAAGACAGGTTTTAACTGGCCTTAGAGAAGAAAGGCAGAAATAAAAAGAGAGCATGTGACTTAGAGTTTACCATAAGGTATGCAGCTCCAATAGACCATTTTATTAGGAATGGCAGCTGGTGGTTTTTATTATTGGTGAATCATTGTGAAATCTGTCTGAGGCAGGGAGGAAACAGCTAAGTGTATTCTTTAGCAGAAACTAGTTCATGACATTGTAAAGCTCTCACAGAATATGTTTTCTACTGTGTTGAAAGAGCCCATAAAAATCTCTATTTTAATGACATAAAAACTATACTGATAAAATTTAAATTGAAAAATCTTGTAAACTCAAAACCATAAAGGACCTTTTTAAAAAATAGTATGAATGATTTACATGCAGTTGAATACAGCTTTTCTTGCTCTGTAGGTCAGCTTACTGATAGCAGTTGCATAGATGGTAGTGTACTTATTATAACAAAGGAGCATCAATTTTATGATAATGATAATACAGTTACCTTTTTTTTGAGCTGCTGCTTCTACCTACTGCTACCTAATATACATTATCTCATTTATTCCTACAACAACCCTGCAAGATGGTATTACTCCCCTATTGAAGATGAAATTGAGGCCAGGCCACACACACACGAAGTAGCAGGGCCAAATCTTTGTCTCCCTAACACAAAAATTAATGCTGTTTCCACTGCACCATTACCATGATGAGAAATGGTGTCCAAAAAGAACAGAATTTAGAAAAACTATCCTCAACTCTGCTGTTGACTATTATTATTTCATATTAGTTTTACTCTGTAGTAGAATGATTTCAGCCCCTTAAAACCTTCAGAAATCAAACCAATTGTATCTTTTAACATTTGTGTTTTGTGTGTCCATTTATTGCTTGCGGCTCTTAGGCAGGCTGCAGCCTTGAACTATTCACTGTCTGAACTTGCCCTCAAAGAATTCTTCTCCCACCCTACCTCTATCAAGTGACAGCCAATGAAAAACCCACAGGCTCGGCAGCTGCAGCTCTGGAAAGCTTCCATCAAAACCCTCATTCCCACATCCCCTTTGAAAATCACATTTCCTAGAGCTTGCTGTTATCTTGAAGGTTGTGACTAATGCTTGTAACGTTGTAAAACTTCCACTGCAAAACCCTGTCTGCAGACCAGGATTCCTTAACTTGAGCTCTGTGTTAACTTTTCCACACCAAGACACGTACTGCCCCTCAACTGCTAGACCCTAAATTTTTACCCAGTAATCTAGAGAGCAACTATTAGGATGAGAATATTTCAGATATTCAGTAGGAAAATTGGAAAGCTTAATGAATTTCCAATAGTGCCTCTGTGTACCAAGAATATGAGGTGATTTAACCCTCTTCTTCTTACCCCTCTCAACTTTATTCTTTCTATGAATTGTGTTCAGGATTCAGATGTCCAGTATACATGTCTCAGAGCAAGCAATTTCATTTTCTCTGAATGTGGCAATATAGTACAAAAGTAGCTGTTTTTTGTATGACTGAATGAAACCAAAATCCAGTTTTTAGCAGTCTTTTCATATGTGAATCGTGTTATTTAATCCAGATTTCTTTGAAACTACAACCAGACATAGAGTGTTGATATTCGGTTGAAGAAATATGGTTGCTGTTATTCACCCTGCCATGCTTTATTTTGCTTACATTAATAACGTACTAATACACTTAAGAAAAAGTGTATTTTCATCATCATCCACTGAAATTGGCAAGACTGGCTGCTGGTGATTACAGACACAAGACTCCATCAGGAGATAATTTCCTTATCTGTGTGTATCACAACATTGATTTTTGTAGACTGTCCCACTAGTATGTCAAGGAAATAAAGGGGGGAAAAAAAGCTGCAGCCAGGAGACAAATATGTGCTAATGTACCACTTACTGTCTGGAGAAAATCTATGCTCATGGCAGCAATAATAAGTTATTTGGTCTGTATTTATTTAAAATGTGCAAGCTACAGAATGTGAGCATTCTGATTGTACCCAGACATAATGGAAAGAATTTACTAGCATTTTAACACTAGCTTTTGTTAGGAATGTACCTTTTAAATCAACATTGGATAAAAGGTTGTCATTTAGTTTCAGAACCCTAAAAGGTTCTTTCTGTTGTCTGAATAAAGGAAAAAATGATTGAGAGCCTCAAATACCATCTGAATTGGCTAGTCTTGGTCATTTAAGTATATTTCCTTATCAGTCAAACTAAGCAGACATGTTGTTTTAAATTTAACAAAAAATATTGACTAGTAAGTCAGTTCAGATTTATGGTGGATAAACCCTTATAAATTCAAAACCAGCTTTCTTGAAGTTATGCTGATCAAGAATATCAGTGTCAGTTTTCCTAATGGGAAGGAGTGCCATGCTTTACAAGCCAAGACTTTCTGTTAAATAAGCAGCCTCAGGAGAATGTCCATACTCATCAGTGTGTGTGTGTGTGTGTGTGTGTGTGTGTGTGTGTGTGTGTATTTGTCTGAGGTGGGTTTTTTCACCCTAGACTAGAATATCTAAATGACTGTAGTTTTCTACTTTCTGGTTTTAATATTTTGACTATTAATTATTTAAATTATGTATATATATACACACATGCATACATACATACAGTGGAATATTATTTATCCATAAAAAATAAAGAATGAAATAATACCATTTGCAACAACATGAATGGATCTAGAGATTAAAGTGAGGCAGACAGAGAAAGACAAATATTGTATAATATCATTTATATATGAAATGTTTTAAATGATGCAGATTAGTAAGATTATGCTCAAATTCCTTCCAGCTAAGCTTCATCAGTATGTGAACTGAGAAATTCCAGATGCACAAGCTGGATTTAGAAAAGGCCGAGGAACCAGAGATCAAATTGCCAATATCTGCTGGATCATCAAAAAAGCAAGAGAATTGCAAAAAATACCAAATCTACTTTTGCTTCATTGACTACACTAAAGCCTTTGACTGTGTGGTTCACAACAAACTGTGGATAATTCTTAAAGCGATGGGAATAGCAGACCACATTACCTGCCTCCTAAGAAATCTGTGTGCAAGTCAAGAAGCAACAGTTAGAACCAGACATGGAACAATTGATTGGTTCAAAATTGGGAAAGGAGTACGTCAAGTCTGTACATTGTCACCCTGCTTGTTTAACTTATATGCAGAGTGCATCATGTGAAATGCTAGGCTGAATGACTCACAAGCTGGAATAAGATGCCAGGAAAAATATCAACAATCTCAGATATGCAGATAATGCCACTTTAATGGCAGAAAGTGAAAAGAAACTAAAGAGCCTCTTGATGAAGGTAAAAGAGGAAAGTGAAAAAGGTGTCTTAAAACTCAACATTCAAAAATCAAAGATCATGGCATCCGATCCAATCACTTCATGACAAATAAATGGTGAGAAAGAGAAAGCAGTGACAGATTTTATTTTCTTGGGCTCCAGAATCACTGCAGAGAGTGAGTACAGCCATGAAATTAATACACTTGCTCCTTGGAAAGAAAGCTACAACAAACCGAGACAGCATATTAAAAAATAGACTCATCATTTTGCAGACAAAAGTCTGTATCGTCAAAGCTATGATTTATCCAGTAGTTGTGTACAGATGTGAGAGTTGGACCATAAAGAAGTCTGAGCACCAAAGAATTGATGCTTTCGATCTGTGGTGCTGGAGAAGATTCCTGAGAGTCCTTTGGACTGCAAGGAGATCAAACCAAGCTATCCTAAAGGAAATCCACCCTGAATATTCATTGGAAGGGCTGATGCTGAAGCTGAAGCTCCAATACTTGGGCCATCTGAGGTGAAGAGGCAACTCACTGAAAAAGACCCTGATGCTGGGAAAGACTGAAGGCAAAAGGAGACGGGAACGTCAGAGGATCAGGTGCTTGGATGGCACCACTGACTCAATGGACATGAGTTTGAACAAACTCTGGGAGAAATGTTTGTTTATACCTGTAGCATAAAAATCTGTGCATCAAGATTTGACGAATTCTTGGAAAGCATTGTCTACCTCCTCGTGGTTATGGAAGCATTTTCCCTGCGAAAAGTTACTGAGATGCTTGAAGAAGTGGTTGTCGGTTGGCGAGAGGCCAGGTGGACATGGCAGATGAGGCAAAATTTCGTAGCCCTATTTGCTCAACTTTTGAAGTGTTGGTTGTGCAACGTACAGCAGGGTGTTGTCATGGAGACTAGTTGGGCCCATTACATTGATCATTGCTGGCTACAAGCTTTGCAGTTTTCAATGCATCTCATCGATTTGCCAAGCATACTTCTCAGATGTAATGGTTTTGCCAAGATTCAGAAAGCTGTAGTGGATCAGACAGGCAGCAGACCACCAGACAGTGACCATGACCTTTTTTGGGTACAAGTTTGGCTTTGGGAAGTGCTTTGGAGCTTCTTGGTCCAACCACTGAGGTGGTCATAAATGACTGTCACATAAAATCCACTTTTTGTCCCACGTCACAGTCCGATCGAGAAATTGTTCATTGTTGTTGCATGGAATAAGAGAAGATGAGACTTCAAAATGATGATTTTTCTGATTTGTGGTCAGCTCACGAGGCACCCACTTATCAAGTTTTTTCACTTTTCCAGTTTGTTTCAAATGCAAAATGACTGTAGAGTGGTATACATTGAGTTTGTCAGCAATTTCTCACGTAATTGTAAGAGGATCAATTTCAATGATCCTCTCAGTTGGTCACAGTCAACTTCCAATGGCTGGCCACAACACTCCTATTTTCAGGGCTCTCGTTTCCTTTGCAAAACTTCTTGAACCACCACTGCACTGTATATTCGTTAGCAGTTCCTGGGCTAGATGGGTTGTTGATGTTGTGAGTTGTCTCCACTGTTTTATGACCCATTTTGAAATTGAATTTAAAAATTGCTATAATTTGCTTTTTGTCTAACATCGTTTCCATAGTCTAAAATAAATATAAAATAAACAGCAAGTAATAAGTCATTAACAAAAAAAGATAAAGCGAGAGAATGTTCATTAAAATGATGTAAACACAACCACATTTAAGAATGTACTCCAATGTCAAATGCTGAGCTCAACGATGCAAAACCGTGATTACTCTGCACCAGCCTAATAACATCCATGGGGAAGAGTAGCATTCTAGCGGAGAGGCCTGATAGTCACACCTTAACCGAGTGATCAAAATTACATTCACCAGTAGTAGAACAGACTGACATCATGTGCCTCTTGATGGTTATGCATTGAGAAAGACACCTGTGATATCCTTGCCCCACAAAATGCATAATTAATGTTAAAGAAATATCAGACAAACGCAAAGTGAAAGATACTCTTCAAAAGTGTCAGTGTCCTGAAACACAAAGAAAAGCTGAGGAGCTATTTCAGGTTAAAGAAAACCAAAGAGAAAGGAATATTTACATGTATGTTTGATCCCGGTTTGGATCCTGGGCTAGGAAAAAAGTTGCATTATCAAGATAGGTGGTAAAATTCAAATTAGCTCTGTGAATTAAATAATAATAACATGAATGTGTAAGTCTCTGTATTTTTATTGTACTGTCATAAACTGAGTGATTACCTTTGTTCTTAGGAAATATATATTGAAATATTTAGTGGCAAAAGGACATGATATCAGCAACTCAGATGGCTTAGGAAAACAATGTATATATGGAAAGAGAGAATAAATTACACAAGAAGCAGATTTTTACCACTTGGTGAATCTGGATAGAACATGGAAGAGTTTTTTATGCTACTCTTGCAACTTCTCTCTTAAGTTTGAAGTTCATTCAAAATGCTAAAACAAAGCCGCTACACACATATGCATACACACAGGCACAGAGAGTTAGTTGTCTTCACTTTAAATAAAGGTAATTCAAAATATGGAAATCTGAAATTCATACTGAAAGATGAGCTGAGGAATATAAAATTTTTTCTCCCAACAAATTTGCTACAGAAATCATTTAATAATTTTTCTGTTAAAATTATAAGATTTTTAAAAATGTAATGAATATAGGCAATTTCCCAAACCCCATCTGTAAAGAGACGTATAGCTGTATTTCTTTTAGCTCTTTTCCAGTAAGAGCTGCTGTATCTGGCTGGCTTGCTTTGCGAAGCTCCTCACAGCATAGAGTTGGTTCTGTATTTGCGCTTAAATGCTTTTGAAGAAAATGAGGGTGATTGATAACTTGCTCCAAAATACAGATTGAGGCTTTTGCAGTGCTAAGGCTGTACTTCAGATTTCTCTTTTCTGATTACCTGAGTAATTTTTTTCAGGTCATTTGAATCCATGCCTTAAGAGAGCTGCTTTTTCCACTAACTAGCTCTGAACTTCTTGAGTTTTCCCTTTTTTCTTCTTCTCATTAAAATATAACTGTTACAGAAATAATAAGAATAGCAATGAGATAACACATCTATTATTTGAAGGCTATCCTAAAAATATTGCTTTACTAATCACAAAAAAAAGTAAGATATTGTTATCCAAAAACCAATTCCTCTTTTTTTTTTAACTTATTTTCTGTTCATAGAGAATTGAGTTAGGATGTAGCAGCAAGCAAAAACTCATCAGTCAAATGTATTTTCTTATAAACAGTTTGATTTAATTTATAAATTAACATTGTCATAGCAAAAAATTGGAAATAACTTAAATGTACTTTGATAAGGATGTTTAATATTGGTGGAATACAATAAACAAAGACTGGGAAGGTCTTTGTGTATTGATTTGGAAAGATCTCCAGAGTATAATGTTAAGTCCAAAAAGAACAGATAGAGGAGTGTATATTGAATGCTACCATTTGCATATAATAAAAGGAAAGAATATGTATATGTGTATATATATATACAGTATATATGTTTGTCTGCATATGAATGAAATGTCTCTGAAAAGATACATACATACAAAACTGTTTGTGTAAGGAAATGAGAATTTGATGTTAGGGAACAAGTTCATTAATTTCAGCATTAATGCGTGCCCAGTCGCTCAGTTGTGTCCAACTCTTTGCAACCACATGGACTGGGGCCTGCAAGGCTCCTCTGTCCATGGAATTTTCCAGTCAAGAATATTGGAATGGGTTGCCATTTCCTCCTCCAGGGGAACTTCCTGACTCAGAGATCAAACCCATGTCTTCTGCATCTCCTGCATTGGCAGGTGAATTCTTTAGCACTGAGCCACCTAGGAAGCCGAACAGCATTAATGAGAGAAAAGTGAAAGTGTTAGTCACTCAGTCATGTCCAACTTTTTGCAACCCCATGGACTGGGGCCCTCCAGGCTCCTCTGTCCATGGAATTCTCCAGGCAAGAATACTGGAGTGGGTTGCCATGCTCTTCTCCAGGGTATCTTACTGACCCAGGGATCGAACTGGGTCTCCTGCATTGCAGGCAAATTCTTTACTGTCTGAGTCACCAGGGAAGCCCTATAGCATTAATAGATGTTCCTAAATATAATACTTATAGAAGAAAATAAGAAGTGGTACTTTTCACCTCTATTTTATTGTTGTGAAAATTGCTGTCTTAAAATGATAATTTATCAAAAATGTCCTGCTCTTTCACTATAATGATGTAAATCATTATGCTTTTTGTCTGATTCAGTTATTCCAATTCATGTATTAACTTGATCACAAAAAAAGACTGATCAGTTTTTGTTTCTTAAGTGTTTTTG
This sequence comes from Antilocapra americana, assembly GCA_007570785.1. Classification (NCBI taxonomy): domain Eukaryota; kingdom Metazoa; phylum Chordata; class Mammalia; order Artiodactyla; family Antilocapridae; genus Antilocapra; species Antilocapra americana. The sequence continues at coordinate 9,435,286 of ML664163.1, read as the reverse complement.
GTCACAGGAGTACATCCCATGAATGAACACAAGACTCATAGGAATATTAAGAGCTGATTCAAGTGGGATTCTACCAAAATACCAATTTGGTTTAACACCCCAAGGGAAGTATACGGTAAAATTTATTTCAAATTAGTGTAAGGTTAGTGTAAGTAAATCAGAGAAGCCAGAGACCAAATAAGACCTAGAAATTTTTTTTAGAAATCCAGAAGACTCTAGAAGAACATCCTCTCTGGAGTTGATATTTTAATATATCACCAATTTTTTTTCAACCAAGATCTCATGCTTCCCTTAAACAGGATATTAAGTGGCACATACTAATTTTTTCCCTAATGGTTCTCTTTGTAGTTAAAAGCTTTCTTTATCAGTCCACCTGCATTTTATAAGTGGATAAATACAATTATTCCAAGCTGTCTGAATACTTTTTTTGTCTGTGTCTGCCAAAATCAGTGAGAAGTAAAACCTAAGAAGGTCTCTGAAATAGGTAGCCATCTGTTACCACTTACAACATAGAAACAAAGAGAAACTCTTCTCTTGTGGCTTATTTGCATACTTCATGGTTCTCCTGTTGTAACTCCCTCTTCAAAAAAAAAAACAAAAATCATTATTGTTCAAATAAAGACTACTCATCTAGACCATCAGTGGTATATCATAAAGCTTTTTCCACTGAAAATTATTTGTATAGTTCCAGTTAATAATGCTGCATTTTAATAGGGAAGACTACACAGATTTGACAGTGGTTTTAGAAACAACTTAGGTAACATCAAGAAACATCTGTGCATTGTACAGCAGCCTGAGTAACTAAGCAGTGATTTGTGCAGCCTTCTCTGCATCTGCTCTTTCCTCTCTTCCTTTTTCAGCACGTCCAGATGATTAATAAACTGAACTCTCTGTATATGCATTCTGACAACCATGGGGACTTGTGAGGGTTGAGAGTACACACACCACCCTGTGTTATCATGAAACACCTCATTGGATGCCCTATACCAGGGCACTGTGGCCTTTGGAGAGGCTGGTGGTGGGAGCTGTGTGGCACTCTTAAGTCAGTAATTTCTCAGCTCATAGTCAGTGGCTGGGTCAATGTCCTCTTCAGTGTGAGTAAATCAGAGAAGCCAGAGACCAAATAAAGCCTAGAAAATTTTTAGGATTGTACATTTAAAGAACTGATTCTTTTAACTTTGGGAAGAGAGTATAGTCTCATCTTGAGTAGTACAGTCTCATTATATTAAAATATAAAAGATGGTTTTAACAGCCATTTTGTTCATTCCGTGAGTTCTGCTGACAGACCTGTCCTAAAGCATGTCTCTACTGCCAGATCCCAAGTTTCACGGTACCAAAGTTGACTCTGTATGACTTGTTACATTTTCCATAGACTCTTGGATGTAATCACAGAAGGATGATTGCCAAGCTTTTATTTCAACTCAGATATGACTAAACGCAAGAAATCACTTACTGACACCTTTATTCTGTCTGCCCCTCCCTAAATCACCATTTTGGGAAAATGTTATAAGATCTACAAAATGTGCTGCCTATGTTCCAAGTTAATTTTGAGAATGACTTTTTATGTCTGGTTTATAATCTCTTTAGAAAAGCAGAATTATGATGGAAACACTGTGAACATCCTAGGCTGTAACAAATGAGCTGTTCTTAAAGATAAATGTAACTCCATGTCTATGAAGCTAAATATTTACTTTCCAGATGATTTAATGTATCTTTGTTCCTTTCCACACTGAGTTTTCTCTTTTTGTGTGCATCCCTTCATTTCCAAGCTACTTTTTTGTAACTCTGTTATATCAGTGTTTTGTGATGTTACAAAAAAGCAAAGAGTGTGAGGTCAAATTTTCCATTACATATCTCAACAGGAATGCCAGGGAACCTAGCCAAACTAAGTCTACAAAAAATAAAAATTACAGGAAAGATGATTCATTAATCAACAATTGCCCTCCCAGAAAAATAAAATAGAATTTGTTGTATGTATTCATTTTGGGGAGTAGGGAATGAGTGCAGACAGCCAAGCTATGGGGTGAAATGGAGTATTTTATGGCTACATAGCATGGTTTTAAGTCTACTGGGGATCTTTTTAAACTATAAAATTCAGGGGAAGTATAATTCACTTTGTGCCTTGGTTTCTCTCACCTTTTCTTCTTTCGAAATGATAGTCTCTCATGTACACAGACCCCAGCTACAATTCGATTTTTAAAATAGTGGCCATGGAAGATTCAGTAGGAAGCACAGCCTGCAGCTTTTGAACTGTGAGAACATAAGCCCTTCCTTCCTCTGTTCTCTGTTCCATTGTGTTTGTCACTTCGTCCAGCGTGCGGCATGCTCAGTTGTGTCCAGCTCTTTGCAACTACATGGACTGTAGCCCACCAGACTCCTCTCTCCATGGAGTTTTCCAGGCAAGAAATAACTGGAGTGGGTTGCCATTTCCTTCTCCAGGGATCACCCAACCCAGGGATAGAATCCACATCTCTTGCATCTCCTGCATTGGCAGGTGGATTCTTTACCACCTGTGCCACCTGGGAAGTGCATTCTTTGTCCCTTCTTCCTCTAACATAGATCTCCTTCTGTGTCTTTTTTTCTCTTGCCATAAGCCCAGGATCTTGATCCTTTCCCAAAATGTTGTCAGATCAATAGAAATGCTAAACCTTTGTCTTTAAAGTTATTATCAAATATGAAAGGAGCTGAAAAGGGCAAAAATCATGACACTGAAGGAAAAAAAACTTAGTCACTGAAATCAGAAAATGCCCCCAAAACCTTGAAACAAACAGAATTATCCTGTTACAGAACTTAGTACCATAAATGTCAAACTCTATGTATAGCTTCCTTTTTTTTTTTTTGTATTCTGATAGAAAACCAGCTAGTAGCAAATGCAGTTGGCTCTGTGACCAGCCAATAATAGTTACTGTAAACTCTGTTATCTAATGTTTCATTATCCTGCCGCTAAGCACAGTCATGCAGTAAAATGATCAAAATGTTCAAACTACAGGATTCTGTGCACCTTCTGATTCATCAGAAGATGACACTAGAGTCCTGTGTCATTTTACTACTAAGTATATGTGATTTTAATTCTTTGTAAATTGGTGCTCCGTGTGTGGTTGAGACACTATTAACCAGAGTATGTAATTAATCAGAACAATTTCAACCATGTTGGATGACACTGAGTTTACTGAAGAGTTTTGTTACCTTTTATGGAGAACATGAGGAGGAAATGGAGAACAGGTTTTTCTTTTTTTTTTTTTTCTTTTTCTTTCTTTTTCTTTTGCCAAAAAGCTGATAACCTAAGTGTTATCACACCATTTCATCCTCACAAAGGGACAGCAACATGAGAAATAAACTTTCCTAAAAAGTTCCTAATAATTGAGAACTTGGGAGAAGCTGGGACAGTTCAAGAAAATAAAAGAGTTGAAGTCAAGGAACAAAGCCAAAGTTCCCAGACCTTGACAACTAGGGCAAATGTAAGAAGTCCACATTCATTGTCACAAAATGTCAAGTCTTGCATTTTTTAGAAGAAAATTGGACTGCATGACCAGACCCAAGGAATAAGGGCCTAAATACCCTGTGTTGGTCTTGACAGCCCACCAGGCAGAAAACATTTTTAGAAAAGTATTGATGGAGGCAAATATCCTAGGTCTCAGATGGAAAAGAATTATTCCCCATTCCTAAAAGGTCAAAGAAGCTTTCTTCAGGCATTCCCAACAGTCCATTCTTCATCCTCTTCTGCTTTATCTATACCACATCCTACACACACACACACACAAACACACACACACACACACACACACACACACACACACACACACACACACAGAAGATATGTGCAAAAACAACCTTCAGTCATTTTTCTTCCTTCATAAAAGATAATAATCTTTCTACCTTTGCTCTTTTCAACCATATTAAAGATTTGTTCCCTTGGTTTTAAATCTTATTTGTTCAGGTTTGTAGCAACTTAGCAATTTCCAATGATCTCCCTTTCTCATCCATACTCTCATTTCTCTATTATGACTACACATGAAGGTCAGTAGATGTTTTTATGTCACATAGACTATGGGAGGTAGTTTCCTCCCAATCCCACCTTACTCCCAGACCCCATTCCTTTCAGCCATATAACCATCCATCCATCCATCCATTTCCGTCAGTCAGTACTTTGAGACTTGGGAAATTTGCATCCCTAAAACCTACTATGATATGTTGAATTTATAAAGTCCTCTTTTTTGCTTTGCAAGGTTTTCAAAGAGAATGCGCTTTAGGACAGAGATTTGGGTTCAGTCCTGTGACCCTGAGCAAGTTATTTGCCCCTTCTATTCATTTAACAGATACTGATTATCTTCTGTGTTCCAGGCATTACATTAGGCATGATGAATGCAGTTGTTAACAGGCAGACATGGTCTTTCTTTACCTCGTTAAGTTTATACTCCAGTTGGGAAAGCCAAAGGAGAATAAGTTTTCAAATAACTATTTCAGTAATAGTAAATATAAAAAAATAAGAAACACACACGGTATTTAATTGAGTCAAAGGAGCAGCGAAAACAATTTTGTGAAATAATATTTAAGCTGAGACTCAAAGAATAGGTAGGAGTTAGCCAGATGAAGAGGCAGCATAAGAGCATCACAGGCTGAGGGCCAAGCCTCCAAAACCAGAGTCAGGAAGGAACTTGATACAAAAAAGGAATTAGAGAAAACAAGCTAGACTAGAGCCCAGTGAATGAGAAGAAAGTGGAGAGATTCAGAAGTAAAGGCGAGGGGTGGGGGCAGGAGGTATTAAAGAGGGCCTTGTAGGCACGGATGAGTGTTTGGGTCTTTTCTAATAGCAACAAGTAGGCACTGAAAGGTTTTTGTAGGGGTGGGAGGAGGATAAACATGATCATATTTATGTTTGAATCACACTGATTTTTTTTAAATCTCATCACACACTGGACTAGGGAAGTACAAGAAGGAAACCAGTGAGGCTAATGACCTTTTCCAGGTGAGCGATGATGGTGGCAGTCAATGGCAGGATCAATGGATTCAAGACAGATTTAGGAGGTGGAGTTTACCAGACTTGCTGGCTTCCTGGATTGGTGGCATTGCCGAAAACAAGGGTGTCACCGATGACTTCCAGTCTCTGACATGAGGTGCTATTTCCTGACCTGAGAGCCTAGCCTGGGGGTGGGGTGAGATGGGGGAGGTGGGCAGGAGTAGATCCCACATTCAGTTTGAGGCATGTTTGATCTAAAATGTTTGTGATTCGTCCTAATGAAGATGTTGTGCAGGTATTTAATTATAAGAACAGATTTGGAGCTCAGAAGAGATGTCTAGGCTAGAGTTGTAAATTGGATAATAGCTTATAGATGGCATTTAAAGCTATTAGTGTGGACAAGACCACTGAGAAAAAGTGCTTGTTTGTAGAAGAGGATCTGGGAAGCCTCTCTGAGCCTCAGTTGTCTCATCTGTAACATGGAAGTAAGGATATATCTGTACAAACAGGTTGAGAGGCATGCATTTAGCACATAGCCCTATGTCCAGCTCATAGTAGGCACTCAGTGTATGGTGATTGCTCTTCCCATTGTGTCTCATAAAACCTCACAGCCTCATTCTGTTTAACGCTTTAGCACTAATGAAGAGATAGTAGTGTGGAGAAGAGTGAATGAGCCAATGAGGAAATGAACCTGGATCTATAGGGATGTGCCTGCGAAAATAGAGATCATAACATTAACTTTTGTTGTTGCCTGTATGTTAGATTTCTTTTCCTAATTTTTATTTTCTAGGCAGCCCTCCCCTTGCAAACAAGCCCTTTCAATTCTCACCCTGAAAATTCATATGTCTTCATTTTTCTCAAATGGGAATTTTGTACCCAAATGACTTTTGAGGCTGCCACCAGGTTCATCATCCTGGCAGGTTCTCTTCATTGTTGCTCCTGTCACTGATGGATTTGTTAAGAAATATCTAAATGGTTTTTTAGTAACACTATTTTCAGGAAGGCCGAGCCTTTCCAATTCCAGACAGCAGCCTGGTTGTGGATGTTGGGAGACCGCAGAGCTGTAACACACTGTACATGTGGATGAGGCCATCTGAGCTTCTTGGCATTCCTAACGATGATAATGATCCCGCTTGGTGCAGGCAGACCCTCCCTGCAGCTGGTGTCCTTTCTGCGCAGCAATGAGGTCATTTGGTAGGGGAGGGGGAAAGATGGAGCTGAGGAGGGAGAATGAGAGAAGAGGAAGAAGCTGTCACATCTGTATTCTTGGTGGAAAAACAGAAACATATTTGCCACATGCTTGCCTTATTTATTAAGAAGAGGGAATGGAGAGACTAGGGGATGATGAGGAGCTGTTTCATAGGAGGTTCCCTCCGCCCCTCCTGAAGCTGCATAGTTACCAGTATTCACAGTAACAAGCGAATCAAATCTCCAGGGTACTGATAAGCCTATGAATCTAATCTCTAGAATATTTGAAATTGCTCAGCACAGGATATTACAGCAGTTTAGATCCCAGTAACTACTTTAGAGCTATATAGAAGCCTAGTTCTAGACAATCCACCTCTCCTCCCACTGCAAATGTGTCTAAAAAAGAGAAATTGAAAATCATCGTTCTTTGGCAATGTAGACAAAAGTCTCAGAACATTCTTCATCTGCTGCTCAGTGTCATCAGCAAAACCAAATAAACAGCCTTTTTGTTTTTCTTAACATAGCAGTAGTAGTCCAACTGGTGTGCCATAGGTTTATTTCTAGAACTTATCTACACAAAGACTGTGTCCCAGGGTTTGGAGTTCATGTTACAGTCTGTTGTTGCTGAGGGTTTTGTGAGGGGAGGGCTGAGCAAAAGAGGGGTCACTTAGGCATCCCAGGGAAGGATCCTGGCTTGGGCACAGCGAGCCAATCATGGTAAACTGTTTGGCCATATCTGCTCAGGGTAACAGAAGTGAGTCAGCTCCGATTGAAAATATTAAAGATGCTCTCAAGATGGGTTTGAACCCCTCAAAGGCCAGCCGGCTCTGATTAGCCTCAGTGCGTCAGCCAAGGCCTGAGACAAAGTAAGTGCTCAGTGAGTGGTGAGTGTGCCAGCGACCCAGTTTGCCCATTCCCCATGGCTCAGGAGTCCTGCTGTTAGTGACTACAAATGACCATGAGTAATTATGTGAAAGAAAAAAATATTTTCTCCTAAATGCTGGAGAAAGAGGTGGAATTATTTAGGTAAGTGTAATAGTTGATTCTCAATAGTGCTCCTGACTTGAGTTTCCAAGATATAAGAATGCTGGACTGGATGTCCAACCCTCTAGAAAGCCCCTAAAATTTCTCAAACCTAATTTCTTGGTCAGTGGGCTTCCTTCATGGCTCAGAGGTAAAGAATCCGCCTGCAGTGCAGGAGGCGCAGTAGATGTGGGTTCAATCCCTAGATCAGGAAGATGCCCTGGAGGAGGGCATGACAATCCACTCCAGTATTCCTGCCTGAAGAATGCCATGGACAGAGGAGCCTGGCAGACTACAACTCCATGGGGTCACAAAGAGTTGGACACAACTGAAGTGACTGAGCATGCATGCATGCATACAGAATGGGAATAATACTATCTCAGCCTGCCTCCTAGAGTTATTTTCAGGATTAAATCTTATTCAGAAAGTCAAACTAATAAGAACTATAGGAGGTATGGTGTTGTTATTGGCTTGTTTTGAGAATACTATAATCTTAAACATTTTTAGAAGAAAAAAAGATTTTTAGTTCCTTGAAGACAAGATTCTTCAAAAGCATATTTATAGGTGCCATTGTTGTTAACTGGTAAATCCCTCCTTAAGCTTCATTTATTTAAAAAATAATGACAGCCTTACGCCTTTTCTGGAAAGCATTTGTGACTTACCTACAAATGTCATATGTTTTAAAATCTGAAGTATAAAGTCAGTAGCTTCCTAACCCATGCTGGTTTCAAAGGTTATTAAAAATAATGGTATTTTTCAAGGTTATGAAGCTTGACTACTGACTACATACCAGTAAGTTGTCACAAATAAAACACTGCTTTTACCACATGTAAATTCTTCCCTGTAGTTTGGGCCTCTGCAGACACTGATTCAGCTACAAGTATGTCATGGGACAGTAGAATTTTGTCCTGGAAGGAGCACGGTATGTACAATTAAGAAACAGTTAATTCCTGGGTCGTTTTCTAGCAATGGCCTTAAATCATTTCACCTCTCTGAGCCTCACTTTACTCATTTGTTCACTGAGAAAACATGCAGCGACTTCACCGGGGCTTGACTACCCTCCGCACAACGCATTTGAAAAGAGGGAGGGCATTTATGCTTGTCAAAATGACAGGGTGTGCAAAAAATGATAGGGTGGAGGGAGGTATGCTGTTGGCATTTAGTGGACAGAAGTCGGTCTGCTACATTTTTATTCTACACTGAGCAAAGCGGTCTCCTGAAAGGAAGAATTGTCTCCGTACAGCACAAACATGCACTCCTAAGAAACACCGGGTCAGAGCTGTGGAGAGTAAAAGGGAAACACAGTTAATAATACCAGAACTGTCTCAGGCAGACTGGGATGTGTGGAGCACTAGCCACAGTCCATGTCCACTGTTGTTTCCATCATCCTCCTCCATTCTTGTCCCGTCCTCCTTTCAAACACGGGAATCCCAAGCTCTGCTAAGCAGCCCTCATGGAAGGAGACAGCCAAGTCTGGACCACATACCTTCTCTGTGGTCACGATTTTACCAGGAAGACTGGCAGCAGGGTTACATTTAGCTCACTTACCCATCCCTGAGCTGGGTTGTGCTTTAGTCACAGAGCCCCCCTTGTTTCTCTCCTTCTCTCATCTTCAGAGCCTTGCACATGGCCGCCACCCCAGTGTGGCAGCTGCCTGAAGCAATAGTTAGGGGGGGCAGGGGAGAAGAGAAGGAAGGGAGAGTGGAGCTGGCTGCAGAGAACCAAAGCAGCACTTTCTTACTCTACTTGGGCTACCATTTAGTCAGGGAAAACATAACCCAAGTCAGGAATCCATTCCTCTCTTTTGACATATCAGCTGAAGGCAGCCTTCAAGTCCAGGTAGGGTTTATGCTTCTTAACTCCTGAACAGAGTTCAGGACAGAGACTGGGTTTTCAGAATTTCCTGTCTAGCCCCCTGGGGTTTTTCTCCTAGTTAAGCTTACTTTCAGCTTCTTAAATTGTATCTTATTCTTTAAAGAAAATCCATTGTGCAGAATTGTATAAGGCTTGACATGATTGTCTAAACTAATTGCTTAAATATGGACAAGAACAATTGTTGAAAAGCACTTTTGTTTGTGTCTTGGAATGAAAGTTACCACAAACACAATAGTCTATTTTGAAACCTAAATGGATTGCATCTTAAAGAGAATAAAAGAGCATAGAGAAAAAACTAAGCATAGATTTGTTAGGCCAAAATTAAGTTGATGTCTACATTCAGAGGGAAAGAACTGTAGAGAGTTGCCTCTGACACAGACAGTTCTCTCTCCTCTTTTGTTTCTCTTACCTTCTCACCCTGGTGTTTAAAGTTAAGCCTTTTGGAACATATGGCTTCTGTACACTATAGGAAAGTGGCAAATATAAGCTGCAAGAGCAAACAGCGCAATCTCTTGTTTCGTTTAGTACTACTTCAGAGAAATAGCCTCCCTTTTGAGGGACAAACAGATCCAACAACGATCAGAGGATTAGGCCATTGCTTTTATAACTTTCCCATTAAACCCTAGGGTTTTCTAGAATTTGCCAAAGATAGAATGGTTAATCGGGCTTCCCTGGTGGCTCAGAGGGTAAAGAATCTGCCTGCAATATGGGAGACTGAGTTCAATCCCTGGGTTGGAAAGAACCCGGAAGACATGGCAACCCACTCCAGGATTCTTGCCTGGAGAATCCCCATGGACAGAGGAGCCTGGCCAGCTACAGTCCATGGGGTCACAAAGAGTCAGACACAACTGAGCAACTAAGAACAGCTGAATGATTAATTTGGGGAGAGCTCTTTAAAAAAAAAAAAAAATCACTGAGTGCTATAGCAGATATTAGTAAGATGTTATGGTTTTAAGAAAGATTCTTTTTATTAGTCTATTTTATACATCACTTCTAAAGAACATACAATACAGAAGAATAAGATAAGTAGTTGAGAAAATCAGTAATTGGAATATAAAACCAGAAATAAGAATGGGAAACCAAAATATATACTCTCTGGTCCTTTATGTTTGTTAGAAGTAAATCACAAATTTAGCTCTAAGCTTCTTAGTGGCCTAAGTGAAAGGGAGCATACCATTTTAATCACCCAGAGTCATCCCATGGAATAAATTTATTAAGGGCATCACAGGGCAATGTTCAGGAGTAGTGGTTTTTTATCCATTCATTCATTTATGAACATTCCTTGAGCACCTTCTAATGAATTAGGAGCTTATAAGGACAGAGCTCTCAGGCAATTTCAGAGAAAGGCATATTTTTATTAGATTTGTGTGAAGTGCTCTGTATTTAAATGTAAAATCTCTTAAAATTGATTTTAGCCATGTTTTAATGGTAAATAGAATGTTTACCTGTTTATGGATAAATCCAAATTAGATCAGATACATTTTTCATGATTTTCTTTTTTTAAGAGAAGTTTGTGTAAATTCCCCCTGTGTTCCTGGGTCTTATTAATTATCACATAAGACCTTGGAAGATGCCTCTCTGAGACTTACTTCTTGGAACATAGAGCTGGTTCCTTGTGGATTAAAGTAATCAGAGTTAGAATTTGGTCCAAAGGCAGCTCAGGAATGCCCTCCACATAACATTTTCAAATGTTCTAGGCAGCAAGATTCTTTCTTCCAAACAGTCATCTGTCTACCTTCAACATAGAGAATACACATAAGTGATATTTTATTATTCTAAATTTAATTTTAAGTTGTCACAAATCTACTTATTTCCAAGACAATTGTTGAAACCACTGAAAGCCTTTCCACAAATCAGAAATTTGAATGGATATCATTCTGTCAGCCTCAGTATTTTATATATCATGTATTTATAAATACATATTTTGTTTAATGACATTTTCATGATGTGAAATATCAAATATGTTATATATTTACACATATATATTATAAATGTATAATAAATGCAAATATATCACACAGGAAGCACACACAGTTTACCTATATACCCTTATATGATCTATAATATTATCATGACATATGTGTTCTCTGTCACGTTATTTAGGCCACCAGTAGGCATAACTTGTGGTCTGAGGTGTCAACTCCCACAGAGCTGGCCAGGATCATATGATATATACTTGTAAATAGATGAATGTGTTTAAACTTTCTTGATATATAACTGAGTATGGTACACGTATGTTGTAGTTATATACTACTCTGCAGTTTTACATGAGCAGACACTCATAGTCTAGAAATCATTCAAATATGATATAGAGCAATACCCTTCCTAATGAACAGCACTTTTAAAAGAAATTCATTTACATGTACCAAAATTGTAGAGGCTTTTGGTCCAAGGTCTGTGTGGTGGTGGTAATTATAGTTGGTAGTGATAATGTGGGTGAGTACATCTAGTTGGGTGATAGGCCTTAATGGCATGGTTCGTGCTATTGTTGTGGTTTTATTAATTGAACCTGTAAGTGAGGTAAATGAAGCCTGTCCTTCCTTTCCCTTGGCTTAGACTAGCTGATATGAGAAAAGAGGTCTGAAACATGAAATATAAAACCAAAGAAAAAGTAACATTGCAAACCAATAGATATATCAATACTGTGTTTATTTCTAATATAACCATATTTTAAAATAGCTACACTTTAAATTTTTAGAAAGGCAAATGCAAAGCACCCCACCCCGTAACAATCATGTAAGTGTATATTAGGGAAAATTTCTGCATATGAAGTGGGATAAAGTTATAAATAACTTAATATTTAATCTTATTCTTTAGATATATAAGAACCTAAAATGACTTGTAGTTATTTTTCAGGGCTTGGTTTTTTCCTCATAGAAAGGAAACTAAGTTGGAAAAGGATAAGATGACTAGAATTTTTAAAATCTGTAATGTGTAGTTTCCCTTAAATGAAATTAACTTTAGTTCAACTCTGGGATAAATGCTAAGTATAACACCATTGGAATTGGAAGTTCTCTTGCTCTCTATTTGGTTACTAGTCATTATTCCTCATTTCCATTCTTTCCAAAAACAAGGGTTTTCATGCTCTGTTGGCAGAATGTTTCCTGTGCCTTTATCTTGTACCCTCCATGTTGCTCTAGTTTGGGGCATAATTGTAAGTCATTGTATAATTCACTGCAGCAAGCCTTTCATTCCAGAAGTAGCTTGAAAAAAATCTCAGTTTCCTAGGGCTGCTGTAACGCAATATCACAAACTGGGTGTTTTATAACCATAGAAATGTGTTCTCTCAGTTCTGGAGGCTAGCAATCAAAGTGCCAGCAGGGCTGTGCTTCTTCCTCCAAAGGCTTGCGGGAAGAATCCTTCCTTGACTCTTGTGGAATCTCCTGGTTGCCAGCAATCCTTCGCATTCTTTGGGGGGTGGTGGTGGCAGCTCCAGAACCTGCTTCTGCCGTCACACGGTTGTCTTCCTTCAATGTGTGTCTGTGTCCAAATTCCCTCTTCTTATAAGAACACCAGTCATTGTATCAGGGCCCCTCCTCGTCCAATATGACCTCATCTTGTTTATATCTGGAAAGACCATGTTTCCAAATGAAGTCCGATTTACAGGTTCTCAGTGAACATGAATGGAGGGAGAAGGGGAGACACACTAATCAACCTGGTGTAGGTGGTAGGAATCTTGTTGAATTCTGTCACTCCTCTGAGCATTTACGGAATCTGCACATAAGCACTTCTACTTTCCAACCTGCAACAGAGCAGTCTTGAGCTTTCTATCCACTTGGGACATAAATAATTGTTTTCACTGTAACATCTCTTACCTGGAAACGTATACAAAGCCGCAGAAACCCTAACTAATCAGTTCTCTGGTCACTACCATGGCGTATGCTCAGTCTGTATTATTTTGTAAAATTGCCTCCAGGGGCAGGTTTTGTTCTTCAGTATTCACGTGCAACTTTCTGCTAGAAGATAGCACGCAAGTGCTTTCAGGCATTGACTCTGGCCCACATTTAACTCATTCCGAGATTCTGTACTTTGTTCTTTGTACATCTGGACACTAGGCTTACTTAAACTTGTGTAATTTTCTCCCCAAGGCATTAGCAGTGATGAGTTCCATTATACCAATTTCTTTTGCCGCTTGAGTGTCCCTAATAGTCTCAGGACTGGCCAAAGGTCACATATCTGCATGCTTTCATGTTTAACTCTATTCCTTAACCAGAGCTGCAGTTGTGCTGAGAAGGGAGTCCAGGAAGAGGTCGCAAACTCGCCCAGGCCCCCGACCCCATGTTTCTCCCCATGTTGTTTTCTTTGACTTACTTGATGGTTTTTTTAGAGATTTGATTAGTGCCTCTCTTGCTTTCCTCAAAAGTATCGATAACACTAAAAGATTCAGTTACTCATTATCCCCAACCATTGGTATGCTCGATCCCTACAGCCCATGGAAAATTGTATTTATTGTATGATTTTTGTGACCACATACTCTTCCTGGAAATTCACAGGATATATTATGTTATGGCAATCACCAACTGATGCTAGAAGAACCCTAATTTGTCTTTCATCAAATATTTGGAACACCTCATCTTTATCTTTATCTTACAGCTTCTTGGAGTTTCTTTCTGCTTATCAGAGTCACATGTTCATTGTAGAAGATGTGGAAAATACACAAAGATGCAAAGAAAAAGATCAAAATTACCCATAACCATAGCACTTAGAAATAACAATTGCTAGCATTTTGATCTGTTTGTTTTTATTTAATTTCATCTTCACTTTAATCTCTTTTACATTTTAGTCTCTTCCTTGCCCACTTCTTTAGTCCTCAAATAGTCTTGAGAGAAGGATCATTTCCATGATTATCCCAAAAATCTAGAAGGAATAGTTATGTAACTTGAGAAAATTTTAGCCTTAACCATTTCAGAATGTTCTCAACATTATATACATTCTTGCTTGTTTTATGTTAAATTATTTGAGCCTTCCACAACATGATTCTAGAGTTTTCATGACTACACCCAAGGAGTCTACAGATGCTCTGTGTAGTCCTCTCATTTTTCTGGTATAGGATAGATTGTATCATAGCCAACTCGTGTGTAGAGTCCTGGCTTAGATTTAGGCCTCTGTTATAAACCGAACTGTGCTTCCCTCCCCAGACTTGAACCCCTACCCTCTCCCTGAATGTAATGATATTAGGAGGTAGGACCTTTGGAAGGTGATACAGATTAGATGAGGTTATAAGGGCAGAGCCCTCATAAATAAGATTAGTGCCCTTGAAAGAATCATGAGGCATTGCTTCCTCTGTCTGCTCTTCACTGCGGAAAGATATGAAAAGGTAGCAATCTACAATCCAGGCAGGAGCCCTTACCAGGACATGACCATGCTGACACCCCAGTCTTGGACTTGCAGCCTTTAGAACTGTGAGAAATAAGATTCTGTTGTTTATAAGCTACTCAGTCTATGGTATTCTATTCAAGCGGTCTAAACTCAGACAGTATTCAAGAAAGGGATTCCTGACTAACCTGGTTGTAGATATAAGAAGATTCATACTTGAGAAAGGTAGTATGTAGAACCAGATACATGATAGTGTCAGCTGTGATGGACCAAGATCTTAAGGTGGGGTTTGAAGAGAAAAGGCAGGGAATAGAGAGGAAAGCCATTTAGGCGCATCTTAAATGAAAAATGTTAGGGTACCAAGAATTATTACTGGCTGAAAGTGTGACATGACTGGTTACTGTGGTGAGTCTCAGTGCAGTCTTTCTGCAGGAAAGTAAGCAGGCAGTGAGATGTTACTTTAAGGAAAGATGACGTGATCTCTAGTTCTGAGTTTCTTGTCCAGCCTTAGATTTGTCAGTTTCAGATATTCATTACATCATCAGGGAAAAAGGCCAGTAAAAGCCCAGACCTCTCACGCTGTAGAATCTGCTTATAAATTGGAATGGACAGAGTCGCTGTGTTTTTTCCAAACTCTGAAACATTACATGTTCTTGGGTATTACTGAAATGCATTTTGTGTTCTGCATCTTATTAAAGTGTTCATGCTATGTCCCTGTAAAAGTCCGCTGGTCTTCTGCAAGTCGGGAGCATGCCTTTGGTAATCTGTTACCAGTTAGCTCCACTAGGTAAAACTGTGGGACAGGCCCCATGTGGGACAGTTGGCTTCCTGCAGAGCAGCTTCCTCTTCCCTGGCTGGTTCAGAAATGCATATATCAGATCACAGAGGGCAGAGGTGTGAGCATGGCCAGCTCAGCATAATCTCCCTCCTACTGGAAAAATCATTTGCAGCCCAAGTTCTGACAGGAGTTACTGACCTCAGCCTTGTTTAGAATTACGACTGTGAGCAGTATGCCTAGCCAATTTATGAACTCCTCGAAGATCCTGATGACCTTTCACCCAGCTGACCATCTGAATTTTCCTGTACTGTGAGAGATCCTGATACAAACAGCATGTCTGGGGTAGCCAGCTCCCTGCAGGGTGCTGTGATAAGCCATCTGCATGCGCTCCCTCACTCACACCTCAGAGTAATCCCATGCAATGTACTATTTTTATTCTCCTTTCGGGGGTGAGAAAAGTGTGGCTGGAAGAAGTTACCTGACTTTCCTGGGCTGCAGATCCTCTGACTGGCACAGTTAGGACACCAGCCTAGGTCTTACCTGACCCCAGTACCCATGCTGTTACCGCCACACTCTGCTTTCTCTCAGGGCACCAGGATTTTAGAAGACTATGATAAGCCCCTTCCTATGGAATGAAACTTTCCACAATCTGATGCTTATAAGTTGGTATGGGTTTTAAGTTATAATTTCTTGAAATGAAAAAATGAGGTCACCTCAGCAGGCAGACTAAAGAAAAAATTTGACTAAGAGTCAAGTGAGGCAGATGTCTGATCTTGGATGCCTCTACACATCTCCCATTAGTGAGCTCCTCTCTATCCCAGCAGCTTGAGATACTCACATCCCAGACCTAAAGCTTTGGTCAGCTTTAGTTCCTCAAACTTCTAGCTCAAACACGAACTCTCAGTGTTTGAGAGTTCAAGTCCACTCAATGGACGAGTTCAAGTCTCTCCACTTCGTCTCTACCCAGCGCCTCGGTGCCAACTCCATTCACTTCATGCCCTCAAACCCAGAGGTGTCGAGGCATCAGTAAGACCAATTTCTCCCTCCTGTTGCCTTCATAGCAGAGTTCAGAGGCTTTTTAGAGAAGAGGAAAGCTGTAAAACCTCCAGTGTTAGAACACAGAGTTAAGGCCCAACTTCTCTGGAATCACAGTTTCCTCTGTGAAGTTTAACTTAAAGTTCAGTCATTGAATCATGTGTCTAGTATTCTGGAGCCCTGTTCTTCCTAATCTTCTGAACTTCACTCTCACTTGAGTGGAAAGGGGCAGCTTGGATAACACCCAGGAGGAATTTGGTGCAAGTTCAGGAAAATGTCCTTGGTAACATGCATCTCTGAAACAGTGTATTTCTTTTGAGATTTTGTAGACAAATGTGAAATGAAGCAGTCTTTAGGGTAATTTCTCTTACCTAGTCAGCAGTACAAAGTAAGGCTTACAGTTTTGTGGTTTTTCTTTTAAAAAGGACAGACTGACTCATTTCACTATTGACACAGTAAAGTACTCAGAGTTGAAGAGCCTCACTAGATAATCTGAGTTTCTCTTGTCCTGCTTCTGAGAAATTATCATTTTAAAAGCAAAATACCTCTTTTTATTTTCTAAAAGAGCTTTATAAATCACTGCCATTTGAATCTATAAAGGGGGTGTTGGGGTCATTTTCTGCTGAGACTAACATGTCACTAAAGCAGGACTTTTGATATATTAAAAAAGATTTAAAGCAAAACAGTTTAGATTTTAATCATATTTGTAGAGTTTCTAAAGTCTTGGTTTCACATCCTTTTTGAGGCACTGGAAAACACTTCATCATTTGTTCTTAGCCTTGGCCTCCTTTAACCCTCATCTCCCTATCGCTTTCATCTGCTTCTTCAGTTCTGGCCTTTCTTCCTTCCATTCAGGAAATATTTTTTCAGCACCTGTTTTGTAAATAACAGTATTCAATGGCCTGAGGAGGTGAGGAAATAAAGACAAAGACCATGTCCTCCAAGGACATGGGATGTAGTTCAAAGTTGCAAGTTTAAATGACTACAGGAGACAAGAAGGTCTGTAAGATCAGGAAGGGGCCCGGCGCAGGTCAGAGGCATGATTCGGACCCTACCAAGGTGGAAAGGACGCATCACTCTGAAGGGACCATCATTACTCCAGTCAGCAGCTCCAGCTGATTGGGGTCATCCTAGAATGCCAGCCCAGCATTGTCAGAGCTTCTGATTTGTCAAGAGAAGTCACAAAATCAAATTTTTATGATATGCCATCTCCTGATGTTTAAAAAATTCTGGCAACTAATTCAGATTTTTCAAAAATATTGTGTGGGCCAAAGAAAACATGTTGATGGGCTGAATTCAACCCATGGGCCTCCAGGTTGGGGAATTCTGGTCTGGTTAGTGAGGTAAATCATACACGTATGAAATCATTAAAATGTGGCTACTATGACTAAACCCTAATGAGTGACACAGACAGTTCCTGCTGGAGAAGTTCAGAGAAAGGAGAAGGACCAAGGAGAGGGGAGAAAGATGGGCCCCAGGGGCTGTATCAGGCAGGTAAGGGGTGTGAGGAAACTGCACGGTGTGTGTGAAGAATGTGGAGACCCACTGAGACCGTGTGGTGGTGGGAGGCCTCCAGTGCCAGGCTAAGGAGGGTCCCGGGGAGCCACTGAGGATTTGTTGATCTGCGATTTTAGAAAATGAAAGCCGTCGGTGAGTAAGGGGTGAAGTAGCACGCAAGGAGAAGCCGTCAGCGGACTCTTGCCATCGTGCTTTCCTGTCTTCCACACCGCTTCCTCTTCCGCCTCTCTGCACACATCCCCAGGCTGTCCACCTAACGCACTTCTAAAAGAAGGAGCCACCCTCTAGCAAGATAGCTTTAAGTATGCCAGTGCCCTAAACCAGAACAGGAAAATGAAATCAGACCAAGTTAGAATGGCACCCCCACCAAGGAAAAAAAGACAAACTCTAGCCACTGTCTCTCCCTAAGGGGGTAGGGGGAGGAAACGCAGTTTAAAAAAGAAATGGGGCACCTCTTTGAGACACAGATCTGTGTAATAAGCAAGACCTACGTGGCTCTAAAATGGGCCCGGGAAGGTGCAGACCTGCGTTCTCATTAGGTATACTAGCTGGTCAGGACTAGCTCAGCAATAGCCACAGTCAGAAACCACCTAACATTTATTAGCAAGATTTTTTTACTTAAGTGACCAATAGATGTGCACATGGAATACAGAAAGGTGCCATTAGAAAGGGGCAGGGCACACATTTTTTGATGTTACAATATATAGCAGTATTGCAGATAATCCTAAAGTACCAAAGATGAGTCATCGCTAAGTACAGAGTATGTGTGAGGTGACGGGCTCTTCCTGTACATCAGTGGACCATTCCCTGTGCCCCACCTCGGCCCCTCGGCGTTGGTTAGCTCAGATGGGGCCAACATCTTCATAGCTGGTTCAGGACCCTACACAATTTTGCTTAGCGATTGGGATCTAAATGTCTGGTTGATGTAGGCAGTTGTTGGTTATTCCAGATTGGATCATGCATGGTATTGATTTTCTGAGGCTCTTATTTTACTTATCCTTATTCTTTCTGCTTTTCTTCACTTTAACCATCCCGTTTGCCTCCCTAATGATCATTAGTGATCTGAAACAGTCCACCACGCCCTGTGTAAAACTGTCTTCTTTTAATACAGAGGATTTAATACTTACCAGTATTAGCATCCATTCCTCCCCCACTTGCCTTCTGGGCCACTATATGCATTACAGTCAATCCCTCACAGAGTCACACCAGCCCCTCCAAGCTTAAAAATGCTCCTACCTCTTCCTAGGGCTTCCCAGGTGGCACTAGTGATAAAGAATCCACCTGCAATTCAGGAGACACCAGAGACAAGGGTTCAATTCCTGGATCAAGAAAATCTCCTGGAGTAGGAAATGACAACCCACTCCAGTATTCTTGCCTGGAGAATCCCATGGACCGAGGAGCCTGGCAGTCTACAGTCCATGGGTTCATAAGAGTCAGATACAACTTAGCAACTGGATCATCATAATTCAAAGAATGATGGCTTTAATTTTCTCTGGACGAATTTGAGGTGGCGGGGGATGTATACACATACATACATATAGTTTTATTTTTTAAGCAATTTCATAAGCCAAATTTAAAAACTCTTGAGCTTCTACTGTACCCTGAACAACTAGCAACTAATGTGCAAAGATGAATACTTTCTTGTCCAGAGTTTGACAGTCTTCAGAAGCTATTTTAAGGATCATTTTAATTTGGGGACTTTACTTCTCATTTTAAAGTACTTGATCAGGTAGTTTTTGTTTTCTAGTTTACACAGTCATAAGAAAAGTCAATCTGCAAAAAATCTCATTGAAACTCTGGGCTTTGGGGCACAGTGGGAAAAGTAATATTTAAAAGCATCTCTTCCCTTCTGCCTGTAAAGAGGGTTCCAGTTGAAGAGAGAAACTGGTCTGTCCTGTTGTTTGCAGTATGGAGATGAAACCTAATCAGATGTTAAAATCTCTCCACATGTCCCCCCCTCAATACTGTCAATCATAACCATTTCTGGTACTGAATGCTCACACCAAAGACTGGAAAAATTGCTTCTAGTCCTCCTCTCAAACTCAACTTCTGGACCTTCTATAATCAGGTGGTATAGCCTTTGGTTTTGTCGTTGTTGTTATTTGTTTTTTTGTTTTGTTGGGGTTTCATTTTAGTATTTCTGATGTCAGAGATCCCAGAAGAATGGAATTTTATTTTATTATTTAAAAAAATTATTTTTTAGAAAGGGAGATTTCGAAAATGGGTTTCAGTCTGCTTTAAACCTTCTAGGGCTCTTTTCTTCTGGAGTTACAGGGTTTTCTTCTGAGAATGTATTTGCAATGTAGTGGACTGGGAAGACAGAGGATATACCAAAGTAAACATTATGTGAGCTTCTGCTTTGCAGTTTACTTACTGAGTAGATAAAACCTCAGACTATTTCCTGTATATCTTAGGGAACAAATTTGTCACCAGCTCCCCAGACCCACTGCCTGTCTTTTTTCAACTACTCACCCATCTGACCACCCCCCACACACACACACCCCCGACACACACGTTTTTCTTTTTAACATTAAAGCCCCTCCAGAGGCGACTTTAACATTAGAGCCGCTCCACTGGTAAAAGCCAGTTTTCATTCTTTATGTTTTGACACATACAGCCCAGTATTAAATGCAGAGAACTGACTTAAAGACCCCTTGGTTCTCTAGGGGACAGAAGGCCCTGAAATGGAGGGAGGGAGACTCTGGCAGAAGGCTTGGAAAATGCTTACAGTCCTAATGGAACTTGTGATTTCCACTTGCTGGTTTTCTTTAGCCTCAGATTCATTGAGGGCATGTTGGCAGATCACACTCATAAGAATGCTTTTAATAAGTTCCGTGTTGCCATCTACCACATAAGGCTGATTTTTCCAAATAACTAATTTTTTAAGAAATTCAGCGGTTAGATTTGTACGCACTAAACAGATTGGTAGAGGGCAGATTTGAGCAAAAAGAAACCTAAATAAACAAGCAATATGTTTATTCGTGTTGCTTACCCATGTATGCAGAATATATCAGCGCTAGCATGTGTCACACACTCACCCCTGTGTGTGCATAGCAAAACACTCTTCTAGACGTTGTGTTTGGTATGGGGAAGAACAAGACACAGTTCTTAGGGTAAGTCTGATAGGGTTGAAACCCATGAGCCCAATTGATGAAATAGAATGTAGAAAGTGATGTCCTCATGCCACCGCCTGCTGTCTCATCCTAGAAAGTGTCAACCATGAAAAACATTCTCTTAAAGAGTTCTTTCTTGGTTTTCTACTTTTCATGTTACTCTTTCTGCCTACATAGAAAGCACTGACTTTAATAACTCTGCCACTGCCATAGGGCCCCATAGCTGTCGTCACTGTGAGGCCAAGGTGCAGATGACACTTTAGGTTTGTTTTCCTGGCCACGTAATCAGCAGCTGATCAGTTTATATCCCCAACAACTACATCCTTGTGCCTGACAGGTGCACCAGCATATCAATACAGATGAGATTTGGGATGAGGAAGAAAACCTTATTTTTGAAGATGAATTCTATTTAATCAGCATACATTTATATATATATTCCACCTACCATTTGCCTAATGGTGCGCTCTGCATTATAAGGCAGTGGTGCTCAAAATGTGGTCCCTGGACCAGCAGGATCACCTGGGAGCTTGTTACCTGTGCACATATTGGGCCTTACTTGGGCCTTCTGTCAGAAACTCTAGGGGTGGGGCCCAGTAGCCTGTTCTTAAAATTCTTCCAGATGATTCTGATGCATACTAAAGTTTGAAAACCATCCACTTGAATAATTCTTTCTTGGTTGGGCTTCCCAGATGGTGCTAGTGGTAAAGAACCCGCCTACCAGTTCAGGAGACGTGGGTTCAATCCCTGGGTCAGGAAGATCCCCTGGAGGAGGGCATGGCAAGCCACTCCAGTATTCTTGCCTGGAGAATCCCATGGACAGAGGAGCCTGGCAGGCTACAGTCCTTGGGGTCACAGAGAGTTAGATACAAACTCTCGGAACTTAGCACATGCCCATACATGCGCTGTAAGGGGTATGAGAAGTTAGAGACCTAGTCTTCACTGAGAAAGATGTTATCTGTGTTACCTTGCCTACCTGTCAATGGCTAAATTCAAATTGGGATTTCTGATAACTAAGAGCTCATGGGGGTATTATGATTTTACTTGACCAATTTTGCTTTACTATGTCTGCAATATTCAGAAACGCCTTCTGCAGCAGTTTGTGGGGTTTTTTTTTTCTTCCTCTTTTAATGAGAATCAGTCACTTATTTGTAAAACCAGTTACAGAAATTTCAACATGTTTTAGATGACAATTACACTTTTTTTTTCCTCTCTCCAGGGGTCTCAGTTGCAAAGAATCCTTATAGAACTGAATTGTTTTGTTAGTGTAAGCAGTCATTTGCCATGTGGTGAGCTTGAAAACAGACTAAATAAATGGTCTGGATGGTGACGTCATGAACAGTGAGGATTAAAGCAAAGATAATGCAGAAGGCTGTGCTCCCTAAATAACCTGAGACCAGACCAACTCCTGAAATCCTGGGTCACAGTTAAAGATTTTTGTTTGATATATTTACAGCCAGTCATTGCTTGTTTTTTCTCAGGATATTATATTTCAAGAGAAATCTGTCTTCTTCAGAGAGATACCTGAAAATGTGTGTGCCACACAGATTTCCACTCAGGCGTGCTTGGTATACAGAAGAGCAAGCCTGAACTGGGACTGGGTTATCCAGCATAGAGGCCCCAAGTTGCACACTCCCAGTCCCATAAGTTACAGGAGCTTTGCCCCCCTGTCGCCCTGCCTGCGTTTATGAAATAGAGAAATTGCCAGTGCTCACAGCTGGCCTAACATGGGAGGTTCTTATTTAGGCAGATTTACACTGACGCTCTACCTTCTTGCCCTTTCTCAGCCTTTTTACAAGTTATTTATGTCTCTCCTATGGAGCAGGTTAGAGTCCAGAAAGAATGTGACACTCATACATTGGAAAGCAAGTAGCTAATACCCTGCTGAGGGTTTTATAAGTAAGAAAGCTGACAGCTTTTGGAATGTTGTTGAATCCGTGGGTCTGGTTCATCCCCTTCTTCCCTGGGTGTATATGACTGAGAATAGTATGTGATTTGCAGGTGAAGTCTGACCTCAGTCACTTTATCTAAAATGCTGTCATATCATCTGAGCTTTGAAGGTGTGTTATTGTTTTATAGGTTTATTTAATGCCAATATAAACCCATATGAGGAGGGAGGAATGTCTAGAACTAATAAGATTATCTAGGCTATCCAACAAATCAGTGGTATACTAGTTTTGGTTAATAAATGAATGATTAACTAGTTTTAAAACTATGTACTTTGCTCTGAGTGCTGATGAATAGTAATATAAAATACATTCCCTGGGGTCTCTTCCCCAAGCCTTAAGCCATAACAGCTGCCATTTCAGAGAGGTTTTGCTGACCACCTAGGAAGCCTCTAGGCTTAGTACGGTAGAGAAGCACCATATAGAAGCACAACACAGTGCACAGATACAATCAAAGCTGCCCCACAACTCACTCATGCCCTTATGTTCCAAAGACCCAATTCACCTCCAGGCCCCTTTCAAGCCCCTCCACAATGCAACTTAAGATTCACAGAGGGTCTAGAAGGAAGTTAAGTTCTGAAGTCGATCAGACGTGGAAAGTTCGGAATAACTCCTTCATAAAATTATGGAAGATTACATGGAGCCCATGTGAAAATGCAGGACAATCAGAGAAATGCACATTTAATCAAAGAAATACCCTTTTTCACATTTCAAATGGGTAGAATTTTGTTACTGTCATTCCTGGTATTGATGAAGGTACAGGAAATAGGTGCTCTTACACACTGCTGTTAGTGTAAGTTACCTTAAAGGCAGTTTTGCAATGTTAGCATAAACCTAGATTGATGGGTGGACAGACAACAATTAGGTAGTTAGTCTTTTGATCCAGTAATTACATTTTAAGGTATTTATCCCAAGGAATCCATAAGGGACCTGTATAAAAATTAAGCTACTGCTTATCACACTGTTGTTTACAATACTGAAGAACTAGAAGCAGTTAACACAGGACTGAAACTTTGTAGTCATCGGATGAATGCTGATTCCCTCCTGCCTCTCTGGGAACCCCCGTCCACTGCCACTCCCACCTCCATCCCCACCACAATGCAACCAGCAAGAAAAGCAAGGCTAAAACTAGTAAGGGCCACAAAATCAAATAACCAAGATAAACACCTGGGTTTCAGCCTTCTAAAGAATTCTTTTCTGCTGCTTTGCCTTTTTAAAATCAAGACTGACTTGCACAGGTCCATAATCCTTTATCCTCAATTCTGAAATTCAAAAAGTCCCCCAAAGTGCAATTTGTTAAGTTTTATGCAGACTCGGTTGAAAACAAAACCTGACCTGAACTATCAAAATTCTGTTTAGAGTCTCTAATCATTGGCTGTGAATATTCATTTATCTTCAGCTAAGTGCAGTCGCTCAGTCGTGTCCGACTGTTTGTGACCCCATGAAGTGCAGCATACCAGGGCTCCCTGTCCATCACCAACTCCCCGAGTTTACCCAAACTCATGTCCGTTGATTCAGTGATGCCATCTAACCATCTCATCCTCTGTTGTCCCCTTCTCCTGCCTTCAATCTTTCCCAGCATCGGGGTCTTTTCAAGTGAGTCAGCTCTTCGCATCAAGTGGCCAAAATACTGGAGTTTCAGCTTCAACATCAGTCCTTCCAGGGAATATTCAGGACTGATTTCCTTTAGGATGGACTGGTTGGATCTCCTTGCAGTCCAAGGGACTCTCAAGGGTCTTCTTCAGTACCACAGTTCAAAAGCATCAATTCTTCGGCGCTCAGCTTTCTTTATAGTCCAACTCTCACATCCATACATGACACTGGAAAAACCATAGCCTTGACTAGACGGACCTTTGTTGACAAAGTAATGTCTCTGCTTTTTAATGTGCTGTGTAGGTTGGTCATAACTTTCCTTCCAAGGAATAAGCGTCTTTTAATTTCATGCAGTCACCATCTGCAGTGATTTTTGACTGCAGGAATATTGTTTGATTAGTGGGTCTTGCCCAAGAACCCACTATATAATAGTGGATTATATAATAATGTATATACTATTTTACCTTTCTAAAATCTAAAGAATTCTGAAATTTTTTGGTCTAAGCGTTTCTGATGAGGCATTTGGGGCCTATAGCTTCTTCAGCAAGGAGAAATCGACATATCTATTCAAGGTTGAACAATAGTGCTTCAGATATGGATTAACTTATTTTTAACATTCCGGGTATGGAACCCAGTGCTTTATGTGACAGTGAATGTTTCTCTAGCCACAGTTTTTTTTTTAGTTTCCCTGTGTTTAGGTGTTCACTATTCATTTGTTGAGGCTGGATATTATGAAGAGGGTTAGTGGTGGCTTAGTCACTAAGTCATGTCCGACTCTTGTGACCCATGGACTGTAGCCCACCAGGCTCCTCTATCCATGGGTTTCCAGGCAAGAATACTGGAGTGGGTTGCCATTTCCTTCTCCAGGGATTGAACTCTGGTCTCCTGCCTTGCAGGCAGATTCTTTACCAATTGAGGGTTAATTATGAGAATAAAATTAACTTCATCTGGAAAGGACACTTACAATGCTCTATTAAAGATAATGAAAAAAAAAAACATTCCTATATTAAAGGTCATTATTCAGAAGACCTGGCTGTTAAGACAGGCATGTAGTTAGTCAATATGCAAAAGCCCATATTTTATGTTCTTGGTTTTAATGCTCCTATTTCCTGTTCGAACACTTCAAAAGAAAACACTCATCACTGGACTGTGGGTGACTAGGACAGCAGCAAAGATGAGCAGAGCTGTCCCCTTCTTTGTGAATTTGCCACTATAGAGAGCACTTTCTCAGTGTGTTTTGTATACAGTGGAAAGGGTGAAGACTTTTCTTCTTCCTTGGAATTCGTATCAGTCAGTTCAGTTCAGTCGCTCGGTCGTGTCCAACTTTTTGCGACCCCATGGACTGCAGCACGCCAGGCCTCCCTGTCCATCACCAACACCCAGAGTTTATACAAGCTCATGTCCATTGAGTCGGTGATGCCATCCAACCATCTCATCCTCTGTCCTTCTGAACCATCTTCTCCCTCTGAATTCATAGGTTATTTATCAATCCAAGAAACAAAGTTCAGCTCTTTCCACCCTTGCCCAGCAGGTGGCACTGTGAAATAGAGGGATATGACAGTGCATGACCTGCCTTTCTGCTCCACAAACCCAGTTACAGCCTTAGCAAATACCTACAAGATTTTGGCACTTAATAACATATCAGTTGAAATACTCAAACGTCTCCTAAAGGTCTAGTGCCTCAAACAAGTTCTGTTTAGTTTCCAGTCTTCTGTAAAGCTCCTTCCTCCTTTAAGATCAGCCACGTGACGTGCTCACAGCACTGTGACTCTAGCCTTACTTAACCAGATTGCTGAGGTCCTATAAAAAGGTACAATCCTGGTTCTGCACCTGGATGCTAGAATGGATTCTCTCTTCCCATTTGTGGAGAAGGCCATGCTCTCCTCTTCCAGATGTAGGCCTTATTACCCCTCCTGCTTGGGAAAGGATCCATTAACTACTTGAATGAAATAACTAATTGGTGTTTCAGCCTTGACTGAGCCAGTCATTATTAGCCGCCTGCTCACATACTCTAAGTAAGCAAGTGGTTAAGAGAAAGGGAGGAAATAGCCTATCGTGTCTCCCAGGCCTCTCGTTTCGGAAGGACTCTTTCCTCCTCTCCTCTTATGGTGGTATTTTGAGTTCCAGTGTATCAGCCAATTGAATCAGTGTTGTAGTCTTAAGACCAGTGGTTCCTTCAGGCGGCAGTCTCCTGGGCCACCAGACAGTTTATTCTCATAAGAACTTTCACTTCTTCTTCGCAGACATTAATAGTTTCCTGGCACTGCCTTTCAGGAAATGTCGTCATGGTCTGGAGGAACCAATAAAAATACAAGTAACCTGTTTTGACAGATCTCTTTTCTGCCAGAAATTTCAGAACTGGTGTGGGAGTGGGGCAATGGCACACCAGTCCACTTGTGGGTGCATATGAAGAAATCGTACATTTGCCGAAAGACTGAGAGGTGATGCCTGCCCTGAACTTGAGCTGTAGATGGCTCTAAAGCTATAAACAAATTCCAGCTCATTCTGGAAAACTTAAAAAAAAAATCTGATATAAGAAGGCAACTCAAGTCTATGGTTCACTGGGAGATTTTTTTTTCTCTCATTTTTCTTCCTTCTTATCTCAAACACAATTCTGAACTCTTTTGATCCTCAAATAGAAAACTCACGCATTAAAAATTAATAGCATTTGATTATGGATGCACACGTGGCATTGCCATAAGGAATGCATAACAGAGGCCATGACTTTGGGTAATTATTACCAAATGGCTAACTCTCAGTGCTCTTTGCTCACCCCTGTTATGGCCAGAGCACAGATCTGAATCTCATTAATGTAAGAGATTTTGAATGTTGCTCTAGGACACTGATTGAACTTAGTTTTTGACTGGAGTAGGGATGGAGACGCTCATTGCTTTTCTCATGCAAGTTTTTGAGGGAAGTTGATCACCGTAATACTAAAAGAATGTGGTTAATAGTAAAAAACTGATAAAAGACATCAGAAAAGATTTCTGCTCTCTTCTAAACAGTGAATTAGAAGTATTTTTTCACATACTGATTTCAAATACTCTCTGCATGTTGCTTTACTCTCCTAATCTGCTTAAACTTCAGCCTAAGTACCTCACAAGGTTATATAACCTAAAGATCAATTGTGCCAATTTAAGAGAATATATGGGGTTGTGATAAGATGCTACCCCAAACCTATCAAAAGTTGCCCATGAAAAAATATTTTATACCAGTAATATTGTGGTTTTCTCTCTTTGTGAGTTTCCTTATTAAACTGTCTCCTATGTAGTATCCTTTCCTAGACTTAAGAAGCTTTTGTTTTTAAAGAGACTAGGTACACTAACATTTCTAAACTCTCTTTTTATGTCGAGTCCTTATAATTGCCCCTGTTTCGGATATATCACTATCAATTTATGTTGGAGAAGTAGGGGAAAAGTAGATTTGATCCTGATTTTCTCTCACCCATTGCATCTTTTAATTAAAATCTTGCACTTGTTACACAACTAGCTGGGTATAATGGAGAAATGTATAGACCCAGAAGATAGTCAGGAATAGGGCTATTCTCTGGGTATGAAATGCCTCATTAGGTGTTCAGTTCCTGTTAAGACTGTCAACCTCTTACATATTGCCCCCACCTGAGCAAAGCACTCAGCGTGGACATTATTTCAGCCTCTTGGTAAACCTTCCCTGGTTTCAAGGCATTCATTAAAACCTCCTTGGAAAGGGCGATAAAGGAAGTTTAGAAAAGCCCAAGGGTGTCAGTCTCCAGGTCCTGATTTCAGTCAGAACCAAGCCCCATCTTTGATGTGTATGTGTGTGGAGTGGCAGGGGGAGTTGGGAGTGTGTGTGCGTTGGGGGCAGGACTGGCGGCCCTGGAGGCTGACCCTGAATACACCTTTCTTGGTCCGCGCTCAGGCCCCTCTGTCACTCTACTTCTCCTATCCTAGCCAGCACTGTTTCTCCCTGGATGATCCATGTCTGCCTTCCCTATGATTTCAACTCTTGTCCTCTTCTTCCTGCCCTGGTCTCTTTTTCTCTTAGCTCCCACTGGCTCTTGGTTTCCTCTAGAAGAGTTCCTGTGACAGCTTTCCATCTGGAGAGGTGATTAAAGTTCTCACACAGATTTTTTTCCCAGCTGTGAACCAGTGAGCTGTCAATCAAATGCCTTCTGGAGGGCTTTGCCATATCAGCTAATTAATTACATTTTTATAACTTGATATGCAAGACCGAAACTTGATCCACAGACCGAAACTGAAATACAGAGTACTCTTACCTGCAGAGGTAAAGGACTAGGCTTTCCTGTGGCAAGCTAATTAGCACATGTCAGGATAAAAATGTCATCCTTAAGCTGTCATTCTTTTAGACAAGCAAGTTGTATTTACCACTCTTTGAGTGTTGCATGGACCGTGTTTTAGGACAGAGCCCTCGGCAGTAATCTGTGAATTAGAAGTTCACTGATCTTAGCCACTTCAAATCTCATGTGCAAAGATCCCTCACGTGTTGTTTCCACAAACCCATGGATTATTTAGCTGTGAAGGGAATGTTCTTAGAGATGGGACACAGTTTTCTCAATGGCCATCTGCCCTAGTTGATCCCCTGCATTTCCAAATCCAGACTCTAACTTGAGCCTGAATCTGAGAGCTCCCTTTGACTCAGGCTTGGGATTCTGACAACAGATTTGTCTCTGGCTGGTATCTCCTCTACTTCTGATCCTAACTGGTTTCTCTTTTTTTCTTGTGACTCTCACTTTGTCAACTCACTGTTTGGAATGATGCAGAAAAAGTTTGCTGACCCCTGATGGATAGAAAAATGAAACAAGCTTTCACATCACTAAAGTATACCTGCAAACACAAATGAAATAGCTTTCCTCTGCAGCTTTCTGGAAAATATTGGGGTTGGGGAGCTGAGGGGGGAGACTGGTAAGCCTAGGTCAATAAAACAGAAATCTTGAGGTTTTTCCTTTAGACCTTATGTACAAAACCAAATAAGGAATTTGGGCTCAGGATGCAAGAAAGTGAGTTCTGTGAGCAAGTATCTTCATTTGGTTCATTTTGTTAGGGCTTCTTGAAAGCCAGGAAGTTTTCAGTGCCAAGCCGATACCTCAAGGGATCCTGGGAAACAGCCTGCTTGTCTCCTTAACCTGACAGCCAGTGTTCACTCTAACATTCAAAGTGAAGAGCAGGGAGCTTGTTGACAAGACTTCCCAGTTGATGTCTCTGGGTTTTGGCACCAAGAAGACTTTATTAGGAACCCTTTCTGCTCACTCTTCTTAGGCTTTTCTTTACAGTCTGTGGGGTCACAAAGTCCAGCATGACTGAGTGACTTTAAAACCCTAGAGTTCATTCAGCATTGCCTTTCTTCCTCTGATTGCTCCCTGATGTTCTCACACACAGAGGAAGTAATGCTTTTCCTGTTTCCTTTCTGGAAGCAGTTTCTTTCTATTCTGTGGTTCTGCTTTCTTACCTTTTTTTAATCTTGCATGTAGGTCAACTGCAGGAAAAGGTTTGTGGGGGCTTTTTTTTTTTTTTTTGGCCTTCCCTTCTCCACAACTGGAAAATATGAGGCAGATCCTGTTTATGTATGCTGTAACCTCAAAAGGAGCTGATATGCTGTTGTCATTAAAGAAGAATCCGGAGCTGTTTATCCTGCAGAAGAGTACCAGAGCTCTAAATCGGAAAGCCCCCTTGGGCCCTCCAGGCCAACTGTGGCGAGCTCTCTGCTGCTCTCCCAAGGCTGTTCCAAAACATAAGACAAAGACTTCTGCTACTGAATCTGCCTCCTGCCCTCCAGGAACAGACAAGATGTCAGACTTGTGCCTTTATAAGAAATCAAGGGTCTTCTTCCTTTGTATGAATATTCTCTTTGAGATCTGGAGGCCTTTTGTACTCTAAAATGTAACTTGAATGCATAATCTTCCTTCCACTATTTTCCCTATAGATCTTTTTATCATGTTACAGAAATCTTTTCATAAGTCCATTTTATAGTCAGTAAGTTTGGCAAATTATACTACAATGAGCTTTCTTTTTTTCTGAAAACTAATAAAAACTGTGCCTTTAGTAATACATCTTTCTTTTAAAGTTCAGTTTCCAGTTTTTTTAAATCATCTCATTTTCTATGCATGTCAAACATAAGGTCTCTTTGATTATAAGCATTTTTTTAATAAAGCTATTTTAACCTATTGTATTTTTCATGATTTATGTTATTGATCAATGTTACTTCACTTTTGTTTATTTTGTTTTGCTTTGGGGGCAGACCCAGACTTCCATTATAGGATTAGAAACTGTCAAACAAGAAATGGCCAACCTGGAAATACTCCTTGGCCAACTCTTGCTTCTTATGCTTCTGATGAAACACGATCACTTTTCAAATAACAGGCCCCTAATGAGATGGGAAAACTATCAAGAACATGCCAATTGCTGCCACAGAAATAGTAACAGGGATAAGCCACAATCTGTGTCTTATCCCTATGACCTTCACCCCATAGGAGCAAAAGGTGTGTGATTATAAGGCAGTGTTTTCATTTTTTTTTTCCCTAAGTTCTCTTTCCATGGAAGCTTTATTACACTTTAAAAAAATTTTTTTTTCTTGAGAAGTTAAAAGCTAATATAAATCAGAGAATCTAGAAGGTGCTAGAATTCTAAAACTGTCATACGATTATAGGAACAGGAAGATGGGAGGTTTGACTTAATTAACTTTGGCCAGTAGTTCTTGAGTTGTGGGAACAAGTCTGTGAGAATTGAAAAACTATAAGAAAAATCTTTGAATACCGCACATCATCTGGTTCTGTCTTTGTGTGTTTTACATGGCACTCTGTATTTAGAAATAATTTAAGATTGGAGAAGAGGTCCTCATAGTACCACCCCTGTGTGGTAGCCCATACATCTCTTTCAACATAACTTGGACAAGGCCCAGAGGATTAAGCCAAAACCCAAATCTTATTTATTAACCTCAGGTTCCTTTTAAGGCCAACTTCCCTCAGATGTTTTTCTTCTAAATGTGTGTTTTGGTGAGGCGTGGGGGGAGTTAGTTGTGGAGTGGATGGAAGGCCTTTCTGTTCAGACTGTGATTTAACTTCACCCATGTAGATATTATGTCATCTTTATCAGAGACTGTGATTCCTGCTCCTGCCTGTCTGAGTTTTTCCCTTCTACCTCCTACCCCAATCTTTGTTCTCTATTTTCTCTCATCTTACTTCCCTTATTATTTGAAGCAACATCTAGAATATGAATTATAAGTTATATTTTCCGAAAATTACATAATATGGTAATAAAGACAAGTTACAGATTCAGGGAAGTTTCACACCCAAGTGTTGGTAACAACCTTGGACCAGGAACCAGGACTCACTGGTGCCTGACCTTGGGCAGCTTACGTGTCTAGGTCTCAGTTTCCTTATCAATAGGAAGAGGCCCTTAGGCGCTGCAAGCTTTTCAAGGCAATCCTTCAGTATTAGGATCCAGGAGGGCTGAGTAGGAGCTGAGAAATCATTTTTAAAATGTTCTCCAGGCAGTTCTGAATTAGGTGGCCCTCAGACCTTGCCTTGAAGACAACAAAATATATCATCTCTTACATCTCCTTTTCTCTAAAATTCTGTGATCCTGGGTCTTCTTTCAACTGCATGGCTTTGTACAAGGCTTCTGCTTCCCATAAACTCACTATTTTGTCACTAATTGTGTCAAACTCACTATTATGTAAAACTAAAAAATATATTTATTATCTTATCTGGAAAACCCTTAAAATGTAAATAACAACTTTTATCCGCATTAAATACCCCTTTTGGTCATTACTCATCAGAGTTTTGTCTGATTTCTTTACTCTCTCATCATAAGCTTTGTTGTTGTTTAGTCACTAAGTTACTAAGTCCATGGAGTCTGCAAGGGTCCTCTGTCCATGGGGATTCCCAGGCAAGAATACTGGAGTGGGTTGTTGTTTCCTTCTCCAGGGGATCTTTCCAACCCAGGGATTGAACCCATATCTCCTGCATTGGCAGCAAATTCTTTACCACTGAGCCACCAGGGAAACCCCATCATTGCTTATTTCTATTTAAAAAAAAAAAAAAAAATCCCTCGCATCTTTCAGGCACTTTCATCTTCCTGAAAGACTGTTTAAGTCCAAAGCAGAAGTCCAAGTGCTCACACTCTTGTACCCAAGAACTGAGTTCTTTTACTAACTTTTTCTTCCCCCTCCACCATCATCATTTGTTAAGGCCCTCTGATGGAAAGCTTGTTATAAACTTCATGCTTTGCTATTTCCATTACACACCAAAATCCTATCTCTTCCTTGGGTTATAATACCTATCTAGCTGTTCTTGTCATGTGTTTGAGGTTCCATCTACCCAGTAAATGTCAGTCTTCTGTATTATTTTTTCCTTGATGCTTGTACTTCATTGTGTTTTTGCCAAACTGAACTCATGGTGTACTTTACTGCCCATAATCTCCACGGGTCCATTAATATTATTTGGCCTCACCTCTGTCTCCTCTGGGCTTCCCTTGGGCTCAACTGGTAAAGAATCCACCTGCAATGTGGGAGACCTGGGTTCTATCCCTGGGTTGGGAAGATCCCCTGGAGAAGGGAAAGACTACCCACTCCAGTATTCTGGCCTGGAGAATTCCATGAACTGTATAGTCCGTGGGGTCACAGAGTCGGACATGACATAGTGACTATCACTTCAGTTCTGGCTCCTTTGCCATCTCTACATTTAGTGCCATCTGAGGGACTTAATATTGTAGCATCCACTCAAGTTTCCAAGTCATCCATAAAGTTGTTAGTGAAACTGTTAACGCAGCTTGGACATCATACAGACTCAGTGTTTTACATCTCTGCTGTTGTTTCTTGCCCAGCATTTTGTTCTGTACAGTTAAGAATAAAACCCAAAGGGTACTCTTCAGATTACAGTTCAGAGAGGAGACGCCTCTTTCAAGAAGATCCTTTGCTGTCCACAGGAGAAATCAAAACCCTCATTCACATAGGCCTTTCAGTACAAGGCTGACCAGTGTATGCTTACGTATGCAACGTCAGCTTGTTTGCAAATTCTGGTTAGGTCTCCCAACATCACAGACAGCTGTGTTCTGAAATTTGGGCCCTAGAAAGAAGAGTAGGTGTTGGAAGAGCTCTTATTTGACATGCGAAGACCTTAGGAAAACCAGTTATGCACACATTGTTCATAGATATATAGGTTTGTGGGAGCAAATGGTAGCATACCATAACGCAGAGACCCTGCCGTTATCCTGTGAGCATGGTATTTTTAAGAAGCAGACCCCTAGGAAAGTACCATTGTTGTCTCTCAGTTACAGTCTAAGAAGCCAAATGTATTTGCACATCACTAGAGTGTTTCAGGGCAGCAACTGGACTCGAAAAATGAAAGCTCTTAAACATGTAGGTGTTTAGCTACTAGACCATGGCTGGATTCCACCTTCAAGGAGCTTATTGTATAAAAAGTTAATACAAGGCAGTGCATATTTAAGATAAGGATGATTTAGACAAATGAAGAGGGGAGAATAACATTCCAGGTAGAGGAATTACAAAATAACCTGTATTCCTGAGTTAACTTGCTGTGTAAATAATACAGAATGAAATAAGTTTGTTAACAAGAATATGGATTTTTTTAATTATAAGGAATTATTAAAATAGAGATTGGAGAAACATGCTTTCATTCGTTCAGACTCTAAAATAGAATGTCAATAGGTGGTTCAGATGATAAAGAATCCACCTGCAATGCAGGAGACCTAGGTTTAATCCTTGGGTTGGGAAGATCTCCTGAAGGGAGGGCATGGCAATCCACTCCATTATTCTTGTCTGGAGAATCCCATGGACAGAGGAGCCTGGTGTTCTGCAGTCCATGGCGTCACAAAGAGTCAGGCACACCTGAGTGACTAAGCACAACACAGTATAATGACCAGCTAAAAGATTATTAACTATACTAGCAATATTATTCTATTGATAACTTAGCATTGGGCTTTTTTTAAGATGGTAATAAATACTGGTTTGATAAAAAGTTCATCTCAGTATTTCAGGATTTAAACATTATATTGGTCTTAATATATTTAGACCCACTTCTCAGTTGGAACGACTAAAGAAAGAGAAAAATGAATTCTCAAAGTCTCAGTATATTGCAGAGAAAATTACAGTTCTTAATAAAAAATGCTCACCAGAAATAACAAACTTTCATACTTAACATATTTTTATTTTAGCTAACAGTAGATTAAATCAGAGCAAATATGAAACATTTGTCTACTTTTTTCTCTGTTTAGTTCTGAGACTTGGAGCAGCAAAGAATATGGTACATGGTGGTTATTTTAGTTCTCTATTGCTGCATAGCATACCACTCCAAGTGGTTTAGAGCCACAGTTTATTTTTTGACTGGGCTTAGCTAAGTGGCTCTTCTCCACATGGTGTGGCCATGGTCTCTTGAAGTAGTATTCAGCTGAGACTTCAGCCGAGGCTGAAAACACACAAAATAGACCCTCATCCTCCAAGGTCTCTATCTATATCCTTCTCAGTATCCAGCGGTCTGTAGCAGATTTCTTCACAGTGTGGTCACTGGCCTCCAAGAGTGCAAAAATGAAAGCACCAAGCCATTTTAAGGCTAACTTACAAGAACTTCCCTGGTGGTCCAGTAGCTAAGACTCCACAGTCCCAATGCAGGGGCCCCAAGATCAGTCCCTAATCAGGACACTTAGATCCTGCATGCCTCGATGAAGATTGAATATCCTGCATCCCACAGCTAAGACTCAGTGTAGCCAAAACAAAAAAAGGCTAACTTATAGCCAGAAAACAGCTGAGGGTCATTTTTGATGCTTCCTATTGGTCAAAGCAGTTACAAGGCCAGCCTAGATCCAAGTGGAAAGGAAATATACAATATCTCTTGACATCGTGAATGGCAAAGAATTTGTGGCCATCTTTAATTTATCATATGGTTGCTTAGTAAATATTTGTTGACTGACTATATGAATGTTATATTTGAAGTTCTTAATGTCCTTGGTTGTGTTTTAGGTGATGCTTATGTTGTCACTTTATAGGGGAAGAATTTATTTTATATTTCATGAAAAATCAAAATTGTTTCAGCATATCAGCCAGAAAGTAGATTTTTAAAATTTTTGGATAGATACAGCTAATGTCACTTCTGGTTATTAAAACTCTTTGTAAGAGTGTGGAATGAAAACAGTCTTCCAAATTTTTCTGATTTTCTCTTCATTGGCAGATTCTATTATTTTTAATGAGATCATGTGAATTCCCAAAGTACTAAATACCTATGTTCATATTTCAGAACAAAAATTAATTCCCTTATGAAGCCCAGACTGGGGTGGTTACTGCCATTTTAAAATTTCTAAGGCTCATAACCTTTATGTTAACCTTAAAAAAAAAAATCAAGGTTTGATATCTCCATTATTTAAAAAGAATTCACACAGAATAAAATGGACATGGTTGTGGTTTTCCTTTTTTTTTTACTTTATTAAAGTATAACAAACTCCCTTGTGGTGTAATGTAATCTCCATCAAAGATTCCCATGGTATGTTGAGGAACAGTAGAATCTTGGAGTGGTCAATCAAGCAATCATCTGAGAAATTGCATTTAAAAGTGATAGTCTCAGCTTTGGGTCTTCCACAGTATTTTTTAACCTTTACTGCATCCTTCTGCTGAAATAATTTAGCCATTATCCTTAAAGCTCTCATAAGCCGGGGGAAAAAAACTTTTTATAATTCTAGGGTTCTAAATCTCCCTGAGCAGACTGTCTCTTTACAAAAATCAAAATCACCAGTGAACATGTTAAAATGTAAATTCCTGGAAGGACCCCCACGCCCTAACCCACCCCGGGACAATTCCGGTTCTATAGTGAGAAGTGGAGCCTAGGAATATGAACTTAATCCTTCAGGTAAAGCAGGTAGAGCTAATCTATGGGCCTCATTTTGAGACAGCCTTCTTAAATTTCTCCCTACCAACCCTAGAAAGGCTGAAACTGGTGAGGTTTAGAAGGTAAATACCTCTTTCTGTTCCCTCACTGACAAGGTGCAGTTAAAGTGGCAGGAAGACAGTGTATGGGTTTATGAGTAATTTACAATGATGTCATTTCTTGGGCTAAAATCACCTAATTATTTATTTGCATTGGAGCTGGAAGGCTTGTGAGAATAGATAAGGAATGCTATCACTTATTACCCAAATAAGGCATAGACTGGATTTTCTTGCTTGGCCCTGTTTTGGGGTACGTATGTATGCTTTCCCACCGTGGTTACCAAACCAGTCCACTTGCAACTGGCTCATAGTGCTGTCTCAAAATATGAGTTTAGACTACAGATTACTTTTTGGATTGTTTGCAGAAGATAGATCCATGTATTTCTGTCAGTATTATTTATTCAAGATATGTCTATTGAGTATCTTGTATGTGGAAGGCGTTGTTTAGGTGCCGTGAACAGCCAGTGTTTTATTCATTAATCTTGCTGATATTCTGGGCCCTCATCTGATACTCCCTAATTTTAAGGAAAACGTTGAGGGACTTCATACCACTTCCATGGTTCATAATCTGCTTCTAAAGCAAACCTTGCCTAAACCATCCAAGAGTCCATTTTCTGCTCTTAACATTTTCAAGAGATAAAGATTCTTTAGAATAATTTACAGTCTGACATTTTTCACAATCTCTGCCTGTCTTCTACTAATCTTAATCTACATTGATGCAATTAAAGAAGACTCTCTATTTTTTCTCAGCAATAACAGTGGAGAACAGTGGATCACCTTTCATATAAAGCAAGTTATAGACCACCTTTTATTATCATCCAGCAGATATGCTAATAGTTAATTTATGTCCTTGGAGACCTAACAGTATTCTTTGAAAGCCCAATGTCATACTCTTGCTCCGACTAATCTTATCTCTCAATGTCAACCCCTTGAAAGAGTACTTGGCACCCCTTATCTTCCATATATATATTTGTGCAGAAAGATCTCCGTGGGTAGCTTAGGGATTAACTGCTCATGAAGATTTCTTGGTGTGGGACTGAAATCTTGTAGCTTGGGCTCTGCACCCTAACCATTGCATCCTTAAAGCCTATGTGCCAGTGTAGTTTGATTTTGTTAGTGTGACTGTCACCAAAAGTTCTCCAGGAAGTGTACTTTTTATACACATGAGCACAAGAAAATAATAGAATCTTTATCAGGATGGTCAAGCTAGCGCTCTTACTACATTACATCATGGTTTTTAATGGTTAATATCGTCCCTTAGTTGTTTTAGAGCAGGGCTTCTCAGCAGTAGCACTATTGACATCTTGTGCTCGATATATCTAAGTTGTGAGGGTAGAGGGGTTGTTCTGTGCATTGTAGAATGTTTAGCTGCTTCCCTGGCCTCTACCCGCCAGAAGCAAGTAGTCCCCTTCCATTGCAGAAATTGAAAATGTCTCCAGATACTGCCAGAGCTCTGCCATGGACAAAGTCACTGCATGGCATATTTAGACCTAAGGCTGTTGGAAAAATAACTTACTATATTCCCTCTCCTTCAAAAAAGTACTGTGTAATATTCTGAAAGTATCATTACCCAAAGATAGCATGCTTCTAGACTGTTTTAGTTCCACTGGATCTTTAGAATGGAAGTGCGAAGTACAATAACCTCTTGATTCTTCATCATGTTGTTTCTAACATGCCAATACCGTGGTTGTTAAACTAAGGAGTGCAGTATCATAGAATAAAGTAGGCCACGTAGAATTCTTAAAATAGTATTTGTTTTTGTTTAACCCACTGAAACTGCACATGTAAAAAGTAAATGTTACCTGGTAATCATATAACTCATGGGCAAAAATTTACAAAAACAGTATAGCAGAAACTTAAAGGAACTCTTCTATCCTGTTATGGAGAAAAAAAATTTTTATCATTTTAGATGAGAAAACTCATTCGTTAATAGCTTAAGGCTAGTAATTAGTTAATGGTTTTTATTTCCTTCTATCAGCAAAATATTATTCACTTGCTAAAACGTCTCAGAGAAGATGGCCCATAAAATCCGGCTGAAACATGAGCCAGCTAGGAAGGCCTGTAATAGCAACATGGCATCCACGTTTCTAGTCATAAGAATGAGCTCTGGGAAACAGTTCCCCAGAGTAGCCACTTTTTAGTTATAGTCCAACTCCAACAAATTTTCCTTGGGGAAACTTTATAGACACCACACAAACACATCTACTTTTTTATACCCTTGCTTAAATTTATTGTTACATGTTTCTATTTCTGTGAGGTCCACAAATGTCACAAAAGCTGCTTGTCAGCATGATATTCAAAGACTTATCCTTGTTGACTTAAGACACCACCTAGTTTGAAGAGATAATTCACCCATTCGGGTTTCTTTTGTAAGAATGACCTATTGTTACATTCCACGATCTGTAGGATTGACTTGCCTGTGGTTTTGAAAGAAGGATAAATGGAGAACTCCTTGCCCTTGCGGTTTTATTTACTGTTTAGAAAAGTTCAAGTTTAATATAGTAATTTAGAATGTATACATCTGACTGGCTACATTTATGAAATCACAATTCTTTAGCAGCAGTTTAAATCTCTGAAAAGTTACGTGGGTTTTACTGTTCAGGGTCAGACATGCTGGTAATCAGTGCTTTACCGGGGTCAAGTTGTCTAAAAAATGATTCAAGGAAAGGATTTTTGCTCAATCTCAGGAGTGCTTGAACCTGTAGCTGCTATATAAAAAAAAAAAAAAAACTTTACCAACTAGTTAGTTTCAAAAGGATTACTATAAATGAACAGTTCTCAAAGTATGTTACTTGCAACAGCAGTATTAACATCACCTGGGAACTTATTAGAAGTGAACATTTCTGGACCCAACCCCAGAAACTCTGGGGTTGAGAGCCAGAAATTTTTTAAATTTAAAAATAATTTTTATTTATGGCTATGCTTGATCTTCACTGCTGTGCAGGCTTTTTCTCTTGTTGCAAT
Source organism: Antilocapra americana (assembly GCA_007570785.1). Taxonomy (NCBI): domain Eukaryota; kingdom Metazoa; phylum Chordata; class Mammalia; order Artiodactyla; family Antilocapridae; genus Antilocapra; species Antilocapra americana. Next base: position 9,396,055 of record ML664163.1, on the reverse strand, counting down.
GAGGGTGGCTACTCTAGTTTCAGTTCTCTGGCCTCTCTGGCTGCAAGCACAGGCTCTAGGCATGCGGGCTTCATTAGTTGCAGCACGTGGGCTCAGTAGTTGTGGCGCACCAGCATAGCAGCTCCATGGCACATGGGATGCTTCCCTGCCAGGGATCAAACCCATGTCTCCTGCATTGGCAGGCGGACTATTTACCACTGAGCCACCAGGGAAGCCCAGAATCTTGTATTTTAACAAGCTCTCTGAGTGGTCTGGTGCACACCAAGATTTGAGAACCATTGTTTTAGACTGTCAAAATCATTGTGACTTTTTTCCCCTACCTGATTTGATGGTCATTGTCTCTGATGCTATAAAAAGCAGATTTTTATCAAGAAGAAAATATAATTTACTTAGAAGTAGATCCCTTAGAGAAGGGAATGGCTACCTACTCCAGTATTCTTGGCTGCAGAATTTTATGGACAGAGGAGCCTGGTGGGCTACAGTCCCTGAGGTCACAAAGAGTTGGACACATGACTGAGCGACTGAGCACACACACACATAGTAAATGAGGTCTACATTTACTCTCATATTTTAAAAAGATATTAGAACAATCAGTCTTAACTAAGTTCTGTTAACTTTATAAAAACTTTAAGCATCGATGATCTTCAGTAGGTTTTTGAACAAAAGTGTTAAGGTTCTGAACAGAATTGTAAACATTATGTATTCTGAAGCTGACGACTAGTTTACAAGGTTCATTTCACTAAGTCATAGATAATTTATGTTACTCATTCCTTTCATAAAGTTATAAGAATCATGCTTGCATTAAGAATCTAGTTACTTCATGCCAACAGAAAGGTGCTCAGTTTGGGGATTTGGGGGTTTTGTTTCGTTTTGTTAGTTTTTAAAAATGTTTATTTACTTATTTGGCTGCCTTGGTCCTTAGCTGCAGCACACAGGATCTTTTGTTTTGACACATGGACTTCTCTCTCATTGTGGCTTGCAGGCTCCAGAGTGTGCGGGCTCAGTATTTGTGATGCACGGGCTTAGTTACTCCTCAGCATATAGAACCTTAGTTTCCCGAGTAGGGATCGAACCCACATCCCCCACACTGGAAAATAGATTCTCAACCACTGGACCACCATGGAAATCCCAGAAAGGTGCTCAGTTTTAAAGGAAAACTTTGGACCATGAGGTTCATCTAATTCACTGCATGTCTGGGCTTCCAGATTCTTCATGTGTACCAAAAGCTCCATATTGTTATTTCATGCACACGTATAAATAGTTTAAATGCAGACTTCTTGAATGGCTCATTTTTAAAATGCCTGCTTACTTTCCCACCCACTATTTCTCACTATCCCATTGGGTAGAGGTTTGTTTTTTTTTTTTTTTCATGCTACATTCTTTCAAGTATGCTAGCATTGATAAACTCAGATCAACCTACCAGGTTAATTTGGTCCTAAATATGAATTCTGATCAGGTTGCTTGAAAATTCACATTTTGTGTTCACTTTGAGATACAAAGAAAAATGCACAGAATAGTTAAGATTTTTAATGATTCAAAGGTTTGCTTCAAGGAATCATCCTCTAAAAACTGGAAGATAATATGATATTATAGGAAATAAGAACCTTATGGTGACTGTGTCTATTCAAGGAAGCTTTATAAACAGGAACTGCTGTGGTTTTACTCTGTATTTGCAAGAGATTTGATTATAAAAATCATAAGTTAGAAAAATCATCACTTATGTATAAACACAAGCATATGGATATACAGGTGTTCTTCACTTTTTCCACTTAGATGTATTCCTAAAAAGTCAGATAAAAACAGTACTTATAAATCAAATCATAGTTTTTAGTTGGCTCATATTATCATCCTGTAGATGCTGCATCTTCCCTTTTGCTAGCTTAGCTGGAGTATGGCAGCTAAAACACCTGTCCGCAATTATCCCCAGCTTAGCATCAAGTTAGTGAACTATAAAATAGCCACTATATGAAGGGCCACTTTTAAGGGATGAATCCAGGAATTATTTCATAATGTAGAAGTTTATTCCCTGTCCATTTCTTTAGCTTCAGAGTTGATCATCCTAATAACCAAGTCTTATCCCCTAAAGTGGTTCACTGCCCTGACTACTCAATTGAATCGCAAGAGAAACTTTGGAAACTGCTGATGTTTGTACACAACCTTGATCAATGGCTTTAGACTCACTGGTGATGGAATATTTTTAGGTGTTTAAGATGATTCTACTGTGCAGACAGAGTAGATAAACTGTGTGCCTGAACAGAACATTGATTTTTGGACGGGACAGGTTATTATAGTACTTGATGTGATGGTAAATTAATGAGAGTATTTCATAGCAAGACAGATGACATCATGAGTTCTCTTTACTATGTTTTCCTCACTTAGGGGAAAATGACTGAGTTTTACAATATAGCAGTCTTTTTCATATATATGTTGCCCATTTGGGACTATGCTTTTTAATAGGCATTTATGATTTCTCAAAACTGTATGTCAGTCCAGAGTTTCTTTCCTCTTTTGTTCAGAAGCAAAAATGTTCCTATTCCATCTTCCCTTATCACCAGGGCCCCTCTATGGTCCTCCTGTATCCTGCGTGTCAACACAGCCCTAGGATGCAAGCAAATAACCTTCTTATACTTAGGCCTTCCAACTCTCATGAGGACACTGAATGCCTTTCCTCCAACTGAAGTGTTTCTGAAGTATTCTTCAGCCACCTCAGTGTCCTGTCAGTTTTGTCTGTTACCTGAGAATCAGAGCTGTGTATGTTGATGACCCCCTTCCTAAGCGGCCAAATAAAGGAAATTACTTATGTCTTTTATTCATTTGGTGTTTCTCTGGAGACCCTCACTAGCAGAAACAGGAGGTTACTTTTTCGTGAAGAGTAACATGGTCCCAAGTTGGATTTTAATGGATAACTTTGCTCTGGGTTAGATTCTTTGGCATAAAGATCACTACATTTAATATAGAAGGTCATGAGCTTAGTCACTGGACGAGTTAATCAAATGACTGCCATAGTTCAAAAGTACATCTGCATTTGGATAAAATACGATTCGTGTTAGAGAGCTAAACTTGACATTTGGCTTCCCCCAGGTAATAAAATAACTTTTAATGAAATAAACGTGTACCTTTCTGCAGCAGACCAGCATAAAGCACATAGCATAGTTACATTTCTTTACTGGCAGTGGCAGGAAATCTTTACCCTGCCACATGCTGCTTTATTTTATTCAGTCTTACATAGTTAACCTGTTGAGCTGATTAGCAGAACAATTCATTGTCAGCACTACAGATGAAAGGGAGCAAAAAGCCACGAAGTTGCCTGTGCTTGTTTGGACATCAGCAACAATGACTGTATCTTTTCAAGTTTGGCTCTAGAGAAACACCATTGCCTCAGCTTCCCCACTAGTACAGCACCTTCCAGTTCTAACACTGTACAAGGCACAAAACAAATCCTATTCATGCCTATATTTTTACCATTTAATAACAATACCTGACCCCTAGTTGAGGCACTGAGTACTTTTTTTTCAATTTAAATAATTTTTTTTTAATTTTAATATATTACCCAGCAGGCTATAGTCCAAAATATGATATCTATTCCTGTGGATCATTACAACCATTTAATGTAGGACCTCATAAAAGTATTTAATAAATTCACTGGAAAGTTGAGAGCAATGGGTAACCCATTTTTTCACTTTTTAAAAATTTACATAGACTTCAATTCACTTTATTATGTGTAGTTCTGTGGTATAGATGAATGCATACTGTGATGTTACCACCACCACAATCAAAATACAGAACACTTTTATCACACCCAAGAAATTCCCTCTTGTTGGCTTTTTAAGTCAAACCCTATCCCCACTCTCAACCCTTGGCAACCACTCTGTTTTCTCCTCTAATTTCACCTTTTCCTAAATGTCACATGAATCGAATAATAGCATTTTTAATCTGATTTCTTTCATTTAGCATAAGGTACTTGCAATTCATCCAGGTTGTTGTGTATACCAATAGCTTGTTCCATTTTGCCACTGTGTAATATTCCATCATATAGACATAAGCACAGTTTGCTTATCTACTCATTGGTTGAAGGACATTTCGGTTGTTTCCTGTTTGGAGTTATTATGAATAAAATCACTATGAATGTTCATGAACCGGTTTTTAAGTAACCATAACTTTTATTTCTCTGGGAGTAAGGTCATTGTATTTTGTTGTAAATGTATGTTTAACATTTTATAAAAATGTATCCCAAAGGGACTGTACATTCTTTGTTTCCACAGTGTATGAGAGTCCCAGTTAATCTGCATCCTCACCAACACTTGGTATTGTCCGTGATTGGTTGGTTGGTTGGTTGGTTAGGTTTTGTTTGTTTTCTCTTGTTTTAGCCATTCTGCTCTGCAAAGCATCAATATTTGAAAGCACCATAAAGGATTCTTTTACCCATTTTCTGCCAGTAAAGTATCCCAGTTTAAACATTTGTCAGATATCATTAACATTAGGTATTGCTGACTTAAAGGAAAACATGGAGCATGATAGTTGTGAGTTTAAGTTTTGTTCAGGGTCTTACTGAGGACTGTAGCCTGGGAGACAGCCTCTCAGCTAGCTCTGAGTAAACCGTTCCAGAGAAGTAAGGGAGGAACCAGTATGTATATGAATTTTTTTTGGCTAGGAAAAACATGTAGTGGAGCAAGTACCTTGGTAAAAGATGACTGCTGTTCTCAAAGAGCAGATTTCTAAGGTGGATACTTTCAGTGTTTTTCTTTGTATGGAAAGATGCAAAAATCTGGAGTCTTTGAAGTTCTTCCTAAGATCTGCATCATAACAATCTGTAGGCCCATTTTTCAAAGCACTGCATGCCTCATCCTGTTTGTTTCCATCCTGAACTCCCTTCTGGGGTGCACTGCCCTGTTGGTGGGCAGCGGCAGTGAGTTGTAACTTAACCCTTTGAGTTTCTGTATGATGAGGGACAGTCTGTTCCTTCTTTTATTTTTAACAGACTCTAGACATGGTTACTTTGTTATTACATTCCAGTGAGTTCAGTTCAGTCGCTCAGTCGTGTCCAACTCTTTGTGACCCTATGAATCGCAGCATGCCAGGCCTCCCTGTCCATCACCAACTCCCAGAGTCTACCCAAACCCATGACCATCGAGTTGGTGATGCCATCCAGTAATCTCATCCTTTGTCATCCCCTTCTCCTCCTGCCCCCAGTCCTTCCCAGCATCAGGGTCTTTTCCAGTGAGTCAACTCTTCGCATCAGGTGGCCAAAGTATTGGAGTTTCAGCTTCAACATCAGTCCTTCCAATGAAGAGCCAGGACTGATCTCCTTTAGGATGGGCTGGTTGGATCTTCTTGCAGTCCAAGGGACTCTCAAGAGTCTTCTCCAACACCACAGTTCAAAAGCATCAATTCTTCAGCGTTCAGCTTTCTTCACTGTCCAACTCTCACATCCATACATGACTACTGGAAAAACCATAGCCTTAACTGAACAGACCTTTGTTGGCAAAGTAATGTCTCTGTAATATGTTGTCTAGGTTGGTCATAACTTTCCTTCCAAGGAGTAAGCGTCTTTTAATTTCATGGCTGCAATCACCATCTGCAGTGATTTATCTAACCCTTATTTTCAGCAGTTTAAAGAAATTTAGTCATTTTATTGTTTTGCTTTCCAATTTTCTGACTACATTTTCCCAACAGAAATTTTTTTTATTTATTAAGCCTCAGTTTCATTTTCCTCATACTGCTGCATGCATATCCACAATGTAAACCATCCAAGATGTTTACATGACTTTCCAATTCTTTCCTACTTAATAATGGTTAATTTCTTAAAAACTAAATCTTTTTAGTTTTACTAACTTTATACAAGTTAGAAAAAGGAGGAGAGTGAAAAACCTGGCTTAAAACTCAACACTCAAAAAACGAAGATCATGGCATCTGGCCCCATCACTTCATGGCAAATAGATGGGGAAACAATGGAAACAGTGACAGACTTTATTTTGTCAGGCTGCAAAATCACTGCAGATGGTGACTGCAGCCATGAAATTAAAAGATGCTTGCTCCTTGGAAGAAAAGCTATGACAAACCTAGACAGCATATTAAAAAACAGAGACATTACTTTGCCAACAAAGGTCTGTCTAGTTAAAACTATGGTTTTTCCAGTAGTCATGTATGGATGTGAGAGTTGGACCATAAAGAAAGTTGAGCACGAAAGAATTGATGCTTTTGAACTGTGGTGTTGGAGAAGACTCTTAGAAGTCCCTTGGACTACAAGGAGATCCAACGAGTCCATCCTAAAGGAAATCAGTCCTGAATATTCTTTGGAAGGGCTGATGCTGAAGCTGAAGCTCTAATACTTTGGCCATCTGATGTGAAGAACCGACTCGTTGGAAAAGACCCTGATGCTGGGAAAGATTGATGGCCGAGGAGGAGGGGACAACCATGGATGAGGTGGTTGAATGGCATCACCGACTCGATGGGCATGAGTTTGAGCAAGCTCCAGGAGTTGGTGATGGACAGAGAAGCTCGGCGTGCTTCAGTCCATGGGGTCACAAAGAGGACACGGTTGAACGACTGAACTAAACTGAACTTTATACAAATAATGAAGTAACGTAATTAAAAGCATTAAAGAGGAAATGGAGATATGAAGATTTTTCCGTATTCACCTATAGGTCAAAACATTATGTCAAGAAAAGAGCATGTGAAGCTGGAAGCATTTCTAAAATAATCACACTTTAGTTTAACAAAGTAGAATTCAGCATTCTTCATTATGATTCTGTATATGGTCTTCTATGACTGCAACACATTCTTGATATCTTACCCTTGATGGAAAAAATACCTCTCTGTGGAAGTAATGTAAGTAGTATAAACATCCATTTCATTTATATAAAGTAACGTTTCATTGTTCCTTAGTAATATGGAGGAGAAAATGCTTGGTGCATAATTGAGGAGGATTTGGGCAGGCTCTTTAAGTGGCGTGTGTGGTGGAAGCAGCTGGGTTCTCGTCTCCATTTTGCCACTTACTAACCAGCTGGCTAGCTGACCGAGGGCAATTCAGCTAGGTCTTCATTTTACATCTCCTCAATTGCTAAATGTAGGAAATAAATTCCATGGTCTCCTGGTTCTTAACAAAATTCAAGGAGGGTGGAAGTCACACACTGAGTTTCCTACCCTACACCCACCCCAAAGCCAGCCATTGTTTCTCATAATACAAGTACAGGTGCACATAGCCACAGAAAACCTTCACATTTCCTCAAAGCTCTTTCTGCTCTTTTTTTCACTGTGGTTGCCCCATTGGAGCTCCTTTCGTGGAGGGCTTGCTCCAGGGCCGTGGCTCTGAGGACGCGGCAGCACTCTGCGAGGGCCACTTCCAGTCCAGCCACAGGCGTCTGTGTCTGCCTAGGTGCACTGTGCAGCTGTTTGCTTATTTTCGTCAAGATTCAAATTTAATTGTCCTGCGCTTCTAAGACTTTAAGATAGTCGGGGGAACATTAGCTCACTGAAAATAATTGAAAACATCTTTTAGGAGAAAGTGCAGCTGGGAATGCAAGCATGCGATTCTGTCATGCTGAGCGTGCTTTTTCAGGGAAAAGGTTATTTCTCTACCTATTCTGTTTCTCTATTTCTCTAATGTTTTCTAATAAATTTAGAGAAACTTCCATGTGGATTTTCTGAATCACAGACTTCGAGAGTAAGGCAGGCCCTAGAGATAGGTGACTTGCCCAGGGCCTCTGGGACGGTAGGTTGTAAAGCTGTTCTGAGACCCCGACTGGGCTCTCCCCTTGGGTTACCAGTCTCAGCCTCTCCAGAGCCACAGCAGACCGTTTGGGGGTTGCAGTCATGTTCCCTCTAGCATTTCCCCATTGCCTTCCCTGCCTCACTCTGAGCATGAGTTTTGTCAGCGTGAACAATGAGATCTACATGATTAGCCTGTCTGAATGCTGAGAAAAGCTTCTCTAAAGGAACCGCAAAAGTTGTCTTACTGCACTCTCTGAGCAGAGAGGGCTCCTTGCAGGTGTACCAGTGTGACAGAGCAGTCTTAACCCCTGGTGTCTCCAACCCTTCCCAGGCTGGCCTACTTCATTCCATTCCATGTAGTCTAAAGTATATCTTAAAACTTGAACTTAGTGTCGAGGTTAAACATTTGCAAAGAGACTTGGGCTTACAAGTAATTTTAACCCATGGTCATTTGGAAAATGCTGTTCTTGGTACCCGGTCTTTAAGGGGAGTGTGTGTGTATGTGTGTGTCCACTTCCCTTAAAACAAAATGCTTTCATAAATGTTTGTGGAATTTGATTGGAAAGACCTAGTGTTTTGGAAGGGAAGAAGCAAGGTGTGAAAAATGTTAACAAGGTAAGAGCATCCAGTTTGAAAAATACTTAGCATGTATGGCTTCTTCCATATCCCCAAGTAATAAGTATCACAAGTTATTCTGTCACTAGAAGTATAAACATGTTCTAAGTTAAGTGCCAGGCATGTTTGAAAAACATGGGCCCCTCAATTTTCCAAATATTCCTTGTATTTGAACCCAGTTGAGTATCCCAAATTCCTGTTTCTGTCGTCTCTGGAAGAGAATAAGAGTCATTTTGGAAAACTAACAATTTTCTACCAGTATCATTAGGTACAAGCTAAACTTCTCTTTATGGACATTCTCCAACATTTCCTTAAGAAAGAGTCTTTTTTTCAGTATCTTCTCTCATGAATCAGAGATACACAGTTATGATTCCATGTCAGGCCTGAGTAAATCTAATTGAAACCCTGAAGATAGTATGTCTTGTGGTTAAGAGCTCAGGTTCTGAGCCAGATTCTACCAGTCAGAATCTTAACTCTTACCTTTAAAAGCTGTGTGTTCTAGGGCAAGTTGCTCAACCTCTTTGGGCTTCATTTATGCTAGTTCTGTAAAATGGGAATGGGGATATTAATATCTACCTCATAGGGTATTATGAGTAGAGGTCTTGAAAAATGTACTCCCAAAATAAATTTTAAAGCCTGTATATATCCTCACACATTTTCAAGTTGAGATCTAAAACTTTTCATCATAGGTTTCAAAGCATATTTTTGGTTAAGAGGTAGACAGTCTTCCCGGAGAAGGCAATGGCAACCCACTCCAGTACTCTTACCTGGAAAATCCCATGGACGGGGGAGCCTGGTGGGCTGCTGTCTATGAGGTCTCACAGAATCAGACACAATGAAGCGACTTAGCAGCAGCAGCAGCACACAGGCTTCCCACATGGTGTCAGTGGTAAAGAACCCACCTGTCAATGCAGGTGGACAGTAACAGACTTGGGTTCGATCCCTGGGTTAGGAAGATCCCCTGGAGGCGGCACGCAACCCACTCCAGTATTCTTGCCTGGAGAAGCCCATGGACAGAGGAGCCTGGGGTGCTACAGTCCACGGAATCACAAAAAGTTGGACACGAATGAAAACAACTTAGCACACACACAGGCAGAAAGGAGTATAACTGAACTAAGACTAGAATTGATACAGCTGAAATAGTTAACACAATTTGAAAAAATGTTTGACCTACTTTGCTGAGTAACTCAGAGAAAACTGGAAAGAAATGAAAAAGGTATTCATATTTTTTAAATCTGTATTTGAGTAATTTTTCATTCTCAGAAATGAATCTGCATCTTTTACATATTCTACTCTGGCCGTTGTTAAGAATTCAGAACATCTCTATATTGACTAAGTCTCACACTTAATAAAAATGAGTATGAGATAGAAGACTGGACGCTTGCTAATGACAGCATGTTTGGATTCCAGAAAGTTTGTGTACTCCCAAGACAATGGAGTCCAAGGCAATAATTGTAATACTTGTCTTGGATGAAGCATTTGCTGTTTAATAAAGAGAAAGGGCTGGCTGATATGAATGCAAGGTGAATTCTCAAACAATTAAAAAATAAAGCACAAATGAAAGTTAAGGTCTGGAGACTAACTTCTTTAAAATAACCTTGCATGTGCATATCTTGTAAAATATTTGCATATATAGTACCTCAGTACGAAGACCACTAGCTGGTTAAATGAGTCAGTAAACGTTAAGCTCTTAGAACATTTCCTGGTATCTAATAAGCCCTGAGCAAAAAGTAAGTTATTATAACTATTATTATTGTTAGGTTCCCCCTCCAGAAAGAATTATGCCTACTTACTTTGAGTTCCTACCTTGTTCTCAAGCCTTACCTCTCTGCATTCAGCATCTTTTAGAACTAAGCCACTATCAGAAAAATCTCTTGCCTCTATTAGGATCACAGTTTCATTCTTCTCCTGAGACAAACTCACTCCAAGTTTAACTACTGGAACTTTCTGGTCAAATTCCATTTAGTTTGGCTGTCCATAAGTGTTTTATTTTCCTAGATACACATAATTTTCTTGATGTTTGGATCCAGCCTAATGCTAAAAGTACCGTAAACTGGGAATCTGTGCAATTTCATAAGTACCTTAATAGATTAGATATCACTGGATAACTGAAAAAAAATAGAATACTGAATTAAAAAGATTGAAATGTGAAATTTAAAAAAAGAAAGCTTGGCTCATTTTAAACTAGACCCTTTAAAATCTCAAAGGCAAGGCAGAGACCCCTGATCTAACATATAACCAAGAATTCCAAGTTGGACAGCTTAAGACATAAGAACTTAGTTCTTTCCTTACAGTCAATGTCTTCCTTTTTAATTACCAAAACAGTTAATGTTCATTGTAGAAAAAGTCAGATAATGCAAAAGAAGAAAATAAAAGTCTACTACTATGCACTACTACCTAAGGGTAAAATTCTGATACATAACTTCTCATTCTTTTTCTTGTTAAAAAAAAAAAACAAAATACATACTTTTGATATTTTTAGTTAAATTTCTTACTCTGAGATCATTACAGGTTTATATCCCATTATAAGAGTGATGTGGAGAGATCCCAGGTTTCCTTTACCCAGTTTCCCTGAATGGTAGTATCTTGCAAAGCTGTTGTACAGCATCACAACCAGGATGTTAACATTGATGCCATCAGCATACTGAACATGACCTTTTATAGTTACAATCGTTTCCCTGACACCTCCACTTCTTAAATCCTAGCAACCAGTATTCTGTTCTCTATTTCAGTCATTTTATTATTTCAAGAATGTTGTTTAAATGGAATTATGTAGTATATAACCTTTTGAGATTAATTTTTTCCATCCAGCATAACCTTCTGGAGATTTATCTAGGTTGCTGTATATCTTGATAGTTTGTATCTTCTATTTGCCAAGTAATATTCTATAGCATGGTTATAAACCATACTGCTGCTGCTACTCCTAAGTCGCTTCAGTCGTGTCCGACTCTGTGCGACCTCATAGATGGCAGCCCATCAGGCTCCTCTGTCCCTGGGATCCCGATAAACCATACTACTCACCTTCAAAGAACATTTGCATTACTTCCAATTTGGGACTGTTAACAAATGAAGCTGCCATAAACATTTGAGTATAACTTGTAGTATAAACCTAAGCTTTCATTTCTCTGGGATAAATGCCCAGAAGTACAATTGCTGAGCCATATTTTAGTCTTAAGAAACTGCCAAACTGTTTTCCAGAGTGGTTATACCAATTTACATTTCTCTGAATCCTCACCAGCATTTATTGTTACTATTTTTTTTAATTTTAGCCATTCTGAGAGGCATGTAGTGATACATCGTTTTGGTTTTAATTTGCATTTCCCTAATGGTTAATGATGTAGAATATCTTTTCATGTGCCTATTTGCCATCTGAATATCCACAATGATGAAATGTCTGTTCCTGTCTTTTGCCTATTTTCTAATTGGATTGTATGGTTTTTTACTGTTAAATTTTGAGGCTTTATATATTCTAGACAGTGGGCCTTTGTTATATGTGTGGTTTACTTTTTTTTTTTTTTCTCAATCTCAAGATTCTTTTCATCCTCTAAAAGGAGTTTTTCACAGAGCAGAAGCTTTTTCATTTTGATTAAATCTGATGTCTCTATGTTTGCTTCTATGGACTGTTCTTTTGATGTCAAGTGTAGGAACTCTTTGACTAGTCCTCAACCCCAAAGATTTTCACTTATTGTTTTTTCTAAGAGTTTTACAGATATATGTTTTATATTTGAGTTCATGATCCATTTTAAGTTAAGTTTTTGTGTAAGGCAGTAGACTTTGGTTGAGTTTCATTTTTTTCCCTCTGAATGTCCAATTGCTCCAGGACTGTTTGTTGAAGCGGCATATCTTTTTGCTGTTTTTGTTGAATTTCTTCTTCACCTTTGTTGACAATCAGTCAGGCATATTTGCATGAGTCTATTTCTGGGTTCTCTGTTCTGTTCCATTGATCTGTGTGTCTGTCCCTCCACCAATATGCAGTCTTGATTATTGCAGCTATGTGAATTTTGAAATTAGATACACTGATATCTCCCGCTTTTCTTCTTATTCAGCAGTACCTTAGCTTCCTAGTTTCTTTACCTCCCCATGTAAATTTTAGAATTATCTTGTCTATATCGACAGAAAAAAAAAAAATGTGTTGAAATCTTGGTTGGAATTGCATTAAACCTGTTTATCAATTGAGGGCAAATCAAAATATTTGCATAGCTTCCCCGGTGACTAAGCAGTAAAGAATCCACCTGCAATACCAGAGATGCCAGTTGGATCCCTGGGTGGGGAAGATCCCCTAGAGTAGGAAATAACAACCCACTCCATTGTTCTTGCTTGGAGACTCCCGTGCACAGAGGAGCCTGGTGGGCTGCAGTCCATGGGATCACAAAGGAGTCGGCTGAGTGACTAAACAACAATAAAATATTTGCTGTATTGAATACCCCAATCTATGAACATAGTATGTGTCTCTGTTTATTTAGATCTTTGATGTCTTTCATCAGCATTTTGTAGTTTTCAGGGAACAAGTACATTACATACTTTGTTTATATCTCAGTGTCTAGCACAGTAGTACCTTCCTAAAGAATGTTGAGTTTCACAAAAATCATTGCCATTATACAGGAGTGGAATCTTACTGTGAAAAGAACCCATTAGCTATAATCCCTTTTTTAAAATGGTTTCCTTAAACTAGGAAAATGCTTTAAAGATTGCAAATGGCCCAGATAAGAAAGACTTTTCATTCACTGCCTGAAACTAGATACTTTGTAGTTTGGGATTGTAAATCAAAGTCCAGTTAAGAACTTATTGGATTCAGCTGTGTGTGTGGGATGTGGTGCAGAGTGGTTCAGGAAGCTGTTTTTGCTTTGCCAATTGCAGAACTCATCTTTATATATTAAAAGAGAGTTTTCATATTTCTGCCAGTGATCATTTTTCATTGGTAACCAGAGGAGTTTTGAGTTGTCATTTTGTGGGCTTTATCGAGGAGCTTAAATCCAGGATTGAATTAATCAGAGAACGCAAGATTGGGTTTCTGCATTTTCCAGTTTTAAAATCTACATAATGTTAGTAATAGACTGAACATTTATCATGTTAGTGTTCACAGTGGGGCAATGAAATATAACATTACATAATTCTTTAAAGAAGATCCTGAGAGTTTAATGTACAGTCTGATGGCAGGAGACCCTTGAGAACACCGAGAGACATATTCCTCTTAGAACTGTTCATATGTACCTAAGATGAACAAGCTATCGTGTTTCCAAATTTTCTCTTAAGTTTTCAAAGGAAATAAGTACACAGGGCTAAGGAAGGCAGAGAGGAACAGGACTGTTTTCATTGCTAGGATGGCAGGAAAAGCCCCAGCTGGCATGTATGGGCTATAATAAATAGGTATTTGTTGTAGTCTAACCAGGTAACCTTGAGTAAGTCATTAGTTTTTCTGAGCCTTATTTCCATATTTATACAGGGGAATTGTGATCATGTCTCTGCCTTCCTAAAATGATAATCAAATAAGATAATGGACAGAGAAGCATATTCTAAGCTCTAAAAAACTATACAGATGTACCATGTTATTCATTCCATAAATATTTATTAAACACCGACTGTGTACAGGCACCTACTGGGTACCAGACCCCTACTGTGTAATAGTTCACCAAGGAGAGATACACGGGAACCCCTTAAGTACAGTGAAATATCACAGGTGTGCAGAGGTAGAACATTCCAGGGGTAGCAGTGGAACTGAATTACTGAGGTGCAGTGTGCTTTTGGAGTTGAGAAACACTGAAGACACATTATTGTAATGATCATCTATGTTCAAGTTCAGACTACCCTCAACGTGGAGGGAATTAAGAGGGAAAAAAGCTTGATCCAGGTGCCAGTCCTTATTAAACAGGTGGAATGATGAAGAAGAGTCAGTAGATGGCAGAACTTTGAATTGGACAAGCGTGCATGGGCAGATGACATGAACCTCAAAGGAAGTGGGTGACCGGTGATGTGAAGATGGCAAGGAATGGCGAGGAAGCCTCACTGGGAAGCCTGGAGAATGGTACTACCCCAGGCTTCGGGCTTGGGCTATGGGAGTATCACCAGTCTTCTCTTGAGGGGCTGAAAGAGTATAAGTCCTGGGGGAAGAGCTGGTCAACAAGTGGAACAGGAGGAGGGAAGACGAGTGTGTGAGAAGGGTAAGCATGTGGCATGCATGTGTATGCTCAGTCGCTTCAGTCGTGTCCAACTCTGTGACCCCATGGACTGTAGCCCGCCAGGCTGCTCTGTCCATGGGATTCTCCACGCAAGAATATTGGAACAGGTTGCCATGTGCTCCTCCAAGGGCTCTTCCTGACCCAGGAATCAAACCCTAATCTCCTGTGTCTCCTGCATCGCAGGCAGATTCTTTACCCACTGAGCCACCTGGGAAGCCCTTGAGCATGTAGGGCTTCCAGTAATAGCAGTAACTGTTGTTTATTGAGCACCTAGGATGTACCAGATACTGTGTTTGGCTGTTTTATACAGTTAGTCTTCACAGCATGCTACAAACTAATTCCTGTCATCTGGATTTTACAAATAAGGGCATAAGGTCCAAAAAGGTCACATGCATCATTTAAGGTCACACAGCAAGTCCACATTAGAATCTCTGAACCCAGATCTGCCTGACTGCAAAGCTGAGCTTTTGTACCATTTCACAAGTCTTCAGAGAGGTTCAGAGAGCACCATGGGAGGGATCTGGAGGGAAATCAGAGAAGGGAAGAACCCAAGGGAGGAAGCAAAGTCGCATGGAATGAAGATATGATTAGAAGACTATTGCCTAGAGACGCTTGCGTTTTTGCTGGTGGCTGAAAATGCCAGGGCTGTGAGGAGGAGAGCCGCTGAGGCCTGGTGAGGCTAGTGATTGCCTTGCTGCAGGTCCCTGAGGAGCACTGCTGCCAAGGCATTCTGATGTCTTTTGAAGAAAATTCTCCCAGGCTGACAGTGACAAAGGTCAACCTCTCCTGGCTCTTTCACTCCCGGAGGGGTGGTCAAAGAGGCTTAGCTTCCTAAGTGTCAGTGATCAATCTTTCAGCCCAGATAATGGAGAGCAGAGAAGGACGTGTGAGATGACCTCTCACTTGCATGAAGGGTGGGAGCCATCAGATATTGAGTGCCTTGGCCACTTTGTGCTTGGGGACCTCTAGAGCTGTGTGATGCAAGCTGGAATTTTCATTAGACTATGATGAAAAGCAAACACATATATCAGCCTTTCCCAGGTGGCAGTTAGTAGTTACTGTCCAAGACAGCCTTTTAACAGAGTCTGGGGAAAAAAGTACTTTTTTCCTTCCTCAGCATCCTGGCACAGCTAATGTCCTACTTTCCTTTACTAGGGGACAGTTAATGCTGCAGCTGAAACAGCAATCCCACGTGTAGTATTATACATTGACATTTATGGGCACAGGCTAGGACCAGAGACTTTTCTGGAAGCAGGTTTTGATACCTGAGGGGAGTGGTAGCACTCCAGCTCTGCAGCCAGGTAAGAGTGGCCTCAGGTGAGAGAAATCAGGTTAGAAGACAGAAAAGCAAAGAGGACAAATAAGTAACTGAAGAAAAGTTATGACTCTCACAACCTTGCTTTCAGTGAAAGTCTTCCTGCTGGAATTCTTGATTGAGGTAAAAATAAACATGCCCTTCAAAGTAACACATGTGCCGTCCGATCCCATTCGTCACAGGAGGGGTTGGGGCAGTGAGAACATGAAGAAATGCCCTCAGAAAGGGGATAATGAGGAAACAGAAGTGGAAATAGCCTTAAAAGCCTGTGCTTGATATAGGCTGCTTGCAGAAGAAGTTGGATCCTTGTTGTAAACGTGATTTCTGCTTCTTCACAGGTGGAAGGTTCTCTTTTTCTCTTGAATCATGCTATCACTTTGTCTCCACCTCTGTTGTGACATGTTTCACCTTCCACACTCTTTTGTAGCTTTTGTTTTTTCTGCTTTTACTGAACTGGTGATTCTTCAGAGGCAGCGATAGTGCACTTTCCATTCTGTACCGTCTGCAGTGCTTTGCGTTCAGTAGCTCTTCGGTGTTCAACTGAAAGAACGAACCCAAGGACACTGATTCCTCTAAATTTCTTTTCTAAACTCTTTACTTGGCCACCAAAGATGACACCTTACAAAGCCAGCTTTCTCCTTTTCCCAGGATCAGGGACTAAAGTAGATAAAAAGTGTTCTATAATGTTTTGAGTGTGTAGGAGAGCTACTTTCTGTTTAGGGAATGTTGCTAAGCCCTCTCATCAAAAATAGCCTTTCCATCTACGTCCAAGCTCCATCAGGGCAGAGTGGATTGGCAAGGGTGGTTTCAAAGGAAAAAGCAATGTAATGCCTTCTGCTCACAGCAGCACAGGTGCCAGTGGAGGAGGAAAATGTGTGTGATTGCAGCTCAGGATGCTAAGTGCTGTAAAAATGGAGCCAACCAACCAACCAGTGTGCAGAGATCTATGTGTGTTTTAAATACCTTCCCCGACCTCTGTATATTCCTTTGTACTCGGTGACCCCAGGCTCAGAGTCTTCCAAAAGCCACTGATGACTAGAGATATCACTGTATACGCAGAGTCAGTGGCCCTTTAAGAGGGACCCACTTAGCCCATGGAGATGGCAGAAGCTCAGAATGGCAAGAGCAGAGAGAATGGGGAGAGCCAGCCAGAAGGACACACGCGGACCCCCGAGTCCGAGGCAGAGCAGCTCCTTCCTAAAGGCTGCTCTTGTTCCTTCGGGAACTGCTGCGCAGACGTTGACAGGAAACCAAATAGGGACAGGACGGCCCTTTTAATGTCAGCAGAATCTACTCTGAGCACGAGTCCCTCTGCAAAACCAAAGCGCTAAAGTCTTTAGGGGTTTTTTTCCCCTCAAATCTTGAATCTGGCCTTTCTTGGAAAGTTCAAGCGTCGATCGGGCAAGTAACCACAGTCATCCTGAATGTCAAGTGGAAAGGAGGAATGGGCAGTGAAGCACCAAAGCTGGGATGGGGAGATGCACGTTGCCTGCAGCATGGGTTGTCTAAGAAGCTCTAGGATGGTCATATCCAATGGTTGCTTGGATTTGGGTGGCCTGGCTTCGGGGTAAGCATGTTTGTCCAAATAATAGATTGTTGCACTAAGATGGATCTGTCTCATCTACCCTAAAGAAAAGAATCTTTGTACCCTGTGTGTTTGAGTCATTATCAGTGATCTTTTATATAAAGATCGACGTCTATTAATAAAAGCCATGAGCAGGACCCTGCCAGGATTTCCATCATTTGCAATCAGCTGCATCAATGCAGTGGTTTTTAATTGGTGGAGGTGTCCATTTGTACCTCTTATTTGCTTATAGGCACAGAGGCCAAGTCACCAAGCTGGGGCTCCTCGTGATCCTCCGCATGGAGCTGGCTTCTCACTTGCCCAAAATGGAGATAACTGCTGTGTGTATGTGTCTAGGTAGGAGAGGAGGGGGCAGGCTCCAGGGAAGGTAGCGTCTCTGCCCACCCCTCCCCACCAGTCCTGCCGAGGTGCAGAGCGGGGGCCGCGTAGAACCTTGCTCAGGCAGCTCCTGAGCTGTGGGACTAGTCAGAGGCTCCTTCGCTGCATGGCCACCCTGACCTCTGCCCAAAGCAAGAAACAGAAGACAAGATGACAGACCTGTGGTCACACAAAGCCTGTTAACTATATTGGCTGTCTTTGTTTATTTGGGAACTCTGGACTTTTTTTTTTTTAACAAGAAATTTGAACCACATTTTGTTAGAGATATTCCAGAAAGATGTAGCAATGTGGTTACCATTTTATAAACTTTTAAACAAAACTGTTAGTGGTTCACAACTTTGTTTAAAGAACAATGGCTTTGGAGAACAGGCCAGTCTTCTCAGGACCCAGAGGACAGTGACCAAAACAAAGAAGAATCCAGTTCGGAGCTTGCTGACTGAGACCTGCTCTGGCAAAAGCCAGGAATCCAAATGTTAGCTAGCACTGAGGGTCTCTACCCTTTCTGCTGGAATGGCAGTGAGTTTGGCCCTGTTGCTTAGCTGACTTACACCAGCTTGTTAACTCTCCTCAAGTGGAAGAGAAATTCAGGAAACATAGGGATGAAAACAGTCACTTCTGGAACTTTTCCCTTACCTCGAGACTGAGCCACCAATTTTAGCATAGCTAGTTCACTCCCCAACCATTGGCATCCTCGTTTCTTGCATGTTTTCTGCTTCTCCCATCACTTCTGTTTGTAACAGCCAAAATCTCTGCTATGCTTTCATTCTAATATTTCTATTAAAATAATCTGCCTTTATCTAACTTTTTCCTCAGGAGATAATTTATATTTATAGGAAATCTCATTTATGAGTTTTTTTTCCTGCTTTTGTTGACTGTAGCTATTACTCTTTTTATCCTTTTCTTGGAGTGCCCTCAAGAACATTTAACAGGAAGTATTATTCAAGTCTCTTAAACATTCCTCTAAAAGTATACAAATACTTATACCTATATCAACTTTTCTAGACATTTTATAAAACTGATTTAGTAGATGATGTATTCTTCAACCAAAGATTAAAATTGTAATAGCCCATAACTGGAGCTGACCAACAATGCAGGTTTGGGGTTGGCAACATTCAGTTTCCAAGTACCTAAGACACATAGGAATTACAGGAGTTTAGTTTGGTAGAATCCTTTTTCACATGTGTTTTTGAAAACTCAGTTTACCCTCCAGAAAGACATTTCTTTTGGATCAATTGCAGTCCCTATTTAACAACTTCACAGCTTACAAGTTAAGACTCTAATTAAAATATTAAATTCTGGGGCAAAGAGAATTCCAAGAAGAGTCCGTAATCGTTGAAAAGGGTAGTTAAAGAGCTGTACGATTAACCATTTTTAACTTTAAATATAGCATTTCTCTTGTATCCTTCAGGCAGTACTGACAAGATATTTCCTTGAGATTAATGACACTCTGAGTTAATGGGCCAAAGGAAGATCATCAATCCTTACACAAAGGTAGCTTGGAAAGTAGGAATGAAAAACAACTGCTGGGTCAAGACGATATAGTCCCAGGAGATGTTTCACAAGCTGTTACCTTTGCAGAAGCCCATACTTAACTACTGTTCTCATCCCCCTTCTCTACAAACAAAATCTTTTTTATCAGTTGGCTTCCTCTTCACACTGTTTCTCAAATGAAACTCATTTTGGAAGTCCTTTGTTTTCACATAGCTTCTCACCATCAGAATCATTCACTGATGTGAACAGAGTTGTGCTTGGGAGTCTAGAAATCCAAGCAATCGGAATATATTTCCTACAGTTTCAGTTAAATAACATATCTGTGCATTCAAGACATAAGATAATGCAGAAAATATGAAGTTTCTGTCAGTGGTTTGGTTCAGTTCAGTTGATTAGTCATGTCCAACTCTTTGCGACCCCATGGACTTCGGCACACCAGGCTTCCCTGTCCATCACCAGCTCCTGGAGCCTACTCAAACTCATGTCCATCGTGTCGGTGATGCCATCCAACCATCTCATCTTCTGTCGTTCCCTTCTCCTCATGCCTTCAGTCTTTCCCAGCATCAGGGTCTTTTCCAGTGAGTCGGTTCTTCACATCAGGTGGCAAAGTATTGGAGTTTAGCTTCAGCATCAGTCCTTCCAATGCATATTCAGGACTGATTTGCTTTAGGATGGACTGGTTGGATCTCCTTGCAGTCCAAGGGACTCTCAAGAGTCTTCTCCAACACCGCAGTTCAAAATCATCAATTCTTCAGCATTCAGCTTTCTTTATAGTCCAATACATGACTACTGGAAAAACCATAGCTTTAACTAGATGGACCTATGTTGGTAAAGTAATGTCTCTGCTTTTTAATATGCTGTCTAGGTTGGGCATATCTTTTCTTCCAAGGAGCAAGTTTCTTTTAATTTCATGGCTGTAGCCACTGTCAGTGGTAGGCTGGGGTTAATGGAACAATCAGACCTAGATACCAACTCAGTAAATCTGAAGAGGTTGATTCATCATAAGGACACAGAAACAAATCGGCCTGGCCAGAATGCTGTAACAGGCAGAGTACATGCTTCCAGACTGCAGAATACCACCAGAGCTATACCCTTGTAGATAATTCCAGCCTTGGTCGAATCTCATTTCTCCTGCAGGCCAGTGTAGACTAAATCCATTCTACATGCCTGCTAATCTGGATCTGTTCTAACAACCTCCCATCTGGACAGATTGATTAATTTCAAGATTAAGCAGGGTTCAGTGTGACTTCTAGCACTGGCAGGAGATAATGAGAAAGAATGGCAGGAAATCTAGAGCTATCTGGTGAAGGATTGCTCCAGAAAGCCCTACTTTGGCTTTTTACCTAGAAAAGAGTTAAAAGCTAGAGAATGATCACTGAGTTGTGGGTTTTGTTTTTTTAAAAAAAGATCTGCCTTCATGAACAGGCATCATATTCCGTAATTGTGAGTCCTTGTGAGAGGGGCTTCCCCAGTGACTCAGTGGTAAGGAATCCATCTGCAGTACAGAAGATGCAGGAGACACAAGTTCAATTCCTGGGTCGGGAAGATCCCCCTGGAGGAGGACATGGCAACCCACTCCAGTATTTTTGCCTGGAGAATCCCATGGACAGAGGCACTTGGCAGGCTACAGTTCATAGTGTCGCAAAGAGTTGGACAGGACTAAAGTGACTTAGCATGCATGCACATCCTTATGAGAGTTCTCAGTTCAGAAGCTTGTACCCTTGCTTGTGCTAGGGCGTGTTGCTCACCTTCCTGCTAGGAATGCTCGCTTTCTTTGGAATCCTTTAGATAAGTTCAGCACCATCTGATTCACTCAAGTGGTGTCTAGTTGTTGTATAATCCCGGGCTGATACTCTGATCCCCATAGTATGTTTTCACATGTTTGGAAATTTTAAAATGCCAGAGGTTATTTTACTGTTTAAAAAAAAAAAAACCTGCTGAAATTTAATAAGATAGCACAAGTATGCTAAAGGAAACTCTAAGGAAAATGTTTTTTGGTCACTAGGGCAATGGGTTGAAATGCAAAAACCCCACTAAGTTGGTGGCTGGCGTTTTGCCACTGACTGTATCTGATCTAACCCTGCAAGTATTAAGTTCTTATGGATTTTGTGACGGAGTCAAGAGAAGTAAATATGTAGCTCCCAGTTCAGACTAAACTACTGTTTTAGTGCTGCAAGTACAGGTGAAAATCTTTATATTCTTCCATTCTGTTTAAAAAAAAAAAAATCTTGTTTATACACAGATTAGTTCCACTAGACCTAGCTGAACTTTTGGAGTTCTTTCTTTCAACTGAGATTTCCTTGTACAAATGAGCTATCCAGTTGTGGATGAGAACATAATAATAGAATTACGTGCTGAAAATAACTGAGATTATTTGGGTCATGATTGCAGTTTTATGATGCCATCTGGGGAAATTACTAAGTGCATGTGAATTTGAGGTAAACTAAAGTTTTTTTCCCTTCATTAGGCATTATGGTCTCTTTAGGCACTTTTTTTGGTATTGGAATTTGCTGCCTACTTTGCTTACTTTAAGATGGATCTGCGACTCTGTCACGATTTGAACTGGAGTTTTCCTTCCACATAAATGGCAGGTATTTAATGTGTCAGGACAGTCTGTCTGAAACCTGACCTAACCACTTAACAGTGAAATAGTAAAACTTGCTATTCTGTGTGTACAAATGCTGTCTTTCCAAATTAGGAAAGAAGATATAAAACCCTGTAGAAGTGCCTTTGTTTTAAAAGGAGAAATTTAATGCTCTACCATTAACATTCTCCCAAGATAATGTTACATAAATAATTACTGCTGCATCGGAAGAGTCATTTCCCATTCTGGAATAATTTGCACACATTTAGGAATTTCATTGTCTCCTCAAAATCCTCTGGGCTGTGGGCTCATAAATTATCACATTTTGATGGAACTTCCATTACACGATCTAACTTTTATGGAAGAAGAGAGCAAGAGAACTGCAAAAAAGTAGTGACTTGCTTATGGTTAGAGAATCTCAAGGAAGGGAAAAGAATATTCCTGCTTATTTAACATAGGTAAAGGAAATTTGTGGTTTACTTTCAATAATCAGCTTTCTGGAAATTTTTTTATGCCCAAACCACAAAATTTGGCATTTTAAATTCATACCTGTCTGTGGGCATGTAGTATCTAAAGCAGTGGTTCTTAGGGTCCCTAAGAAAACACATTATTCAAATGCTAGTTCCCTTGGTTTCTAGATGACATTTCCAGCCCAAGACTTCTTAATTTGGTTCAAGGGGCCCAAATTTTGTGTCTTTGTGTATCCGGGATCTTGTAATGTTTACCAGCTTTTCAGGAAGCCCTGACGTGCCACATTTTCAAGACTGAATTTTGTTAGACCCAATCTATAACACCATGAATTTTCTATATTATTTATAATGATAATAATGCTGCCGCTGCTGCTAAGTCACTTCAGTCGTGTCTGACTCTGTGCAACCCCATAGACGGCAGCCCACCAGACTCCTCCGTCCCTGGGATTCTCCAGGCAAGAATACTGGAGTGGGTTGCCATTTCCTTCTCTAATACATGCATGCATGCTGAATCGCTTCAGTCGTGTCCGACTCTATGTGACCCTGTGGACTATAGCCCACAGGATTCTCTAGGCAAGAATACTGGAGTGGGTTACCATAAATAGCTCCTGATTATTGAGCACTTATTATTTGTCACTAACAGTAGTTAACACTTTATATTTCTCATTTTTGTTCCCCAAAAGACACATACAGTTATTGTCTTCAGTTTATGAGGAAACTTAAGGCTTTGAGAGGTTAAGTAACTTTTTGGAGATTAAAACCCGTGATGTCATCTGGAAAAAATCCATGCTCTTAGGCATTAGGCATTATGCTAATGAGTACATCCATTTACTGGTTTAGTAATAACTGGCTTTTGTTTGATATTGATATATTCAGTTCAAATAGCCCTTACTCTGTTCCTGCTCTGGTTTAGAAGTTTGATGGACTTGTACACTTTATGCACTGTTTCCCCTTGAATCTGTGTGAACATGTCTATGTTGCCCTTGTAAAGTTTTAAACAAAAAATATAACTGTGGAATACCCGCATAATCTTGGAGTCTTGGTTGTTTTTGGTGGGAACCTGAGCCAATTCACTGGGAAACTTGAACTTCCCAAGCTTCAAGATGGCACTTTGTTATTATGCCTTCAGATCTCTTCTTGTGTTAGGAAGGGTGAGATTCCATAACAGGTGAATCTTATGACCAAACCTCTCCCCACATCTTCCTAAACAAGGAGTCTGCCAGGTATACAGTGCACCAGACAAAATTAGGACACCTGGTTTCTGTACCCCAATCCTCTACAGCAATAAGGCACGATAATTTGATCATTTCAGTTGTGTGTTCTCCATTTAGGGTAACCCACTGCCCCAGTTTTCCTGGGACAATCCTGATTTTAGCAGTTAAAGTCCTGAAGCCCGAAAAATTCCTCAGTCCCAAATAGAACTCAACCAATGATTGTCCTACCCCTTTTATTTTTTCCAGAGTTGTATCCAAGCCCCCGATTCCAGCGCTTGTGCTTTGTTGAATCTCCTGAAGAGTACAAATAAA
The DNA here is from genome assembly GCA_007570785.1 of Antilocapra americana. Lineage (NCBI taxonomy): Eukaryota > Metazoa > Chordata > Mammalia > Artiodactyla > Antilocapridae > Antilocapra > Antilocapra americana. Next base: position 9,372,205 of record ML664163.1, on the reverse strand, counting down.
TCTTTTAAACTAAGAAGTTGGGCAACTCTGGCTCAGATTGATAAGTGTGTAGTGGACCATTAGAGATACAGAACTTGAACAGACCAAGAAAGACCTATAAACTTTGGAGGAATTTACAGATACTTAGCTTAAAAGATTTGTAAAAGAAATAATTTTTTTGTTTTATATTGCCTTCACTTTTGTTTCAACCCTATCTCTTTAGGAAGTAGGCTGAGTCTTAGAGGAAACCTTTCTCTGATTGTCAAAGTTCAAGTGGTAAATAACCGCTTGACATTGTCTGACCATCATAAATGTCCCTAATATACAAAGATGTCCTTGTTAGCAATATTCCAAGCATAATAAGTAGAATGTAGGGTTAGATTGAGACTTCTCAAGTGGTTCAGTGGTAAAGAATCCACCTGCCAATGCAGGAAACACAAGAGATGCAGATTCTGTCCCTGGGTCGGAAAGATCCCCTGGAGTAGCAATTGGCAACCCACTCCAGTATTCTTGCCTGGAAAATTCCATGGATAGAGGAACCTGGCAGACTACAGTCTATGGGGTTGCAAGAGTTGGACATGACTGAGCACACATGCACAGCATTAGATTAATGGACAGTAGCACAAGTATTTATATATTGTCCTGACTTTTCAGTTCAGTTCAGTTCAGTTGCTCATCATGTCAGACTCCTTGTGACCCCATAGACTGCAGCAAGCCAGGCCTCCCTGTCCATCACCAACCCCCAGAGTTTACTCAGACTCATGTCCTATTGAGTCAGTGATGCCATCCAACTATCTCATCCTCAGTTGTCCCCTTCTCCTCCCTCCTTCAGTCTTTCCCAGCATCAGGGTCTTTTCCAATGAGTCAGCTTTTCGCATCAGGTGGCCAAAGTATTGGAGTTTCAGCTTCATCATCAGTCCTTCCAATGAATATTCAGGACTGATTTCCTTTAGGATGGACTGGTTAGTTTGGATCTCCTTGCTATCCAAGAGTCTTCTCCAACACCACAGTTCAGAAACATCAATTCTTCAGCGCTAAGCTTTCTTTATAGTCCAACTCTCACATCCACACATGACTACTTTAGCCAAATGATTTTATTTATTCTTTTATATTTTTAGCCAAGTTTGCCAACACGAATTATAATGGAAAATGCTAGTGATTTTTTTTAAGTTCAAGTTTATTTAAGAAACAAGTCTCCACCTCAATTACATGATTTTTCTCCCCTAATATGAAGTTATTTTTGCATTGATTGGGGAGAAATAGAATAATAAGTTTTTAAACTCTGACCTGCACCTGCTTGGGATCTAAAACTGAAATGGAAAACACAAGGCTTAACCCCAGATGCTCCCTGATCAAATGCAAAGTTTTCTTAAAATAGCTCTGGGTGAAGATGTTTGGAGCAGCTGAAAACCAAGGAGCTGGTGTCCCTAGTCATAACCTGGCAGTTAATACTGTGGCTCAGAGGCAGCTGCCTCTGTCTCTTTCTGTCTCAAAGCCTGGAGCAGCAACTCCTAGAAGAAGCACAGAAGCAGCCTCTGTTTAACCCACATTCCTGTCCTCCCTGAACTCTACTTTCCTAGTCAGAGGATTGTCCCTGGATTTGTCAAGGGGATCTGAGACATTCTGTCCAAGCTACTAGAGCAAAGTATTGGGTTGGCCAAGAAATTCGTTCGGGTTTTTCCATAAGATGTTACAAGAAAACCCAAATAAACTTTCTGGCCAACCCAATAGCTAAACACCTCTAAACAATTATAATAAAATTTAAATAGGTACACAATAAATTCAAGGATAAAATGTAAGGAAGAAATAAATGCATTTGATTGATCATAGCTAGTAGTAACAGAGAATACTAGCTATGAGTGGTATATCCTATACCCTGTTATCTTTAGTATCCCAGTTACCAGCAGATCAGTTTACTCTGTTGAAATCCACCAGGAAGAACTTCACTCAAGACTGCTCTGTTCAGCTCTGCCTATCTTGATAGAGCTCTCAGTTAACTCATATGTCTCAGCTGTCAGCTTACCATTTTCCCCCATAATTTTGTCCTGTGATGTTTTCTCTTACCATCGATAAACTTCTCTCAAGGGCCCACTTATGCATCCACCAGTAGCAGGATCTGGGCTGGGTGGATCATTGTCCTAATCTGATCTGACAGCTTTTTGTGTTGCCAGACTTTTGGCACTAACCAGCAGTTTAAAATTCTATTTGCATTCACGTGTAGATGAGTACAGTATTATACTATCCTGTTCCCATCGTAAAAAGAAGAAAAAAGCAGTAGCTTATATCTTGTTTATAAACTACACTATTATTTTGAGGGCCAGAGGAAAGAACCGCTGGGTGAGTATAGAAGGGAGGTAGAGGCAGGAAGACGATGGGATGAGGGAAGTCCTGAAACTCCCCGGTTGGCAACTTCCAGTTGGCCACCACCACCTTCAGCCAGTACTCGTGTTAAAAACTCACAGTTTTTCTAGACTTTATTTGAGAAATTATTTAAGGAGACTGAATTAGAGAAAACATTAGCTGGGCTGGTTCCTTAAAGGTCTAAAACCTAGTTTTTCCATTGGCTGAACAGGGAATAATGCTTGCATTTCCTATCATGCAGGAACACCACTCAAGTGAGTGACTGATACTCAAATTCTGTAAGCAATGTAGGACACCTCCCAGGGATAAAACGACCCTGTGGTTACGATGAACGCCATTATACAAAGTTTCCTCAACCATAGTGCAAAGCACAGTACTGCCACTCTTTCTGTTGTAGCCTCCGGTTATTGACTGTCTTTGTCAGACAGATTAGAAAGAAATATCTTGAACTTTCATCAGATTTGAGCCCCAGATAGCCATGAGGCTATCTAATACAAATTTTGCTCTAATGTCCTCCTTAGAGACATCTTGTCTAACCCAATTCTGAAGGAGCAAACTATCAGTATGTGAGCCGTTGTCTGACATCTATAGTTTAGAACAGAAATGTTAACGTCCCTCAAAGAAGACTCAAGTAGTTTCAGTAAAATGTATATTCCAATCTGATTATTTGATTATTTGGTCCCTGAAATTGTCTATCTTGCAGACACTAAATAAACCTTTATAAGTAGGGAAAAAAATTTTCTAGTCTTTTTCTTTTAATTAGAAATAAAGGAAAAATACCATGGTAAGCAACATGAACAGTATTAAGGTTCAAATCACTAATAATTGGCCCCTCTGTGGAGATCTCTATACTCAGAGAATATGGAAACCACTTTTGCTCCATTCACTGCTGTATCTCTGGTAACCCAACGTGTAGTAGGCACTCTAAACATTTGTTGAATGAATGAACAAGTGAGCAAACTAATTAAGCCCTTTTACCATAAGAGTGTTCTACCTAATTATAATGAAACAAACAAAACAATTATGTTGTTCTCTGTATGAATGGCTATTAAATGCCAGTGGCCACTTAGTTCTGTCCAGAGGCAAATAAAAGTAACATTTTTTTAATGTTTTTTAATGTAACATATTGAAGAGGAGAGGCATGTATTTCAGTAGTAATGAAAATTTTCTTTTACGTTAAGACAAGAATAACATGGACTGTCTTCTGAAGGATACAGGGCCCTTTTCTTTTGTTTTTCCCCATCCCTGGAGTTCATCCCCTTTGCTCCTAAACTCTTGGCATATTGCAACATCTATCCCATACAATAGGTAAATGGATCATCATTTAGAAGCCACAATAAAGTATCTGTATCTCCAGTGACAATGCCAGTATCTAAGACCAATTCTTGGCAAACAAATTTTTTTATTCAACAACAGTTTAAATGAAAAAAGAAAACTTTAACAGAAGCTAAACTCTTAAAAAAATTTTTTTTTGTTTTACACTTTTTTGTTTATAATCAATACTTTCTTCATCCTAGAATTTTTACAGGATATTTTTGCATTGGTAATCTTAAGAACCCAAACTCAACATTGCTCTGGGAAATTACCTGAAAAACTCTTGTAAGCATAGACTTGTCTTAATTGCCCAACATATTTGTTTTAAAGAAATAGAAATAGCCCATGAATATTATTGCTGCCTTTGGAAATTTTCAATAGCAAAGAGCTCTTCAAGTATTTATGCTGATTTTTAATGAAGTATAATATGAGTTTCATAATAGTGTCAACTGATGACTGTAGAGATGTATTTATTTGGAATATTTGTTTTGGGAGGATAGAAGATTGATGTATTAGAGAGTATCATCATAGAAAAAGTGTGTTTAGTTGAAGCAAGAGGAGCATTGCCACAGTTTGGAAAAGTTTTCACCAATAGCATGCTACCCCTTGCCCTCCTTTATTACAAGCCTAATGCACACATAGACCATGGTGAATGTAGCTGAGCAGCGTATGCATTGCATTTCTTGCAGTCCTTTGTAAAACTTGCATCGATATTGAAGAAAGATATGTGATCATCAGGTGTAATGAAAAAGTGATTGAATATGTCACAAAAATTTTAGCTGAACACGTATCTCTCGAACTGGATCTGTATTCAAAACTATGCATTCACCCTAAACACTGACTAATACTCCCACTGAGCAAGTACAGTGAGCAGAACTTTCTCTGGTATCATTTGGCAGCAAGCAGGCTTCATTTCCCATTGACACTGAAGTTTGTTGTGCCATAAATATCCAGTCATGCTTTGGGGTGATAGGTATCTTCCAAGACCTTCCAAAAAACCCCACCTCAAGAATCTGCTTCTCTTCTCTGGCCCCCATCCATCAAATCTTGCCCATTCATCATTCATCAAATCTTGCCCATTCATCAGATCTTTCACACCAAAGAAATATGAACAAAAGGAAAGGAAAAGGAATACCTCTAAGTTGCCATTTTAAGATGTTAATTTCTTCTGTCTTTCCATAAAAAGAAAATGCCTCCTAACCAGTCTAGCCTATCCAATACACTTCTCCATCATTACCACATTTTGGATGATTTTAAAATTATGCATTGATCATTTACATCAGTTTGCAAAGTCAAGCTATTACCAAGCAAAGTCATCTGCCCAAACCATTTTAAAATTTTTGACCATTTGTCTTACTCTAAAGAGGATAGCGATGTAAGATTTTATTTTGGTCTCCTTTCATATCTGCTTGTCAGGGTAGTTTCTCTATTTTGCAAGCAGCTCTTCTTCATATTAAAAAAAGTCATCACCCTTCATAAGCCCTTAATCATGGCTAAGATTTGCTCTATTCCCTTGCATAATGCCCAGAATCCTGCTCCTGGAGAGCAGTGGGGGCAGTTCCTGGATGTTGGATACCACGGACAGGTCCCCAAAGCCTCTTCTCAGTGGCACTGGGGCCACTTACCTTACCGGTGCAGGTGCCTCTGCTCAATCACACCCAGTGGTCCTCTCTTCTCATCCCCACCAAATCCGACGGTGGAATCCAGGGACCAACAGCGTTTTCTTCTTTTCTTTTTGGACAGTCTCTCAGTTTTTGTTTTGAGGGCTTCAAAGTCAAGGAGAACTTGCAACCAGGGTCCACTGACAGTTCCGCAGAGGAGAGGCAGTGGGGAGCCCAACACTGTCTGGGCCCAAACACTAAATATAACCCTCCTCCCTCTCCAGGCAGTGTCCTTCATGCTCAGAAGGCAGGCGACCTGGCTGAATCCCTCACCCCACAGCTTGCCAGCCTCCGCGGGAGAAAGGGTCTAACTGGACTGAGGTGCAGAATGAGACGACACAAGACCAGGGAGACATCTGCCCAAAGCAGACAAGTAGAGGCAGGTATAGGCTCCGTGAGTGTGTCTGGATGTGTGTGTGTCTGTGTGTGTGTGTGTATGTTTGCATGCCTGTGCCCAGCAGCTGCTCTCCAGATTAGAAGACACCACTCTTTGGCAGGCAACTCTGAAACCACCCTCTTGGGTGATTTCAAATCAATGTTCCGAGGGAAGAAACCTCCCAGGCGCAACCTGGGTCCCCTTCTGTGCCCTGTCACTGCCCCAGATACACTGTGAACCACAACAAACAGCGGTGCCAGCATCTTAAGAACAGATGCCCAGATGGACATTAGACTGCACCTCATTTTGTACCCTGCAACCAAGAACTGATGCAAGCCCTGCTTGAGATTTAAGTAACAAGGTCATGCCCTCTTCTTTCACAGTCTTGACCCAAGGCACTGCAGAGACTCGCTATTATTAACTCTGTGTTGCACTTTAACTTGAATGCCTGCCTGTTCCATTCAGTGTCATATGAGACGTGAGGGCAAAATGCTGAGGAAACTTAAGAGCAGCGTTCAAATGTATGATGATATTTATTATGATTAATCAAGGTTTTTGTTTTGTGTTATTGCAGATGTTAAGAAAAATCTCATACTTCATTAAAATTTATTAGTTTTCTCTAAGTGCTATCACTTAATCTGATTGGCGGGGAGGGGCAGGAGGAAGGAGCTTGTTCATTTCTTTAGGAAGTATATATTTCCTCACGAGTTAGGTATCAGGTCCTCTGCCAGGCAGACTCACCACTAGCCAGGTGCTCCATCTGTGTATTATTTTACTTAATCTTCACAGTCCTGTGCATGCATGCTAAGTTGCTTCAGTCATGTCCAACTTTTTGTGACCCAAAGGACTGTAGCCCACCAAGCTCCTCTGTCCAGACAAGAATATTGGAATGGGTCGCCATGCCCTCCATCCAGACACAGAGATCGAACCTACATCTCTTACTTCTCCTGCATTGACAGGCAGGTTCTTTACCAACTAGTGCCATCTGGGAAGACCAAGCTGGTCCTGAATTGGTGATCAAATAAGAAAACCAAAGCTCACAATAATTAACTTCCCTACAGTCTCCTGGATGATATCAGACTCAGAATTCAAACTTGGATCTGAGTCACACTGAAACCCATGCTCTTTATTTTTAGCTATTATCATTGAAATAATTTCAAATTTACAGAAAAGATACATGAATAATAAAGAACTCCTATATACTGTTCACTCAGGTTCTCCAAATTTTAGCATTTTGCCACATTGGCTGTCTCTCTCCCTTTTTTCCTCTAATCTCCCTCTTCCCACCTGTCCTCTTGTGTTTATATATGTGTGTGTGTATATTTTTCTGAAATTTATGTGCTTCAGTGTTATTATCCTAAAAGCAAATACACTTTTCTACATAACTATAGTATGACTATCAAATTCAGTATTTAATATTGATGCCATATTATTTTCTAATCCATAGTCCCCATTCAACTTTTTACCAACTGTCTCAATAGTATCATTTGCAGAGGGAAATTTTATTTTTTCTTTGTTCCAGGATTATGTGTAGCATTTAGTGGTCATGGCTCTCCCTCAGTCTTGAACAGTTTTTCAGTCTTTCTTCATCTTTAGTGATGACTTTTTTGAAAGAGTTGTCTGAGGCTGCTGCTAAGTCACTTCAGTCGTGTCCGACTCTGTGTGACCCCATAGATGGCAGCCCACCAGGCTTCCCCCATCCCTGGGATTTTCCTGGCAAGAACACTGGAGTGGGTTGCCATTTCCTTCTCCAATGCATGAAAGTGAAAAGTGAAAGTGAAGTCGCTCAGTCGTGTCTCTTTGTGACCCCATGGACTGCAGCCTACCAGGCTCCTCCATCCATGGGATTTTCCAGGCAAGAGCACTGGAGTGGGCTGCCATTGCCTTCTTTGGTTGTCTGAGGAGGGTATACAAATAGCTGAGGAATGAAGAGAAGCTATAGACAAAGGAAAAAGGGAAAGATATACCCAACTGAAGGCAGAGCTTCAGAGAACACCAAGGAGAGATAAGAAGACCTTCTTAAATGAACAATGCAAAGAAATTCAGTTCAGTTTGGTTCATTTTAGTTGCTCAGTCATGTCCAACTCTTTGCAACTCCATGGACTGCAGCAACCGTGCCTCCCTGTCCATCACCAACTCCCGGAGCCTACTCGAACTCCATTGTCCGTTGAGTTGGTGATGCGATCCAACCATCTCTTCCTCTGTCATCCCCTTCTCCTCCCACCTTCAATCTTTCCCAGCATCAGGGTCTTTTCAAATGAGTCAGTTCTTCACATCAGGTGGTCAAAGTATTGGAGTTTCAGCTTCAGCATCAGTCCTTCCAATGAATATTCAGGACTCATTGCCTTTAGGATGGACTGGTTGGATCTCTCTGAAGTCCAAGGCACTCTCAAAAGTCTTCTCCAACACCACAGTTCAAAAGCATCAATTCATCAGTGCTCAGCTTTCTTTATATTCCAACTCTCACATCCATATATGACTACTGGAAAAACCATAGCTTTAACTAGATGGACCTTTGTTGGTAAAGTAATATCTCTGCTTTTTAATATGTTGTCTAGGTTGGCCATATCTTCTCTTCCAAGGAGCAAGCATCTTAATTTCATGCCTACAGTCACCATCTGCAGTGATTTTGGAGCCCAGAAAAATAAAGTCTGTCACTGTTTCCACTGTTTCCCCATCTATATGCCATGAATTGATGGAACTGGATGCCATGGTCTTAGTTTTCTGAATGTTGAGTTTTAAGCCAACTTTTTCACTCTTCTCTTTCATTTTCATCAAGAAACTCTTTGGTTCTTCTTCACTTTCTGCCATAAGGGTGGTGTCATCTGCATATCTGAAGTTATTGGTATTTCCCCCAGCAATCTTGATTCTAGCTTGTGCTTCATCCAGTCCAGCATTTCTCATGATGTACTCTGTATATAAGTTAAATAAACAGGGTGACAATATACAGACTTGACATACTTCTTTCCCAATTTGGAACCAGTCTGTGGTTCCATGTCCAGTTCTAACTGTTGCTTCTTGACCTGCATACAGATTTCTCAGGAGGCAGGTCAGGTGGTCTCGTATTCCCATCTCTTTCAGAATTTTCCACAGTTTGTTGTGATCCACACAGTCCAAGGCTTTGGCGTAGTCAGTAAAGCAGAAATAGATGGTTTTCCTGGAACTCTCTTGCTTTTTTGATGATCCAGTGGATGTTGTCAATTTGATTTCTGGTTCCCCTGCCTTTTCTAAATCCAGCTTGAACATCTGCAAGTTCACAGTTCATGTATCGTTGAAAGCTGGCATGGAGAATTTTGAGCATTAGTTTGCTAGTGTGAGATGAGTGCAATTGTGCAGTAGTTTGAACATCCTTTGGCATTGCCTTTCTTTGGGATTGGAATGAAAACTGACCTTTTCCAGTCCTGTGGCCATTCTGAGTTTTCCAAATTTGCTAGAATATTGAGTGCAGCATTTTCACAGCATCATCTTTTAGGATTTGAAATAGCTCAACTGGAATTCCATCACCTTCACTAGCTTTGTTCTTAGTGATACTTCCTAAGGCCCACTTGGCTTCACATTCCAGGATGTCTGGCTCTAGGTTAGTGATCACACCATCATGATCAATGCAAGAATATGTGAATTGCAAAATGCAAAGAAATAGAGGAAAACAATAGAATTGGAAAGATTAGAGATCTCTTGAAGAAAACTGGATCTATCAAAGGAACATTTCATGCAGGATGGGTATGATAAGACAGAAACAGTAAGGACCTAATAGAAGCAGAAGAGATTAAGAAGAAGTGGCAAGAATACACAGGACTATACAAAAACAAAGGTCTTAATGACCTTTTTGTTATCATACTTATTAGTAGCATTTTGTGGCAATGCTATGTAAAGCATTTTGTGTTACTTAATTTACAGCAACCCTGTGGGAGAAATAGTATTTTTTATCCACATTACAGATGAAGGAACTCACATTTGGAAATATTAATAATAGGTAACCTTTCTAATATACTGATGTAATTAGTGAGAGATCTGAAATTTGCATTTAGATTAATCTGACTCCAGAGCCCCAGTTCTAAATGCTTGGGCTATATGAGAACCAATACACTGAGATGTATTGCAGGAGGATTCATGATTTACCAAAACTTGACTACAAACCCTCCTATATTAACTGCTAGTTCAGTTCAGTTCAGTTGCTCAGTCGTCTCCGACTCTTTGCAACCCCATGAACCACAGCACACCAGGCCTCCCTGTCCATCACCAACTCCGGGAGTCCACCCAAACCCATGTCCATCAAGTTGGTGATGCCATCCAGCGATCTCATCCTCTGTCTTCCCCTTCTCCTCCTGCCCCCAATCCTTCCCAGCATCAGAGTCTTTTCCAGTGAGTCAACTCTACGCATGAGGTGGCCAAAGTATTGGAGTTTCAGCTTCAACATCAGTCCTTCCAATGAACACCCAGGACTGATCTTCTTTAGGATGGACTGGTTGGATCTCCTTGCAGTCCAAGGGACTCTCAAGAGTCTTCTCCAACACCACAGTTCAAAAGCATCAACTCTTCGGCACTCAGCCTTTTTCACTGTCCAGCTCTCACAACTGCTAGCTACATGTGGCTAATTAGTACAACAAACTTGGCCAATCTGCTATAGTCATGAAATACACACTGAATTTCAGGTACTCGTTACAAAAAAAGAATAGAAAATATCTCATTAATTAGTTTTATATTGACTGCTGAAATTTAATACTTTGGATATATTGCATTAAATAAAATACATTAAAATGATTTTTATCTTCACTATAGCCAAAAAATAGAAACAACTCAAATGTCTAACAACAGATGAGTAGATAAACAAAATGCAGTGTATGCCTATGATAGAATATTATTCAGTCTTTAGAAAAGAATGGAAATCTGATATAGGCTATAATATTGATGAAACTTGATGACAAATCTAAGTGAAATAAGCCAGACAAAGGAACAAATACTGTCTGAGTCTGCTTTTATAAGGTACCTAGAATAGGGAAATTCATAGAGATAGAAAGTAAAGTAAGGTTACCAAGGGCTGGGAGGCGGGGAGAGGAAGTCATATCTCACATGTATAGATTTTCTGTTGGGATGATAGGAAAATTCTGGAAATGGATAGTAATGGTGGTTGCACAACAATGTGAATGCATATACTCAATACCATTGAATTTTACATTCAAAAATGTAAAAATGTAAATTCTTATTTATATTTTACTGTAGTTTTTACAAATTGTTTTTACCATTTTTTTTTTTTTACTTTTTCATGAGACTACTAAAAAATTTAACATTACACAGGTGGCTTATATTATATCTCTGTCAAACAGCACTGCTATAGTACTATATTTATGAATACAAAGAAGTAAATTCCTTATCAGTCTTTCCCTTTTCACATGGCATATTGAAGAGATTCTGGTATACCACTATGGGCCTGAATCAGACTTTTCACTTCTTTGTTCACTCAGCTTTGAAAAAGTTAAAGGATGGCTTTTCACTTAAAATTATACTAATAACACATACTTTTGAGATATAAGCAACTTTATGAGACAAGTAACCATTTGTTGTTTTAATAATTCCTTATTTTCCATTTGTACAGTATCTACTAGGCCTCTTTCCAGAACTAATATAATTGTCTCTGCTTGGTGGCTAAGCCAGTAAAGAAGCTACCTGCAATGCAGGAGACCTGAGTTCAGTCCCTGAGTTGGGAAGATCCCCTGGAGTTGGGAATGGCCACCCACTCCAGTATTCTTGCCTGGAGAATCCCATGGACTAAGGAGCCTGGCAGGCTACAGTCCATGGGTCACCAAGAGTCAGACATGACTGAGCGACTAACACTTCGACTTTTCACTTTATATATATCCTAAAATATAATTGTCATAAATTCCATCATGATTTAAGTTTCTTTGGGTCCATGGAATTAATATTAGTCTGACCATTAAATTTTGAAAACTGGGTCCCAAGACAGTCATTCTCTCCCTTTCCTGTAGCCCTCCTATCACAGTGTCTACTGCGAATGGTTATCTGCAGGGGAGGAGGGAAAGGAAAGCTGGGCAGACTTGTAGTTCTGTGGTAGAACAGACAGCTGATGGAATTGTGAGGACATAACCAGAACAGATTCTCTAAAGGGTCCTATTTCTGTCTACTCACAGGTGACCAAACAACCAAGTAAAGAAGGGAAATAACAGGGGAAAGTATCCCTTATCTTTTGGTGGTCATTTTTTTCACTGACTCTGAGCTTCAATTTCCCCCTTTGTGAAGGTTTTGGACTGAAAGATCTTGGTTATAGTTAATCACTAATATTCCATGAGCCTGTCAATTAATGACCTGAAAATGATCCAGGAGAATACTAATGCTGTGCCTTTTGTGCAACTCTTAATAGTTATCACTGTGGATGTCTGCAGGGTATTGAGAAATGTATCAGTATCAGTTCTTAAAAATATAGTGAGATTTAAACTCATTTAAAACTGTTTGTCCTTTTTTGTCTGTTTATTTCTGTGAACTGTGAAAAGAAGTGCAGGGGCCTCAGCAGCAGAGCTGGATCACTGGGCGTCAGACACTGTTCCCTGGGCCTGCCTCACTTCATGCTGACTCACATTCCAGACCCTTCCTTCCCACTGTCCTCTCCTGGCCCACGTGGATTATGTTCCTCCCTGATACTCCCAAGGCACCCAGAGCTTAACTGTACCTTACCCTCAATCCCAGTTTAATTGCAACTGCCAGCACACTTGTCTCTCCCTCTCTTGCTCTGGGAGTTCCTTGAGCAGAACTCACCTTCCAACGCTGTAGCCCCAGCCCCGAGCACAAAGTCAGAGCTCAGGAAATATGTACTATATGGAGGCAGCATCACTGGCCACTCGCACCAAGTGGATAGAGGAAGAAGCAACCTTCAAGTAAAGCAGCTTTAGAATAGTGGTTCAGTGAGCTGAAAGGTCACAAAAGAAGAAAGCTCACATATTAAACCTATCAGTCATTTTTAAATTCCAGGCTTTTAAAATTTTTCCTGGTAGACATTTAACAGCAAAGAAATTGACAGATTTAAATTTCACATATTATCCTTTCTTTCATCTTCCCTAAGGGTTGGATTAATGAATTTATACATAAAAATAAAAGGTCTATATAATATGTATAACTGATTCACTTTGCTGTATACTTGAAACTAACACATCATTGTATAGCAGCTATACTCCAATTAAAAAAAAAAATTAAGAAGTGGAAAAAAGGGTCCGGATAATCCACAAAACAGAAAAGTACCTCCAGGTAAACAAGTCTGTTTAGGAAAATCTGGTATAGTGAAGGGCAGCTCTCTGTTCTTTTGAAAGTCACCTGTAGACAGTGTTCTAGAATTATATATATTTTAGGGTTTCACATTCTTCTAAAGTGAGAATGATGCTAACAGGTTAACTTTTTTTAAAAGATGAGGAAATATATTTTTGACCTCGGAATGTCATTGTTACAAATAATTTGTACTTTTCAGTTTCCAGGTGCTATTTCTTCATATACTTAAAGAATGCCAAAATATCAGATGACAGTTGTCTTAGTTCTAAGGCATTCCTCAAGTGTCCTACTTTAATGGCATCCTGTAATGGTTCTCTCTTGGCATAGCTATACCATCACTCAGTAGCCTTGTTTATACATATCGCTGCATTGCTGTCTTCACTTTTACATCCCCATTACTTTTTCAAATGGATACTAGTTCTCGCAAAACTCGAGGAAAAAGGAGAGAAGTACATCTCAAACTGAACCAATGTTTTCTCCTTGACTAGAAAAGTTCATATGTGAACAGGAAAATGCATGAGTTAGAAGAATTTCTCCCCTCTCAGCCCTTCTTCTCTTGCAATGTTGTTTTAGTCTAGTCTTGTATTTCCTTTCTAATGACACAGCTTACAAAGACATGTTACATCAGCAAAAAGTTGATTCCTTTTTCAGCTCAAATCTTGGCTTAGTAACTTTTGTCTTTAATAGCCAGTTATACAAGTATGAGCACACAGTTTTTAGCTCACTTCCACAGATATTTACTGAGTGCCTGCAATATACCATGCAAAACTCAGAATGTAGTAGGAAAGACACTCATCACAATTATAATTTTGATGGGCTGTGCATTGTAATACAGGGCTGAACATAATGCTGTCTGAGTCTACTCGAACTGCAGGTCAGGGAAGCTGTGCGAGGTGGAGGTGGGGTGGAAATATTTGAACTGAACGCCCTGGGGGAGGAGGAGTGGGTTTCTGCCAGGGCCGGGGTTAAGGAGGAGAGCATTCTCAACAGAGGACACAGTGTGAGCACAGACAGGCTGGCAGAAGAGCACACGATGGGCCCAGCAGTCGAGCTGCTCCTGTGCCCAGAGGACAGGGGTATGGTGTCCAGCCTTGTCTTAGGTAAAGCAGAATCTTTATTTGGGTCCAAAATGTTAAGAGCCTTGATACATTGATGCCAGATGTTATAACCGCACAGACAGTGGGGAGCCACCAGAAGCATTTTAGCAGAAAATTACAGTCAGAGAGGTATAGTGGGAAACCTTCAGGATTTGGATCCTGAAGACCTCTGTGTGGGACTCTGGGATGTTTCTCCTGAAAAGAAGCTCAGTGCTCATCTAATTTTAGCCTCATGTTTTATTCATGAAAATTGTGTAACTCAGGTTTAAATTTCACACCACTGGTTGCCCTCTACTTGACATGAAGCCTTAAAGAAGCCACTACGTCACAGATTCCCCAGAGTCTCCCCTGGGTTTAAACAAGGTTGTCCCTGTGACCTGAGGGGACCACTAATGTCACCTCTGTGCTCTTGACTGATGAAAGATGCTAGGGCCTCTGTGGGGTGGAGAATGAGGAATGGGGGAGGCGGCCCCAGCATGGGGACGCGGCAGCATACGTTACAAGTGGAGTTATTTCAGCCCTGCCGGGAGAATCTGGGTAGGCGGCTGCAGTGTGGTCCCAAGTGAGCTGCCTAATGTGGGACCATTAGGAGACAAGAAGAGATAGGAACTGTGTAAGGAAGCTGAACCCCATCCAAATAACACGGTGCTGAGTGGCTGTAGTCCGAGCAGAAAAACTGAATACACTGAGGAAACCAAGGAGAAAATGTTATCCTAAGGGCCAGACGCATCAGGAGGTGACTGGAAAAAGTCTGCTCTGCATCCGGTGGACAAGGACCTGGGGCCACTGCAGGCCCTCCAGGGAGCGTCCCCAGGAGGCAATTCTAGGCTCCCTTTCTAGTACGGCCAAACCAATCATTGTTCTTACACGCCAAAGAACCAGAAAGAACACACTCCTGATATTATTTTTTAGTTACTGGGCAGAGTTGGGGAGGAGGGCCTGCTACCCAGGGTCCTTCTGAGTTTCCAGGCAACTCCATTGTTCATCATCCCAGACCAGGGCCACATGGCAGGGTGACAAGGACATTCCACTCGGACCAGCTTCTTAGTAGCTTCCCAGGGATACCTTGTACTGTCACCATTCTTAGTGTTCCAGTGCCTGACTATAAGGTTCTTTTGTCACGTTTCTTAAGGAACACTGTGCTACATGCATAATAGTAGCTCTGCTTGCAACCACAAGTATCTCTGAGTGAGAAAGAGCTAATCCCCCTCTTATTCAAACTGTATTGTATGCCAAACCTGGTGTTATAAAGCAATCATTTTGAAGCTTTCTAATTGTAGCCATAAGTTAGGTCTCCATTCTTTTAGCCTCTTAAGTTCAGTCAGGGTGGTCCTGGTTAAAATGAATACATGAAAAACCTCAAACAAATCCAAGATTTGCAGTAGTATAACAGTATTCACGGTAGTAAAAAACATAGAACGATGACCCTCTTCTATTGTTTTTTCCAGTTTACTATTTGCAATTATATTCAATTCATTTATCCATTCAACAATTATTCATTGCCTTTCTGCTGTGTCCAGAGACTATCCTGAAAATATGACAAACACTCACACAAAAAAAGACAGACGTTATTGGTTCCTGCCTTCTTGGAATTTAAAGTCATAGATGGATCAAATAAATAAATCAGGTAACGACAGCTTGCAATGGTGCTATGGTAGAAAATAAGAGAAAATTGAGGCAGAGGATGGAGAGGGCGGAGAGGGCCCACTTTGGATGTCAGAGGAGACCTCTGAAGAGGTGACATTGAAGCTGGACCTGAGTATTGTGAAGGAGCTAGACCAAGAGGAGCAGTCCAAACGTGAGAACAATAAGTGTAAATGCTCTGAGGCGAGAAGAGGGTTGGCATGTTCCAGGAACCTCAGGAGGTCAGTGTGACTGGGGTGCGGTGGACCAGGAGATGAACAAGGGAGGCAGAAGGGGTAAGTGGAGGCCAGTCACAGCAGGGCCTGTGGCTTGTGGTACGGAATATGGATGTAATTCTATGTGTAAAAGCAAACTTCTGTGGAGTTTTAAACAGGAAAATTGTGTAGTCCTGTTTATATTTTCAAAAGGTCTTTCTGGCTTTCATGTAGCGAATAGAAGGGGCCAAAGTGGTTAGTGAGGGACCAGGCAAGGTACTGCTGGGTCATGCTCTGGGGTTTTCCTGAGGGTGGTGACCTGAGATCTCATGGACTCTAGACAATATCATTAATTTTTCTCCACTCTGCTTTTCCTCCAAACACCCAAGCGATTTATCTCTTTGCCTAGTTGTTCATAGATGAAAATCCCAGAAGCACTGCCTTTAGGTGAGTCAAACAGTCAGATGAGCTATTCAGGTAGGGTTCTTGCCCTAGCACTTTTTTATAGGAATCCTCCATGTCATTTTCACTTTGCAGGTCAGTTAAATTCATGCCAACTTTCCACTGTTCTTCAGCTTTATTCCCAGTATGCAGAAAGTACTCAGTAAATGTTTTGTTTGTTAGATTGATTTGACATGGATTCCCAGTAGTGTGAGTAGAGGGAGAATTAGAAAGGCTGATGAGGTCCTCTTTACTTCCTCTCTGGAGATGGTGTGTCAGTGGGGTTACCAGGTCTCTTAAAGAGTAAGTATTGTCAGTCTATGGTGGATACAATTCAGGGTGAAAAAAATGACTCCTCTAGAATAAAAGGTGCTGTGTACGTGCAAAAAGTTTTTTAAGAGCATCTGGTTAGTATTTAATATGACTGAAAAGCATTGCTGTTTTTTTCATGTTTCAGTTACCCAGATATGGCTAAAAGTGTGCTTTGGAGATTTTCCAAAATAAAAACTCTTGAGGTGAGAGAAATTTCAGCCCCAACAATAACTTGAAAATTGGAAGTTGGAATAGCAACTGTTTTTTCAACTGTCTTAACTCTGTCACCAACACTATAATGATTTGATTACATGTGACAAGTCTGGTTTCTGGCCGTTAAACTGCACACTTCAGCTATAGGCATCCATCTTTCCCTTCTTTTCTTTCACCGTGTGTTGATTTAGTGGCAGAAATGAGAACGATGGGAGAAAGAAAGTTGGGGAACTCTGGCCTTCCCATCGGCCCCCAGGTCACACAGCTGGTGACCTTGACTCTCTCAGCAGCCTCATGATTCAGGGCCAGCAGCAAACCAGTCATGGGGTAGATGTCTCCTTTCCACCCACCATTGTTATTTAGGTGCCACTAGCTTGTTTGAACATCAGGGACATCCTGTAAGGGGAGAAACATCCCCAGATGGCAGAATGCCCCCTGGGAGCCATGTGGGAAGGGAGGGGGCAGCACTCGTCAGTGAGGTCATAGACATAAAGCTTTTGGTGCAGTGCCTGGCCCAGAGCAGTCACCTAGCACTGGTGACAGCACCTGCTGACACCATTGTTTCTATTGATGTGTCTCATGTGGTCAGGTTCCAGCTTTCTGATCCTGTTTCTACTGTTTGTTCTGCACCCTCATCAACCCTCGGGCAACTGCGTAACACCTCCTTTAAGGAAGGGCAGTTGTCCTAATTTATTCCCTGCATTTGAGAGTCATTCCTGTTCATGGTGCTCTCATTAATCCAACATTTCCATCTGGCAAGTGGCATTCCTTCTTACTGCCACTCTGAATGTCTTTACTGTGGGAGATATACGTCTTCAGAAGCCCAAAGATACATATGTACATCATTCCATTCCCACCTGGTTTCCTCCTCTTTGCCTTACAAAGGGTGGTTTTGTTAACATCTCAGCTCCAGGCTTCTTGTGACAGAACACGACTGTCTCTTCAGGCATCTTTTCCACTGGCCAAAGAGTTCCTTGATCTCAAGTGCCTCGTTTTGCTGGAAAGGGAAGAGCATGACACATCTGATCTCTCACTTTAGAAAGGAAGGAAAATCGTTTCAGCTAGGGGCCTGGAAGACACATCTATTTGTAAAAGAAAGGAGCTGCTATTTCTCTGGCTGTCTGCTTCCTTCCCTCTGCCCCCAAGCTCATACTTGGAAGTCATGGCTGAGCATCTTGCTCAACGAAATAAATATTGGGTCAAGTAATTAGCAGGCAGAATTACATTTGGGGTGTAACCTGACTCTAATCGCTGACCTCAGAGAATTAATTTCATATGACATAACACCTTAGTGCTGGCTTAGAAGTTTCCACTCATCTTTGACTTTCATCCAGATTGCTTTTTCTATTTCTGGGCTTGTTATGTCAATGAGTCAGATGTTTCCAGACTCTTCTTGTGGATGCAAGGGGTATTCCTGACCTGGATGTATTTTTCTGCATACATGAATTATAGAAAAGAAAAACTCTGTGCTTGTTCCTTGTCATAAAAGTAAGGGAAACTGGATGGTTGAGTGAAGAAAGTATAAAATAGCCAATATAAATAAAACCTGGCCTTGGGGCCTGAAGGCACAAGATGTACAATACAGAAGATGTCAGTCCAGCATAGTCATCATTAGAAACACAAGAGATAAAAAGGTCGTGTTAATATTTACCACCAAGTGCTAATCAAGAAGTTAAAATGATTTACAAAATAAGATGAACTATCACTATGAAGACCTACTTATTCCTGTAGAGTGGTAGGTAGGTGTTTTTTGTTTTTGGTTTTTTTTTTTTTTGTCTCTTCCCCTGCTAGGTATGGAAATAATCACCCTGCCTGTCTCCCTTGGTCCTAAAGCTGTTTCAACAATGAATGAGTTCACTGGGGTCTCACCTGCTTTGGTTTCTGTAAATAGAATTTGCTACAGGAGTTCAGAGAGATGGTCTACTTTTCATGTTCTTTAAAACACGACATGGTAGTTTCTCTTGTGTGAAGATCAGAATTACCTATTAAAGCCTAGTTGTGTGCATGCTTAGTCAGTCAGTCGTGTCCGACTCTTTGTGACCTCATGGACTGTAGCCCACCAGGCTCCTCTGTCCATGGAATTCTCCAGGCAAGAATACTGGAGTGGCTAGCCATTCCCTTCTCCAGGGAATCTTCCTGACCCAGAGATCAATCCAGGTCTCGCACATTGCAGGCAGATTCTTTACCATCTAAGCCACCAGATAAGCCCCTTAAAGCCTAATTCAAAGCTGTTAAATTATAAAGAAGTTGCTATGCATTTTGGCTTCTGAGGAATTGATTGTTTTGTTACTGTTATTAGTTTTTAGCCAGTAGCCACTCTGAATAGTGTTATGGTTTCCTTTTTTCACATAGACAACTAGAAACTTAGAGTCCGATTTGTGCACCATCAGTAACAAATATATATGTCATTATGACATCTTTACTGTAACTCTTGCATTGATTTCAGTTCTAATACTTATTTTGCTTTCACATTCACTCCAACTTTTATACTATCTTTTTTTTTTGTAACCTTGTGAGCTGCCTTGAGGAGAAGGAAATGGCAGCCCACTCTAGTACTCTTGTCTGGAAAAGTCCATGGATGAAGGAGCCTGATAGGCTATAGTCCGTGGGATCACAGAGAGTCAGACACAACTGAGCAACTTCACTCACTCAAGCTGCCTTGAATCCTTTCTAGAATAAGATGGCTCATAGTTAACTCAAATAGCTAGATATTTTTTTAAACTGAAAGAAGGAAGTTAAGAAGGAAGAGAACCAAGGGAAAAAGAAGGAAGGCAGGCAAACCATGCAAGTATCAGCAGTTTAACCTCCTTAAGCCTCAGTTTCCTCATCTGCCCTCCAGCATTTTCTTGGGCCTCAAAATTATTTTTAGATAACGAATGTAAACACGCTTGATAGGTTACAGAGCTCTGTGATTTGTTGTGATTATTTTAAATCCATTATCAATTAAGGCAATTCTCCAATGCCAGTGCCAAGCCCTTTACTCAGTCTTCATCTCCACCCAGAAGATGGCACTTCTCTGGAAGTGTCTACTCTGAGATCAGAGCCTTCTTGGGATTCCTTCCAGCAGAGAATCATAATCCTTGGAGCAGCACAGAGGCAATGTCCTCTCTTCCAGGATGTCTTTGAAACCTCGAACCTGACAGAGTTCCATAGCTCAGATGGTCCAGGGGCCAGGACCATCTAGATCACCAAGCCTGGAAAATAGCTGATCAACAAATCCACTTACCTTAGGATCTCAGACTCTGCACAGAATTCCCCAATACCATCCCCTCCACTCCACACATGTTCCCATTTAGATTTGCGATTCCAAAGATATACCATTTCCCACTTAAAGACTTATAGAGCGATCATCTTGTTGCTGACCCAGTCCCCAAATTAGAACCTCCTGGTGGGGAAATATTTGTAGACTGATGAGAAGGGCATGGAAACAGCCTTTGATGATCACTGTTTAACCATCATTACTAATGATATAAAAAATAGTTCTCAAGGGAATGGAGGCAGGGAAAAAAGACTGAGAACCACAGTTCAAATGATCCATCCTTGTCAGAGGCCTGTTATCTCTGTAAAGCAGATTCTGGACAAGTAAAACCTTGCATTGGGTCCCATCAGTGTCATAATCAAGGCCAGACTTCTCAGCATGGTGAATAGGAAGCGGTACACGGCTGAGGATGATAGTGAAAGTCGGAGCTCGGCTATCTGGGTGGAAGCTTAACCCTGCATAGGGTCCTGCACCTTGCCAAACCCTAGTTCTGAAAACTGGAGATGGTTGTGATTAAATTAAACTGTCCACATAAAGTGCTTAGCACTGGTATGCTAGAGGGTGGGAGAGGAAAGGGGGTGGTCTTTATGGTCCGGGCCCAGCCCTTCTTTATAGCTTCATGTCCCCTGAGTGCACCTCACCCAGAAGGACATACCCCAATCCTCACATCTGTGACTTTGCACATGTCATCCTGGAAGACTGTTCTTTTCCTGGTCTTTGCACTGAACATTTCATACTCTTTCTTCAGCATCCCAAGGAGATTCACTTCTTTCTGAAGGTCTTCCCTGGTAACATGTCCTCAACCCAGCAGAATGCAGGGTTCTGACCTCCTTGCCCCCCTACTGCTGCATACTCTGCACTTGCATTTTAATTATGTTTGTTGTGAGATTTACTATTGGCTGTTACATTTATTTCATTAAGAAATCAAAAGGAACTCTAATTTATCTTAAAACATATGGTGGACAGGTTGTTAATGTTTTCTTTTTACAACTTTAAACACAATTATAAATTCTGTGTTGTGAAAGAGAAATCAAGACAGCTAAATGCATATTTTGTATTGAGGTATGTAATTCACATGTATTAAGGTTCTCAAATCTTTAGTCAGTTTTGACCCAGAGCATCTCAGTCACACCTGAACTTCTCTGAGCTCCCTTCCCAGTCGGTACCTGCCCCGCCCGCACTCTCCCTACCACAGCCAGCCCCAATCTGATTTCTGCCATCCCATATTAATGTTGCCTACTCTAGAAGCTCATATAAATGAACTCAAGCAGGCTGTGTTTCACTGTACCCTGTTTCTTTCACTCAGCTTTCACTACGTGCTTTTGAGATTCATCTCCCTTGTTACATTTATCAATAGTCCATTCCTTTTATTGCTCATTAGTGTTCCATCATACGAATATACCAGAGTTTGTTTATCTCTTCTCCTGTTGTTAAACAACTGTCATTTTTTTTCATCTTATTTTTTTAATTGCTGTACAGTAAGATTATCCTTTTTTTCTTCTGACATACAGGTCTGTGAATTTTAACATGCTTACAGACATGTATGACCATCACTACAATCAGTATGCAAACAGTCCTTTCACCTTATAAAACTCCCTGGTGCTCCCTTTATATAGTCCTACCCTCCTCCTACCCCAAGTCCCTAAGCACGTTGCATTTTAATTGCTTATATACATGTCTATTGTTCTCACTGTACTATCAACTTTACAGAGTAAGGATCCTACTTATTCCTCTTGCCTCATCTGTGTTTAGCACAGTACCTGGTACATAAGTAGGTGCCTATTAATTACTTGAAGGATGAATGAATTAATGTCCATGTAGCCACATATGAAGGCTTCATAGCTCCGTTGGTAAAGAATCCACCTGTAATGCAGGAGACCCCAGTTCGATTCCTGGGTCGAGAAAATCTGCTGGAGCAGGGATAGGCTACCCACTCCAGTATTCTTGGGCTTCCCTTGTGGCTCAGCTGGTAAAGAATCCACCTGCAATGCAGGACACCTGGGTTCAATCCCTGGGTTGGGAAGATCCCCTGGAGAAGGGAAAGGCTACCCACTCCAGTATTCTGCCTGAAGAATTCCACGGAGCATACAATCCATGTGGTTGCAAGAGTTGAACACAATTGAACAGCTTTCACAGCCACATAATGAATCCTCTCATAATTCTTAAGAGGCAAGAGTAAGTAGAAAGCTGAAGAAAATTAATGTTAATTCTGTTCTTTTTAAGAAAATCTTTAGGTCCTTTTTTCACAGCAACAATAATTTTGTAATTTTACAAAATTCTAAAGAGTGCTGCCTGGTAACTGGCCACTTGAGAGAATATGTTGAGTCGTACAAATGAGTAGTCTCCCCTAAAAGGAGTTCAACAAATGTTTAATTATACTGAAAATATTACTACCAGTTAAGTTTTAACATGGAAATTAAAAGGAAACAGTTAAACATGCTTATTTGTCTATTACCTATTCTAAGGATATTTCAGAAGTCTAAAATTCTTCCCAGAGTCTTCAATGTATTTTCCAGGTATTCTTAGGTCTATAAGTATTCTCTGCACTATATTTAGAGAAGCTCAGTATTCCCACTATTACTTGTGACTCAAGTTTTGGTTTCCTTATTTTCCACTAAACCAGTGTCACCTTTATCTAAAATTTATTTTACTAAGTCATTATTATTGCCAGTGATACTTGGTTCCTCCAGCCAGTTGTCTTCCCTGGAGTATATTCACTTCTCTTCAGCTTAAGCTTTACTTTTCTTTTTTTCCCTCGAGTGTTTATTGGTGTTTCCTTTTTCATTAATCACAATGCTGAAGTGACTCTGTATATATCCTTCTAATACTCTTAATTTTACCCACCATGACATTATCTCTTACAAACGGAGCCCTTTACCAGCTCCTTGTCACATTTCTTTAAGCAAATAAATTTTTTCCATATGCTAACCATATACCCCTGAGCCCTGTAGCCTATTCCTTTTAAGGCAGAAATGGGGAAACAGCTGTTTCTCAATTCCTATAAAGTGTGTGCTGTTTTATAGATCATGCTGGACAGCTCTGTTTTGATGTCTGCAATATTACTTGGTCCTTGAAATTGCGAATTTCCTGGACCTGAGTTTCCCTTTCACATTTGGGAAAGAAAGATTAATTCTAGTAGGCATTTCAGTGTGTTATACAGGCCATGAGGTTCTCTATAGTTTGTTTTGGTAGCTACTGAAGGGTTCATATGGAAGAAGTACCTTCTTTCTTATAGCACAGCAAAGTTTTTAACTGTTAAGATTGATATTATATGCTCATCTCATTCAGTGTTTTCAGCAGATGGCGATTTACTATAGTGGCCAGATTCTATGCTGCATTCGAGCATGCAAGGATGGAAGGACACTGGGCTCCTGAGTAGCTCACAGTCCAGGAGGGAGAACAGATACTGTGTGACAAGTAGTCTAAGTAAGGGATACCTGAGCTGTAACTACTACTTAAAGGAAGAGTTGAAAAACTCTGGTCCATTTTCTGACAGCCCGTTTCTATGTACAAAGTTTTGTTGTAACAAAGTCATGCCCATTCATTTACATGTTTTCAGTGAATGATTTCATGATTCAATGTATAGTTGTGACAGAGATTGTACAGTCCATAAGCCTAAAATATTAACTATCTGACCCTCTAATAAAAATGTTTCCAACTCCTGGCATAGAAGAAGGAGCACCGAAAAAGTGTATGGTCACCAAAAAATAGGGCAAGTGGAGGACACCTCAGAGAATGCCAGCACTTTACAGGACAGATGGAAGAAGAGAGTGCAAGAAGTGATGAATTGCGAACCAAACCGTAGTGTGCCAGGACACAAAGGAGAAAAGTGTATCAAAAAGTTGAGGGTCAACATCAGTGCCAATTTCCCCAAGGCAGTCAGGTAAGATGATGGTTATAATGACCATGTCCTGAGAACTTACTCGTGTGGCAGACTGTGCACCAAGCAATTTACATTTATTGTGTCCGGACTCCATGTAATACCTCTGTTAGGTTGGTTCTATTAATAGTCCCATTTTATGGATGAAGCAATTAAGGCACAGAATGAGCAAGTAACTTTGCCAGAGTCACACAGCTTTAAAATGCAGAGGTGTTGTTTTAATCCAGATAGCCTGATTCTAGAGAGCCGGTATTTTTAATCCCTGTCCCGTGTTAATTTGACAATTAAGGAATCATTGATGTCCTTAGCAAGAGTAATGTCAATGGCATGGATGGAAGCAGAAAGTGTGTTAGTCGCTCAGTCATGTCTGACTCTTCGCAACTCCATAGACTATAGCCCCTCCATCTCCTCTGTCCATGGAATTCTCCAGGCAAAAATACTGGAGTGCTTTGCCCTTCTCTGGGGGATCTTCCCAACCCAGGGCTCAAACCTCGGTCCTCCACATTGTAGGCGGATTCCCACCAGGGAAGCCCAATGGAAGTAGAAGACAGCTTCAAATAACTAACTGACAATAATATTTGCCACGAGCTATGCTTTGTCCTAAGAGTTTTACACTAACTCATTTAACCTCTTAACAACCTCATTTTACGTATAAGGAAATCATGACAGAAAGGTGAATTAACTTAGCCAAAGCCAAACAGCTGTTGAGTGACAGAGGTGTGATGGGAGATTCTGAAGAGAAGCAGCTCAACTTCTGTCCCTACATTCTTACTGACCTCCACCATCCACGGCCCTTTCTACCTCTACCAGAGATTTTGGCCTGAATCTGGTGCTCCCTGTTTTGTTACTCCCTGCACCCCAGTGTTTTAGCCACTTAGAAAACTTTTTTAAAAGTTCAATATGTCTTTTAAAATAACATGATGGTGTGGTACCTATAAAGACTCACAGGCAGAACAACAGAACCAGACCCAAGAATGTGTATGATTTGTGTTTTGATTAAATGAAAGTGCTAGAATAAGATAATAAGAGAAGAAAGAATCCTTCAATAACAGGTTAGGACAACTGATTAAATATGTGAAAAGATAACAGAGTTAGAGCTTTACTTTATACTATACAACAAAATCTACTATATAGGATTTAAGTTACATGTTTGAAAAAGGATCAAATAATTTTTTTAAACTAAATAAAAGTATCTACTTTAGGGTGAACTTTGCAAAGCATAATTGCAATGAAGAAAGGTGACATATTTGATCTCATTGCAATTCATAGCATCTCTAGGTCAAACATAATTTTAAAAATTAAGAGATAAAACAACTTCTTAAGTTAACCTTAACATTGAAAGCTTTATACAAATCTTTCAAAAATTTGTATTTTTGATTTCAAATACTAAGATTTATACAAAGAAAACATTAAAACCCTTCTTGACAGATGAACAGAGGTGAAGACCATTCTATTCCTATAAGATATACACATAACTAATAAAAAGAACAAAATACTCTCGGTCATATCAAATGAATGCAAATTAAAATACAGTATCATTTTTACCTGTTAGCAATGTCTTGAGTATTTGCTGTAGTGTCATGGAAAAGGTGTTTTTACACAGGTTGATGACTTTAAAATTGATCCCAAACCATCTGAAAAGTAGTTTAGAAGTTGATAAAACCCTTGAGAAACATGCATACTTTCTCACAATGTGATTTCTCTTCTAGAATTCTACTCTAATCAGAAATGCATAAAGGTTATAAAAATCTATTATAATAAATTTACAAAAGCAACTTTTAGAAATAATCTAATGATAGAAGAATAAATTAAATATACTGCAAGTAAGCAATAGTTTATCATATAGCCATTAAAAATATTTTTAAGTACTAATGACATGGGAAAATGCTCATGATATAATATTAAAAGATAAAGTATTTGTATACAATGTGTAGTTCCAGATATATATGTGTATGTGTTTGTGTTAAATCGCTTCAGTCCTGTCCGATTCTTTGCGACCCCATGGACTGTAGCCCGCCAGCCTCCTCTGTCAATGGAATTCTCCAGGCAAAAATACTAGAGTGGGTAGCCATTCCCTTCTCCATGGGTCTTCACAATCCAGGAATCAAACCCAGGTCTCCAGCATTATAGGCAGATTCTTTACCATCTGAGCCACCAGGGAAGCCCCATAAATATACATACATATACTCATATATTGGAGAAGGGAATGGCAACCCACTGCAATATTCTTGCCTGGAAAATCCCATGGACAGAGGATCCTGGAGGGTGGGCTATAGTCCTTGAGGTCAAAAAGAGTTGGACATGACTGAGTGACTAAAGCATATTCATATGTGTATGTGTGTGTATATATATACATATGTATATACATCAGTATCAGTTCAGTCGCTCAGTCGTGTCCAACTCTTTGCGACCCCATGAACTACAGCACACCAGGCCTCCCTGTCCATCACCAACTCCCGGAGTCC
This sequence comes from Antilocapra americana, assembly GCA_007570785.1. Classification (NCBI taxonomy): domain Eukaryota; kingdom Metazoa; phylum Chordata; class Mammalia; order Artiodactyla; family Antilocapridae; genus Antilocapra; species Antilocapra americana. The sequence continues at coordinate 9,345,737 of ML664163.1, read as the reverse complement.
ACCCAAACCTATGTCCATTGAGTCAGTGATGCCATCCAGCCATCTCATCCTCTGTCTTCCCCTTCTCCTCCTGCCCCCGATCCTTCCTAGCATCAGGGTCTTTTCCAATGAGTCAGCTCTTTGCATGAGGTGGCCAAAGTATTGGAGTTTCAGCTTCAACATCAGACCTTCCAGTGAACACCCAGGACTGATCTCCTTTAGGATGGACTGGTTGGATCTCCTTGCAGTCCAAGGGACTCTCAAGAGTCTTCTCCCAACACCATAGTTCAAAAGCATCAATTTTTCTGCGCTCAGCCTTTTTCACTGTCCAACTCTCACAACCATACATGACTACTGGAAAAACCATAGCCTTGACTAGATGAACCTTTGTTGGCAAAGTAATGTCTCTGCTTTTCAATATGCTATCCAGGTTGGTCATAACTTTCCTTCCAAGGAGTATGCGTCTTTTGATTTCATGGCTACAATCACCATCTGCAGTGATTTTGGAGCTGAAAAAAAGTAAAGTCTGACACTTTTTCCACTGTTTCCCCATCTATCTGCCGTGAAGTGATGGGACCAGATGCCATGATCTTAGTTTTTCTTAATGTTGAGCCTTAAGCCAACTTTTTCACTCTCCTCTTTCACTTTCAGCAAGAGGCTCTTTAGTTCCTCTTCACTTTCTGCCATAAGACTGGTGTCGTCTGCGTATCTGAGGTTATTGATATTTCTCCCAGCAATCTTGATTCCAGCTTGTACTTCTTCCAGCCCAGCGTTTCTCATGATGTACTCTGCATATAAGTTAAAAAAGCAGGCTGACAATATACAGCCTTGACGTACTCCTTTCCCGATTTGGAATCAGTCTGTTGTTCCATATCCAGTTCTAACTGTTGCTTCCTGACCTGCGTACAGGTTTCTCAAGAGACAAGTCAGATGGTCTGGTATTCCCATCTCTTTCAGAATTTTCCACAGTTTATTGTGATCCACACAGTCAAAGGCTTTGGCATAGTCAATAAAGTAGAAATAGATGTTTTTCTGGAACTCTCTTGTTTTTTTCCATAATCCAGCAGATGTTGGCAATTTGATCTCCGGTTCCTCTGCCTTTTCTAAAACCAGCTTGAACATCTCAGGTTCATGGATCACGTATTGGTGAAGCCTCACTTGAAGAATTTTGAGCATTACTTTACTAGCGTGTGAGATGAGTGCAATTGTGCCGTAGTTTGAGCATTCTTTGGCATTGCCTTTCTTTGGGATAAGAATGAAAACTGACCTTTTCCAGTCCTGTAGCCATTGCTGAGTTTTCCAAATTTGCTGGCATATTGAGTGCAGCACTTTCACAGCATCGTCTTTTAGGATTTGAAATAGCTCAACTGGAATTCCATCACCTCCACTAACTTTGTTTGTAGTGAGGCTTTCTGAGGCCCACTTGACTTCACCTTCCAAGATGTCTGGCTCTAGCTGAGTGTGAGTGATCACACCATCGTGATTATCTGAGTTGTGGAGATCTTTTTTGTACAGTTCTTCTGTGTGTTCTTGCCACATCTTTTTAGTATCTTCTGCTTCTGATAGGTCCCTACCATTTCTGTCCTTTATTGAGCCCATCTTGGCATGAAATGTTCCTCTGGTATCTTTAATTTTCTTGAAGAGATCTCTAGTCTTTCCCATTCTGTTGTTTTCCTCTATTTCTTCACATTGATCGCTAAGGAAGGCTTTCTTATCTCTCCTTACATTCACACACACACATATATGTATAATATAGATATACATGGGCTTCCTAGGTGGCACTAGTTGGAAAGAACCCACCTAGCAATGCAGGAGACGTAAGAAACGCAGATGTATAGAACAGTCTTTTGGACTCTATGGGAGAGGGCAAGGGTGGGATGATATGGGAGAATGGCATTGAAACATGTAAATTATCATATGTGAAATCAGTCGCCAGCTCGGGTTTGATGCTTGATACAGGGTGCTCAGGGCTCGTGCACTGGGATGACCCAGAGAGAGGGAATTGGGAGGGATGTGGGAGGGGGGTTCTGGAGGGGGAACTCATGTGTGCCCATGGCAGATTCATGTCAATGTGTGGCAAAACCAACACGATAATGTAAAGAAAATTTTAAAAAGGAAAAAAAAGAAAAGAAACACAGGTTCAATTCCTAGGTCGGGAAGATCCCCTGGAGAAGGGCATGGCAATCCACTCCCAGAATCCTTGCCTGTAGAATCCCCAGGGACCGAGGAACCTGTCCTATAGTTCATGAGGTCACAAAGAATCAGACCCAACTGAAGTGACTTAGCATGCATGCACACATACTCATATACACAGAGACAGAACAAAAAGTAGAAAATATTGTATCATAATTCTAAGAATATATCTCTAATTATAATGGGACTATCTTTTTATGGTAGTGCCAGATTTTTTTCTTTTTACTTTTCTGTATTTTCTGAACTCTCTCTGATTAATATGTATGACTTTATATCAAGGAGAAAGGTAAAAAAAGTATTTTAATGATGACCACATCAAAATGATAGCATAGGATTCACAAATCAAGTCTTATTTTAATCTCTAATTTATTTACCCCATTTGACTGATACATCTGAGATTTATCCCACACTATCATGGAAGACCTCAGAGTTACAGTTCTGGAAGATCATTCCCAACACAAACCCCTCTCTGTATATTTCCCATGTAGTTGGTAATTAATTGATAAGTAGCTTCACCTGTGGCTCAACTGGTAAAGAATCCCTCTGCAATGAGGGATACCTGGGTTCGATCCCTGGGTTGGGAAGATCCCCTGGAGAAAAGAAAAGGCTACCCACTCCAGTATTCTTGCCTGGAGAATTCCATGGACTGTATAGTCCACAGGGTTGCAAAGACTTGGACATGACTGAGCAATTTTCACTAACATCCTTAAGCCCAGTTTACCTGCAGGAAACTTTAAAGTACCTTTAAAGCAATAAAGTACCTTTTCCTAAGGTATACAAAAAGGCAGTTAAGATCTGGGTTTTCCATTGAGAAAGCTGGGCAAGAAGGTTAAGGATCCTGGAGCAGGCAGGGCATGTGAACATTACCCCCACATTTAACAGTTCACAGGATGCACATTAACAGCGTACATGAAGTCATCTAATAGGTAGTTGAAGTCTCTGTGAATGCTCTAGGGCAGTCGTAACAGAAACAGTGTGCTTTTCCCTTGAACATTTCTCCTCTTGGGCTCGTACTGTTTCACAAGGGTGAATGGATAGCAGGTCTAACTGCAGCCTCATAGGCCTTCCCCTTATGAAATTTCTGTTCAGGGGACATGACGTAACTCACATAATCATGTAACAGGCCACGTTCACCTATATTTTTTTAAATGTTACCCTATACCTCTGTATTTCAACATTTCACCTCACTCTGGAAATTTTGACTTGTCCAGGACATACAGCATTCTTAATAGAAACTGGCCTGAACCAGGAGAGAATCATAAATCATAGCAGTATGACTTCATCGTTGCATAAATGGGAAGACTGTGGCAGAAAATAAATGATTAGCCCAAGATCACAAAAGTTGGAACTAGAAACTGAGACTTCTAGAACTTCCCTTTTCACTCGTCTATGCTGGAACTTCCCAAAAGGTGTGCACAGAGTGCTGTTCTGGGAGCTGTTAACAGTTGTGCTGCAAAGAGCAGAGTTCAGGGGTTAAGTAAACCCAAGGATGATTTCATTTCTGTTCTCACACTTGGAGAGTAATAAGGCATATTAATACATCAAAGGATCCCTGCAGTAAGACAGATACTTAATCAGATGGGATGTGGGAATGACAAGCATAAACGAGGAATACCCTCACTAAGTCAGGATATATTTTCTCCCAAGCCAAAATATAGGATGGAAGCAGGGGTGGTGGGGGAGATTTGGCTGTGTTTGTTTTGGAGGAGAGGAGCTAGTCACCAGAAGCAGCAGCTTCTGCCTCAGTTAGATGCTGCTGCTGCTAAGTCACTTCAGTCGTGTCCGACTCTGTGCGACCTCATAGAAGGCAGCCCACTAGGCTCCGCCTTCCCCAGGATTCTCCAGGCAAGAACACTAGAGTGGGTTGCCATTTCCTTCTCCAATGCATGCACGCATGCTAAGTCGCTTCAGTCGTGTCCAACTCTGTGCGACCCCATAGCCAGCAGCCCACCAGGCTCCTCTGTCCACGGGATTCTCCAGGCAAGAATACTGGAGTGGGTTGCCATTTCTTTCTCCAGTTAGATGAGTGTTACTCTCATGTGAGAACAAATGTTATTGTTAAACTGGGCTCTGCATACAAAGCCCTGTGATTCCAGTACCCAGCTTAGTGACTCGTACCACCTGAGAGACACCTGGTTTTCTCTCTTAGAGGGGCAGCAGTGTTGCATAATGCACGCTCATGCTGTTGCTTCAGTCACGTCCGACTCTTTGACACCCTATGGACTGCAGCCCACCAGGCTCCTCTGTCCATGAGATTCTCCAGGCAAGAATACTGGAGTGGGTTGCCATGCCCTCCTCAAGGGGATCTTTCCGACTCAGGGATCAAACCCTCGCCCCTGTGTCTCCTGCATTGGCAAGCAGATTCTTTACACTAGCACCACCTGGGAAGCCCATATTGCATAATGGTTAAGAGCAAACTGAATAAAAACCAGTTAGATCCAAATCCTGGTATGTTCTCTCATTAATCTTGGGCAAGTGCTTCTGTTTCCACCTCTGTAAAACAGAGATTATATTAATAGTAACAGCACCCATCTTGTAAGATTGACATGTGAATTAAATGATTAATACGTGTAGAGCATTTAAAACACTGTTTTGCTCAAAATAAGGACTGTGTTATTATCATTAGGTTCCGTGGCACCCTCAGTTTTGGCATTAAAGATTCTTTTTTACTGCCACCGCTGCCAGGCTTAAATGTGAGCATTCACAGAAGAGGTCAGGCTCTTGTGGCTTTGGGTGTTTTACCCCTTCATCAGGAGCCTGTCCTGTATATGTTTATGTTTGTTTTGCTAGTTAGTTAAGTGTGTTTTTCTTTCTTTCTTCCAGTTTTATTGAGATTTAATTTTTTTAATAAGATTTTTAATATTATGCAAACTAGAGCAATATGAGGCAAGTCATTATCCAGGTTGGGTGACTTGGAGACTGGAAAAATCTGTCACAAGTATCCCGTGAGACCAACCATGTCCATAAAAAAGTAAACCTTTTCTGCCATCAAAACATAGCTCCGGCCTTCTTGGCTAAAGATGGGTCGTGTCCACACCTTTTCCAGGCAGAGAGGTGGACCTCCATTATGGCTCTGTGTAAGTTTCGGGTATATGACATCCTGATTTGACTTATATACATCTTGAAATGATTAACAGTATGTTTAGTGAGCATCTGTCATCTCATATTGTTGTTGTTTAGTTGCTCAGTCATGCCCAACTCTTTGCAACCCCATGGACTGTAGCCCACCAGGCTCCTCTGTCCATGGGATTCTCCAGGCAAGAATACTGGAGTAGGTTGCCATTCCCTTCTCCATGGGATCTTCCTGACCCAGGGATTGAGCCCACATCTCCTGCATTGCAGATGAATTCTTTACCACTAAGCCACCAGGGAAGCTCATCATCTCCTATAGATATAAACTGAAAGAAAAAGAGAGAATTTTTTCCCTAATGATGAGAACTCTTCCGATTTACTCTCTTGACAACTTTCTTATATTACATACAGAAGCGCTGTACATTTCATCCCTAATACTTGTTTATTGTAACTGGAAGTTTGTATCTTTTGACCACCTTCATCCAGTTCTCTCTCCCACCACCCCCTCCTTAAGATGACCACAAAGCTGATCTCTTTTTCTGTGTGTTTGTTTTTGAAGTATAATTGGGCTTCCCTGGTGGCTCAGATGTTAAAGAGTCTGCCTGCAATGCAGGTGACCCAGATTCAATCCCTGGGTCAGGATGATGCCCTGGAGAAAGGAATGGCTACCTAGTATTCTTGCCTGCAGAATTCAATGAACAGAGGAGCCTGGCAAGCTGCAGTCCATGGGGTCATAAAGAGTCAGACACGACTAAGCAGCTCTCACTCACTTACCTGACCTGTAACATTATGTTAGTTCCCAGTCCACAATACAGTGATTACACAGTTCTATACATTACAACCAGTTACAAGTAACTGGCAGCAAATTGTGTAATACTTAAGATCCCCGTAGAAGGGGAGAAATATTTTTCTTTGGTCATGTATTTTTGAGGTGATGTTATTGGTCTTAGTACTTTACCTTCTTTCAGAGTTTTAAAATGACAACAGTTTATAGAGTTGTGCCATCTAACTTTAAAGTTTTCTGTGGAAACTGGAAACATATTTTATAAACAAAGTCTGGAACTGTTGCTAGGGACATCTTCAGCTATGAAAATAGGAACTTTATTGGAACATTACTGGCTGTAGCAGTTGCCACTGGAAACAGCAAAAGTTAATGAGAAAAGGGATTCCCCACCCCATTCCCCATTCCAGTTCAGAATGCAAGGAAAACTTCTGATGGGAAGAACTAACTCACAGGAGACTTATATTCAGAAGCATTTGTTTTGTCAAATCTTTTGGAGAAAGGAAGAGAACATCTTAAAGAGCCTGAGAGTTGGAAAAGGTGAATCATTCCCAGTTTCTTGCTGCATATGCAAATGAAAAAGGAACAGATGGTACCTCAGAAAAACGAAACAAAATCAGAGAGACCTATGCCATGCTAATGTAAAGTCTGATGAACCACCTCTAGGCTACAGAAGACATCGAGTGGTCCAGTGTCCCTGTTTCCAAGGTGTGGACTCTGCAGTCAGAAAAGGCCAGGAGGCTAAGGACTGAACCTGCCCAGGCTTCTCAGAGTAGCACTTCCATACAACCAGGTGCCCTGGGTTGGGCACGATAGACTTGGCCGGGGGTTTGCTATTCCTGCTGCTGCTGATCACATAATTCTTCGTTTGCATGCTGGATCCTGTTCTTTTCTCAGCTTTTTCTTTAACTAGCGAAAGTTGCAGCTCTTTGCTAGATTATAGCCCTAAGATATTCTTGTTTCTATTTTTGGAAGTTCTCTACACGGGAAGGGGAGGCGGACATGACTTGTATTGAATTTTAGAAGATGGGACTAAGATTTTGATAGAGAAGGAGAAATGACAAGAGATAAAGGGAGAAGCAGGCGTTCTGCACACCAAAAGTCAATGAGAGGTCCACTTCCAGATGTCGGATTCTTTTCTGGCATGGACTCATTGATTGTAACCCCTTGCTTTTTGCCATACCTGTAGTAATTATTTTGGATGGAGCTTCCTTCACTGCATAACTTTTAGTGTACGTGGAGTCAGAATTGAGAGCCCTTTTGCTGGCTACATTTCTCACTGTTTCTCCTTCCCCTCCCTCCTCCTCCTCTCCCCCATCCTGTGGCATCCTCCACCACCATCCTCTGCACACCCCTCCCCCTGCCCTGTGTTATTTGCTTAGGGCCTTCACTGAGTTCACTTTTTACAGGGTCCTGTTCTTTGGATGTGGGAATTGTGTTCCTTCTCAGTGATGCTGGTGGGAGTCCCTTAATGAGCTGGGAACACGGTTCTTGAAGAGTAGTTCACAGCCTGGCCTCGCCTGGCCAAGTAAAACATTCTGGTTCCTAGGGATGAGTAATTTTAGCAAAACACTTTAGGCTGTTGAACTACAGCTGTGTCTCCAACATGAGTTTTCAGTGTGTATAGTTAGATTTCCCAGAGAACAGCTGACCACTTCTAGAAATATCAAACGCCCCTCCCCAAATTAGTGAATTTGAACCAAATTAAACAAGATGGATTTTTTAAACAAGATGGGTCCCTACATAGTGATAAAAAGAAGAATCAACCAACAAGAACTTGTAACAGTTCTACACTTGCATATATCTAATATACCTATAAGATGTGTAACTAAAAACTGGTAGAATTACTAGAAAGCATGAAGAAATTAAACATAAGAGTGGAAGATATTAATATATATGTCAGTAATTGCCATTGAGTCACCAGGGAAGCCCAGCTGATAAAACATAAAAATTCATAAACATATAGCAGATTTGAAAAACATAATTAAGTCTATCCGTAATCCTGTATAGAACTGTGCCCTTAACAATTAGATACTGCATATTCTATTAAAAACAATTTTTAATTGTGTATGGAGGCAGATGGTTACTTGTGTGGTGATGATTTCATAATGTATGCAAATATCAAACTACTATGTAATTTACCTGAAATCAATGTGATATTGTATGTCAACTATGTAAAAAAATATAAATGTATTAAATAAATATTTATCTACTAGGTCAGAAGCTGGCAAACTATGACCTATAGACCAAATCCAACCCGGATATATTTTTGTTAATAAAGTTTATCAGAAAACAGCCACACCCAATCATTTACATACTGTCTAGGGCTGATTTTGCATAATAGCAGAATCCAATATTTACTGACAGAGACCTTATTGCTCTGCAAACCCTACAGTTATTTTCTGTGTGGCTCTAAAAACATAAAAAGTGCACTGATCCCTGTGCTAGAAAATAAAACAAGTCTTTTATTAAAAAGTCTTATAAAATAAGTCTTTTATTAAAAAATGCAGGCCAATTTTCCAACCACAATATAACAAAAAGGTAGCTTTAAAAAAATCTGTTTGGAAATGTAACAATACACTTCTAAATATCTCATCAATCAAAGAAAGTCATTATAGAGTCTTTAAAACTATTTAGAATTAAATAATAATGAAAATGCTATAATATTAAAATGTATGGTATTCAGATTAAGTTATAAAGTGTTAAGAAAATATATGGACTTCCCCGATGGCTCAAGAGGTAAAGAATCCACCAGCAATGCAGAAGACACAGAAAGCAATGGTTCAGTCCCTGGGTCAGGAAAATCCCCTGGAGAAGGATATGGCAACCTCCTCCAGTATTCTTGTTTGAAAAATCGCATGGACAGAAGAGCCTGATGGGTTACATTCCAAAGGGTTGCAAAGAGTTGCACACAACTGAATGACTTAAGTACACATACACAAGAAATTTTATATTCTTAATGCTTAAATCAGATTAAGAAAAACAGTGGGCTAAATATCCAGCTACAAAAATTAAGAACTCAATAGAGTATACTTAAAGAATCTTAATTAGTGCACTAGAAATCAAAGAAGCAATAGAAAGCATAATAAAGAACCTGGTTTTTTTTTTAAAAAAAGAAATACATCTCCAAGATAGAACAAGAAAAACAAGTTGCAAACAAAAAATGGGAGAAAAGAAAACATATCTACATATAATGATCACCCCTCTCGAATAAATTTGAAAAGTTAAACAAGAAATTACCTGGAAAAATATTATTTACCAAAATTGAGTAAAAAATAAAACATCTAAATAATTATATAACTATTAGAAATTGAAGCATTTGTTAAAACATATCCACAAAAAGAATACTACACCCTGCTTCTTTTACTAACAGATTTTACCAAATATCAATAAACAGGTCATCTTAACTATATACAAATATTTCAGAGAATAGAAAATGAGGAGACATTCCCAACTCTTGAAGTTTAAAAAAGTGAAAGTGTTAGTCACTCATGTCTGACTCTTTGCAACCCCATGGACTGTAGCCTACCAGGCTTCTCTGTCCATGGACTTCTCCTGGCAAAAATACTAGAGAGGGTAGCCATTTTCTTCTCCAGGAGTCTTCCCCACCTAGGCATCAAACCCATGTCTCCTGCTTGCAGGCACATTTTTTTACCATCTGTGCCACCAGGGAAGCCCTTTTACAAAGCTAATATAACCTCAATACTTAAACCAGATAAGAACAATACTAGGAAGGAAAATTATGTAAATAAATGTCTAAAATAAAATGGTAGCAAAAATATAACCAACATTATTAAAAAAAGAAATATATCTTGAAAGATTTGGATTTATCCTAGGAATAGCAAGAATGGTTTATTGAATATTAGGCAATATATTTTTACAGTTTTCCTCATTAACAGATTATAGGAGAAGCCCATATGATCATCTCAATAAATGCAAAAACAAAAAGCATTGCATTAAGCTTAACACCTATTCATGATTTTAAAATAAAAGGACAAACAAACCTCTTAGCAAACAGAATAGAAGGAAACATCATTTAGCTAAACATTTTCTCATGCAAGGGTAGTGTGAGGGTTAAGCTTGTGGAATCAGACATTAGAAAGTTAGCTTCTATCATTATTTTTTAAAGTCGGGCTTATTGAGGAGTAATTTACATAGTAAATAACTTACGTAGTAGAATTAACCCATTTTTGTGTATGATCCCATGAGTTTTTTATAATGCAACCCACTCCAGTATTCTTGTCTGGAGAATCCCATAGACAAAGGAGCCTGGTAGGCTACAGTCCATAGGGTCACAAAGAGTCAGACACAACTGAGCACAGATTGACTGATGACAGTTGTGTAACCAATACCACAATTAATATATAGAACATTTCCAACAGCCCCGGAAGTTTCCCATCTCCAGTCCCCAGTAACTATTGATCTGTTTTTTATTCCTATAGTTTTGCCTTCTCCAGTACCACACATGATATAGCCTTTTGATTCTAGCTTCTTTTGCTTAGCGTCATGCTTTTGAAATTTACCAGGTTGTATGTTTCAGCGATTTATTCTGCTGAATAAATATGAGAACCATAGGAGAGTTACACAGGTCTATAGCCAGGGCAGATCTAGGTTTTTGTGAGGCCTAAAGCTTATGCAGTTTGGCGGGGTGGGGCCTCTTAGAAAAAGAATACAAAATTACAGATACAAAAGAAATTGTTTTAAATAAGAAATCATAACAGTACTGTTATAAACACAAGAATTCTGAAAAGTTTTATTCATTTTCATTAGATAAGAAAAAGATGTGTTTTTTTTAAACTGTAAAATGCTTTATCTAATATATTCCTATTGAGAGACTTTCCATTTTGAACACAGAAAATGAGAGAACCTAATTTTCTGCTTACAGTTTTACATTTTTGATGATCAGAAGAATTTTCCACTGACTAGTTTCTGGTTTCATTCATCCCAAACGTGCTTTCTCCGCCACCTCCTGCATCGTTCCAAGGAAGGAGGCTACGAGTGTGTTTGTGTCATAATCCACAACTTCTGGCTCTGCACACCTTGTGTCAGATGTCTGGTAAGTTGGCATAGGGTGGTAGGGATATTCCTGGAAACATTCCTACACTAGGACAGCTAGCAGTAGTTTTAACTATAAGCTTTATGAGTATGAACCTTATAAGGTTATATTATAATATTTCATTAAACTCAGAGTCTGTCCAATCATCTCCCTCTAATTGGATCCCCAGAATGCTCACTCCAGCTCCAGCATCACTCACTAGCATAGCGACAGAGATGAGTTCTGAGTGGAAATAGACAGTGGTCTATTGTATTTATTTTAATCCCCATATATCTTTCTTTTGCTAATTTTTAAAGAAAAATTAACTATGATCCACTGCCAGTACTCTCCCTAGGGCCTTGAAGGAGTCCATGCAAGCAAATACTTAGAAGCTTACAGAAGTTGCTGAGAAATTGGATTTCTGATACTTCTCATAAAGAGGACAAAGACAGGGATTGAAGGAAAAAGATACGTGCAACTTTTAATTTTAGCTTTTTGCTCTTTTCGCCTGGGGTTGAAAAAGAACAGTGTACTTGACTCCACTTCTGGAAGAATTTAACGAATCCCATCTGGTTGTGTCCTTTTTTTTTTTTTTTTTTTTTAAATGTAGACCCTCAGGGAAATGAAAACAAGGCGGCACCGTCTTGGTGACTCCACTCCATGGGCTGAATCAGCCACTGGGACTGAGTGGCACAGTCCTGGCTTCAATTCCTCAAATGCCAGCAGTCCTGGAGGAATCTAGATGCTGGAGCCAGGCTGGCTAGATTGGGTCCCCATGCTGTTCTTGTCATACTTTCTTAATGGAAATCACAGAACTAGCATCTTTACTTCAGAAAAGCAGTTTTCTTTTTGGAACTACAAAGCATCACAGGCTAAAGAAACAACTAATTTATTCAACCTTTGTCTGATATTAATATCTGATACATATAAATATGTTAATATAAGCTGATGTTAATATAGAGTATAATGTATTAATATGCCCCCTGCTTTTTTATCAATATTTACATATTACATTTCATCCATCATTTTGCTTTTAGCTATACTGTTATATTTGAGATAAATTTCTTACAAATAGCATATAGCTCTGCATGCATGCTCAGTCATGCCCGACTCTTTGCAACCCCATAGACTATACCTGGCTGGCTCCTCTGTCCATGGAATATTCTAGGCAAGAATAGTAGAGTGGGTTATCATTTCCCACTGCAGGGGATCTTCGTGACCCAGGAACTGAACCTGCGTCTCCTGCATTGCAGTTAGATTCTTTACCACTGAGCCATCCAGGAAGCCCCAGCATATAATTAGGTCATGTTTTTTAATCCACTTTGTCAGTCTTTGTCTTTAAATTGGTGTGTTTAGATCATTTAAATTTATATAATTATTGATATGTTGGGACTCTAATCTGTCATTTTATTTCATCTTTTCTATTTATTTGCTATTTCTTGGTTATCTTTCCTGCCCTCTTGTGAGTTACTTGAACTTTTTAGAATTCTGTTTTGATTTCTCTTAGTATTTTTGAGTGTACTTCTTTGTATAGCTTTTTTAGTGGTTGCTAAAACACTAGTGTGGGTGTTGGCCTCGTTACCACTGGGCAGTATGGAGAGTCCTGGTTCTCTACTAGGCTTTCTCTGACCCTGGTGGGAGAGAGAGGTGCCCTTCATCACTACCAGGAGGAGGTGTAAGTCCAGGCTCACAACGTCTTCTCTACTGAACTGCACTGGTGGTGGTGGTGCTAGAGAACAGAGGTTTCCCACAATCCTTCAGGGATAAAAATCTCTCCAGGAGTTCAGTCCCTACTTGACCACTTCTGACCACCACCCTGGTGGAAGGTGAAAGAGAAGCTGGGGTGCCTCGTTACAGCCAGACAAAGGTAGACAAAGGTAGAAGGCTTGGTTTCCCCTCTCAGCCTTTGCTAGTGTAGGCAAGGTCACAGCTTTTCTGCTGGGTTTGACTGGAATCAAGTAGTTGTTATCTAAAGATTTTCAGCCTTAGTAGGCTGTCCTTTTCCGGGTTATTTTGTTAAATATAACATACGTTTGTTGGGGCTTTTTTTCCTGCTCTCACTTAGCATTTCCAAGTTACTAGCTTCTTAGCTCCAAGTCTGAGATAATGAGCTAAAAGAAAACCTACTGAGCTCACCAGTGCGTTGTTCCCTGGGCCTCAAGGTCCCTAGCCCATCTGACTTCTTCTCTCTACCTTTCAGAGATTTCCTCTGTTTGTTTTATGTATAATGTTCAGGGTTTTTCACTGTAACTTAACAGAAGGAATAGGGGGAAATATGACTACTACTACTTTCTTCCCAGAAGCAGTTCTATAAATACTTTTAATGCCAACTTAATCATTCATTTAAAAAGCCCTGTTAATCTTCTACCTGCTACTGCTTCATTGGGTAGAGTCCTTTTTTTCACTCTACACAGTTATTAATAATTCTCCTGAAAAACAGAAGCAATAGGGAAATAGATATCTTTGCTACATATCTATCTATATTTATTGTTCTCTCTCTTTGTCTCTCTAGTGTGTGTGTGTGTGTGTGTGTGTGTGTGTGTGTGTGTGTGTATGTAAAGGAGTTAGCTCATGTAGTTACGGAGGCTGTCAAACCCCAAGATCAGCGTTGTGGACTGACAAGCTGGCCACCCTGGAGAGCCAATTGTTTAGTTGCAATTCTAGTCAGAAGGCTTTGAGAAACAGGAGAGCTGATGGTATAGTTCCAGCTCATTGGCCTGCAGGTTCCAGATCCAGGAAGAGCCAAATGTTTCGTTTCAAGTCCAAAGGCAGAAAAAATTACCTTACTCAGGGCGGGTCACACTTTTAGTTCTATTCCATCCATACCTGATTGAATATACCCTTTCACATTAGGGAGGGCAATCTGCTTTATTCAGTCCACCCATTCAAATATTAATCTCAAACAGAAACACCTACAGAAAAACATCTAGAGTAATGTTTGACCAAATATCTGGACCACCCTGTGGCCCAATCAAGTTGATAGACAAAACTAACCATCTCAGGACTACCAGACTAGTTAATCTGTACCTAAATATGAATTCTGACCAATATTACTCAAGACTCGCATTTTGGGCTTTGAGATATACAGAAAAACTCAAAGAGAGTGAGTGAAGTCTTTCAAAGATTCAAAAATGTGTTCAGAGAGAACAGCCCCTAAAATCTGGAAGACAGGATAGCATTATATAAAGTAAAAAACTTATGGTTGCCATGTTTCTTTAAAAGAGCTTTTTAAACAGAAAAATTGTTAAAAACTTTTATTTTTTCCTGATTCTTAGGATATGAGTTTACTTTTTCCAGTGTTGAAAGATTTTATAAATTTAAAATAAGAATTTCTCATGATGTATAATCCTTTTGTCACGTTCTCTTTCATTACCCCTGGGGCCAACACACAGGTGTTGAGAGCTGGCTGGTTCTCAGTACAGGCAGCATCACTTGTGGGGGAAGACTTTGGACTCAGATAGATCTGGGTTCCCAGGTGTGTGACCTAGGGCAAATTACTTTATCCCTCCAAGCAATAACTTTCCTGTCTGAAAATGGAGAGTTCAATCATGGAACTCAGTGTGTGTTCCTTAAGTAAACAGTCTCAGTTTTAGACATCTGAATAATCTTCCTTTGTGCAGTTTTATAAATAACACTGCCACCTTGGTTCTTCAATCGCTATCTTCATTTTGGATCATTTTCTTAAATTCAGCTTCTTAGAGGTGAAATTAATGAGTCAAGGGACAGAACCTTATGAAAAAATGGTACCAAGATTACCCTAGAAATGGGAGAAAGAGAGAGGTGCTTTTCTAATTTTTAATCTTTATGTTTCCTAGGGGCATCAGATGGTGAAGGAGGAGGAGACACAGAAATGACGCAGCAGGAGACAGCTCCAGGTCCTGCCCTGTCAAAGAAAATCAAACCGGTGAGAGTCACAATTGTTGGCTCTGAAATCAGCCTCTTCTTCCCTTCTGCAGCATTCCCTGTGTTCCAGTGCCAGTTGTGGGTGGGGTTTGAGGGACGCTTGTACCTTCTGTGCCTTTGAAAGAGTCAGGCTTCATTAACTACAGACCAGCAAGGTCTATTTTCCCTCTAATGTTTTTTTTTTCTTTGTTTGTTTAATAATAGAAATGTATTATACAATAATGATACCTCAGATTCTTGTAGTATATTTTTACCAAAGACCCAGCCTTATTATTTTGGGTATAGTTCCTAGAAGGAAACAAATAGCATAAATATAGGCAAGGTGAGCCCCACACCAATGCATGATCACAGGGCCAAACCATGCTGTGAGGAGGCTCTCAGGGCCTCATGACTACCTAGCATCATGTCTGTTGTGTGAATTCTTATTGGAGATTCTCCACCTTCTTATTACCACAAGAGAGAATCTGATAAACTTTGCTCCTTGGACTTATGATCTTTTATTGCCTTTTCATTCTTTTTATTGGCCACTCACATCCATTTGCAGCTTTTTCACCTTATGTGTCCCTCCAACCGAATTGGTAACCATGTGTGATTTTTAAAGGACTACCTACTGTCAGTCCAAAGTCACCATCTCCTTCTCAGGAATGATCTGTGATCTTGTTGTGTATTCACTAAGTCATGTCCTACTCTTTGCAACCCTCTGGACTGTAGCCCACCAGGCTTCTCTATTCTTGGGACTTCCCAGGCAAGAATACTGGAGTTGGTTCCTATTTCCTTCTCTAGGGCATCTTCCCAACCCAGGGATCAAATCCAGGTTTCTTGCTTTGGGAGGCAGATTCTTTACCACTGAGCCACCAGGGAAGCCCATTCTTATTGTAGGTGGCCCCAAACTCATTCTGCTAGAGGGTAATTCTACCCAAAGTTTGTGACCAGGCTTAGGATAATTGTGGGAAGCAGTTTTTACATTATGGTTACCTGCAAGCTGTGATTCCTTGGGCAAGTTAAACTCTCTGTGCCTCATCTCTCTATTGATAAAATTTTGTATTTTCTTCACAGAGTTGCTTTGGGGATTAAATGATTAATACTTGTTAAGCTCTTTAAACAGTGGTTGGCAAAGAGTAAGCACTGAAGTGATAAATATTATAGTGAAATATACTTCAGGTCTTTTATTTTTTCTTTGGGGGGTGGAGGATGCAGAAAAATATACATAGTTAATGTATAATCCATCTTGGTTTTCTCTCTAGCCATTAAATATTTAACTCCAAGGGCCTGTGTAAGTTTCCGTTTTAACCACTTTCTAAGACCTACAGGTTAACATCTTTAGCTTTTCAATTTATCTCACCAAGATGGGATTTGATTTTTATCTTAACTTACTCCACTGACCACACCATAGTCATGCCTTCTTTAACCTCTGCCTCTAATTGACGCCTCCCTACAGAACTTGTTTCCCAGTATCCTTTGGAGCCCATTGACTTTCTTTTTCCTTACTTTCTCCCATGATTTTCTTTTCAATTGCACCTCACTCTTCTGGACTCTTTGGTGAAAGAATAAATTTGTATTAATAAACTCACTCAGGTATGAATCTTTACTGTCTTTTTATTGGCAGAGACTTCGCCTTGATGAATATCCACCTATTTTTTACCTTCTTCCTCATTGAGTATTCTTTTCTCATGATGAAGTTAGATAAATGACAGGGAACCACAGAAAAGAGAAAAATTGAGGAAGAAAAAGTTATACACATTCTTAATTGCCATGAGCATTCACCTATCTTTCAGCAACCCAAGTTTCAACAATAATAAAACAATTGGTTGAGAACTCATCATAGGCGCTGTGTAAGTTCATGACTCACAATCATCACAGCTGCCCTGGGAGGGCAGGGAGATCCCATTTGACAAAGAACCTGAAGCTCAGAGTGAGGGGTAGCAGGAGTCATGACCCATTTGACTGCCTTCAAGGCACCCCCTGAGGATGTTACTGCTTCCAGTTCCCTTTCCACCTGTCCTTCCTCATTCAGCTTGGAAAAATTAGATTTACTGTGTCATCAAGCGATTTGTTGGTCACATACCATTGGTATTTTCTGCTAAAGAAAAAAAAAATCACAAAAAGTTAAGATTTTACTGTTCATTTTAACCTCTTTCACTGTGCTCTGATTTATTTTGCTAACAAATTGCTTTAAAGAATCAAGGTCCTAGGTAGACACAGTGCCCTAATCACTCTCTCCACGCCTGTCTTTACTGCCCTGATCAGAGAATTCACACACCCATCTCCTTGTGCTCTCTGCCTTATTTAAGTGTTATCTATCTCACTCCCTGGTCTCCCCACCGGGCTGTGCACCTCTGTGCATCTCCACTGCCCCTGACACAGAACCTTCCCTGAAGTGACACTCATTTGTGAAAAGGAGGCATGAATGACTAGACTGGAATCTCAGTTTTCTTACCACTCTTCCCGTCTCAACCCTTCATGCCCCAGCTATGAGGCATCAGCTCCCTGACTCTGCTGCCAGTGGAGCTCCCTGACCATTGTCCTGTCATCAGCCCCTTCTTGAAGGGTCCCCCACCTTGACATTAGAGCTGGGAATCTTTCTTCTTCCGGCCCTAATACCACACAGCCCCTCGGGCTTCTCTCTGGCCTCCCCGTCCCGTCTCCTGATTTGCTACTTCCTCTGGAACTCATCTCACCGCCCCAAGGACCACCTTTTGGCCAGGCCGTCTGTGCTTTCTTGAGTCCTTCTTGAGTTGTTTTTGCACATAAAGGGTGAGTCTCCAACTAGTCCATAAGCACCTTAGGGATCAGCATTTCATTTGTGTCCACTGTGGTACCTAGCACAGCCATAGGTGTGTGATTCGTTTGGCACATGTAACCAAGTATTTGTTTTCTGACAGTAATTATATTTTTTTTCCCCAGATAAAAAAAGAAAAATAAAAGAAATTATTTTTTGCTATATTTAAGTTTTGAATTTTTTTTTAACTTGCTTAGTTGTTTGCTGTTCTTTAAGGTCTTTTGTTTGTTTGTTTTGTTTTTTTTAAACTTTCATAGTAGCTGCCTGGCATTATCCTGCTAGCAGTACTGTGCTTTAGACTTTAATATCACCAGGCAAGAGTATGTGTCCAGTTGGATGGTGTTCCCTCCTTTGCCATAGCTGCACCTACGTTTTTGTTCCTGAGTCTACATCTCCCATCTGTCTAGTTTTTCAAGCAGCAGATTTATAACTTTATAAAAGTTTTTTACCCTTACAACTACATCATCTCTAGCAACCATTTTACATCTGAATGATCATCCTTGGCCTCCTTAATACTGTGAGTGTAAAGATTTGCCAAGAGTTCTTTTTTTTTTCCAAGTACTGCTTCCAAAATAAATCATGAACTCCCCTACTTCTAGAGATTGCATCACCCTCTTTCCTCCTCAACATCAGTCATTTCAGAGCCAGCCCTAGTGACTTTGTAATTATGGTTCCCAGAATGTAATCCCTTATGAAGGATTTCGTGACTTTTCATTGATGCCTCCATGATGTCAGTAGCCTTTTAATGGTTCCATGACCCATCCTCTCCCCCTCAGAGACCACACTGAACTTCTCTTTTCTTGAACTAGATTTTTGTTTATCTCCTTGGATCATAAAAGAATCTTCAGCAAGAGTACTTATCACTTTCCCCTCTTACTTACCTTTCTCACTGCAGCATTTTTTTACTAATTATTTTCACAGTAATCATTTCATATCTCTCCTTCTCTTTAACTTCAGCATTATTCTAGATGAAGAAAAAAGAGGACTGTGTCCTGTCCACACTCTGATTTACCTTCTTCCTTTCAATATGGCGTCTCAATTCTGTCTCTCTTTGTAGTAATCTCTTGTTGCAAAACAAATTACCTCCAAAGTTAGTAGCTTAAAACAGAAAAAATTCCTTATCTTAGCTTCTGTTACCTACATCTCATCAGTCGTCAGTCAGGTTATGAGTTAAGGGTTAGTGGCTCCACTGTGAAGAATCCTCCTCAAAACTTATTCCGGTGGCTGTTGGCAGGCCTCACTTCCTCATCCTTCATCAGATGGCAGACAGACTAAAAACCACAATCTCAGAAAACTAACCAATCTAATCACATGGATCACAGCCTTTCCTAACTCAATGAAACTATGAGCCATGCCACGTAGGGCCGCCCAAGATGGATGGTCATGGTGGAGAGTTCTGACAAAACATGGTCCACTGGACCACTAGCAAACCACTTTGGTATTCTTGCCTTGAGAATCCCATGAACAGGATGAAAAAGCAAAAAGATAAAACACTGAAAGATAAACTCCTCAGGTCAGTAGGTGCCCAGTATCAAACCGGAGATAAGTGGAGAAATAACTCCAGAGAGAATGAAGAGATGGAGCCAAACCAAAAACAACACCCAGTTGTGGATGTGACTGGTGATGGAAGCAAGGTCTGATGCTGTAAAGAGCAATATTACATAGGAACCTGGAATGTTAGGTCCCTGAATCAAGGCAAATTGGAAGTGGTCAAAAGGAGATGGCAAGAGTGAATGTCAACATTTTAGGAATCAGTTCAGTTCAGTCTCTCAGTCGTGTCTGACTCTTTGCTACCCCATGAGTCGCAGCACGCCAGGCCTCCCTGTCCATCACCAACTCCTGGAGTCTACCCAAACCCATGCCCATCAAGTCGGTGATTCCATCCAGCCATCTCATCCTCTGTCGTCCCTTTCTCCTCTGAAATGGGTAAATTTAACTCAGATGACCATTGTATCTACTACTGTGGGCAGGAATCCCTTAGAGGAAATGGAGGAGCCATGATAGTCAACAAAAAATTCTGAAATGCAGTACTTGGATGCAATCTCAAAAATGACAGAATGCCCTCTGTTCATTTCCAAGGGAAACTATTCAATATCATAGTAATCCAAGTCTATGCCCCAACCAGTAATGCTGAAGAAGCTGAAGTTGAACAGTTCTGTGAATACCTACAAGACCTTTTAGAACTAACACCCAAAGAAGATGTCCTTTTCATTATAGGGGGCTGGAATGCAAAAGTAGGAAGTCAAGAAACATCTGGAGTAACAGGCAAATTTGGCCTTAGAGTGCAGAATGAAGCAGGACAAAGGCTAATAGAGTTTCACCAAGAGAACGCATTGCTCATAGCAAACACCCTCTTCCAACAACATGAGAGAAGACTCTACACATAGACATAACCAGATGGTCAACACCAAAATCAGATTGATAATATTCTTTGCAGCCAAAGATGGAGAAGCTCTATACAGTCAGGAAAAACAAGACTGGGAGCTGACTGTGCCTCAGATTATGAACTCCTTATTGCCATATTCAGACTTAAATTGAAAAAGGTGGGGAAAACCACTAGACCATTCAGGTATGACCTAAGTCAAATCCCTAACGATTATACAGTGGAAGTGAGAAATAGATTTAAGGGACTAGATCTGATAGACAGAGTGCCTGATGAACTATGGATGGAGATTTGTGACATGGTATAGGAGACAGGGATCAAGACCATCCCCAAGAAAAAGAAATGCAAAGAAGCAAAATGGCTGTCTGAGGAGGCCTTACAAATAGCTGTGAAACAAAGGCAAGTAAAAAGCAAAGGAGAAAAGGAAAGATATACTCATTTGAATGCAGAGTTCCAAAGAATAGCAAAGAGAGATAAGAAAGCCTTCCTCAGCGATCAATGCAAAGAAATAGAGGAAAACAATAGAATGGGAAAGACTAGAGGTCTCTTCAAGAAAATTAGAGATACCAAGGGAACACTTCGCAAAGATGGGCTCAATAAAGGACAGAAATGGTATCGACCTTACAGAGTGAGTGAAGTCGCTCAGTCGTGTCTGACTCTTTGTGACCCCATGGACTGTAGCCTACAAGGCTCCTCTGTCAATGAAATTTTCCAAGCAAGAGTACTGGTGTGGGTTGCCATTTCCTTCTCCAGGGATGGACCTAACAGAAGCAGAAGATATTAAGAAGAGGTGGCAAGAATACCCAAAGAACTGTACAAAAAAGATCTTCATGATCCAGATAATCAAGATGGTGTGATCGCTCACCTAGAGCCAGCCATCATGGAATGCAAAGTCAAGTGGGCCTTAGGAAGCATCACTATGAACAAAGCTAGAGGAGGTGATGGAATTCCAGTTGAGCTATTTCAGATCCTAAAAGATGATGCTGTGAAAGTGCTGCACTCAACATGCCAACAAATTTGGAAAACTCAGCAGTGGCCACAGGACTGGAAAAGGTCAGTTTTCATTCCAATCCCTAAGAAAGGCAATGCCAAGGAATGCTCAGACTACTGCACAGTTGCACTCATCTCACATGCTAGTAAAGTAATGCTCAAAATTCCCCAAGCCAGGCTTCAGCAACACATGAACCGTGAACTTGCAGATGTTCAAGCTGGTTTTAGAAAAGACAGAGGAACCAGAGATCAAATTGCCAACATCCACTGGATCATGAGAAAAGCAAGAGAGTTCCAGAAAAACATCTACTTCTGCTTTATTGACTATGCCAAAGCCTATGACTGTGTGGATCACAATAAACTGTGGAAAATTCTGAAAGAGATGGGAATACCAAGACTACTTGACCTACCTCTTGAGAAATCTGTCTGCATGTCAGAAAGCAACAGTTAGAACTGGGCATGGAACAACAGACTGGTTCCAAATCAGGAAAGGAGTATGTCAAAGCTGTATATTGTCAGGCTGCTTATTTAACTTATATGCAGAATACATCATGAGAAATGCTGGGCTGGATGAAGCACAAGGTAGAATCAAGATTGCTGGGAAAAATATCAATAACCTCAGATACGCAGATGACACCACTCTTATGGCAGAAAGTGAAGAGGAACTAAAGAGCCTCTTGCTGAAAGTGAAAGAGGAGAGTGAAAAAGTTGGCTTAAAACTCAACATTCAGAAAACTAACATCATGGCATCCAGTCCCATCACTTCCTGGCAAATAGATGGGGAGACAGTGGAAAAAGTGTCAGACTTTACTTTTTTTCAGCTCCAAAATCACTGCAGATGGTGATTGCAGCCATGCAATTAAAAGACACTTACTCCTTGGAATGAAAGTTATGACCAACCTAGACAGCATATTGAAAAGCAGAGATATTATTTTGTCAACAAAGATCTGTTTAGTCAAGGCTATGGTTTTTCCAGTAGTCATGTGTGGATGTGAGAGTTGGACTATAAAGAAAACTGAGTGCCAAAGAATTGATGCTTTTGAACTGTGGTGTTGAAGAAGACTCTTGAGAGTCCCTTGGACTGCAAGAAGATCCAACCAGTCTATTCTAAAGGAGATCAGTCCTGAGTGTTCATTGGAAGGACTGATGTTGAAACTGAAACTTCAGTACTTTGGCTACCTGATGAGAAGAGCTGACTCATTTGAAAAGACCCTGGTGCTGCGAAAGATTGAATGTGGGAGGAGAAGGGGACGACAGAGGATGAGATAGTTGGATGTTATCACCAACTCACTGGACATGAGTTTGGGTCAACTCCGGGAGTTGGTGATGGACAGGGAGGCCTGGCGTGCTGCAGTCCATGGGGTTGCAGAGTTGGACTCGACTGAGTAAACTGAACTGAACTTCCTCATCAAGTGAGCCTCTCGTTAGGGCTGCCTCACAACGTTGCCCCAGCTTCCTCCAGGCCACATGACCCATGAGGGAATGAGCAAGATCATTCAAGACTGAAACCAGCACTAATCTCAGACTAATCTCAGAACTGGCATCACATCATTTCCTCCATATGCTTTTCGAAGTAGATCAGTAAATCCAATCCACGTTTAAGATGCTAACTATCCTGGGGTCTGACTACACAGTCAGCCCTCTGACCCCTAGTCATTTCCATCCCTCCCATATGCAGAATGGAGAAGGTAATAGCACCCCACTCCAGTACTCTTGCCTGGGAAATCCCATGGATGGAGGAGCCTGGTGGGCTGCAGTCCATGGGGTCTCTATGAGTCTCTCACGACTGAGCGACTTCACTTTTCACTTTCATGCATTGGAAGAGGAAATGGCAACCCACTCCAGTGTTCTTGCCTGGAGAATCCCAGGGATAGGGGAGCCTGGTGTGCTGCCATCTGTGGGGTCGCACAGAGTCAGACACAACTGCAGCGACTTAGCAGCAGCAACAGCAGCATATGCAGAATGGTCCTTCCCTGAGCTCAGCTCAGATGGTAAAGAATCTGCCTGCAGTGCAGGAGACCTGGGTTCAATCCCTGGGTCAGGAAGATACCCTGGAGGAGGGCACGGCAACCCACTCCAGTATTCTTGCTTGGAGAATCCCATGGACAGAGGGGCCTGGCAGACTGCAGTCCATGGGGTTGGAAAGAGTCAGACACAACTGAGTGACTAACACTGCTACTACTACTTATGCAGAATATATTCACCCCTCCCAAGGCTTACAAAAATCTCATGCCATTACAGCATGAGTTCGGTGCCCAGAATTTCATTGTATAGATCAAGTCCACATGTAGTTGAGGTTCCTTGGATTTAGTCCCTTAGTTCAGTTCAGTTCAGTTCAGTCGCTCAATCATGTCAGACTCTTTGCGACCCCGTGAATCGCAGCACACCAGGCCTCCCTGTTCATCACCAACTCCTGGAGTCTACCCAAACTCATGTCCATCGAGTCGGTGATGCCATCCAGCCATCTCATCTTCTGTCGTCCCCTTAAATGTAGCTCTTTGAGTATATTTCTTCTCAATCTGTGTAACTAAAGAGACAAGTAATCTAACCTCTATGTATCCCACCCCAAGCAGTGAGACAAACACTGAATGACTTATAGATATTGCTATTCAAACTAGAGAAACAAAGAGTCATCGGTCCACAACATTCGGAAAGTGTTGGAAGTTTCTTGATTAAGTGTTAAGGCTCAGGGTCTTATGGTTCTTGGCTCTGCTCTTTGGGCTCTTGTTCTGTCCTTTGAGTCATCCTCTCTTTAAAAAAAAAAAAAGAAAGGTAACATGTATTTGCAACTAAGCAGCTCTTTCAGCTTGCTTCTTGACAATAGAAATCTGAGGGTTCATCTCTGATCCTCTCAGTTTCTGAATATATAACTCCTTTAGGAATTTTGTGGGTTTCCTATGATCATTCTGGGGATTTAATCTATTAGGCAGAAGTCACACCCACAAATCTCTTGCAGATAAGCCACCTTTTTTTTTTTTCAAACTTTAACCTTTTTGTTTTGTGTTGAAGTGAAGTGAAAGTCACTCAATCATGTCCAGCTCTTTGTGACCCCATGGACTATACAGTCCATGGAATTCTCTAGGCCAGAATACTGGAGTGGGTAGCCTTTCCCTTCTCCAGGGGATCTTCCCAACCCAGGGATTGCTCCCAGGCCTCCCACATTACAGGCAGATTCTTTATCATTTGAGCCACAAGGGAAGCCCATTTTGTGTTGTGATATAGCCAATTAACAGTTTGTAGTTTCAGGTGAACAGCAAAGGGACCCAACCATACATATACATGTGTCCATTCCCCTCTAAACCCAACTCCCATCCAGGCTGGCACATAACACTGAGTAGAGTTCCATGTGCTATGTAATGGGATATTACTCTGCCCTTAAAAAGAATGAAATAATGTCATTTGCAGCAACATGAATAGACCTAGAAAGTGTCATACTGAGTGAAATAAGTCAGACACAGAAGGAGAAATACCATATGGCATCCCTTATATGTGGAATCTAAAAAGAAATTATACAAATGAACTTACAAA
This sequence comes from Antilocapra americana, assembly GCA_007570785.1. Lineage (NCBI taxonomy): Eukaryota > Metazoa > Chordata > Mammalia > Artiodactyla > Antilocapridae > Antilocapra > Antilocapra americana. Next base: position 9,321,094 of record ML664163.1, on the reverse strand, counting down.
ACACAAGGAGACTCAGATAAGGCCTTCTATACCTTGGGCCTCAGCTAAGACAATTATTAGACATGACCTCTTAAGCTTCCTAGACTTGTGTTTGAGAGAATCACCAAGGCACACCTTTAATTTCTTTAAAGACTTTTGTTTGTTAATATGGCTGCAATGTGGAGCTTGTGGGATCCTAGTTCCTTGACCAGGTATCAAACCTGGGCCCTCAGAAGTTAAAGTACACAGTCCTAACCACCGCACTGCCAGGGAATTCCCTTTCAAGATTTCTTCTGTGATTGTGTCACTGTCCAAAAGTTTTGAACAGTGTACTTAGATACTATCCATCTATCACCTTATTTTTGGTACATTTCAAAGTAATTTGCAAAGTCAGTACAGTCCCCCCAGATGCTTCAGCATGCATATTATTTTTTAAAGTTTAATATTTACTTTAAAATAAATATTGAAAATATTTATTTTAATATTTAATATAAATATTATTAAAATATTTATAAATAAAAATTTTTAAGTTCTTTTTTTCCCTTTTAAAGTAAACATACAAAAAATAAATACAGAAATCTCAAATGTCCTCTTCAAAACTGCTTGCCCCTGAGGCAACCATCATTCTGATGTTTTCCTCCCAAAATTAGTTTTCCTTTTTCTAGAATTTCCCACAAATTAAATCATAAAGGGTACACTCTTTTGCTCTAGATATCTTTTATTCAGCACAGTATTATTTAGATTCATCTGTGTTGATGCTAGTGGTCTTTTTTTGTTTGTTTTCTCTTTCTTTTTCGTTTTGCTGAGTGTATTAGTCTGTAGGGCTGTCAGAACAAAGTACCACAGCCTGAGTGGTGTAAACAACAGAAATTTATTTCTCACAGTTTTGGAAGATGGAAGTCCACAATCAAGGTATTGACAGGTGTACTTTCTCCTGATGCTTTTCTCTTTGGCTTATAAATGGCTGCCCTTTCACTGTGTCCTAATATGGTCTTTCTCTGTGTATGTACATTCCTGGTGTCTTTTCCTCCTCCTCCAAAGACACAAGTCCTGCTGGATTATGACCTCATCTTTATGATCTCTTTAACTTTAATTGCCTCTTTAAAGGCCCTATCTCCAAATATGGTCACATTAGAGATTAGTGCTTCAGCATGTAAATTATGCGGGTCACAGTTCAGTCCATAACACTAAATAATATTCAATTGTATGAATGTGTCACAGTTTATTATCAATTCTTCTGTTAATGGATGCCTGTGACTATTTCTTGTTAGGGTCTATTATGAATAAATCTACAATCAACATTAATATACAAGCCTTTTTGTTAACATAAATCTTTATTTCTCTTGAGTAAACACATAGGGATAGAATTGCTGGATCATGTATAGTTTTGTAAAAACTGCTAGACTTTTTTCAAAAATGAATGTTCCATTTTTCCACTTCCACTGTCAGTGTATTAGTTTTATTTGCCTTATTTTCTTACCAACTTTTGGAGTTATCCACCTTTTAATTTAAACATTTTGGTGAGTGTATATTGAATAACTTTTGACCAAACCAAATAAGCAGTTCTAAGTTGCTTTTTTAAAAAATATTTTATTTATTTACCCATTTATTATATTTATTTTGGGGTGTGCTGAGTCTTCATTGCTGCATATAGGCTTTCTCTAGCCAAGGTGTGTGTGCTTCTCATCGAAGTGGCTTCTGTTGTTATGGGGCAGAGGCTCTAGAGCTGAGGGCTCACTCCTGACACACAGGCTCAGTGGCCCCACAACATGGGAATCTTCCCAGACCAGGGATTGAACCCATGTCCCCCACATTGGCAGGTGGATTCCTAATCACTGGACCACAAGGAAGGTCCTTAAGTTGTCTTAATTTTTACAGTGAACATGCTTGTTTTTGTTATCAAATGACAATTTAAATTTTATCTTTTTACCAAAGCAATAATAGAACACTATTAAAGTTTTTTAGTGGAAAAACAGCAGTCTTCTTCCCTTCTCTTATCTAAGTCTTTCCCCAGTGGCAACCACTCTCAGTCTGTAGCTGTTTTTCTTATTTGCCACCTTGTATTTTATACTGCAGTCTCCTGACTTACCAATTTTTGACATTCTTCCTGAGGTGGCATACATGGACATAATCCTGTCATCTATGCCCTGTTCCCTCTCCAACTGCTGCCTCCTCTGCCAACGCAATATTACATTTTGGTTAGAACAGTTGTCACTCTTTCATTATTATGACCATGGAAACACTGTTGAATGCTGAGAAAAAGAGAAGCTATAATCATCTCTACTTTCTTTATATAACTGTTTATTTTCATGGCATTAATAATTACCTCATTTCTTCATTTGCCTGACTTGCTGGGTTCCTATTGTTAATTGCTCCCAAATGTTACAGCATCTCTTCCACATGCCCATAAATAATATTTTCCATATGCTCAAGTAGAACAGTTATTGTTCTTTCCTACGCATTTCCACACTTTTTTTCCACTTGGAATTGGTTATTTTCTAGACTTGCAGAGAAACTGAGACTTCTCTTTGCTGTTTCTTCAGTTGTCTTCTGGATTGGTCTCTCTATTTACTGAATCCTACATCATCCTCTTTCTTGATTTAGCTCTTTATTGTGCTGGAATAGAGCCTTTAGTATCTGCAAGTAGGAAGTAAACTTTTTGAGATCTTAAATATCTGAGAATGTTTACTGAAATCTAAACATTTTCCTCTTAACTTGACTGATAGTTTTTCTGGGTATAAAAAAATCTAATTTGCAAATAAATTTTCCCCATAATTTTGAAGGCTTTGTCCCACTGAGTTCTGGCTTTCGTTACTGTTGTTGCAAGGTGTGACACTATTCTTTTCTTTGACCTTTTTATTATTTATGTTACTGTTTTTCTTTTGAAGTTCTTAGAATCTTTTGTCTGTCCATAATGTTCTGAAATCTGAAATTTCATAATGGTTTTTACTTAGTGTGTGTATTTTTCTTATCCATTGTACTGTATACTTAATGGACTTTGAATTTGGATTTTCATGTTCTAGAAAGTTTCTTTCAGTTCTGGAACGTTTTTCTTTTTTTTTTATCACTTCTTTCCCACTGTTTTATATGACTCTTACTTTCTATAATACTTTTTATTGTTATGTTGACTCTCTTAAGCTGATTCTCTAATTTTGTTACCACTTTTTTCTTATTATTTTTCATCTTTCTGGAAGATTTTTCTACTTTTCTTCAAGCCTTCTTCCTATATTTTTACTCCAACTTTCTTATTTGTTTTAATGTTTGACTTTTTTCTGATTTTTTCCCCCTTGTGTATAGCATCCTGTTTTTGTTTCATAGCTGGAAATTCTTCATCTCTCTGTGAATACAAATTGTAATTGGTTTAAATAATTTGTAATCATTTTGTTTGTAATTGTATTTCTAAGAATAGTATTGTAACTGTAATTTGTTTCCTCAGGGTTCCTTTTCTTTTATTTGCTCTCGTTATAGACTTTCCTTAGATGTCTGATGAACGTTAGCTGTCTAGTCATATTAAAGAGAGATACAATAAAAAGTTGATGGAAAACTTTTGTGCCCAAGTGGGGCTTGTCAATTAGTAGACCTCTTGGTAGGGTGATATGATAAAAAAGCAGGACTTTTACTATGGAACCCCCAAAGTCACTCTCTTGTAGCATTTGTCCTAGGTTATTTTATTTTTCCAGAGAATTCAATAGTCTCCTGCCTATAGTATATAACCTGGCTTGAGACATCCTGAAAGAGGGACAAGAAGAGGAGATGAGTCTCAGTCTTTGCCCTGTCTTCCCTGTGCTAGACTTCTTGGTCTTCTTATTCTCTCCAGAGCGTAAATCTCCAGTCTTCTGTCAGGAAGAACAAGATGAGAGGAAGCAGTCATAGGATAATTGCTTGGCTGCCTGGACAAAAGATAAAGCCAGACGGGAGTAGGAAGGAGGAAAATCATTTTAAATGTAAATTTTCATCCAGCCTCTTTTTATTTCAAGCCCTTTCCCCTCGGTAGTGCCCTGTACCACCCACTACTCAACCTTTTCAGGGCCCAGTAGGTGAAACAGATACATTGCTAGCTGCCACCTCTCTAGAAACCCAGGTCCTAGCTGTCTCTCTCCCTCTGCTAAATAGCGTCCATCCAATTTCAGCCACTTTCCATTTTTCAAAAAATTGTTGAAATCCCTTTACTACTGTTGTCCTTTCTTCTGGTTTCTTGGTCCTTGTAGATTTATATCTTTTCAGTTTCCTTTTTTCATTTTAGTAGTGTTTTGAAAATGATTTGCCATGGTTAAAACTAGAAGCCTCATTCTTAAAGAATATAATTTTTGACACGTTAAGTAACTGAAAACATAACCCCAATTAATTGCTTTTTCTAAATGCTTAATACGTTTTTCTGTTAAATGTTTTGGGGCAAATGTGATTCTTCTAAATCTTTAACTTCATACTCCAGGTACATATTTTAAAAATCACTGCATAAAGAAATGACATTACTTATTACCTACCAAAGACAGATATTGTTGGAATTGATTTCTATAAATGGTTAGCTGGCCTACTGTGATGCTTCCTCATCTTCTTACCTAGTCTCTCTGAGGGTAAACATCAGCATTTGTAAGGCAGTTAGCAAAGTTTAAGAAGTTTCAATACTGTGGAATTTGTATTTCTTTATAAAATCATCTTACTTCTGTGGAAATTTACCCCATAAACTTGCATCTTCCTTAGCATCCTACTGCAGCCAGCTAAAGTGACTGCTCCCAGAAAATAAATATCACACTGTATTTCCTTTAAGGTGATGTAAGAATTTGAATCTAATGTACAGAATCTTGACAAAAGCAATTGTCAAGCCTGTTTGTTTTTTTTTTTCCTTTGCATGATTCAGAATTCTTTTTTTTTCTTCCAGAATTGGAGAGTCCATGTCCTTATAACTGAGCTCATTTCCGCATTTAATTTCTATTGTGTTTAATTGGCTTTGTAAACCTAGCACGAATACAACTCCGCACATTGAACGTACACTTAGAGAGCACCTCCATTTGCTAAATAGGGAAATGAAGTAGATTCTACGTGTGTTTCCCCAAAACCTTGCTACTGGTGACAAGATAGTGCAGTATGCCTTGAGGCACCTAGGGATCTACTAACTGTATTCAGGCTTTGCCATAGGAGCATGAGCTGATGTTGACCTGATCTGTAACTGGACTCTTAGGATTGTCTGGCAGCTTCTGTGACATATTAGTGGCCTTGGCCCCAGTTCTAATTGGCATCAAATTAGCGTGTATCTGCATCCACAAGACAGTTTAACTTTCTAAATAAGAGAGATCATAATATCTTTCTTTCTTTAGCTGTGATGCATTTGTACTTTGCAGGGGGTTTTGTTTTAGCTAAGAAGCAGCTGAGATTTCAAGATTCCCATTTGAATCTACTATTCTACCACTGAAAACTAGAAAACTGCTGGTCCTGGCCCCATGTCTTGAAGAAATTATATAGCATTATATTTCTCTGGCTTTAGGCCATAGGCATTCTTAATCTTCAGACTGTCTGCAAACTTTAATAGAAAGCTTCATCTGTAATCATTTTAAACAGAACCAGTGGAGACAAGATTGCTTTAGTTAGTAGTTTACCAGCTAAAACTGAGTACTCTCTGGTTGGAATGGAAACTCAATGAAGAAAAAACTCAGAATAAGTTTTCACTTACATTTATATCTTACTTGGCAATTGGTTTGAAAATGTTGCAAAAGATCCAACACAGGAAACATTTTATACAACTGCTTATGATTAATAAATATGGAATGTGAAGCATTCCATTTTATAAATCAAAGTCTTAGCCCAAATTTCCTGTTTTTCTACACTTAAAAAAAAAAAAAACCCTTAGGGTAAAAACAGCACTAAACTGTATAGGGTACTTACTCCAGGGGTCAAGGCAACAGGCAAAATCAATTACTCAGGATGCCATCATGCTGAGACTTTTGTCAGACCATTAGCAGAAACATTCATTTTGTAGTCTAAGGCATTTTGTGCAGCTGGTTATATAAAAATGTAAGTAAATATATCCTACTTCAGATTTTCTATGCCTATTGAGAAGAGGAAAGGAATGGATAACAAAATGATAAGTTAGTGACTTGGAAATACAGTCTCACACATTGCTAGATCATAGACCACACCAGTCATACTAGTCAAAGACTTTTATTTTTACTACATCTTAATTTTAATCATATCTCTTTCTGCCTGTATTTTACAAACCTGGCCACTATCTTCCATTTTTAATACCCTGCACCACCACCTCAAAACATATATTCACTCACTCACACATTTTGACCTTTGTTCATAGATTTTCCTGTCTTAGGTCATCTGTACTTTCTTACTTTTACAAATTCTCTCAGCCAGCCCCTGCATAATAGCCTACAGTGGATGTTGCAACATTTCTTTGTTCATATTACCAAAATATTCTGAAGAATATATTCATGACAATAGGTACTTTGGGATTCATACCGTTAGCTGACACCTCATCATGCTAAGTGACGTGAAAGTCCCTCAGTTTTGTCTGACTCTTTGCAACTCCATGGACTATATAGTTCATGGAATTCTCCAGAAATCCAGGCCAGAATACTAGAGTGGATAACTGTTGCCTTCTCCAGGGGATCTTCCTCACCCAGGGATCGAATGCAGGTCTCCCACATTGCAGGTGAATTCTTTACCAGCTGAGCCACCAGGGAATGGCTCATCATGCTAAGATGAAAGTTTTCTCATTTACATTTCTTTATAGGCTAAAGAATGTTTCTTGATACAACCAAAGGAAACAAATGAAGATACCACCAAGACCAGGAAGAGGAAAAAGGTAATATTAATTATTTTTTACAATGATGTGGCCCTGCATGGTTTCCATCACATTGTTATATAGTGTGCTTTAATGAGGCAGTTATTGTATCCCCACTTTAGAGATGCAAAAGTTGTAAAACTCATTGAAGTTTGGTGACTCTCTTAAGGTCACTAGTAATAAGTGTTTCTGCTGGAGCTAAAAATAAATTCTTCGAATTCCTATTTCAGTCTTGTGGATTACCAAGGCATCTTTGTTACCCTGTGTTTTCACTGTGGTTAGAAGTCAGACATGAGTTTCTAATTCTAGAAGGGGCCCAGAGCTCTCCTGCCCTCTGGCCCCTCTGGATTTATCCAAGAAAAGAAATTTACCAAGCTTCTTTTCTTAACCATTTCATTTTTTAAAAATCTTATATCTTAGAGTATTAATAAGATTAAGCAGATGAAAGTAGTGTAAGTATAATGCACTTCTGACTCTAAGTTTGAACCATAATTTAAAGCAAAAGACTCCCTTGCATTTTCAGACTTGCCTGTGAACATATGGGAAACTCTGTTGCTCCTATACAGATTTTCTTATGGCTCAGCCTGGAAGAAAGTGTGGTTAGCTTTGACCTTCTACCACTGTTGTGAAAACAGCAGTGTAATTCTCTCCCTGCCAAGAAAGGTCTACTGCTGTAGTCAGCAGAGGAAATATGATTGGGATTAGAGGAAAGAAGATGGACTCAAACCAATAAGTTAACGGCAAGCTTTTAGAAAACTGAGAGTGTGTGTGCATATGTTTTCCTTGCCTGCATATGGCCAAATAGGAAGATGGGAGATGCCAAATTGGCTGAGGTTTGACAAGCCCTTAAAGAAATGACTGTAACTTCTCTTTGATAGTTTGTACACTAATGGCCTCAAGAGTGTTACATTCTTGGGGCTCAAGGACAGAACTCTAGCTAGTTTAGCGTTGGCTGAGGTCATGCTGAAATGTGCCCACTGATGACATATTTTTTTTGTAAAGTTAATTCATTTGACAGAACTTTGTTCTGGGCAGTGGTATGAAAAGGAAGGTAGTATGGATGTGGGGGGGGAAAGGTGGTGTAGGAGGCAAGGAAGGGCTCTTTCTGAATTTTTGGTTAAATATTAGAAAGATATTCGGGGGGGAGGGAGGAGGGAGGGGGGACCCGGAGGGGAAGCATATGTAAACCCATGGTGATATCATGACAATGTATGGCAAAAACAATAATAAAAAAAAATAAATAAATAAATAAATAAATAAATAAATATTGTCAGAGAAGACAAAAAAAAAACAAAAAGAAAAGATATAAGAAGGGAGGTTCATGGTGAAAGTTAAATGAACGATTTGTGTTCCTAGCACATTGCAGGCATTTAGTATATGCAATACAAATAAATCCAAATCAAAATTGATGTAGAGAATTTTCTGCTCTGCTTTTCATGGGGCCAGTTTGAGATGTCTCTCCCAAGACTTGAGCACTGAGGGTCTTAAGTGCCCTTTCTCAGTGTCCTCCTTTGTTGAGATCATTCCTACAGCTCTTAACTTTAGTCCCAGAAATCCAAACTGAAACTCAGTGCCTTAAGAACCAGGTTACACAAGAAATTCTCAAATTCTCCTCTCCCAGGAATACACATTGTCTGAAGCTTAGAGAGGGATTTCCATAAGCAACAAGATTTACTGACTTTTAGGGCTTCCTTGGTGAAAGTCATAGTTGCTCAGTCGTGTCCGACTATTTGCGACCCCATGCCCTATATAACCCACCAGGCTCCTCTGTCCATGGAATTCTCCAGACAAGAATACTGGAGTGGGTAGCCATTCCCTTCTCCAGGGGATCTTCTCAACCCAGGGATCAAACCCAGGTCTCCTGCATTGCAGGCAGATTCTTTACCATCTGAGCCACCAGGGAAGCCCAAGGTGGCTCAGTGATTAAAGAATCCACCTGCCAGTACAGGAGACACAGATTCGATCCCTTATCCAGGAAGATGTCACATGTCGCAAAGCAATTAAGCCCGTGTGCTACACTTGTTGAGCCTGTGCTCCAGAGCCCAGGGTCTGCAACTGCTCAGCTTACGTGCGGCAGCTACTGAAGCTCGAGCACCCTAGCCAATGCTCCACGAAAAGAGAAGTCACCACAATGAGAAGCCAGCACACTGCACCTGGAGAGTAGCCCCTGCTTGCCACAACTAGAGAAAAGCCTGTGCAGCAATGAAAACCCAGCATGGCCAAAATAAATAGTAAAATAAATAAAAATTCTAAAAAAAAAAACCCACAAGGATCATTTACAGAAACTGACCACATGCCTGGGCATAATGCAAATATCAGGAACAGTTTTTAAAGAAATAGTATCATACTGACTGCAAGGTATGTATATAACACAAGTAAGTGAAAGAATCAAAAAATAAACATTTATTGACTTTTAACAGAAAATAATACCTATTATGGACTCCTGCAAATTTTTTAGTTCTCCTAAAAATCAGAGACCAAGGAGTCTTTTAGATCATCCACTTTTCAAAGCAGTAGTTATGTCTAAAAAGTATCTTTCAAGTTTTCTCAAGTGTATTTATTAGAACTCCTGTTCACACTTGGCCATCACCAGACCCTATTTACAGTTTAAATGCCAGAGGAATCAACCTATCCTCAGCCAAATGCCACTCTAAAAATCTGTCTCCCCATTTTTACTTCTTCCTCATCAGAAGAAAATTACTGATATTCTTGCAAAATCAGAGCCAAAACCAGGGACACCTGAAGACCTACAGAAGCTGATGAAGGACTATTTCAGCAGCAGTCGCTCAGTGATTGAATTAGAAGAACTAACCCTACCAGGTACAACCAGGCTTCCGGTTGTTCTTCCCTCTAATGAATGTATTTTCCATGTGCTAGTACTCCTTTCCTGAACCTTATCGTTTTAACTGTTGGATGATTTCTTCATTAAGATGCTAAATGATATTTGTTCAATCTAATAGATTTGTAAATTTTTTTGCTGCAAAAGTAATGGGTGTGTTTTGGGGGCAGATTTTTCAATGAATAAGAATATTTAATGAGGATAGAAATTAAATAAAAACAAAGCACACATTTAAAAGTATAGATGATTAATTTACTCATCCTTTATAGACAAGAACTTTAGCTTTAGTAACATTTTAGTTTTGTTGTTGCCCTCATCGTGGATGTCTAATCATTTGTTCTGCTTTTAGGGTAGTATTTTAGCTTCCAACCAAGACTTTCTCAAGTAAACCATCTAAAGATATGAACAAAATTCTACAATTTAGCAAGGCTGACACCTCTCGCCATATGATTCTTAAGTCTATATTATATGAACTCTACTGCCTTAGAGTATTTATAATTAAGTTTAAAATATTGGAAAATTCTTTTAAAAGCCAATTTTAATTAGTTTCAAAATAATGACACAATTTATTACTTTTTTGTTCCGAGAATGAAGAAAAAAATGTCATAAAATCAAACCACAAAAGGTCGGGTATCACTGCTTCAGATGAGCTATCTGTAGACTACTAAAAATATCTAACACCGCTTTTGGAAAAAGTCAAAGGTGGCTTGATTTCCTTTTTCCATTACAGCTTTATACTTTCTAGAGACTTGAGAAGCTGAAAAACAGCCCATTCCCTGAATTTTTATAATTCTTTTATAAAATGATGTGTGCATGGTGTTTTTTTTAATGCACACTGGATTGGAGACACCACTTCCCTGTCTGTTCCTTTTCTGAAAGAAATGCCCTGTAGGGAACTGAAGGAACTCATTTCCACATGAGTGAGTCCTGAAGTTTCCTCCTTACTGAGCTCAGAAACCCCAATAGCAATTAGAGACGACTCTTCTAAGCACAGAAGCTGCTCAGGAGGAGAGCTCCTCCTGACTTCTCTATCTCAGGAACCAGGTGCTGTACAAAGCCTCTTCAAGGTTTAACTGAAGTTTCGTTTCACTATGACTCAGCAGTCAATTTTCCCTTCTAGTTCTTTGTTAGAATTGCAGAGTCAAAAGTCAGAAGAAATCTTTAAGGAGTCACTTGAGTTCCATAGTGAGTTTATATTATATTATCATTAGAGTTCAATAATATAGTTAGGTAAGAATATGTGGTCATGATTGACTTAGGGGAAAATATTTAAAATATGTTAAAAGAAGACTGTTGTAGCCAAAAGGAACAGGTTTTCATTTTTAGTGAAGAAATTAGGCCATTCTGAGTCACAGTGTACAAAAACATCATAAGAAGGTTTTAGAGAAAAGGCCCATCACTACATTGTCAGGGCCAAGACAGAGGGCCAAAATCCTTATTTGAAGGAATGGACATGCCATAGGTTATCAGTCTCAGGAAGGGGCATATATTACTTATATGGATATAAGTAGTAAAATATTGTTCCTATTTAGTTTGCCCAGTGTCTGACTTGGTTGTGGTTTGCAAGTTGTTTGTGTCTATAGGGCAGGAACATGTCTTTTCAATTAATACTGTGCACTGTACATTGTTAATGTCATATACATGGGAACTTAATTAGAGGTTTGAAGCAAGAATCACTTAGAGCTAACTCAGCTGTCCTCCTGAGAGCTGCATCGTAGTTCATATCAGTGCTAAATGCCTATAAGCAACTGAACCACCCAGGAACTTAAAAAGCAAATTCCCAGGCCCAGCCCCAAGGAATTCTGACCTACTTTGCCAAGGGGGACTCCATTCCAGGAATCTGTATCTATTGTAATGCTCTGCAGGTGAGTCTGATCATATCCAGGCTTGGGAGATTACAATTTTAAAGATCGTCAGAGGCTCTACAACAGGATATAGAGAGCAACATCTTTGAAGTTATATACTGTGAATTTGTATGCACTGGGTCACAACAGAAGTCTCATTTAATTCAGTACTAGTTTACTCCCTAACACTCTGATGTATTTATAGACAGACTTCTTCTAATATAAAGAATTTGGATGATAAACATGCTTTTTTATACATCTTAGGTACACAGTTAAGAATACTACTTAACTGCTAGACCATGATCATCATTGGTTGATCAAGGCCCCTATGTTTTATTGCAGTTTGTTTCATTGTCTTTCATTGTGTTGTTGTACTGTGTTGTATTAATGTTGTATTTTTTGATATATTATTGCTGCTCTTCCCTACCCATACACCAATTTCCTTTCTCCATAGGCATTAACTCTAATGGGTTACTGTACATTTTTAAATATGCATATGTAATATTTGTTGCCTTCGGAAGCATTTTACAGTTTACTTAAATGAAGTTGTGCTGAACTTCTCATTCTCTTTCCTCCCTTAACACTTTTTCAGGATGCCTGTATAGCTTTATGTACATATAGTTCATTGCTTCTAAAATGCTGCATAGTATTCCAGTGATTTCATCTACCACTTATTCCTCATGCATTTTCTCCTATATGGATGTTTAGGTTGCTTCTAGTTCTCCAGCATTACAAATAATACTTGTATGAATGTTTTGAGTGTGTCTTTATAGACTACACGAGAATTTCTTTCCATAATGTTTCTTTCTTTCCATTACATTCCAGGAATGTAATCCTGGGTTCATAGGATATATACACCTTAATGTTATTACTGTCCAGCATAGCAATACCACTTTACACTTCCACTTGTGTTCACAAGAATTTCCATCATCTTACCTTCTCAGCAACACTTGGTAGATTATACATCTTTTTAACAATTGCCATTCTAATGTGTGTGTAAAATGTTATCTCATCTTATATTAATCTGCACATCTATGGTGACTGGTGAGTTAGGACATCTCCACAAAGATCCATTAGCTGTTTCAGCTTTAGCTTTGTATATTGCCTATTTCCATGGATTTGAAAATAAAAGTGCTTCATTAGTCCATTGAATGATACAACCAAGCTCCCATTTCACTACTCTAAAAAATGATGAACAGTTAAAAGTCTTATTGTTGGTGCTGCTGTTGTTTTAAATGCTGCTGCTGCTAAGTCACATCAGTCGTGTCCGACTCTGTGCAACCCCATAGATGGCAGCCCACCAGGCTCCCCTGTCCCTGGGATTCTCCAGGCAAGAACACTGGAGTGGGTTGCCATTTCCTTCTCCAGTGCATGAAAGTGAAAAGTGAAAGTGAAGTCGCTCAGTCGTGTCCGACTCTTCGCAACCCCATGGACTAGACAACGCTTTAAAATAAATGAGTCCTCAATTCATTAATGTTGTACAACCTGTTCAAGAATACATCATTCACATTTAATGTTTCGAGTGTGTGTTTGCAAAATCCTCTACAAAGTATGCTTCTCATATTTCTAGACTCCTGCTTCCTCAAGGCCAATGATTTAACTCACAGTCTTTCATCATATCTAAAAGAAGGTAAGTAAACTCATTTTTTAAAATGCTATTCATCAAATTGTTATTTCCATTAAAACATGAGGTCAGTCTCTTTAAAATAAAAACTTCTAAACCCTCAAATGTAAAATGAAGTTTCCATCCTAAGTGGAGTTTAAATTAATGTTTTTTAGGTCCATCTTGATACTAATTTTCATTTACTTTAATTTTTTCTTGTTTTTCTTGGGTTTGGGGGATTTGAGTTTTGGTCTTGTTTTTGTTGTATAGCACATTAGATGTATTGCTCTTGGAATCCAGAGAATTATATTAGCGTTCTTGTCCCGAGTACCCCATCAATTTGATGTTTGGCTTGGCACAAGTTACTTGAGGACTCCTCCAGGACTCTATTTTGTTATCTGAAAGACAAGGAAGTGGAACTATGATCTTGACCCCAACTCTGAGATTTTAAAATTCTGTTTCCATGTTCAGAACTCAGACCATGGCTATTGCTCAGCCTGACTTTATCTTTTTAATTGTATGTAGGCAGTAATAATTAGATTATTCATGCTAGATAGTCATTTATTGTGACCAATAATGAACTAGTTTAGGTACAGTAATTTAACATTCTTTTTTCAAATTCTAACCAATTCCGATGATACTCAACTTGAGTTCATAAACCTTTCTTCACCTCAAATACAGCAAATGTAAATGCAGGTAATAATAGAATCAGTCTCACTGGATTATTAAGTTTTCTTTGTCTTTCTTTTTTTTTTTTGTACAAACTTTTTTATTTAGTCCTAAAACTGGTCACATTTAGCTACTTGGCATATTGTATGTTTTGTGGTAAAAGTTAATGATGTTCCATTTTAATAAAGAATAACCAGAGAATAGTATCTAAACAGTGCTCATTATATTAAATAATAATGAATTGATTGGAGAATATTCAACTTTGGAGGCCTTATTTTGCTATACGTAGGGTAATGTTTTTCCAATGGTCTTTTTTCAGTCTGCCCCAAATGGGTGAAACTTCGGAAAAACCACAGTGAGAAGAAATCAGTCCTGATGCTGATTATCTGTGGCTCTGCCATCCGAGCTCTGGAGCTCATTAGGTTGGAAGCTTCACCTGTTCTATTTCGTGAATGTTTTCTGAGTTACCGATATGTTCTATTTGCTGGCAATATAGCAATGAACAAAATACACAGAGTCCCCTCTCTCATGGAACTTACTCTCCAGTGAAGGAGACAGATGATAAACAAAATACACATTATAGTGTCAAGTGGTGATAAGTTATGTAAGAAAAAAACAAATCATGGCAAAGGAATAGAAGAGAATGGGGGCTGCCTTTAAAAGGATAATTGCAGAAAACCTCTCTTAGAAGGCTGACATTTGGACAGAGAGTTGAACATGTGAATTGAGAACACCAAGCAGATGTCTGGAAGAAGAGTGTTCCAGGCAGAAGGCACAGTTGATACAAAAGGCCCTGAGATGGAGTGCCACTGGAGGATTTTGAGCAGAGGAGTCCTGTGATCTGAATTATCATTCTAAAGGTTCACTTCAGCTCCTGTGTGGAGAACACACTTTGTAGAGGGCAAGGGTAAAAGATGGGAGATTATACAAGCAATAACCAATTTGGAGAAATAAATGAAAGAAAAGATCTAATTTAAAACCATATAACATGAAAAAATAGAATACCAATGCATAAACCTCTCAAAATTTAGATAAAGAAAATATTACACAAGGGATGCAGAACATATTAAACAGAAAGATGAACCATGTTGTTAAATTGGAAATTTTGATTAAATATATCTGTTTACCTAGAAAAATCTACAAATTTCATAGATTTCCAATGAAACACCTATACAAGTTCTTTTTTAAACTAGAGAAAGTAGTTCTAAGTTCATATAATACAGAAGAAATAATAGCTGTGGAAATTCTAAAAGAGAATGCTAATGAAGGCCTGTAGTATCCATCAGATTGTTTTACTAAGAACCATATTGCAAAGTCTCAGTAATCAAAAGAGTATGGAATTGGCATGTACATGACAGGTCAAAACAGTGGAGCAGAATTATAAGTTCATAAGTAGACCCCTATGTATATGTACAGAATATGGCAAAAGTGACAAATTGGTAGGTAAAGATAGATTTTAATAATTGGTATTGGAACAACCAGGTAGCCATCTGAAAAAATTAACTTGGATCCATACCTCACTTCTTATACCAAGAAAAATGCCAAAGGGACCAAAAATTTACATATAAAAATTACATTTTATAGATAATTTGTAGATACTTTACTAAGTGCTTTCACTTACCTTTTCATTTACTGTAGCTCTTGTAGAAGAAACAAAAAGGCTTCCACTAAATCTATAGTAACATTCAGTATTCGAAGAAGAGCCGTCAGAGTAAAATGGGATTCACTGGGACTCAACCCCCTCCCGGAGCTAGGCTCTTGCTTAGCTTTGACCAGAGACAAAACAAAGGAGAATCCAAGTCCTGAAGAAAAAGGAACTTGATCAAATAGACTAAGGTGCAAAGTAGATTCTTGGTAGTTATTTAGCCTCTATTTTTCTAAATGAAGTAATCTGACCATGAGTAGTTTTTAACGATTGTTAATAGTCCTTCAAATCCTTCTTTCCTGCTTGGCACTCACATTAAATTGTAAAATTCCCTCTCAATAAAACAGAAGTGTTCCTTTTTCTGCTCTAAATATAATTGATCTTCAAGACTCCAACTGCTTTTGGACAGCTGTATTTGCTGGCTCTGAAATCATAAGAGTTCAAATTGACTTTTCAATGTTTAAAAAAACTGCTGCTGCAGAACTTATTTCAGATTCAAACACTAGTGGCAAAGGGGTTGGCCTGAAGGTGGCATCTTAAAAACAAGTTGTCACATTGATTTGAGTTCATAAATGCCTT
This sequence comes from Antilocapra americana, assembly GCA_007570785.1. Lineage (NCBI taxonomy): Eukaryota > Metazoa > Chordata > Mammalia > Artiodactyla > Antilocapridae > Antilocapra > Antilocapra americana. Next base: position 9,305,149 of record ML664163.1, on the reverse strand, counting down.
TCTGAGGGGCATAGAAGCACTGTGTTGCACTTCATTTGCCAAGTCTCAGTGTTTTTCTGTGTCTTCAGTAATATTATGATCCATTTCAAAGTTAGGTGATTTCTGAGCAGGCACAATGAACCCTATTCATAAAGGTGAATATTGAATAATTCTAAATTTTGTAAGATTACCTGTTCTCTTGAGAACCATGAGCTATATTAAATATGTCCCCTAAATTGTCTTCTTAGTTAACCTCACCACGGAGAAAGTTCACATGTAAGTACAGACTCAGGTGCAACAGAATTTGTGTAGAATGAGTCACCACTTTGTAAATTCATATATCCCCACTGGGCAGTAATATTTCTCAAGTATAATAGTGATATATAAAGGAGAGTAATATTCCAAGTAGTATTCCCATGTTCTCGTCCCAAACATCAACTAGAAGATTGTTCTTTTATACCCAGTTTTACACATTTATACCCGAAGCATTTCCACATATAAAATTTTACAGATAAGCTCACTCTGCAAAGTCAATAAAAGTGGGAGGCTGCTCTGAAAGCAGGACACGAGCCCACTCACCCTGAGCCCTCTGGGCAGCCACACACAGACCTTTGTACATGACCTTGGGCTCCAGGGAGCACAGGCTGACATCACTGCTAAGATTCTCACAACCAAATTTTGGGTGAGAACTATACTGCAGAGTTTGAGATAAATTCTCTGCCAGGGATCTAAAATACAGAACTTTTGTAGTACAGGTGTTAAAAAACAAAATCCAACCAAGTAAATTAAAGGTCGAATTGACTTTTTCAACCATTCATGGATCAGCCAGCATCCCATCTAGCTACTAGAAAGACACTCCAGGGGTTATGCACAATGGAAGGTTTTTTGGGAAAAGGGTGGAGCAAGGGGAGAGAACGACTAGGAGAGCACACAAGAGCAGAATGACTTATTTTTAGGCCAAAACATCTTTTGAGGTGGGGGAGGAAGCAGCAAGGTTTTAGCTTCCTTTAGGGGTAGGAGAGGCCCACAAAACAGGTTACCCTACTGGGGCTTGACCAGAAATTTCAGACTGGTTGATTAAGATTACATTTCTGAAAGAAGTTGAAACTGTAGGTAGATCAGATATTAAATCTAGGTTCAGTATCATGAGCTTTTAGCATGAGTGCTGCCATATTGAAACTGTGGTTTTCATTTTAATACAAGTAAAAGGCAAGTCCACATGTTTCAATAATCATGGAAACCTAAATAAAGTTAATCTTGTGTCTGAAAGTTAAAAGCCAACCCAGATGCATGCCTGAATAAAGGCCACCCCACTTTTGTTCCAGAGATGGGCTTAAAATCAGAATTTCTGTGTATGTGTGTATATCCACATATATATGCACATATATACACAGATAAATGTGCATATTCTTTTAAATAAATCAAAGTGTAATGCATAAGTAGTTGGCATGGCCCTGAATGATTGAGTTTTCTTATGAGTAAACCTATTTCTTTTCATTAGGTCAATGACCGCATTCAGAGGAGACAGCAAAGTTATGAAATTATTTGCAAAACACATAAAGGTAAGCAAGGGCCTGTGGTTCCTGGTGAGGAGTGGAAGTGATGCCTCAGGGCCACTTCCAGACCTGTTTTTTCACTTCAGCCGCCTTACCTTATCTCCTTAGCAGGAGTGTTCTTTGGCGCCTTCCTTACATATTTAACACCCAATCTGCTTTTCTTTGCATTCCCTGCCTTTGTCCCCACAACAGTCACCATTCCTTTATGCTCTGATATTCCTGTACAGAAGCTGAGGCTTAACCAGTTTTGTAGGGAGATACTCTCTTCTGTCTTGATATTAACCTTCTTTGCCCTGGAAGTTGATCCTAAACAGGAATAGCTCCTTTTGCTGTTTCACTTTCTTAGCTTTTAGATTAAATGCTCTAAAATTGGGCTATGATTGAACTTTCTAATGACTCTTCTTTTCTCTGTTCTCTTCCATTTTGAAATAGGTCCAAGAGCAGGTAAAATTGCTGGAGAAGCGTGTAGTACACCTGGGTGTAGGAACTCCAGGGAGGATTAAAGAACTCATTAAACAAGGTATGAAAAGAGGTAGTGATACTCCTACTCAGAGCTGAGTGTTTGCCTTACCCTGTGTGAGTCTGGGAAATCACATGTGTGATGCAGTGAAACCAGACCTCTGTGTTTTTAGTTAATTCAGGGTTGGAAACTCTGCCTTTAGTCTCGAAAAACCAGCCAGCAGGTGTAGTGCAATAGGGAATGATAAGGACTGTCGCAAACTACAGGACGGGTGCCCATCTAAACACATTCACATTCCAGTTGCTTTAAGCGGGTTGGTGGATTCACAATGTATGACACCAGTTTGCAGCCTCTGGACTTTGTAAGCTGATGTGTTGAGTGTTTCCCTCTCACTTAATTGAGTCTTGGAGCAGTTTCTGTGGATGAAATTCAAGTATTCTAGAACAGTTCTCACAAGTTCATTTCCTTTTAGTGCTTTACCCAGAAAGTATTCTAGATAGCATCAACTAGTGAGTTTTTATACTTTGATGACTTTCTCAAAGCCAGTAGCCTAAAAACCTTCTGGCCTCCTGATGATCTTAGTATATTTTTCTACCTGCCAAACAGATTAAAGTATTTCTTTTAAATGCTCATTTCCAAATGACTTGTTTAAAACTTTATAACTTTCTGGAGCTGTTCCTTGATTTCTGTGTGTCTAAAAGTAATGTGTTCATCAACATAGTATCTCAGTATACAGATTGTCTTTTACCTGGAAGCAAACAAGAGCTAAAAATACTATTGTTTTTCTCCAGATGAAAACCATGCATAAGTGAACCCACTATATGCAGAAGTCTGTACAATTACAAGTAGCAAACTTGGTAGACCCAGACAAGGAGAGGGAATCAAATATTTTTTGAGTTCCTACTTGTGCTGAGTGCTATGCTAAACACCCTTGCATATCTCATTTAGTACATGCAGCCTTCTTGCAAGCTAGCATTCTTATTTTCTTAAGAGAGAAAACTGCAGCTTGGAAGGGTTACATAGCCCCTCCTAAGACCCCCTCATTCTAGGCCTTCCCGATTCCAGAGCCTTTCCCCTTCAAAGAGCTCCTGATCTAGTTGAAGAGATAAATGTACATAGAATGAGAATGACAGCATGAGGCAGTAAGTGCTGAGGGCCAAACCAGCACCTGAGTCTATATGAGTTGAAATGAAGGAGGGGTTGTTTCGGTGGCTGAATCTGCAAGGAAGGCTTTATAGAGAAAGGAGTCTTTAACCAATATTTGCAGTATGGATAGGCTTGAAATAGGATCTTTGAAGTTTGGAGATGTAAGAAAAGCACTCAGGAATGAGAGAACAGCTGAATCAGAAGTGGGCAGGTAGATACACACTCTATATCCAGAGGAGGCAATATGTAAGAAGAGCCTCTGCTATGGACTGAAGCCTCTGGATGCATATCCCAGATCTGGCAGGTACCATCTCTGTGACGTGGCAAGTTTCTTAACATTTCTGAACCTGTTTCTTTACCTGAATGACAGAGATGGTAAATGCACCCACCTTATTGCATAATTCAGACTTAAATTGAAGAAAGTAGGGAAACCACTAGGCCAGAAAGGAATAACCTAAATCAAATCTCTTATGATGTGACAAATAGATTCAAGGGATTAGCTATGATAAACAGAGTGCCTGAAGAACTGTGGACGGAGGTTCATGACATTATATAGGAAGTCATGATCAAAACCACCCCCAAGAAAAAGAAATGCAAAAAGGCAAAATGGCTGCCTGAGGAGACCTTATAAATAGCTAAGGAAAGAAGAGATGCAAAAGGCAAAGGAGAAAAGGAAAGATATACCCATCTTAATGCAGAGTTCCAAAGAATAGCAAGGAGAGATCAGAAAGCCTTCCTAAGTGAACAATGCAACAGTGCAAAGAAATAGAAAACAATAGAATAGGAAAGACTGGAGGTCTCTTCAAGAAAATTAGAGATACCAAGGGAACACCTCTTTGCATCTCCATGGACTGTATAGTCCATGGAATTCTCCAGGCCAGAATACTGGAGTGGGTAGCCGTGCCCTTCTCCAGGGGATCTTCCCAACCCAGGGATTGAACCCAGGTCTCGTATTGCAGGCAGATTCTTTACCAGCTGAGCCACCAGGGAAGGCCATCCTAAGAGATGATGCTGTTAAAGTGCTGCAGTCAATATGCCAGCAAATATAGGAAACTCAACAGTGGCCACAGGACTGGAAAAGGTTAGTTTTCATTCCAATCCCAAAGAAAGGCTTTGCCAAAGAATGTTCAGCCTATTGCACAATTGCACTCATTTTACATGCTAGCAAAGTAATGCTCAAAATTCTCCAAGCCAGGCTTCAACATTACTTCAACCATGAACTTCTAGACGTTCAAGTTGGATTTAGAAAAGGTAAAAGAACCAGAGATCAAATTGCCAACATCTGTTGGATCATAGAAAAAGCAAGAGAATTCCAGAAAAACATCTACTTTTGCTTCATTGACTATGCTAAAGCCTTTGACTGTGTGGATCACAAAAAACTGTGGAAATTTTTTAAAGAGACGGGAATACCAAACTACCTTATTTGCCTCCTGAGAAATCTGTATGCAAGTCAAGAAGCAACAGTTAGAACCAGACTTGGGAAAACAGACTGGTTCCAAACTGGGAAAGGAGTATGTCAAGGCTGTATATTGTGACCCTGTTTTAACTTATATGCAGAGTACATCATGAGAAATGCCAGGCTGGATGAAGCACAAGCTGGAATCAAGATTGCCAGGAGAAATATCAATAACCTCAGATATGCAGATGACACCACCTTTATGGCAGAAAGCAAAGAAGAGCTAATGAGCCTCTTGATGAAAGTGAAAGAGAAGAGTGAAAAAGCTGGCTTAAAACTCAACATTGAAAAAACTAAGATCAGTCTCATCACTTCATGGCAAATAGATGGGGAAACAATGGAAATGGTGACAGACGTTATTTTTCTTGGCTCCAAAATCACTATAGATGGTGACTACAGCCATGAAATTAAAAGACACTTGCTCCTTGGAAGAAAAGCTATGACCTAGACAGCATACTAAAAAGCAGAGACATTACTTTGCCAACAAAGGTTCATCTAGTCAAAGCTATGGTTTTTCTAGTAGTCATGTATGGTTGTGAGAGCTGGACCATAAAGAAGGCTGAGCACTGAAGAACTGATGCTTTTGAACTGTGGTGTTGGAGAAGACTCTTGAGAGTCCTTGGACTGCAGGGAGATCCAACCAGTCCATCCTAAAGGAAATCAATCCTGCATATTCATTAGAAGGACTGATGCTGAGACTGAAGCTCCAGTACTTTGGCCACCTGATGTGAAGAATCAACTCGTTAGAAAAGACCCAACTCCTTAGAAAAGACCCTGATGCTGGAAAAGATTGAAGGCAGGAGGAGAAGGGGACGACAGAGGACAAGATAGTTGGATGGCATCACTGACTCAATGGACATGAGTTTGAGCAAGCGCCAGGAGATGGTGAAGGACATAAAAGCGTGGTGGTCTGCAGTCCATGGGATTGCGAAGAGTAGGACACTACCAAGCGACTGAACAGCAAGGGGTATGTTGTGCCAATAAAAAGCTAAACACAGTGAGTGTCACTCCTTAGGAACTCAACAAATACTTGTTACTACTTTATTAAAGAGACCACCTTTCTTGGTTGGAGCCTTTACTGGCTGTAGTAGTCTGTACTCCAGTTGGAAAGAAAGTCAGATTTTGGAGGAAGGCCGTTGCATAGTGTTGGCTGGGTTTTTGTCTTGTGGCCCCAGGAGGGTGTTAAAAGAGCAGATGAAAGGTGCCCGTCCATCTAGGAGACAAGGAATCGGGAGAGATTGGCTGGGCAGCCAGAGGGCCCAGGGATGCTCCGTCGTTGTCTGGCACTTAGCCAAACGCTCACCCCTCCCTTGCTGTATTCCGCATGTTTTTTATGTGTCACCACCACCGCCCCACCCCCCACCCCAGGCAACAAGACCACTTTTCTCCATATTTAATATTTAAAAGAGAGAGAGGGAGACAGAGAAAACAAAGTTGTCCAGATTGTTGAAATTAGAGTCCTACAGAGTTGTGAAAACTCGCTGTGAAACCTTACTTCATCTGAGAAGTGGAAAAATCATTTAAGGAGCTGTTGATTTTTTTTATAAAAGGAAAATAACCCTTACTTCTGATTCTGACTGCACGAATGGTTTAATATTCATTGACTACAGATGTTAGGCTATATACAAAGTGTTCAAAGAGAAACAATTCCATCACTCTAAAAACTGAAAATTTAACGAAGTAATTCAAATGGCACATAACACATTTTATGTAGCTGTTTATGACATGAGATGTTTATATATATGCTATATTAAGGAGAGTTTCTAAACGTCAAAAACTATCTCATAACACTTACAGACAGAATTGTGTTGTTTTATTTAATACGCGGGTTTTCTAATTATAAGAGCCTTTGTAAAATGCAAAAAGATACAGAAAAGAAAATAAGTTACTTTAGAGATATTGCTTATCAGTTAATATTAACTATATTTCCTTTCAGTCTTTTTTTCTATACATTTTATCTATATCTTTTTATACATGGAAATCATACTGCATATCATAACTTTATTACTATCTTCTCTACTTAATATGTTTCCTTGGTGGCTCAGACAATAAAGAACCCGCCTACAGTATGGGAGACCTGGGTTCAGTCCCTGGGTTGGGAAGATGTCCCGGAGGAGGGCATGGCAACCCACTCCAGTATTCTTGCCTGGAGAATCCCATGGACAGAGGAGCCTGGCGGGCTACAGTTCATGGGGTCACAAAGAGTGGGACATGACTATGCACAACATTCAATATGTTAATATCTCATGAGAACTTTCCATGTCATGAAATAGTTTAATTTTTTCATTTTTAGTGGCTGCATAATATCCTGTTGAGCTTTCTTTCCAGTCTAGCAGAGACATAGTTGACATGTATCATTGTGTTAACCGAGTTGTGCATGATTGGTACATGTGACAACTGTGAAATGATTACTACAGAAAGTTAGATCAACATCAGTCACTTCACATAGTTACATTTTTTTTTTCTTATCATGGGTACATGTGATACCTGTGAAATGATTACTATTGTAAGTTTGATTAACGTCAGTTACTTCACCTAGTTCCAATTTTTTTCTTGTCATGAGAACTTTTAAGATCTACTCTCTTTAGCAACTTTCACATATACAGAGTACAGTGTTGTTAACTGTAATCACCATGCTATATTTTACATCCCCAGCACTTATTTATCTTATAACTGTTAGTTTTTATCCTTTGACCACCTTCATCTATTTTTCCTGCCTCTCACCTCTGGCAACCACCATCACTCTATTCTCTGTAGCTATGAGTTCATTTTTTGGTTTTGTTTTTAATTTTAGGCACAACATATAAGTAAAATAATACAGTATTTGTCTTTCTCTGTCAGACTTACTGCACTCAGTATAATGCCATCAAGGACCACCCATGTTGTCACAAGTGTGTGTGTGTGTGTGTGTGTGTGTGTGTGTGTGTGTGTGTATGACAAAGAACATTGACATTCTTTATCCATTCGTCAGTGGACACTTAGGTTGTTTCTGTGTCTTAGCTATTAGAAGTAATTTTGCAATGAACATGGGGGTGCAATATCTTTTCAAGATAGTGATTTCATTTCCTTTGGATGTATACCCAGAAGTGGATTTACTGGGCCATAGGGTAGTTCTGTTCTTTAGAGAAACCTCTATACTGTTTTCCATAATGGCTGCACAAATTTACAGTCCCCCCAGAAGTGCACATGGGTTTCTTTTTCTCCACATCCTCGGCTGTACTTGTTATCTCTTGTCTTTTGGTAACAGTCATTCTCACAGGTAAAAGGTGATAGGTCATTGTGGATTCGATTTGCATTTCCCTGTTGGTTAATGATGTTGAGCTTTTATATGGCTATTGGCCATTTGATGTCTACTTTGGAAAAAATATCTATTCAGTTCCTACACCCATTTTTAAATCAAATCTTTTTTTTTTTTGCCATGGAGTTACCAGTTCTTTATCTATTTTGAATGTTGATTCCAAGTTATATGAGTGTTTAACAGTTCTATTAAGGAAGGATATTTAGGTTGTTTCTAATTTTTTTGCTCATGTAAGTAGGTATATAGTTATCATCTTTTTAAGTAACTGTGCTTAAGTTTCTGGTGTTTTATTGAAATGGAAGAAGAATTATTATATCAAACTCCAAGCATTTTAAAGCTTATGTTATATCATGTCCAGTTACCTTCCAGAGAGGCTGTACCTGCTTGCTATCCCACCATCAGGTCAATTATTTTTAAGGGAACACTATCAACCCTTTGTCTTTCTTCATTTATATCATTTTTAATTTACAGAGAGAGTCTTAAATAAGAGGCATTGTAGTTATAAGAAGCATGAAAAAGTCTTAAGGGCAGAGAGGAAATTACTGAAATAAACCAGTATGGAAGGGAAGGACTGCAGGATAAAAGAAGGCTTTGTTATTTACTTTTCCAGGTGTGACAGCTTGGGGGCAGTGGGCAGAACGTGGGGAGTGGGGAAAACCTAACTGCCCAATTCTGGGACCTCTGAGGAACAATCTCTGAGGTCCCCTTCCACCCCCCATTTCAATACTATCTCTAGACAGATAGGAAGACAGTAGGAATGAGTCGTTTATCAGTCTTCTCAAAGGACAGCAGGCTTTGGAGCTCATTCATCTTAACTCTCTTTGCTACCTGAAATTAACCTCCCAACTTTGTCCTCAACTTTCTGATTCACCTTTTCAGAGACAAGCGGACTCTACTGGACTGAACTCCTCTGAAGGGTCCCTGCCCTGAACTGTAGAAACAGTTCAGTTCAGTTCAATTGCTCAATCGTGTCCAACTCTTTGCGACCCCATGGACTGCAGCATGCCAGGCCTCCCTGTCCATCACCAACTCCCGGAGTTTACTCAAACTCATGAACTATAGGATATATCTTACCAAATTCTTGTCGGAATGAGATTTCACCCTCTGGGGCTTGGTGAAATGGAGGCCTGGGATTGATTCTTTGCCAGCCCTTGAGCATTTCACAGGCTTAGCAAGAGCAGCTTCCCCAAGAATCAGTGATAAGATTATAAGGAGAGCAAGTCTCGGAGTGCTGCATTTGTTTTCCATCAGACAGGGACAGCACTTAATGTGCAGAGATTAGTTGCCAGTGTTGGGGGGATGGGGTGGGGGGAAAAGAACAAATGAGGCCAAAAAAAAGCAACCAAAGGAATAAAATATCCTTTTAATAAGATTATGTCATGAGTTCTTTAATGTAGCAACTCTCTCCCTGTCTCTCTCAGGTGGCCTTCATTTGAACCCCTTAAAGTTTCTGATTTTTGACTGGAACTGGAGAGATCAGAAGTTGAGAAGGATGATGGACATTCCCGAGGTACCGTGTAACCAACAATCCAGCACTTCCCTTTAATCTTTATTTTTTCAATTTGAACTTGAGTTCAAACACAGCAATAAAGTCTTTGACATAGGGAGCCAGCACATTCTGGCCTTTGAAATGATTTCTTTTAACTCTGAAGTAACTACAATTAGAGAGGCCATCTCACCCCTTACACATAACTGTATCCTTTCCATGTGTTTTATAGAAATCAGCTTTGTTTCTTCATTGAATGCCCAATGGCCTCTGCCCCGCTGGGGTCCACTTCTGTACTGTACCTTTGGGAAACAGGAAGGTCTGGAGGACTTGGCATATTTCCCTGTGCCTTGTTTTAGAGACACGATCATCTTTGCCTTTTTATCCTTAGAAGTGCATTTGAAAAAAAAAAAAGAAGTGCATTTGGCAGTGAGGGGCACAAACTTGCCTCATTGCCTGCATCTCCACATACCCAAAAACCTGCTTGCTTAATGAGCGATTTACGTTTTGAGGAGTGGGGAAGTTTTTTTGATGTCTCAGTGAATTAAAACTGATTGAATACCTTTGTGGGACCAGCATTAGCTGATTATATATTTATGAAAGTCATCCATTATCATCATAATGTGACAACTGACTTGACACCCACCATCTTATCATGAGGCTAATCTTTCAATCTAGCCTGATGCTTAGAAGTAGCTGTTGGAGAGAATAGGGTTGTGCAGAAATAAACATGGCTGCCAGTCACCAAGGAATAAATCATGACAGTGACTATCAAAGAAGCTTGCAATTCAAATATGCTGAATTAATTTGCTGTATAAAACTATATCCTCAGAATGACCAAACCTGATTTTAACTGATTAGTTAGGCTAAAAACCCTTGTCTGAGTTTCCTACATACATACACACACACACACACACACACACGCACACACACGCACACACACACACAGAGTCTCCTGAACTGACTGGTTTCTTAAAACCAGTTTAACCAAAGTAATGTTAGGCACATGAGGTCATATTTGATGATTTTGCTTATACTGTCAAATCTGAGTAAGCCACCACTAGTTTTCTAATTATAATAATGAGGAAGAAATAGTATTCACAAAAACCCTTTTAACCCAGATTTATTTTTATTGTGATGATGTCATTATTAGTAGTTACCCTGTATTAAAATACTGTGTATAGTCTAGACATACTTTGGATATCTTGAAACACCATTGTGTAAGATTTTTTCTATGAGATTTTATTTTGAAGGGCTATAAACAAGAGGACATCTGCATGAAACTGATGTCTTATGTAGTTCCTCTTCCTTTACTTATGTAAATATTTCAAACCTGAATAAAATGCAGGTTTTGCTTTTCTTGATTCTGGCCATAACAGCTGCATAAATACCAGGGAATCCAGATAGTTGAATTTATTCACCAAGTCCATCCTTTCTTGGTCTTAAACTTTTTTTTTCTTCTTTTCTCTCCCTTAGATAAGAAAGGAGGTTTTTGAACTTCTGGAAATGGGAGTCCTCAGTCTATGCAAGACAGAATCTTTGAAGCTGGGCCTTTTCTAAATCTGGATCCTAATGAAAAGTCCTGTTTTCCTGGTGGGATTTGTATGGCTCTGTCCCATTGCAAGCACTTGGTAAATACCAGCTATTGTTTATTAAGTTGACTGTATCACCAGATGGATCACTAGGAATCTTAGGTGGGGATTCTTTTACAAAATGAATGTGTGCTTTGCCAAATCCCTTGTTTAATAAAGCATCACTGGCTTGTGTGTGATTTTTGTTAAGGAGACTGAGTTTTTCTTTCACCCACTGGGCTCTGATGTGACTATACAGAGACGGTATTAACCAAATCACAAGTCCATATGCCCGACGCACAGTGAGGCCAAACAATACTATAACATGGGAGTTTGGAACACATAAAGGTTTATTACAAGTTCATGCAAGGAAATGGGTAGCTCATCCCTTAAGAACCCCAAAGTTACTGAAAGCTTTCAGCAAAGCCCTTTTCTAGGAAAAGTGAGGAGAGTCTGGTTAGTTGTTGCAGGCTTCTTGGTGTCAGATCCTTTGTTCTTGAGGTCAGGTCATGATCAGGTAACAATGTTCCCCTAAATCTCTACCAAACAAATGTTATTCTCTGTTCTGACAAGAAAGGGCAAGGTCCCAAAGCATAGCTATCATCCTTCAGGGTCTAGGTCCTGGCTAAGAGGAGGCAGATCTTAGTTGGCAGCTTCCTCAGAGCCAGGTTCCCACACCCTCCCCAGCCATCATTGCTGAGGGAGCCAGACATCCCACGGCTGGCCCTCAGGCTCCTCAGGCCGTCCAGACAAGGGGTGGGAGGCATGGCGGGTGGAACCAGGTTCCTCAGACTGTGACCCAGGCAGAAGGCCACTGCTATCAGGTAGCAGAGACAGGGAATGGGGAAACATTCGCCACAGCCTCAATACCCAGTGAGTGGCCCTGGTGAGAGCTCTGGAGTCCTGCTGGACACAGCCCCCAGTCTGTCCACTGGCCCAGGACTGGCTGAACTGGAAGGCCTCCCAGAGAAGGCCTGAATTCGCCTCTTACCTCACTCTGTACCTGACGACCACCACACCACTGATAGTTGGCTTAATCGCTTCCCTAATGGACCCTCATTGACAGTTTGTTACTTGTGGGCAGGGCCCTCTGCAGTGCTGACCAGTAGCTGAGCAGGACTACTAATGGTCACCCACTGACAGTTGGTTGCTTGTGGGCAGGGCCCACTGAGGCACTGACCAGTGGGTGAGCAGGACCTGTTGCCTGATAACAGGGCGCAAAGTAATGATGCACAGCAGTGGCTACCTGCTAAGGGCTGCACTCTCTTACAAAGGGAAAGAGCATCTGGGCAGCCTCAGGCAAGCCCCTTCCCTCTCTGAGCCTGTTTCATCAGCTGTGAAATGGGAACACCACCTTGCAGGACTGCTGAGAATTTCATGAGATGGTACATGTGGAACAGACTTATCAACTGCAATGCCTGGTCCCAGTGTGAAGGGTGTAGTGGTGGAAAGAGCTGCAAGTACATGTGGCAATTTATAAACTAATAAAAGACAACAGTATAACTACAGCTACCTTATTAACCTGTTTATGTTTTGAGATAATTTCATAGTTACAGAAAAGTAGCAAAACTAGTGTAGAGAATTCCCATATTCCCTTCCCCCAGCATCTCCCCATGTTAACATCTTGTATAATCGTAGTACAGTTATCAAAACTAAGACATCAACGTGGGTACAGTACAACTAACTAAATTATAGACCTCGTTTGGATTTTTACCAGTTTTCCCACTGATGTCCTTTTTCAATTCCAATATCCAGTCAAGGATCCCACATTGCATATAGTTGTCATTCCTTAGAAAATATATTTAGAAAAATATGTATATTCTGTCACATTTAATCATTAAAATAATTCTGGAGGAAATGTCTTATTATTTATATTTTATAGATGGTGAAACTGAATCTCAGAAAGGATACACAGTAGTTTAAGTAGCAGAACCAGAAGGCAAACCCAGATCTCCCATACTCATTTAAGGACACCATGGTTATCTGTTTGGAGAGGCAGGCATATACAACAAATGAGAAAATAAAGCAAACAGATGCCATTAGTGCATTCCACATTCAAATGCTGTGAAATTTTAAAGGAGCCTAGCTGCACGGCAAGTCACACTCCAGCAAACCACCTGCTTCCTCACACCAGCCGCCTGCTGCTCGCGCACCTCGGTGGGCTACAAGCCACACACAGGAATTCCAAGGCTAAGGGAGCAAGTTCCATTCTGCAGGACCCCGGATCAAACTCAAAAAGTTAGAAGAAAAAGAAAGCCTCCACAGAATGAAAATTCACTCAAGCTATATATAGCTCAGTGTAACCCTTGTAGGGCTGACCCTCCCCCAAGTGAGAGAATTCTGCCTTCCAACTGAAACGTCACCTCTTCCTGCCTGATGACCTTCAAACGGACACGCCGCCGTTTCCTGGTTCTTCAGCAGCTTTTGGTCTTCAAACTCGGACGAGGAACATCAGCTTTGCAGATTTTGAACTTGTCAACCTCCATAGTCCTGTGAGCCAATTCTTTGTGATAGATCTATTCTCTTGCTCTGGAAATCCTAATATATTCCTGTGAAGCACCTTTTAGTTTGGGATTTTGGTTAGGTTGGTTTTGTTCCTTTATAAAAAGCATAACAAATACTGTTCTTGATTTGGTCATTGTAATGACTCCTCTGGTAGACGATACCTGTTTGCTATAATCTCACCCATGTTTAAACAAGTACCTATATGCAAACATATCTGATATTTTGTAGCCCAACTCTGCACACTTAATCTAATCTCACCAGCTGTTACTGAACTAAGGTTCTTGACCATATTTACTTATTGGAACAAACAGGTGTGAACTAGAAATGTTCACTACCGTCTTCTCACAGAGATCTGATCCCAACAGCCATATTTGTCACTACCCACAAGCCAGATTCAAATGGCTTGCTGAAAAGTTCCCATTGGTGTTCTGCTTTTTTCCAGTCTTGCAAGGGGAAACTTTGACTCTGAATTGGAAACATCCCAGTGTAAGTAGTTGCATTTGTTCTGTATTCTTTTAAACTAGGTAGATTTGCCAAAGTCATTGTCTTCTTTAATATAAAAGAGTCCAGCATGACTTCCCTGCCTAATGTTAATAAAAAAGGTTAGAAACTCATATGCTGCCTAATTTTTTTTAAATCCTAATTCTACATTTTAAATGCATCTTGAAGTAATTATTAATAGCCTAATGAAAATAATGTTAGTAGATTTCTAATATGTGAAAAAGCAAAACCAAACCAAGCAATGATACCATATTACAATATTGAGCACTTAAAGGATTATTTTCCTCTTGCTTTCTCTTACCTCATTTGGGCTCCATCAAAGCAGGTGCTTGGAGAAAGGTTAGATGTTTTTCATCTACACCTTCTTACTAGAGTCTTTTTTATGTATGAGAGAGTTGGGCACTACATGTTCTACAATTCCTGTTTCTTTCTCCCTCCCTCATTATCACAAATATCAAAGTCAGCTATAACCTGAGAGCATTTTCCCAACTTAGTTTATATTCGTGTTAATGGACAGCCACATTTGTTGAAAGTTGACTGTACTCACTTCTATTTTTTGTATTAATCTCCAAGGATTTAGGCAAGTTCTTAAAGATAAATCCATTTTCCCCTTTTAGGAGAGGCTTGCCTTGAATTAGTCACCACATCCCAGAAATAACCTGCTGTAAGTGCTTCCCAGTGTCGCCAGATGTTGGTTTATACAGACCTGCTGGGGACTATTCCTCCTAGGCATGGCACTTAGCACAACAAGGTTTTTGAGCCTAAGAAAAATGTATGAAGCTGTGGCTGATTGAAGGGAGCTTTGCTCTTACTGAACAGCAGGTCTGATGAAGGAATAATTCTAGGAAGCAGAGATACTTTGCCACCACAAAGGAAGAGTCACAAAATTCTTAACATCAAGTGGTATTAATCTGAGCAGTAATGTCAAAAATGTCAGAAGTATATGTGGGTCACCTGCAGGACCAGAATGAAGAGGAAATCCCAGAACTACGAGTGCAGATTGCCAGACAACACTGCAGTGAAGCAGCAGCAGTTGCCTGCCTTCCGGCTCCAGCTCTCAGCCAATGAAATCCTCTCTGGCTTTTTTGCCACAGGGCTATTCTGCCTTGGCATGGGCGTCATCCTTCTGTTGTCTGCAAAGAGCATCAGGGAAGTAGAGGTTTGTCCCATCTTACATTTTAATGCATTCTAAGAATGTTAGCTTTGAGACTGCAAAGAATGGTCAGTTTGAGAATAGACGACACTGGAGCATCCCTTTCCCAGATGATGATAGACTCTCTGCATGCTTTATTTATCCCTCCTCCCTCTTGAGGACAGGCACTCTCAACCTGGTCAGTTCAGCCATACTTGTTTATAGGGGCCTGGCAAAGTCAGGAGGTTTTTATGCTGGCGGAGTACCCGAGCAAGCGATTAGTGGAGGTGGGAGGAGAAGCAAGACCAAAGGACTGCCAGACGCCTGAGAATCATATTGATAAAAAGAGTGATGAGCCAAAGATCCAGGTCTTCAAATTTGCACCGCTTTCAAGCATTTGCCTTTCCCTTTGCAAATAAACTCCCTGAGATCATTGTCTTAATCTAGGAGAGGAAAGAAGGCAAATCTTTCTGGCTCCAAAGGATTCTTACTAAAATAAATCAGGTTCTACCCAGAGTGAGAAAAGCTAAAGCTAAGCTGTGACCCCCTCAGTCATAAGCCTTTTGCCAATTTGACTAACAAGCCATTAGAGAATGAGAAGCCCAGAAGCTGGTCTGGGGAGGGGAGCTCAGCTCTGAGCAGATGACCAAGACCATATGATTTCTACTCTGAAGGCAGCTGTGGAAAGCTCATCTAGCCCCTCTCCCCATAGGCTAGTGGCAAAATTACCATGGAGGCCAAGTCTGGCAACACTAATTTAACATTCATGAGTGTATGAACATGCTCAGAGTTCTTTTGGGGTGTGCAGATGAGTAAACTAAGTAAGAGTCAATTCCTGCCTTTAGTGAGCTAATGATAGAATAAGCAAGACAGTGGGGGCCAAGAACAGAGAGCTCAGCTGCAGCTGGCTTGTTTGCTGTATCCGCAACTCCTTGCATGTTGCCAGTATATAACAGGCACTTTGTTATTGAAAGAACAGATTTGGGCAAACAGTGGGACTTCAAAGAAGAAAAATATCATTTGAGGTCCCACTCCTCCTACCAACACATCCTGCTCTGTTGTTGCCTTTCCCCTGAAATGTTCTACCCTCCCCTCCCACTCCTGGCAGGTTGTCTTCCCAGTGCTCCTAAGTCCTCTTGAGTCCTCCAGTGTGATCGTGTTAACCACCAAGCCCTACCATGTGGCAGAGGCCAAAATGGCAGGAGGAAAGTAAGCTTGCCTTGTTGAAGGCAATAGCAAAATAATTGGCTTACAAGGTTGATATTCATTTTCCACAAAGAGCTCATCCTGTTTACTTTTCCATTTTATTCTTCACCAACCCCTTTCTCATTCTTCCCCTCCCCTTCCGGTGCCCTTCCAGCTTCCTCCCTTCTGAGCACTCATCCCCACCCGCTATGAAGTGCAGCCTCCATTACAAGGGAGCCATTGCTGAATGATGTCGCCTTATGTGTGAGAGGAAAACCTCACCCCATGGTTGGCCGAGGCCACTCTGCAAACAAGTTTCAACAGAAATGGTTTTATCGTGATTTTAAGAGGACTTTCCAATCGACTGTTCTTTTAAGCCACTTCATCGAGGCCTGTTTCTAAACGTTTTGTTTTTATACAGAAAAACCAGAAGCCACCCATGGAGTGTGATCCTCTACTGCACATGAAAGCGTTTCATTATAGTGGGTGAAGAGATGAAGCATGTATGTCAGGCCCGTGTTGTCAACACACACTTAGTAGAAGAGTTCTGAGCTGGTTTTTCTCGTCTCAGTCAGCCCTGAGGCACAAGAAAGTGCCGTTTTTGCAATGCACTTTAAGCAGGAATGATAATTCCTGCCTCTCCAAAATCTTATGAGGAGCAGATAATGATCTTTGCTGTCATTTTAGAACTACACACTTACAGGAGCACTCACGCAGCGAAGCAGATTAAATACGTTGATTTTTGATATGTTTCCCTCATGAAATTTTTAGAGTTAGGAAGCACATTGGATGTCAGCTACTCAACAATTTATTCATCAACAAAGACACGTTTTCTATTTTGGCATTATAGAACTCTCACAAGAATCCATGAAGTACAATGTACACTACCACAGTGAGCTCACAGATCAATTCATTGCTAGCCAAAATGATGCTGATGGACAAAATGAGGGACTTGGGGGTTAAGTATTTAACTCAGTATCAGACTGGATGAACACAGTTCAGTGCACTAGCTCTCAAATTAGATACAGCCCTGTTGTTTATTGCTTTTAAAAAATTAGAATGCAGGTTCACAAACAGAAAAGGTGTCAATATTTTTAAAAATAATAGTTCAAGTGTTTCTGCATACTTAAAGAATGATTTAAGTAAATATAAGCAACTGAGTACAATTAAGTAGGCTTTTGGCTAATCTTTAATATTCACACTTTATCCATTTGACTTCCAAACACCTAGTGGCTTTGCAAGTATTCAAAATCCCTTCTTTCTTATTAGCCTTCTCTCCCAAAGAATCTAAAATCTGATTGGTAATTTACTGGGAAGAAAGCCAGTCCCTGTTCCTCTCCCGACCCCAGACTCTTCTAATTACTCCTCAGCACGGGTAAGGAAAAAGCAGAAGCTGCCAGCAGCACCCACACCACCCCCGGGCGCCCAAGATGAGTGTTCCCTGGAGCAGAAGGGAAATGCGTGGCCCCATGGCCTCTCTCCGAGCCTCCTTTCCCAACTCTCCTTCTAGCTCCATCTTCACGTCACTGAGTGGAGACAGAGCTCACAGGATTTGCCCATGTGGGACACACTACCCTTTTTTTAAAAGAGTCCACTTCATTTTGCACAGAATTATAACTTTTACAGAACATAACAGCATTTTTAAAACAATTGCTTCACATACATCAGCAACTCTACATTTCTGAAAACATTTCTTGTTCTATGTTTGGTCATGTTTAATAACTTCCTCAAGGCATCATGCAGAAAAATTCACTAGTATAAGTATTTTTCATTTGATAACATGGAAAACCAGTGAAGTGATTTCCCAATAAAACTGATTAGACCTGAGCCATAGGCCCAGTTCCACTGGCTAATACTTTCCTAATGGTGACTTCTTATGATGGAGGTGTAAGCCTTCATTACAATAGGCTAAACATGCAGTAGAAACCCTGAAATCCAGTACATGGCAGAATACTGCCGGGTGCCAAAACCAAAGGAGGCCAACTCCTCCTGCACATCCAGGGAGCTGCCCTTGGTTCATGTCCCAGACAGCATGCCCTTGACCCAGCAACCTTGGTGACTTGAGTGGACTCAGGATTTTAAGACATGTACTCACATCCCTTTTTAATTAGTAATTATTATTTTCCCTGTCTGACAGATTAATTATACAGAAAAATGTGCAAGTTGTGCAAAACTGCGGGAAGATGCCACTAATTTTGACACAGAATGCAACTGCTCTATTTCCTTTTACCTTCCACAGAAAATGGAGGTGAGATTCAGGAGCCTTCATTTGGCTCTATGCTGCTCTACTAATTAACACATGCCAGTGAGTTTGTGATCACCACCAAATGCTTTCCAAAACTGAAAATACAAAATAGTAAAGCAGGGTGGGAATGGCAGCGGGTCTTACAAAGTATCGAGTTTGTGTGCAGCTCTCTTCCCTACCCATTTTTTTTCCCCTTGGAATTCTCATTCTTCTCCTTTGTGTCTAAATTTCCAGATTCTTACTCAACTTTGTAACATAATTCTTAACATCAGTCAAACAGATTGTATGGCAAGTGTCAGCACAGGAGGAGACCATAGAAATCTCTGAATCTGACCATTTGTTTTATAGTGAGAAAATTCATGGGTTGAGAGGTTAAGTGACTTGGCCAAGGTCACACACGGAGTTAGTGTCAGGGGTCACACACCTGGTGGGACTCTCCTTGGGCCCCTCTCCAAGTCATTCTTTTCATGCAGTTGCCTAACCCCTAAGGCGACTCTTGGCCTGGCTGTCAGACACTGTGAGAAATGCTGAAGAAATATTGAGAGCCGTCCCTGCTCTTGTGCTGATTAAAGTCTCGTGTTAGTCCAGGTCCTCCTGAGAACCAAATGCCAGGACAGGATCAGACACACCAGAGGTGTACTGAGGAAAATATGGAGCAGGCTGGGAGAGCTGTGGAACCACAACACAGCTCCCCTGCCTTGGCAAAGAACAGGAAAGGGAGAAGGAAGGGTGGAGGGACAGAGGCACAGGAGAGCAGAGAGACAGGGAGAATAGGAGGGAGGAGGGATGGAAGGTCTTAGATGCAGCGTATGCTTACGAAAGTTTCAGGGAGGCCAACAGAGTCCTTGCCTCAGGATCGCTGTCGCTGAGCCACTGGCTGGGACCAGCCATGAGAAGCATGACCTCAGAGCACAGCCACCGGGGTGGTCCCTTGATTCCACTCCCTGCAGGAGGACATCAAGAGGCTCCTTTTCAGGGCCTCCACAGTCTTCCTAGGTGGCAAAGATATGATCAAATGAAAATGTATTTCCTTCAACTTTTCAAAGATCCTGTCCCCTTGTCTCCACACCTCTCCCCCGACAGCACCCTCCTCCCTAAACTGCCTCATTGCCTCCCTCTCCTTCCCCCCGCATCGTTCTATATTCCCTATCTCTCCCAACCACTTTCTCCCTCCAGTTTCTTGGCATCACCCTAGTTCAGGCCCTTCTGGTCTTGTGTGGCAGCAACCTTAACTACACTTCTAGCTTTTGGCTTCTCTGATTTGTCTCCCATTGTCATTTGCAGAATCGGTAGACCACGCCCTGCACCCCCTCAAAATGTGCACACTTTCAGATTGCTTTTCGACACCTGAGGACCAACTACCTTTCCATCTTTATCTCTGCAAGAGACCTTGTACTCCTGCCAGACTGACCAGTTTGCTTTTCCATGGTACAACTCTCTATGTTCTTGCTGTTCTTTTGCCTAGAAAGTCTCCCCTCTCACTTGCACTTGTAAGATCTCACTAGTTTTGAGCCCCCAAAATTCCTGAGCCTCCTTTTTACTCATGCCTCCAGCAAGAATTTGCCCACATTTGTATTCTGGGAGCACTGTTTCCTCTCCTCTGATGGACTTAGGATCACCCGTATAATATCCTGTACTCACTTCCTCTATTCAGAGGAACCTCCCTGAGGGTAGGGACCATGCTTGACATGCCACACCACAACTCCACACCCACTCATCTCTGTACTACATCCTCAGCCTTCCCACCTGCGATCACAGGTGAACCACCCGTGCTCCCATCTGAACGCTCACCTCTCCACTGGTGAGGTAGATGTCAGTCTTTCTTGCCTTATCAGGATTTAACTCAGCAGTTTTCACTTCTTATACATCATCAACTTTCCGGTCTACTGGATGATTCCCACCAGCACTCAGACACATTGTTTCACCTATTTTTTTTTAAATTTACTTTGTTTATTTGGCTGTGCAGGATCTTCCTGGCAGCATGTGAAGTCTTAGCTGTGGCATATGACATCTAGTTCCTCAGCCAGGGATCAAACCCAGGCCCCCTGAATTGGGAGCACAGAGTCGTAGCCACTGGACCACCAGGGAAGTCCCTCACCTATCTTTTAAGAAGCAAAACACTCTTCTCCCAAGTTTCCCAGCCTGCTATCTGCCCATTTCTTTCCTCAGATTAGCAGGAAGAGTCGTCAAAGGAGTCACCTGTCATGGCTGACTTCTAATTCATCTCATTCTCTCACTCAGTGAAACTGCAGAGTTACCAGTGACTTCCTCCTGGACAAGTCCAGGGCTCAGTCCTCAGGGCCTTGTCACCTGCTGCACACAGGTGATCACTCCCTCTTCCTTGACACATCTTCTTCTCTCAGAAATTTTACTCCCTTGGTTTTCCTCCTTGCTCTCTGACTGCCCTTCTTTGGTTCCTTTGCTGATCCTCTTGTTTTCCCCAGACTCTTTCTGTAGAGAGCTTCAGGCTCTAGTCTTGGTCTTTAGTCTTCTCTTCTCTGTCTGCACTTACTTCCTAGGAAACATCATCTACCTCTTAGATTTAAACACTCTCTGTCACCAATGCTCTCTTTTCTCTCCCCAACATCTCTTTTCTCATCCCAAACATCACTTCCAATATCCACACTTGTATTTCCAGCTGCCTTCCTGATGTCATCATTCAGGTGTCTAATAGCTATCTGAAGCTTAATGTTTCTAAAACTGAATGACTATCCACTTTTTTCCCTTACCTATTCCATGCTCCCCTCAAAGAAAATATACCATTCCAACCTACAGACTTCTCAGTCTCAGTGGGCAACAACTCTGTCCTTCTGATGCTCAGGCTAAAAGTCCAGGGTCATTCTTGACTACTTTTGTTCTCTCACAGCTCACATCCAATCCATCCTCTTGGCTCTACCTTTGGAAAATATCCAGAGTCTGCTCACCTCTACCCACCTCTTCTGCTGCTCCCCAGCTCCAAACTCACCTCTCATCTGGATTTCTGCAATAGCTTCCTACCAGATCTCCGTGTTACATCCAAATCTTGAATAACAGCCAGACTGAACTTTTTAAAGCAGAGTCCTATCATATTATTCCTTTGCTCAAAAATCCCTGCAATGGCTTTTCTTTTCACTCCATGAAAAATCCCAAGTCCTTCCAAGGCCTTACATGATCTGACTACATATTTCCTCTCTAACCTCCTCTCTCCATTCTCTTCCCTACCCACTCTCTGACCACAGTGGGCTCTTTGTTCCTCAGACAAGCCAGGCATTCTCTTCGTCCCCATGCCTGACATCCCCTCGGCTAACGCCCCTGATGCCTTCAGGTCCTGCTTGTCTCAGTTATCAGCTAACCATCCTGTTTCATACTGCTGCCTGTCTACTCACCCTGCCCCTGCACTCCTGATTCATATTACCTTGCTGTAATTTCCATATTTTCCACAATGCTTATCACCTTCGAACTTACTATGTAAATAAACAGATTATATGTATCGTTTATTGTCTGTCTCTCACCTATAACTGGTCTTCCCAGGTGGTGCTAGAGGTAGAGAACCCACCTGCCAATGCAGGAGACATTGGGTTCAACTCCTGGGTCAGGAAGTTCCCCTGGAGGAGGGCATGGCAACCCACTCCAGTATTCTTGCCTGGAGAATCTCACAGACAGAGGAGCCTGCTGGGCTATGGTGCATAGGGTTGCAAAGAGTTGGACACAACTGAGCAACTTAGCATGCATGCTCACCTATAAGTGTGTCTGGCAACCTGTAGTTTCTCAGTTAATGGTTATTGGGTGAACATAAGAACCTTTGCTTCCTCCACAGTGCGTAGCACAGTATACATGGTAGGAGCTGAAATTTTAATAAATGGAAAAAAGATTAAGGCTTAATGTTATGGCTTGATGCTCTAGGAAGCTTTGGTTCTATGTGTCCCTTTCCCCCTTGATCCCAGAAGAAAGCATGTTGGCATCAGTAATAGTATGAATACAACTGTATCTTTAATCATTTTTTGAGTAATTCAAATGGAAATTATATGGAAATTACTGAATCACTGGCCACATGTACCATGACCTTTATCTTCAGCCTGCCTGGGGTCCCAACTCCCATCTTTCATAGTCATCCTCTTAAAGGTACCTCGGGTGAGGCCAGATTTGCATAGCATAAGTGAATCAGTACTTGGCTTGTAAGTGATGTGTATATAAAGTCCATGGGGAAGTTTTATATCTGTGTACTTTTGTTAGAGGTCAAAATTCTAGCTGTCTACAATTGTGTCCTTTCTTGCCTTCCTCAACTCACCATGCTACCCCCACCCAAAAGTAAAGTTAGCATTGCTTTTTTTTTTCATTCTTGAAACATTAGACATTTATTCTCTCATAATTCTAGAAATCAGAAGTCTGAAATCAAGGTGTCAGCAGGATTTGTTTCTTCTTAGGGGCTCAGTGTGCTTTTTTGAAGAAAAAAATCCAAAAGATAAAAACCTTAAAAGGCTTCAACTTCCCATCTGTCTGTGTCCTTTGAAATCCTAAAGGAAAATAAGTGTTACCAGCTGCTGACCATTCCTTTCAGGCAGAGTCTTTCTCATAAAAATCTAACCAAACTGTGCAGGGCAACCACAGGGCCTTCCCCTCGCCAGTTCACACACATGACACATGCTAGATGACAAATCCATGCAGGGCTCTCGGCCTTGAACTAGGAATCCTGCACTGAAGACAAGAAATGCCATACAGTGCATTTGCCTCCAGAGCTAATAAAAAGATGACAATCAAGGAGGCCTTGTAAAATCTTGGACAAAGGATCACTGAAAAAAGTTTATTAAAACACTCCTGTCTCTAAAGTGTGAGTGTTCACTATTTATTTTGTCATATTTATATGAATATATAACTCCGGGTAAGTAGAATTCTCTTCTTAGTTCCCAAGAAAATGTATGGCAAGTTCCATTCCATGGACTTCCTATTTTCTGCAGTTATGGGTCATCAACAGAGGTTCCCTCTCTGTGTGAGGAAATGTGATCCATCATTCCCACTACACCCGACTTGTTTGCCTTCACATCCATGCTCTCTGTTTACAACGTTGCCACCTGCCTTTTTGTCAGGAGCCAGCATCTCCCCTTCTCAGCGTCCCGGAGACTTTTCTCTTACCAGGGACTAAGCTCTTCAGGCTTTGTGGCTTTCTGTCACTGGCCACACTTACTATGACCTTTATTTTCAGCCCGCCCTGGGTCCCAGATCCCATCTCCCATACTCATCCTCTTAAAGGTCCTTAGGGCAAGGGCAGATTTGCATAGCACCAGAGAATCAGTTGGCTTAAGGAATTATAACAGAATACTTTTGTATTTCTAGCACTGAATATAGCACCTAACATTTAGGAGTCACCTAATAAAAACTTAGACCTTCATAGTTTTAGATGCACACCTTTATTATTTTGGAGGTAGGTAGTATATTATTTGGGGCTTCCCTGGTGGCTCAGATGGTAAAGACTCTGCCTGCAAAGCAAGAGAAGTGGGTTTGACTTCTGGGTCAAGAAGATCCCCTTGAGAAGGGAATGGCTACCCACTCCAGTATTCTTGCCTGGAGAATTCCATGGACAGAGGAGCCTGGAGGGCTATAGTATATTAAGTAGCTACATTGGACATTTATATTTGCATCATATGTGCTGTTAGTAAAATCGGTATCAAGCCCTCCTAGAGAAGCCCTAGGGCCCTGGTATGTCACCACAAAGGTAGACACATGATGGTAGCCTGTAAGTGGGCAGTCTCATGGCAGCATCCATGAAAAGGCATGTCTCTCACGGTGCCAAGACTACTTATTGCTAAGATGAAAATCATCTTTATTATAGATTAGTGAACTATTCCATCTTTTTGTCCATAACAAATGGATCACCATTTCTTGACCAAGTGTTACATGCCACGGGTCTGTGTTAGATCCTAAGATAAAAGCACAACATTGGAGCTGGGTTTATATCTGCAGACAGTAGACATTACACTGGAGCAAGGTTTATGTCTGTGGACAATGGGCACAGCCCTGGAGCTGGGTTTATGAACAGTGGGCACAGCACTGGAGCTGGGTTTATGGACAGTGGGCACAGCCCTGGAGCTGAGTTTATGAACAGTGGGCACAGCCCTGGAGCTGGGTTTATGAACAGTGGGCACAGCCCTGGAGCTGGGTTTATGAACAGTGGGCACAGCCCTGGAGCTGGGTTTATGGACAGTGGGCACAGCCCTGGAGCTGGGTTTATGGACAGTGGGCACAGCCCTGGAGCTGGGTTTATGGACAGTGGGCATAGCCCTGGAGTCAGGTTTTTGTCTCTGGACAGTGGGCACATGCATCTAAATATGCTTAGTGGCTCCAATTTTAAATTATGTTTCATGGATTTGTTTTGAAACTATGTGAACTTGATGCTTACCACAACCCCTAGGCAAAGCATCTTTCTTAGTGTTTTGGGGAAACATTTGAAGAATCAGATTTTATGTATTGAGAATACAAAGCCTAGTTATAACTTTTTTTTCAAGGCAGGAATGTAGTAACCCTTACATAAACATTAAAAATAAGTTATTTACTCATTTTAATAATTCTGTATACCCTATATATTAAGATTTTCCAACACTGAATTTTAAAAACAGTTTCTTGGGTTTCTGTTTGAAATAAGGAAGCTTTCAGTTCCCAATCAGTATTTTTGGTACTACTTAGATTTAACAAATCCCATCCATGTTTATTAATATTTCCATTTCTTTTTCTTTTTCCTTATATCTGATGTTCTCCTCCACAGGGTAATGTTTATCTGTACTATAAATTGTCTGGCTTCTATCAGAACCTCTATCGGTATACTCTGTCCAGAAGTAATATCCAGCTGGTGGGTACGGATGTAAAGGTAGGGCTTTATTAAATTTGGTACAATACTCTTTGTGTTTTCTTTTTTAAACCAGATAGATCTTTCAGTCTAAAAGAGCATATGGAAAATAAACTCAAAAGCTAAGGTTTTACAAGACAGAAATGCTCATTTCATTCTTTTGTGAACTGAAGGGGCTGAGTATTCAGGATAACTACTGTTGAGAATGAGCCCTTTCCCTCCTCAGAACAGGGATGTGAGTCTTCTCCAATGAGATGGTTATCCTTTCATGCGTCGACCATTTTTTAGTTTAACAACATCTTATATTAAAGCCAGATACATACTGGACTGCCCAAGTCTTGGTGATAATGAATGTGTCAGAAGCGCAAATCTTCAAGTACCTTTTCAACCACAATTCAGGGTTTGTTTCTGTTAATAAGTTGATGGCATACTGGAGCTGCTCCTAACAGTAGAGGGTTTTCTTCTTTGGATGACTGACATATCAAATAGCTTTCAGTATCATTTTTGCACACTTGATTTCTGTAGTTTTCTTTAAACCTGCCCGTTTTAGTAGATGGATGCACCAACCATTTTGATAGTAACCTTGAGCGGTTCATCTCTGTCTGGTTCACTCTGTATCCACCACTGTCTTTTTTATAACTTGGGCCTCCAGGCAGCCTAGTTTAAGGAAACTGGGCTCTACTTGATTGAATAAAAGCCTTTGGTTTACTGAATATCCTTTCAGACCTAAGATTACAAAACTTTACTCTAGGTAGATGATATTTAACATACTGGCAAGAAAAGCTAAAGGAAACCTTTTCTATACCGACACTATATAAATGGTTTTTAGCAGCCATTCTTTTTAAAATATATTCTGGTAGTTAGGTAGGTGGATTTCCCTGTGGTCTGTCATCTAGCTTTAGGCTCACAATTTATATAGTTTTTAGAATATATTACACTCCAATAAGAAAAACTTCTTCAAAAATATTCCAGTGTAGGCTTAGTATGATATTTAGCACAGCCAGCAAAGTAAAATTTCTTCCTGAAGACATATTTGGTATGCTATGTACTGTTAATGAGGAAAGAAACTACACACGTGTATGCACATATAAATGCCTTCAAAACACAAACCTCTTCTAGTCTAGGTGAGCCAGCAGCCTGGGAACCACAGGCAGCGGTCCATAACCTCAGTGTGTGCCACTGGATCGGTGTGGGTCGGTTTACACTGCCAGTGTTTCCACTTCCAGCATTGTAAGAGCTTACCAATCACGTATTCCTGTGTCATTTCTCCTCCAGGATGTTAGAAACTGTGCTCCATTCAAAACCTCTCACGACGGGCTCCCCATCGCTCCTTGCGGTGCAATCGCCAACAGCATATTCAACGGTAGGTGGCTTTTCCTGTCTCCAGCATGTTTCCTTTCATAAGCGTGTAACGACCTCATGTCCAGAAGATTACTCCTGCACTGAGTGGCAGGTTTTTTTTTTTTTAATGTTTGTATACATTATCCACTGATTTATAGTACTTCATTGGCAAGTAAGTTCTTTACCAGAGATTTGAAATAGTGGGGAAACATTAGTTAAATGGAGCCTAAGAGTATTTCTCAATAATCGGGGCCTTAGAAAGCAAAGGAATCGTCTTCTGATTCTAGCACCTATGGCATGCAGGCATGTGGAAAGTCTGCTCAAACCCTGCTTCTTCAGCTGTGTCTGGTTGTGCACTTCCCAGCGTGGCAAAAATGCTTGCTTGAATCTCTTAACACAGTCTTTAATTTCCCCACAGACACCATTGTTCTTTTGTACAACTTTAATTCATCTATGCATATCAAAGTCCCAATGCTAAGGACTGAAACTGCATGGTGGACAGACAAGTATGTCAAATTTCAGAATCCAACCTACCAAAATCTTTCTAGTGCATTTGCAGGTAAGATACTTTATTAGCTCAGTATTCCCCTCTCTTTATAGAAACTTTGGTTTTGATGTGTGGGGGGATGTTTATGATTCCTCCTTCTTTACTTCATTTTTGACTGCCTTTGTTTCTAACTTTTCCTGGCTGTGGGCACCTCCATCACGTACCTATCAGTAACACAAAATTATTGGTACCTGGGTTTCTTCTAGATTACCATCAGAAAAAATGCAATGTTTTAAGAAACTTCTTCCTTCATCTTGATCATATAATTTACTATCCAAACTAGTGCACTGTTGAGAGTGAAAGGGGTCACAGGAATAACTAAAGTTACATATTTATTAGGCAGTGGTATTTATTGATCAACAAATTGATATAACCATATTGATGGGCTGATAAAATAATTCTATTATAAATTATTTTTTAAATGCAATTCTTTCAAAAATTAAAAGAATATATCTGTGTACATTAAACCAACTTTAAAAATGCTTTATCTAAATGCCAAAAGATAATAGAATAATTTTTCTGGATATGGAGTCACATACTTTAATCAGTTTCCTGGCCATATAAGTCTTAATTACATGCTCCTGTATTTTTCTAATGAAAAATTTGAATTTTTGTGGAAGAAAAATCCACAAAATTGTCTACAATCTTTTTCTTTTTTTTTCCCCCAAATGGCCCCACTTGAGGCTTTTTGTTTTGGTTTTCATGATTATTACACATGCTAAAATCACACAGGGTGGCTGTTCCAACTTTGCTCTGACTCCACAGTGGGGCAGGTGGTAGCTACAGGGGTCATTTGGTTTGTGTGGCTTCTGGGGGTGGCTAGCCGTGAGGAGTTAGAGGTAGGCAGGTTAGCAAAGCCCCAGGAATCCTACACATAGTACACCTTCACCCGTAGTAACTTGTGTCTTTAGAGATC
The DNA here is from genome assembly GCA_007570785.1 of Antilocapra americana. Taxonomy (NCBI): domain Eukaryota; kingdom Metazoa; phylum Chordata; class Mammalia; order Artiodactyla; family Antilocapridae; genus Antilocapra; species Antilocapra americana. The sequence continues at coordinate 9,277,008 of ML664163.1, read as the reverse complement.
TCCTCGTACTCCATTTTTCTTTCCTTCCCAAATCTTCCCATTTCCCTGCTATGGCTCCTTGAAGCTCTTTCACTTCTGCTTCTTATGGTTCTAGACTAGATGATGAAGGAAACTTTTCCTTGTCCTTCATCATGCACTAACATGGAAGCAGCTATTTAGGTCTGCCTAGAGTAAAGAGAGACTCCAGGTCCCACTGTGGCTTAGTTCATAGGAGAGAAGTTGAGGTGCTAAATGAGGACATGAAGGGGAAAGAATGCTATCTGAAATAAGAATGTTGTAACTAGCGGAACAGTGTATATGCCCCACCCTCAAACACCCTACTCTGAAGGCTTTTCCCTCCCTCCCACATTGCCAGGGGTCCCTCTCTCAACCTCAAAACCTCTTGCTCTTCAGCCTCAAAGGGCCAGCATAGGCACTGTGCATAGGAGCTACATCCCCAGGAGAAAACGGTCCACCCTTAGACAAGGGACCGTCTGTTGAATTCATCTTCCCCATGTTCCTTGTGGGCTTCCCTGGTGTTTCAGTGATCAAGAATCCTCCTGCCAGTGCAGGAGGCTCAGGAGATGCCCTATGGACCTTCAGCCAGAAAGATCCCCTGGAGGAGGCTATGGCAACCTTCTCCAATATTCTTGCCTTGCAGAGTCCCATGGACAGAGGAGCCTGGGGGGCCCCAGTCCTTGGGGTCACAAAGAGTCCCAGGACTGAGCGACGACTGAGAACCCACACACGTTCCACACACGCGTTCTTTGTGCCTCTACAGCTAAGGGGCCAGAGATGGCTTGATGGGGCAGAGAAAATAATGTCTAAGGGTTGAACTTGCCTCACCCAGCGGCTAGAGGGAGCAAGAGACAGATTCACGGGAGGCAGAGCCATGGAGAGAGGAGAGAAGGGAGCGGAGTGAAGGGTGAGCCTGGTTACTGGGGAGCTGGGGTCCTTTTTGCTTTTCTGCTGCGGCCGGAACTTGCCCTTCACAGTGAGGGCAGCCTTCCGTTCCTGGTGCCGGCAGATCAGGGTCAGGCCTCTCCTCCCCGTCCTCGGCCTTCTTGGCAGGACCAACTCTCCCCTCTTCCCCTGGGCCAGGTGCCTGGTTGGTGCTGAGGATTTTTTTTTTTTTTTTTTGCTCTTAAGTTCGCTCGCGGGCTGCACTAGCGAGGCCCTGTCCTATCCGAGCCGCAATCTTTTTTGAAGGGCATTTTATGGTTAAACACTCTCAACTGTAGCACCTCTAGCTGATCCTTCTCCTTTGACCGTATTTTTTTTTTTTTAAGAAAATATCTATAGGTATTGAGATACCTATTAGGTTCACAGTCATTTTACTAAATACAGGATATTCTCATTTTCAATTCTTTTGTATTAGAATATGCTAGCATTGCAACCCAAATTTTTTTATAGGCAAGGTCTTTTTTTTAACTTCACTTTTTTTCTATGACTTTTAAAATGTTTTACTAGTTTTAGATGGTATGAAATCTTAGACTTTCTGGCTATTATTCAATTCTCATCGAGAATAATATTTTCTTATTAAAATCGGAGCTCCATCAAAATATTTTTCACATAAGTTGAGGTTTTCCAAAGAACAACTATAGAATTTAAAAGTTAAATCTTGTACACATTTTAAACTATCATTATATGATATGATCATTATATAATATGTTAAATTATTCCCTTGCTTTTATAGAGGTAAATTTCAGTACCTTCTTGTTTGCAAACTTGGTTTTCGATAATTACAATTAACTATATCTTCAAAAACTAAGATTTCTGGCATTCCACATTTAGAATACTTTGTCTAAAACTTTTCAGCTATTTTGAAGAAAATTTCACCAAAAGTTAGAGGGCTCATTTACCAAGAAAAAGTTCAGGCTTATTGTAGGGCTCATCGTTTGATATAGAAAATAGTTCTTTGAAGGCTCAAAGATTTCTAGAATTTTGATTGATGATGTGTAGCAGAGATAGACCACAAGTACTGCCATGCTGAACCATTTCTTTAACATCTTTGTCACTGTAAAAGCTTCGAAGTTCATTTTCTCTGTGAATATATAAAAATATTGAAATTTGCATAAGTACAGCTCTCTTTTGATTAACAAAATATTGTAGCTTGTTTGGATATAGTTGTTAATTATATATGTTTCACAACCAATTTTAAGCCCCACCTTTCCATAAATTTCTTAATTTACTAAGAACATTTTCTTTACTCTGCCTATACTCTACCAAGTTTGCATCTATAGTATCACTATAAAATCAAAAAATTTACCCTTGATTGTTGAATATTTTAACTGAATGTATACTAATATTTAAAACTGTGCCAGAAGTTTTGTCTTCCAGTATTGAATATTGAAAAGCTTTGCTTTGATTCCATGAAAAATCAAATCAGTAAAGTCAAACCAATGTATTCAGAGATGAATACATCTGAAAAGACTGATGTAAAACTGGCTTCATTTAACCATTTACAGGGTTCTTTATGTGATCACAAAGCCAAAACATTAAAACTTTTCTTTGATTAAAAAAATTTTTTTAATGGCACTAGACAGAAACTTATTTGATCTAAATGAAAAGTCATGTTCACATAATGGTATATAAATGGACTTTCTGTAGCTACATGAGGTAAAGCACTGTTTTGAATACACTCTTTTAAAGATAAGTGCAAACTTTTGAAGTAGATTCTGATATTCTTCAGCAGATTTATATCTTTTGATTTTCATGTGATCATTGATCACATGTGATCAGTGATGGTTCCTGTGGTAGGGAGGAAATGTCAACCAAGGCGGCAAATATCACATTCATCTACTTCCTTGAAAAAATTGTATTTAATTTTTCTTTGAACATGTGTGTTCTTTTTTTAGCTCTCCACAGCCAAAAGAATTTACTAGCAAATTAAAAAATGGATACTGAACAATAAAATAGTTATATTTTTATAACATATAATAAATAACACTGTTGCAAGAGAGTCCAAGCTACTCTCAGCAAGACTGCTCAGTATCTGTTTTTCATGCTATTCTCACACTATTTTTTTCACTCTATTGATTTTCACACTATCTGTATTTCACACTATGTCCAGGTAACAAACTGTAACATCCCGCTTTTTCTACCAAGCCCCATGACTTGCAACCTGGCAGCTTCATATTAACACATTGCACAGATTAAAACAGAGGCTGTGGTCTAACTGGCTGTACTGTCAAACAGTGGCGAGGGTCATGGGGATATGTTATATTTTGCTATGAAAAGCCTCCGGTTACCTTTCATCAATAACATGTTAAAGTAAGCACTCTTGTTCACCATACATAGGTATCTCTCACTACTAGCTAAGACCATGACTAGAGTTGGAAGGATCAAATTATGCTTACATCATTTGCTTGGGATAAATGCTAAAGCAGATGAGATAATGGACAACAAACATAGACGGGGACTGTCCTAGGCAAACTGGCAGGTATGGTCACTGTATCTGTAATTAAATTCCTAGAAAGGAACTTGGCAACTTGCTATTGTTTTGTCTTACCATAACCACAGCCATGTAACATAAAGCATCCTTGGCTATGTCCCACTGCAGTTTGTTCTTAACCTCTGTTGTAGGAGTTACCATGTTTTACTGTAATTATATGTCTGAATGCTTGTCATTCCCATTTGGTATGTTAATTCCTTGAGAAAAAGGATTAGATCTCATACAGTTTTATATCCCTGGTGCTTGATACAAGTGAGCAGTCAAGAAATGCTTATTGTTGAGTGAATGGAGGGATACCAAGGACCCAGCTGAACTTGGAAAATGAAAGAAATTGTTTCTTTGTATACTATGCTTCTCATACTCTCTGGAGACATGGGATGGGGTAGGATTGGAGGCTGGTAAGGAAAGGCATGTTTGAACCTGCATTTTTCACTCCGTGGGTGATTTGGACGTCTTTGGTCCACAGGACACATTGTCTTGGAGCGTGAGCTCTGGCTGAAGTAAAGAGAATGTGTGGTTCATGTGCAGGCATGCCTGCTAAGTCCCTTCAGTCATGTCTGACTCTTTGCAGCCCCATGGGCTGTAGCCTGCCAGGCTCCTCTGTCCGTGGGATTCTCCAGGCCAGAATACTGGAGTGGGTTGCCATGCCCTCCTCCAGGGGATCTTCCAGACTCAGGGATTGAACCCACATTTCCTGCGTCTCTGGCATTGCAGGTGGATTCTTGACCTTTGAGCTACCAGAGAAGCTCATCCACATGGCAGGCACCAAAGACAATTTCAATGTCAATCAAAATTCTTCTAGCAACAACCATTGAAGTCTTTGGAAGAGCCAACATCTCTACAGTTTTGGGAGAGGAAGTTTCTCCAGCAAAGGGTTATTTCCAGAGGAAGTATAAGTCTACAAACGGACTTCAGCAGATTAGTCCAACCAAACTTGGCACATGCCTTTATAAGCACTACAGCCTATGCTTAGAAAATAAGACTGTGTTTCTTTTAAGAGAAAATAGTCAGTGGTCAGAGTTAAGGAAGAATGGTTTCCTACAAATAGTAGAACCATTTTTATAGAAGTGAAAGGCTCACTGAGCACCTTCTTCTTGTTGACTATTTCAAAATTCAGAATGGTTTTTAATTATCAACTCTGTCAACTTTCATTGGAATCGCTCATCCCTTTATCAGGCATTTATTGAATACCTACCATGTGCCAGGGACTGGACTAAATGCCGGTGAAATGACAATGAGGAAGACATTGAACTCCAGAGTCTACTGTCCAGTGGGAGAGAGACATGGCCATCACTGTAAGGCGGGAAGTAGAGGATGAGAGAAAACTTAACAGACTGGACTCAAGATGCCATCCCTCCACCTCGAGTGCCCGTTCCCAGACCCACTAGGCTTCCTGGTTTTAGAACAGGCTTGCCACACCTCTGCTCTCCACCTTCTCCCTTCTACCAGTTCCTCTTCCTTGCTTCCAACTTCTCACTCTTAGCCACAGGTCTGCAAGGAATATCTGTGTAACACAATCTTCATGCACTTCCCATGATCATTTCCTTAGAATACAGTCCTAGAAGTAGAATTCCTGGACTGAAATATATGCAAAATACATATACTCTTTTGCTGCTTGTTCCTAGATTACCAAAGATGTCATTAATCCATGCATCTATCTGCTCTGTACAAGAATTCCCATTTCCACTGCCTCATGAGTGTTTATCATTCTTTTTTCCATTAAATATTAGCCCATTTTCAGGTGATATGGTATCTTGTTTTAAATTGTCCTCTACATTACCAGTGAAGTTAAAGAAAATATACATTACCCATGATGCTATCATTGAGTACCAACCACCACTATTATCATTTCACTGTACCTATTTTTTCAATGTATTGTTATACATTTAATATAGTTGAATATGGGTTTCCCTGGTGATTCAGTTGGTAAAGAATCCACCCTCAATGTGGGAGACCTAGGCTCAGTCCCTGGGTTGGGAAGATCTCCTGGAGGAGAGCATGGCAACCCACTCCAGTATTCCTGCCTGGAGAATCCCCATGGCCAGAGGGCCTTGGCAGGCTATTGTCCATGGGGTCGCAAAGAGTCGGGCACAACTGAGTGACTAAGCACAGCACAGCACAGCACATAGTTGGGTATATAATACACATCCAATATGGTACTCTGCGTTTTTTTAACCCTATAACAGTATCATCAGCATTCCCCGCCCCCGACATTTCCTTAGAGTCTTTATAGCTATTATCTTTTTTTAAATTGTAATATTTTATTTATATAGTTGTTTATTCTTGACTGCACTGAGTCAAACTCTTGATTGCTGCAAGCGGGCTTCTCTGTTGTATCAGGCAGGGCCTGCTCTCGAGATGCAGCACACGAGCTTTTCATCACAGTGGCTTCTCTTGTTGCAGAGCAAGGCTCTAGAGCGGGAGGGCTTCTGTAGTTGTGGCACATGGGTTTAGTTGCTCCGTGGCATGTGGGATTGTCCCAGATCAGGAATACAACCTGTGTCTCCTGCCCCGGCAGGCAGATTCTTTATTCCTGAGCCAACAGGGAAGCCCTATAATGGTTATCATTAAAGGTTGCATATTCATGTAGCTTACACACACATACTTTTTTTTTTAAGTGTAATTTCAATTCCTCAAGAATATGAAAGTTGTTTTATTCTCTACATTTTAAGAAAAACTGAAGGCAGTAGATGATTTTTCTCAACCACATTTATTATTAACTTTCCACAGGAACTGGAAAGCCTCCGAACTGGCCTAAGCCTGTTTATGAACTAGATGAAGAGGACCCAGGGAACAACGGCTTCATCAATGATGACTTCATTGTGTGGATGCGGACAGCTGCCTTTCCCACTTTCAAGAAACTGTACCGCCGACTCCATCGAGTAGACAATTTTACCGAAGGCTTACCTGCTGGTAGCTATAGTTTCATCATAAAATACAGTATCCTTTTATTCCAAGGCTGAAGGAGAATCAGTGTCCATCTGCATACTAGTTATTGAACTATTTCGTTCTATACTTCTCTATTCTCCAATCAAATCTATATATATTGTATAAGAAATACATATTTATCTCATAGGCAGTACTGTCACTCCATCACCACATAGCTATTTGTCTTTCAGTTCAGTCAGTTCAGTCGCTCAGTCATGTCTGACTCTTTGCGACCCCATGAACTGCAGCACGCCAGGCCTCCCTGTCCATCACCAACTCCCAGAGTCTACCCAAACCCATGTCCATTGAGTCGGTGATGCCATCCAACCGTCTCATCCTCTGTTGTCCCCTTCTCCTCCTGCTCTCAATCTTTCCCAGCATCAGGGTCTTTTCCAATGAGTCAGCTCTTCGCATGAGGTGGCCAAAGTATTGGAGTTTCAGCTTCAACATCAGTCCTTCCAATGAACACCCAGGACTGATCTCCTTTAGGATGGACTAATTGGATCTCCTTGCAGTCCAAGGGACTCTCAAGAGTCTTCTCCAACACCACAGCTCAAAACCATCAATTCTTTGGCACTCAGCTTATCCATACATGACTACTGGAAAAATCATAGCCTTGACTAGACAGACCTTTGTTGACAAAGTAATATCTCTGCTTTTTAGTATAGCCTTTTAGTTCTTCTTCACTTGCTGTCATAAGGGTGGTGTCATCTGCATATCTGAGGTTATTGATATTTCTCCCAGCAATCTTGATTCCAGCTTGTGCTTCTTCCAGCCCAGCATTTCTCATGATGTACTCTGCATATAAGTTAAGCAGGCCGACAATACACAGCCTTGACGTACTCCTTTTCCTATTTAGAACCAGTCTATTGTTCCATGTCCAGTTCTAACTGTTGCTTCCTGACCTGCATACAGATTTCTCAAGAGGCAGGTCAGGTGGTCTGGTAGTCCCATCTCTTGAAGAATTTTCCACAGTTTGTTGTGATCCACACAGTCCAAGGCTTAGGCATAGTCAATAAAGCAGAAATAGATGTTTTTCTGGAACTCTCTTGCTTTTTTGATGATCCAGTGGATATTGGCAATTTGATCTCTGGTTCCTCTGCCTTTTCTAAAACCAGCTTGAACATCTGGAAGTTCATGGTTTATATATAATCAAATGTGCACTTTTTTTAAGGAGTAACTGTAGCAACATTAGGTAAGCAGGTATGGATAAGTAAGGAAGGACTGTTTCTTCCCTAGGAGAAAAATTAAGTAACACTGGGCCTAGAGATCTAAAACAATGAGGAGAAGCCTGTTATATAGGATGGGATGACATGGAGGACTCTGGAAAATAGAGAGGATTACAAAGAAGTGGATTTGAATATGGACTGAAAACAATGAAAGCTGAGAGAGATGGTTGAACCTTTTATTTTAGGCAGAAGTCCATGGGCCAAGGGAGCAGCTCTGGATTCAGGGAGCAGATTGGGTTCCTCTCGCCCTCGTGAGCTGCACCACCAGCTCTGTGCTGAGGATGCTGTGCTCTTCCTCTACTGGTATGAAGCCAGCTAGCAGGCTCCAAGGCCTTGGTTGTGGACATATGGCCCACATTAGGAGACATACTTGAATATGAGATTCTGAGTGTTCCCAGTTACTTTAAAAATGTAAATGTCACTCTTGACTTAAGAACAAAAAGTTCTTAACTTCAAAATGACATCAAACACTATCTTTAAATATATATATATATTTAATATAATTTGTACTAACTCTGGTCTTCAGACTAAGTTTTCGGGTCCCTTCCTAATTCTCTCTGAGGCAGAATTCTCCCGGAGGCAGGTCTTTCCAGGACTTGTGCACAGTTTTGAGATGTCAGCCCGTTAGGCATCAGCACCCCAGTGGCATCTCAGGGTCACTGGAGTTTTTAACAGGACCCCCAGCAGGCTAGAGGATCTGAACACCAAACTCTCTACCCCTTTTGTTTCTTTACCACTCGAGGAGTTTGGCTGAAACATTCTTGGGTCAGTAAATGATGACATGTGTTCCAGTTCCTTGCTCCATCTTTTCTTCTTCTCTGTCCTAGAGCAGAGGTTTCCTCTCTGACACAGGAGTGGGGATGTTCCTTGGGCAGAAAAACCTCCACTGAAGAGACACCATCTCTGCCTTTCAGCTTGTTGCTTCCTTTTGTTTACTGACCAGGAGTATGGTTTGCCTTCCGCTGTTCCTTTAGCATGGTCTCTAATGCTAGTCTGTGCAAAGTCAGAAATTGCTCTGTGTATGCACAGATCAAAGACCAGGCCATACAACATGACCTTTTCAATAGGATTTCAACACCACTCTCTCTCCTTCCTAGAAAATTTGAGATTGAAAGTTGCTCAACAGTAATCTTTCAAGTTGGAACTTCAGTTCTCATCAGCTTTTTCACTGATGACCCTACCAGTAAAGCAGTTAGGGTAGCAATCAAGACACAGGGGGAAAAAGCTCACGGGGTCCTGGTGCTCTCGCAAGGCACTGCTGTGAGTTTAAGGTTGATGGAAAGAGGGAGTCCACTTCCAAACAAAGGAGACACTATTTTTCTGCATGAAACATGCTCGCCTTGGATGTGTTTATTCACAGTCAGATTTTAATGCTGACAACTCTCCAACCTAAATCCTTAGCACAGAACCTCAATCCTGAGCTGCAGCCCTATGCCTGTACCACCTATGTTGAACCCTAGTGTGAGTATCACCCATCCAGCCTCACGGCCTGGCTAACATGCAGAGAACTAAGCCTGAGCTGCAGATAGTTCTACCACTGACCCCGTGTGAGGAAAGGACCCTCTTAACGAAACCGGGGGTGGGGGAGAAAAGAATCAGAGCTAGTTGAGGACCTGCACCCAAGAAGCCCAGGGACCTGGTGACCATGAGGTATTTTGATGGAAAAGAAAGCAAACTAGCTTTCCTAACAAGTTTCTTTGTGCCTTTAAATAGCATGTTGCCAAGTGATTTGAGGCCTTTTAAGAGCTTTGCTGGGAAATGCCGTTGCTATGAGAAGCCTTTATTTGTTTATTAGTTCGGTTTACAAAAAGCACCAGATGTTTAAAAACCTCAGGCCACATGCATAATCAAAATGACATCATTCAAATGCTAATGATAGCAAAGCCACTTCAAACACTTTCTCCCTAGCAGTGAGGGCTGCTGGCCTTTTCAAAACTTGAATACACCACCAAAAATGTTTTGCCATCTCTCTCACTACTTTTCTGTTCTTCACTCCTCTTGAAGAATTTTCCCTGAGGTGCAAATTTAAACCTTAGCCTCTAAAGGACTTGAGCCTACCCTGGGTGTCCGATCCACAAACACAAATTTAGGCTTGCTGCACAGTCTGTCTATAGGCTTTTCATTTCCTTGGGATTGTAAATTAACTATATTTGTTCATATCACTGAGTTACCTGTAAGTCATTCAGATCTATTTGCGTCAGTTTCTTTCATAAATTACAACTATGTAGAGGGAAGGCTTGTTTTTACTTAGTTTCTTTCCAGCAAGATAAAACATCCTGCTTGGTAGAAATGAGGCTAAATGAAATTGAATAGTCAACCATTTATTACCTACCAAAAAAGCAATATTAGATGCAAAGGTGGGGCTAAGAAGTGCTGAGACAGATCCTTAACAAATTTTCTTTCCTTAGACTTTCCCGTAAGCAGGTTCCAAGGGCAAAAAGCAGTTGTCCTCTCCACCCTGACGTGGAGCGGAGGCAGTAGCCTTTTCTTAGGCCTCGCCTATCTGGTGACTGGAGCTGTGACTTTGTTGGCCTTCTTTTCCATGATGGCAGTTCACCTGAAGCTGAAAGAAAGGAAAACATTCTTCCTTCAGTAGTAAAGTCAAGCATTAAAAAGAAAAACAGAAAAAACAGAAATGGACAGTGAAGTAATGGAGCCAAAGGTCTCAAAATGGCGTATTCTACCAAGGGGAACTGGATTGACTGACCAAGTACTCTTCCAGAGAGAAATGTAATGAGAATTTCAAAGTAAAGAAAAAGAAGAGGAGGCGGCATAATTAGGTATAGTAAAATGTCCTTGGAATGGAGAGGATAAATCATCCTTGAGCTCTAAACCAAGTCTCGGGTATTTATTTGAAGCCCTTGTGCCTGAAAATAGGTGAATGCCTAGAAGGGTAGCATCACCACATGAGAGGGAGTAAACCTGGGGCCCTAAGATTAGGTGAGTCCTTTTAACCATCAGTCAGGCTCAGACCATAAGCCTTGGTTGGCTGGTTGAAATTAGACTCCCCAGCAACAATTTTTTATTATTGAACTGAGCAATCAGGGTGATTTTTAAAAATGGATTTATTCAATGTTCTCTTCTTTCTGTGGGTCAAAATGAAGTTTTCTTACTAAGAGTAAGTCAAGTGAAGGTTATGGCAGTAGTCCTCAGAGCACCCAAAATACACCAAAAAGTCCAGGAATTTCCTTAAAGCTACCCACGAGGCCAAAAAGGAAGTACTGAAAGTGATTGATGCTCTCAAAAACTGCACTCAGCATGTGAGGGTGCAACACAGTTCTGAAACTTACATCGCAATGACATCCTCTAGAATGTGGGTGGTGACGCGGGTTTGTGATACTTGAATTATACATTTTGAGGGAGTCGTTAGGGTCCATCTTAAAAAATTTGAGGTCCTGCTAAAGGCCGCTTTAAAGGAGGCTGAATGGCATGCAGCTGACCCTTGAACAGCACAGGGCTTAATGGTGCGGACCCCCACGCCATTAAGAATCCACCTATAACAGTTGGCTATTAATACCTGTGGTTTAATCAATACATCCACGGATGCAACCAACTGGGGATCATGTAATACTGAAGTGTTTATTGAAAAAAATCTGTGTCTGAGTAGACTCTTGGACTTCAAACCCGTGTTGTTCGAGGATCAGCTGTACTTGGTCAAGCTGCCAGGGCAGGAGACTTGATAGATCTGCATAACTAGATAACCAGCATGTTGTACTGTAAAATACATGTTTATATATTATTTTTATTTTTTGAGGTTGGGGAAGATTTACTCTATGGCCCTAAGAGCAGAATTTTAGAGAGAAACATAGTACCAATACATAGATGTCTTTTTAGCAGCCAAGAAAGCATTTCTTTGCTGCAACTTTCTATGTTCACCAAACAATCAAGTACTTTTCCAAAAAAAACCAAAATGGTTTCAGGTCCAAACCACTGATCTCACTTGACCAGGTTGTGGTAGGCTGAGTAATGCCCACTGCAAAGGTACCCACATCCTAATCCCTGGAACCTGTGAGTGTGGCCTTGTACCCAGAAGACACTGTGTGGGTGTGTGCTCAGTCTCTCAGTCATGTCCAACTCTTTGTGACCCCGTGGACTGTAGCCTGCCAGGCGCAGGCTTTTTTCCATGGGATTTTCTGGGCAAGAATATTGGAGTGGGATCTTCCTGACCCAGGGATTGAACCTGCGTCTCTTGCATCTACTGCATTGGCAGGCAGATTCTTCAACACTGTGCCACCTAGGAAGCCCAGAAGACAGTTTGCAGGTATGATTAAGCTAAGGATACTGACATGGGGAAGCTGTAACGGATTATCTGTGTGGGCCTAATGTAATCATAAGGGTCCTTATAAAAGTGAGGCAGGAGATCAGAGGAGTAGGGGGGGATGTGTCTATAGAAGCAAGAGGCTGGGGTGATAGAAAGAAGGAGTTGTGGTCCAAAGAATGCAGGCAGCCTCTAGAAGCTGAAAAAAGCAAGAGACACAAGCTGCTGAAAGTCCTACTGACATCTAGATTTGAGAGCACTGACCTCTAGAAAATTAATTTATGTTGTTTTTAGCACAACTATGGTCATTTGTTACAGTAGCAATAGAAAACTAAAATATTAATACCGTGGGTTGGCAATGCTCTGGTCATCTGAACAACTGTGGTTTCTTGAGCTTAGGTGACACTGTACAAGAGATAGGAATCAAGACCATCCGCAAGAAAAAGAAATGCAAAAAAGCAAAATGGCTGTCTGAGGAGGCCTTACAAATAGCTGTGAAACAAAGACAAGTAAAAAGCAAAGGAGAAAAGGAAAGATACACCCATCTGAATGCAGAGTTCCAAAGAATAGCAAGGAGAGATAAGAAAGCCTTCCTCAGCGATCAATGCAAAGAAATAGAGGAAAACACTAGAATGGGAAAGACTAGAGATCTCCTCAAGAAAATTAGAGATACCAAAGGAGCATTTCATGCAAAGATGGGAACAATAAAGGACAGAAATGGTAGGGACCTAACAGAAGCAGAAGATATTAAGAAGAAGTGGCAAGAATACACAGAAGAACTGTTCAAAAAAGATCTTCATGACCCAGATGATCACAATGGTGTGATCACTCACCTAGAGCCAGACATTCTGGAATGTGAAGTCAAGTGGGCCTTAGGAAGCATCACTACAGAGCTAGTGGAGGTGATGGAATTCCAGTTGAGCTATTTCAGATCTTAAAAGATGATTCTATGAAAGTGCTGCACTCAGTATGCCAGCAAATTTGGAAAACTCAGCAATAGCCACAGGACTGGAAAAGGTCAGTTTAAATTGCTATCCCAAAGAAAGGCAATGCCAAAGAATGCTCAGACTACCACACAATTGCACTCATCTCACACGCTGGTAAAGTAATGCTTAAAATTCTTCAAGCCAGGCTTCAGCAATAAGTGACCCGTGAACTCCCAGATGTTTAAGCTGGTTTTAGAAAAGGCAGAGGAACCAGAGATCAAATTGCCCACATCCACTGGATCATCAAAAAAGCAAGAGAGTTCCAGAAAAACATCTATTTCTGCTTTATTGACTATGCCAAAGCCTTGGACTGTGTGGATCACAACAAACTGTGGAAAATTCTGAAAGAGCTGGGAATACCAGACCACCTGACCTGCTTCTTGAGAAACCCGTTTGCAGGTCAGGAAGCAACAGTTAGAACTGAACATGGAACAATAGACTAGTTCTAAATAGGAAAAGGAGTATGTCGAGGCTGTATATTGTCAGCCTGCTTATTTAACTTATATGCAGAGTACATCATGAGAAATGCTGGGCTGGAAGAAGCACAAGCTGGAATCAAGATTGCTGGCAGAAATATCAATAACCTCAGATATGCAGATGACACCACCCTTATGGCACAAAGTGCAGAAGAACTAAAGAACCTCTTGATGAAAGTGAAAGAGGAGAGTGAAAAAGTTGGCTTAAAGCTCAACATGCAGAAAACTAAGATCATGGCATCCAGTCCCATCACTTTATGGCAAATAGATGGTGAAGCAGTGGAAACAGTGTCAGACTTTATTTTTGGGGGGCTCCAAAATCACTGCAGATGGTGAGTGCAGCCATGAAATTAAAAGACGCTTACTCCTTGGAAGGAAAGTTATGACCAACCTAGATAGCATATTAAAAAGCAGAGACGTTACTTTGTCAACAAAGGTCCATCTAATCAAGGCTATGGTTTTTCCAGTAGTCATGTATGGATGTGAGAGTTAGACTATAAAGAAAGCTGAGTGCCGAAGAATTGATGCTTTTGAACTGTGGTGTTGGAGAAGACTCTGGAGAGTCCCTTGGACTGCAAGGAGATCCAACCAGTCCATCCTAAAGGAGATCAATCCTGGGTGTTCATTGGAAGAACTGATGTTGAAGCTGAAACTTCAATACTTTGGCCTCCTGATGCAAAGAGGTGACTCATTTGAAAAGACCCTGATGCTGGGAAAGATTGAGGGCAGGAGGAGAAGGGGACGACAGAGGATGAGATGGCTGGATAGCATTACCAACTCGATGGACATGGGTTTGGATGGACTCCAGGAGTTGGTGATGGACAGGGAGGCCTGGCTTGCTATAGTTTATGGGGTCACAAAGAGTCAGTCACAACTGAGCGACTGAACTGAACTGAGCTTAGGTGACCTGTCCAGGACAGACAGTTAGGAAGGAACAGAGATCACACAGGAACCAAACCCAATGACTTCAGACTCCGGGCTCTCGCCCCTTCGGTCCACACTCCTCAGTTACAAGGTTGATTGGAAAAAGTCATGAAGACATCTGTTACATCTCAGTCTTGTTTCTCAGCTTATAAACTGCTGTATTAGTCAAGGTTCTCCAGAGAAACAGATTGGAGGTGTGTGTGAGTGTGTGTGTGTTTGTAGGGAGATTTATTTTCAGGAAATGGCTTGCATGATTGTGGGGGTTTGGCAAGTGAAAAATCTGATGGGGGAGACTAGCAGGCTGGATGCTTAAGAAATAGTTCCAGTTCAAGCCAGAAGACCATCTGCTAGAGCACCAGGAGGAATTGGTGTTGCAAGTGGAGCCCAAAGTCTGTCAGCTGGAGAATTCACTTTGTTCATGGGAGGTTAGCACTTTGTACTACAGGCTTTCCATTGACTGCATGAGACCCACTCACATTATGGAGGGCAACATGCTTTACTCAGTCGCCTGATTTAAACATAAATCTCGTCCAGAAGCAGCCTTACATGCTTGCTGCATCTATTGAGCCTGCATGCTCTAGAGCCTGTGTACCACAACTAGAGAAAGCCCACCAGAGACAGCTTCAACAAAGATCCAGCACAGCCAAAGTGTGAATAAATAATTAATTTTTAAAAACAGCCTCCCAGAAGCATCCAGAACAATGTTTGGCTAAATATCTGGGCACCATGGCCCAGTCAAAATGAAAGTGATAGTCACTTAGTCATGTCTGACTCTTTGCAACCCCATGGACTGTAGCTCGCTAGGCTCTTCTCTCCATGGAATTCTCCAGGAAAGAATACTGGAGTGTGTTGCCATTTCCTACTCCAGGGGATCTTCCCGACCCAAGGACCAAACCTGAGTCCCCTCATTGTGGGTGAATTCTTCACCATCTCAGCCACCAGGGAGACCCAAGTAAACTGCAGTGGGTAGCCTATCCCTTCTCCAGGGGATACTCCCAACCCAGGGATCGAACCTGAGTCTCCCACATTGCAGGCATATTCTTTACCATCAGAGCCACCAGGAAATGAAAGTGTAGAGTTAATCTTTATTGGAAATTTAACCAATTAAACCCCTGCCTTAAGTGACAAATCCACAATGCCAAGGATACCAAAATGAGCCAGCTGGGGCCCTGGTCTCAAGAGCCTCTTCTCACATGAGTCTCTCTGTCCTTCCAATCCCATTCACCCAGCTGAGCGTGGATCCCACACTCACCTAATGTGGGTTTCACGCAGCTTGCTACAATGTCAATCTGGCCTCCAGGACTTAAGACAGACTATGCTCCCCCTCAAGATAGCACCAGCCTCCCACCCCGCAGTGTGATCCCAGAGCCCCAAAGTCCACACTGGGGATAGAGAGATGTTCTTAAGTTGATAAAAAAATGTAATCCTTCCCAACCTGCACTAAAGCCTTTGTTGTGAAGCCTGGGTTTTCAGCTGGTTTGTTTCACGTAGAGGCTTTGTTAACCACATGTTAATAAAGGAAAACCAGCGTCAGACAGCTGCTGGCGGTTTTCCTTCACAGGACCGTGCTGCGGCCTGCAGTTGTCAACATTTCAGTCTCTGGATATTCCTAAGTGGTAGGACAGAAGAGCAGATTTCTTGTGGCTTCTCTACTGGGTGCAACACAGGGAAGCCCGTGCCCCTTTCTTGCTGCCAGGAGTCACTCAGGTGCTCAGCCCAAGGTCCCACTCCTCAGCACTGGCTCACAAGTCTGTAGCTAAATCAGCCTTAGTTTGGCAAATAAGCGCAGCACTTTGAAGTCTTTATCTCCGTTAACCAGGTTTGAAAAGCCTTCATTCTCCTTTCACCTGTTTACAGTGTGGGTATCTTTGACACTTCTTAGATAAATGCATTATAGGATGAGCCATGTTTTATCTACACTCCTCCCTGCCCGGCCCCCCACCAGTTCCCTTAAAATAGCTAGCTATCTGGTAAATGATTAGAAGAAAGAAGGTCAAATTATGAGATTTGGATTGCAATGACTCAGTAGCATGCAAAGCTTCTTTTTGGGGGGAGTGGCTTTTCCTGCAAAGGATCAGGCTTGTGCAATGTCCCCATTCTAATCCTGTGGCAATCAGCAAGATGACTCAGAGCCACTCTGACAAACGTAGGAACTCTTCAAAGGCTGGGGAGTGAAATATTGTCTTACACTGAATCTTCCTTTTCTGATTAGAGTGGAGCCTGTCTCCTGCTTCCAGAGACAGGATCCAGTATTCTTATTCATTTTCACCACAGTTGGAATGGAAAAACTGAAGTCATTGCTCTGATGGTAAGAAACATCTTGCGGCACCCATGGAGCCAGCAGTCTGTGCAGACAGGCGTGGGGGCGCCTTTCGCCCCTTTTCTGTATGGAAAGGGCTTCACTCCAGTGAAACAGATGATTTTTAGTGCAGGCTAACATGGCAGAAATAACTTAAGACTCTGTCCATTTTTATTTCTTTTTTGTTTATAAAGACTCCTCTTTCTTTTTTATAATCAACATCCTTGGGTTGACCATAAAAATATATTCCTGAATTTGAGGTCAGGAACTTTCTTGAGAGGTCGGGGAGATTCCAAATGGTTTGTGGAAACTAGAGCCACAGAACTCCACAAAGTAGGTTGGCGTGGACGAGACAAGCAGCACCTCGGTTTAGGGAAGATGAGCAAATCTTTTGGATTTCCATCTCTCTTCTAAAGCTGAAAAATAAGTTCTCTCCTGAAGGGGGGAGAAAGAGGGGGAATGAAACAAAGAATTAAGGATGTGTCCGGCCCAATTAGACGTCCGCTACCTACATTACTGTATTTCATCTTCACAACAAAGGGATGAGACGTGAATCTGTTCCCTTACCCTTCTTCCCTCCTGTCAAAGCCCGCTAGATATATTCTTTGCCTTTGGTAGGAATGGCCAAGGGACCCAGTTCTGACTATGGGACATAAGAGAAAGACTCTTGGTGGGACTGGGAAAGGAAGAGCTCTCTTGTCACCTGCCTGCCGCCTGCTTCCTACATATAAATGTGGTTGTACAAGAACATGATGCCTGGAGCTGTGGCAAGAGGTAAAAGTTCTGAGCACTCAAAGTTTTCATACTGAGGATGGTGGAATGAAGGATGGAAAGCACTTGACTTTTTTATAAATTATTTTTAATTGAAGAATAGTTGATTTACAAGATTGTATTTGTTTCAGATGTACAGCAAAGTGATTATTATATATACATCTATATTTTTAGATTATTTTCCATTATAGGTTATTACAAGAGATTCAATACAGTTCCCTGTGCTTCACAGTAAATCCTTGTTGGTTATCCGTTTTATGTATATTAGTTTGCATTAATCCTTACTCTTAGTTTATAATCTTTGATAACCATTATCTTCTATGTCTGTAAGTCTGTTTCTGTTTTGTATATAGATTTATTTGTATTACTTTTTTCAGATTCCACATATAATTGATACCATGTATTTGTCTTTGACTTCTCTTAGTATAAATATTTTCTAGGCCCATCACACTGATGCAAATAGCAATAGTTCATTCTTTTTAATGACTCACTTATATTCCACTGTATATATACCACCTTCTTAAGTCAGTCATCTGTTGATGGGCACTTGGGTTGTTTCCATATCCTGGCTATTGAAAAGCTTTTAAGTATTTTACAATAAGCTTGGCTGTGCAAAAGCTTCTAAGTTTGATTAGATTTCCATTTGTCTATTTTTGCTCTTATTTCTTGCACTTTAGGAGACTGATCTAAGAAAATATTCTGGTTTATGTCTAAGAATGTTTTGCCTATGTTCTATTTTAGGAGTTTTATGGTGCCATGTCCTTATACTTAGGTCTTTCAATCATTTTGAGTTTATTTTTGTATGGATATGAGGGAGTATCCTAAATTCATTGATTTAAATGTAGCTGATTTCCAACACCACTTCTTTTCTGGCTTCCCAATACCAATTGTTAAAGAGACTGTCTTTTCTCCATTGTGTGCTTACCTCCTTTGTTGTAGATTAATTGGCCATAGGTTTGTGCATTTATTTCTGGGCTCTCTATTCTGTTCCACTTATTGACATCTCTGTTTTTGTGCCAATACCATGCTGTTTTGATTACTGTAGCTTTGTAGAATTGTCTAAAGTCTGGAAGGGTTATGTCTCCAGCTTTGTTCTTTTTGTTCAGGATTGCTTTGGCAAATCTGGATGTTGTGTGGTTCCATATAAACTTTAGGATTATCTGTTATAGTGCTATGAAAAATGTCATGGGTACTTTGATAGAGATTGCAATAAATCTGTAGATTTCTTTGGGTAGAATGGCCATTTTAACCGTATTATTTCTTCCAATCCAGGAGCATGGAATATCTTTCCATTTCTTTGAATCATATTCAGTTTTCTTTGTCAGTGTTTATAGTTTTCAGTGTTTTGGCCTTTCACCTCCTCAGTTAAATTTATTCCAAGATGTTTTTTGTTTGTTTGTTTTTATGCTGGTGGCAGCTTTTTTTTTGGAGGGGGGCCACATCACACAACTTGCAGGATCTCAGTTCCCCAACTGATGACTGAATGGCAGTGAAAGCCCAGAATCCTAACCAGTAGATCACCAGGGAACTCCCTGACAGTTTTAAATGGGATTGTATCTTTACCATCTCTTTCTGGTATTTCATTGTTAGTGTAAAGAAATGCAACAGATTTCTGTATGTTAATCTTGTATCCTGCTATCTTGTTGAATTCATTTGTTAGTTGACAGAGGACAAAACAGGTGTTATCTGCAGATAGTAGTTTAGCTCTTTCCTTTCCAGTTTGGATACCTTTTATTTCTTTTTCCCATCTGATTGCTGTGGGTAGAATTTCCAATACTGTGTGGAGTAGAAGTGGTAAGAGTGGGCATCCTTGTTTTGTTCTTCAGTTATTGGGCAGGCTTTCAGCTTTTCACCTTCGAGTATTATGTTAGCTGTGGATTCAATGTAAATGACCTTTATTATGTTGAGATAATACCTTTATACCCACTTTGGTGAGATTTGTTTCTATCATGAATGGGTGTTGAATTTTGTCAAATACTTTTTCTGCATTTATTTAGATGATCTTGTGTTTTTTTTTTAAGAGCTAGATTCCTCATGATATTTTTGAGACCACTGATTCAGTCTTGAAACTACGAACCTCTAGAGACTTTTTATGTGAGATTTTTTTTTAGTCACTTTCAAATGGATAGTCTATTACTTGCAGCCAAAATCATCTAATAGATAAAAATGTGATGATTTCCATATTACTGCACTCTAGTAGATGTGTGTCATCTGACCAGAAAATTATATTGCTGATCACCGCAGTGGAAACAAAGTGTAGTTGCTCTCTAA
Organism: Antilocapra americana; assembly: GCA_007570785.1. Taxonomy (NCBI): domain Eukaryota; kingdom Metazoa; phylum Chordata; class Mammalia; order Artiodactyla; family Antilocapridae; genus Antilocapra; species Antilocapra americana. The sequence continues at coordinate 9,257,433 of ML664163.1, read as the reverse complement.
TCTGTTGAAAATCATCTCTTGTGCAGTTCTATAGTTCTTAGCTTAGTGCATTTCCTCCTCGCTGTCCATGTGTAGATGATAACATGTTAACAGTCCCCATGAAATGACCATGTACCACAGATGGTAACCTTACATTCTATTATTTCTTATGATTCAGTTGCTAAAAGATTGGTACCAGTCCTTAACCACTAGTCTTATAATTTGGCTAACACTCTTCCTAGCAAACTGATAGAAGTTCTGAGGCTGATACAGTATATGAATCTATGATTATTGTCTCCTACCATGTTGATGACACCAGGTTCACAATTTAGAATAGTTCTGTTATTCATAATGGCTACTAGCAAAGCCATCAGTGACATTTAAGCTTCCCTTCACAAACATATGTTTTACACTGCATGATATTCTCAAAAAGATGAAAATAGTGATTCAAGGAAGAGGAATAATAATAAAAGAATAGCATGCAGGAGCCTTTTTAGGGTAATGGGAATGAGCTCTACACCGACTGTGGTGGTAGTTGCACGACTCTGTACCTGTGTTTATTCCTAGGACTATACATGCCCCATACTGTACATGATTGCTATGTGATTATTTAAAAATTAAATTCATCCCATGAAAAATAGTTTCTAGCCAGTATTCATCAATAAGTCCAAACTGATTTACTGTTTTATCCAATTATTAACAAGAAATAGGATGTGCTATAGTTGGCTGTTGTTGAGCTTAAGAAAAACAGTAACTAGGTAAGGAAAGGGAATACTTAGATCTGATTGCTGTAACTGACAACAGTGGTTGGCTTCACTAAGAGATGTGGAAGAGAACAGAGTTTCAAGAAATAAAGCAGCAAGTTCTTAATTGCTGAGGCCTGTCCCAGTTGGGGGCGGGGGGTGGTAGAACAAGAAAAAACGCCATTTCCCTTGTTACTGAATCTCAGGGTCCGTGATCTCAACTGATGTAGAAAAAAAAGGCATTTGAAAAAATTCAACATCTTTCCTAATAAAAACACTCAATAAACTAGGATTAGAAAAGGTTACTTCAACATAGTAAAGGCGTTGTACGAAAAACTTACAGCCAACATATTCAATTGTGAAAGATCAGGAATAAGGTAAGGATGCTCACTTTCACCATTTCTATTCAACATCGTGGCTTTCCAGTGTCACTGGTGGTAAAGAACTTGTCTGCCAATGCAGGAAACGTGGGTTTGATCCCTGGGTCAGGAAGATCCCCTGAAGAAGGGCATAGCAACATGGTACTAGAAGCTCTATTTAGAGTAATTCAGCAAGATAAAAGAAATAAAAGGCATTCAAACTGGAAAAGAAGTAAAATTATCTCTGTCTGCAAGTAATAAGACTCTATCTGTAGGAAAACCTTAAGATTACACACACACACACACACACACACACACACACACACACACACACACTCCCTGTTGGAACCAATAAAAGAATTAATTCAGCAAAGTTTCAGAATACAAAATCAACACTCATGAGCTTTCCTGGTAGTCCAGTGGTGGGGACTCTGTACTCCCAGTGCAGGAGGCACGAGTTTCATTCCTGACCAGGTAACTGAGATCCCACATGTTGCATGGTGCAGCCAAACATATACACACAGAGACACACTACACACACACAGACACACACACAAGCACAGACACGCACACACATACCACACACATAGACACGCACACATGTATAGACACACACACGCACACATACACACCAAACAGACACACAAGCACACATATATACAGACACATACACACCACACACAGACACACACACCACACACACACAGACCACACACACACAGACACATGCGTACACATATACACACGAGCACACACACATACCAGTCATGCTTTAAAAAAAATTAGTTTTGCTTCTATACTCTAGCAATAAACAGTCTAAAAGGATATTAAGAAAGCAATTCAACTTACAGTAGCATCAAAAAATGAAATACTTGGCAATAAACTTAACCAAAAAGGTTGATTACACTTTGAAAACTACAAAACATTCCTGAAAGAAATTAAAGGCACCAATAAATGGAAAGACATCCCATGTTCACAGATTAGAAGTTTTAATATTGTGAAGATGTCAATACTACCCAACAAGATCTACAGATTTATCCAAATTTCAATACTTTTTTCAGATAGAAAATTAATCCTGAATTTATTATGGAATTTTATCAAGTGACCTGAAATTGTCAAAACAGTCTTTGGGAAAAAAAGGATAACATTTGAGAGCTCACATTCCTGATCTCAAAATTTACTATAATTCTATGACAATCAAAACGTGTGGTACTACCATAAAGACAGACATGTACACAATGCAGTACAATAGAGAACCCAGAAATAAACTCTCATAAATAGGGTCAAATGATTTTCTATAAGGGTACCAAGACCATTTAATGGGGAAAAGACAGTCTTTTTAACAAATAATGTTGGGAAAACTGCATTTCAAAATGCAGAAAAATGCAAATGCAAAAAAGTTAAGTTTGACTCTTATCTTACACTATGTACAGATATTCTCAGAGTGGATCAAAGACTTAAATGTTACAGCTAAAACTTAGAAGAAAACATTAAAAAAAAAAAGCTTTAGGATATTGGGTTTGGCAGTGATTTCCTAAATATGACACCAAAACACCGTCAAGAAAAGAAAAATAGCTGAGTTGGAGTTTGTCAAATTTAAGAACATTTGTACATCAAATGACACTATCAACAGAGTGAAAAGGAAACCTCAAGAGTGGGATAAAATAGTCACAAAAAAATCATGTATCTTAGATTAATATACGGAATATATAATTTAAAATTGCATCCCAACAACAAAAAAAACAACAATCAATTTTAAATGGGCAAAAGACTTGAATAGACGTCTCTAAAAGTGTACAAGTGGCCACTAAACACATGAAAAGATGCTCAATATATAATCAATAGGGAAATTCATATCAAAACTGTGAGATATCACTTCACATTCATTAAAATAGTTATTGTCCAAAAAACAAAAAAAAAGCAGAGTTACAAATGTTGACAAGGATGTGAAGAAAGTAGAACCCATTGCTGATAGCTGCTGTGGGAAATGGTATGGTTATCTTTCAAAAAAATACAAATAGAATTACAAAATGATCCAACAATTCCACTTCTGAATGTATACCCAAGCAAGCAAGAACTCTAACAGATATCTGTACACCCATGTTCATAGTAGCATTATTCACAATAGCCAAAAGGTGGCAGCAACTCAAGTGTCCATCAACAGACAAATAGAGTAAACAAAGTGTATTGTTTTGTGTGTATGTATATACATATGTGGACACACATATACATATAGTTGATCCTTATAAACTTAGGGGTTATGGGCATTGACCTTAGGAGTAGTCAAAACCTGCATATGACTTTACATCTGCAGTTCAGGATCCAAGGAACAATCAACCACAGATCATGTAATATTGTAGTACATATTTAGTGAAAAAAATCTGTATATACTTGGATCTGCACAATTCAATCCCATGTTGCTCAAGGGTCCACTGTGTGTGTCTATGTATGTATGTATATATATTTGTATGTACAAACATACAATAGTATTTATCTGAGCCTTTAAAAGTGATGAAATTCTATAACACGTGATACAACATGGATGTACCTAGAAGACATTATGCCAAGTGAAAAAAATAAGCCAGACACAAAAAGGCAAATATTGTATGATTCCACTTTTATGATGTACTTATGTCAAATAGAGACAGAAAGTAGCATAGTGGCTGCCAGAGGCTGGGGGTAGAAGGGAGTGGGAAGTTGTCGTTTAGTAAATACAAAGTTTCATCCTGGGAAGATGAAGTAGTTCTGGAGATAGAGGCTGGTGATGATTGTGCAACAGTATGAGTGTACTTAATGCCACTGAACTGTACACTAAAGAATGGTTAAAAGGGTTAATTTTATGTTATATATATTTTACCACCAAAACAAACAAAAATCTCAAGGTCAGTGTGCCACGCGTGGAATTTAGAATGACGGCAAAAAGCCGTTTTGAGTGGCATTTTGCACTTGTGCTAAGCATCTGATCAAGCCAAATATTAGTAAGGAAGATGGAGTAAAACTGGCTGTAGTTTTCAGCTGTAGTTATCTTCCAACAAGTTAGGACAGCGTGCTTGTTGTATGAGTCCTGTCTTGCTAGTTTCATTGGAAATGAATACGGTCCACATCAATGGAGAGTTTTATTAACCAGGGTTTATTGGGTTCACTAAAACAGTCCATTATTTAACAACTCAAAAAGTTCTTTGGCTGCAGACATCTTATGTCACTACAGCACTGAACACTCCATCTAAGATGTTCTGTAGATAAGTTCTCAGTACAAGGAATGCATTTTCCTGGGAACACGTTGGAGCCTCCACATGGCCCTTAAGAAGACACTGACCTCTTTGAAACTGGGGCTGCAAGATCCAGGGGACTGGGGGCGACTTCCAGTTGCAAAGATTTTTTCTGAGCTCTGGTTCTCAAAGAAAGACTAAATGAAGGACTCATCGGAAGACTCAGAATAGAATCTGTCACATACCAGTCCTATGAGGTCATGCACAATCTTGGGGAGGCATTAGGATGAAGGAAGACAGATAATTTCAGCCTCTTTTAACATGATTTATTGGCTTCTAGAGAGACTCTAAGACTGGAAAAATTCTCTTCTATTAAAATATATAGACCTGTTGGACTCTTTAACTGAAAATAACAGTTAAATCCTAGGATCAGGACTAGCATGTATTAGGCATGCATTTCCGATTCCCCAGACTCCTTCCAGCCAGCTCAGGTGCCATGAGTCTCCCAGCCAATGCAGAGTGGAGAATCTGTATTTCAAGATCTTTACCTTTGACCCCTTTCTGTCTAAAACATAAAGGAGCATCATCAGGGATTTTAGAGAGCCTATAGCTTCATGTAAGCTTCTTCAGTTAAAACCAGTGAGTTTCCCATATGGACGGAGGTCAGTTCTCGACCTCTTGAATTCTTCATGTTATCCTCAAGGTGGCTGCTTACTTATGAATTAGCTGTGTGTTTTCTGGGATCAACCACCTCCTTGGAAAACTTACTGCATCTCATGCAAGAAACTTGGCCTCCTTTCTGTGCTCTCCAGAGACAGCTGTGTGAGTTTCAGGAGCAATAATTCAGGCAGAGGGTCCTCTGTGGTCAGGGGAGCCTCGAATTTGGATAAGATTTCGCTTGAATATTCATTGGCTTTAGTAATTTGGTTAAAGTAGGAGAAGACTCCTAATTCCAAGGGGTCAAATATCCTCCTTGAAGCAAAATGGAAAAGATGAACTGACTCATGGAAAGAATTTTGTGATAAACCTAATATCCTGGGACCATGTTTGTAATAGTACCTCTTCTTCTCATCATTCATTTCCCTTGTGTGTGTCTTGAATAATATCATTTTTAAAGATTTAATAAAGATTTCTCTGTCAGCAACCCAAGTCAAGGCCTTTAGAGGAACTGGTATATCCATGAAAGATCCATGGGCCCTCTGTTTTGATGAAATGTTGGAGTAAAGAGGATGTAAAGAGCAAGATGTCTATTGGGGACAGACAGCCTTAAGCCAACAGCACTCTGGGATTAGAATAAAGAGACATCATCCCAAGGGAGATATTTAAATAGAATGGGAGTTAGATGGTGTTAGCAGTTACATTGGAGAAGGAAATGGCAACCCACTCCAGTATTCTTGCCTGAAAATCCTGTGGACAGAGGAGCCTGGTAGGCTGCTTGTCCATGGGGTCACACAGAGTCAGACACAACTGAAGCGACTTAGCAGCAGCAGCAGTTACATATACAGATGGCAGATAAGCGTATGAAAGAATACTCAACATCATATGTCATTAGGGAATTGCAATTAAAACAATGAGATGGCACTACATACCTCCTGCATGCATGCTAATTTGCTTCAGTCATGTCCGACTCTTTGTGACCCTATGTGCTATAGCCCACCAGGCTCCTCTGTCTATGGGATTCTCCAGGCAAGAATACTGGAGTGGATTGCCATGCCCTTCTCCAGGGGCTCTCCCCAACCCAGGGATTGAACCTAAGTCTCTTATGTCTCCTGCATTTGCAGGCCAGTTCTTTACCACTAGTGCCACATGGGAAGCCCCTAGAAAGGCTAAAATCCAGGCATTGACAATGCCAAATGCCAACAGTGAAAAGATCAGTGGTCATTACAGATTTGGTGAAGCGAAGGATGAACAGGGGGAACACATGGGATTTTTAAGGGAACTAAAGGAACACTGGGCTTCCTATAGATCCCAGAGACACCGAGTTCCATGCCTGGGTCGGGAAGATCCTCTGGAGGAGGAAATGACAACCCACTCTAGTTCTTGCTGGGATAATCCAATAGACTGGCAGACTACAGTTGATAAGGTCACAAAGAGTCAGACACGACTGAGGTAACTTAGTGCACACACATGGGAACTCTATGTACTTTTATTTGATTTTTCTAGAAATCTGAAACTTCTTCTAAAAAAGTCAAGTAAAAAAGTAAAAAAAAAAAAAAACATGAAAGAGCTGCTGACAAGAGGGCTGAGAATCCTCCTGCGAACGCAAGAGACACGGGTTTGATCCCTGAGTCAGGAAGATCCCCTGGAGTAGGAACTGGCAACCCACTCCAATATTCTTGCCTGGGAAACACAATGGACAGAGGAGCCAGGTGGGCTAAAGTCCAGGGGGTCGCAAAGAGTCAGGACACGACTGAGTACACATATATACACACAAACACACACAATGCCTACATGCATAAAGAAGGAGCCAAGCAGAGATTTGCATCTTCTCTGTGGAATATTTGTGTATTTGTTAAGTGGGAAAAAAGTGGGGTTTCTTAACATGAGGTTCAAGAACCACCTCCATCAGAATCAACTGGATTGACTATTAAATGAAGACTCCTGAGTCAAAACTATTGAATCAAAGTTTCTTGAAGTGGGATCTGGAAATCTTCATTTAGAACACTCCAGTGATTCCTATGCCTGTTAAGGTTTATGACCTGCTAATGTGCCCCATACCAGTCTACAATCTACCAGTTGGCACACTCTACCAATAGGGATACTCTACTAATCTGTTGGCATTCTATTTTTTTTTTAAATTTTCATTCACTAAATTCTTAAACATGTAACAAGTCTGTGAACTTGGGAGCTGGGTATGGAAAGTGTGGGATGGACACATATAAATGGAAGCCAGTGAAGACGCTATTTGGAGAAGATTGTGAGCCTGCATCATTGAGAAATACCAACGGAAAATAGCTCATAAGCTTCAAGTCAAGGAGTAGTAAATGATTTCCAAGAAGAGCTATGAAAGATGCCAAAAAAGAAAAAAAAAAACACAAAAGCAAGAGAACCACACACACACACAAAACCCCAAACTAAAACAACCCAAAACAAGGGACAAGAATATGAAAGATGAGCATTTTCCATCCTTGATGTCACATTAATGTATTTTTCAGATTTGGTTTCCTATTTGAATAAATTACTGTAACCTGAAACTGAGATAACAAAGTAAATGAAAGTGCCATAGGAGGGAGCATAAAGTATGTTTCTCATGTGTCCCACATCCACTTATGTTATAAAATAAGGTCCTTTTTCTGTTTACATATGCTTTATTATTGCTTTTAGTACATGTAGCCAGATATGCACCTATCTCCCTCACTCTTATTTACCTCTGAGTTCTCAGTGTCAGGAACATGGGATGCAGTCTGTAAATATATGTTTTGTTAATTAACTAATTAAAACAGCATCTCAGGATAGAGTCACACTCTCCATTGGAGTGACTGTTACATAAATGAGGGTAATTAACCTTAGGAAGCATCACTATGAACAAAGTTATTGGAGGTGATGGAATTCCAGTTGAACTATTTCAAATCCTAAAAGATGATGCTGTGAAAGTGCTGTACTGAATATGCCAGCAAATCTGGAAAACTCAGCAGTGGCCACAGGACTAGAAAAGGTCCATTTTCATTCCAATCCCAAAGAAAGGCAATGCCAAAGAATGTTCAAACTACTGCACAATTGCACTCATCTCACATGCTAGTAAAGTAATGTTCAAAATTCTCCAGGCCAGGCTTCAACAGTATGTGAACCATGAACTTCCAGATGTTCAAGCTGAATTTAGAAAAAGCAGAGGAACCAGAGATCAAATTGTAACATCCACTGGATCATCAATAAAGCAAGAGAGTTCCAGAAAAACATCTACTTCTGCTTTATTGACTATGCCACAGCCTTTGACTGTGTGGACCACAATAAACTGTGGAAAATTCTGAAAGAGATGGGAATAAGAGACCACCTGACTTGCCTCCTGAGAAATCTGGATGCAAGTCAAGAAGCAACAGTTAGAACTGGACATGGAACAACAGGTTGGTTCCAAATCAGGAAAGGAGTACATTAAGCTGTATACTGTTACCCTGCTTATTTAACTTATATGCAGAGTACATTATGAGAAATGCCAGGCTGGATGAAGCACAAGCTGGAATCAAGACTGCCAGGAGAAACATCAATAACCTCAGATAGACAGATGACACCACCCTTATGGCAGAAAGCGAAGAAGAACTAAAGAGCCTCTTGATGAAAGTGAAGGAGGGGAGTTAAAAAGTTGGCTTAAAGCTCAACATTCAGAAAACTAAGATCATGGCATCCGGCCCCATCACTTAATGGCAAATAAATGGGGAAACAACGGAAACGGTGAGAGATTTTATTTTTGGGGGCTCCAAGATCACTGCAGATGGTGATTGCAGTCATGAAATGAAAAGAAGCTTGCTCCTTGGAAGAAAGCTATGACCAACCTAGACAGTATATTAAAAAGCAGAAACATCACTTTCCCAATTAATGTCCATATAGTCAAAGCTATAGTTTTTCCAGTAGTCATGTATGGATGTGAGAATTGGACTATAAAGAAAGCTGAGCGTCAAAGGATTGATGCTTTTGAACTGTGGTGTTGGGGAAGACTCTTGAGAATCCCTTGGACTGCAAGGAGATCTAACCAGTCCATCCTAAAGGAAATCATTCCTAAATATTCTTTGGAAGGACTGATGATGAAGCTGAAACTCCAATACTCTGGCCACCTGATGCAAAGAGGTGACTCATTTGAAAAGACCCTGATGCTGGGAAAGATTGAAGGCAGGAGGAGAAAGGGATGACAGAGGTTGAGATAGTTGGATGGCATAACTGACTCAATGGACATGATTTTGAGTACACTCCAGAAGTTGATGATGGACAAGGAAGCTAGGCAGGCTGCAGTCCACTGGGTGGGTTGCAAAGAGTCAGACACAACTGAGTGATTGAACTGAACTGAAATGAACTGAGCAGACCTCATTGATTTAAAGCAAGACTGGCAGTGAGGAAGGAAGATTAGAGTCAACAACTGCAAAGAGTGAGGAGGAAGATTACAATTGGTCATTAGACTTCCCAGAGCTTGACTTTTCTCAGATTACAGAATAGACCTGCATTCATTCTTGTTCTGTTAAAACCATATGTGAAATCAATCTCCAGCCCAGGTTTGATGCATGATACAGGGTGCTCAGGGCTGGTGCACCAGGACGACCCAGAGGGATGGAATCAGGAGGGAGGTGGGAGGGGGGTTCTAAAAGGAGAACACATGTATACCCATGGCAGATTCATGTCAATGGATGGCAAAACCAACACAATATTGTAAATAAAAAAGTCTTTCTTGAATTTTTACAATTAAAAAAATAAATTAAAAAAAAAAAACATAGCCATTGTTAAATACAGGCTTTCTCCTTCCTCTCCACAGCCAACATTGCTCTAATTCTTGGAAAGAAACTCTGGCAGAATTACTCAGAAGAGCCCACAAAGTCAGAGTAGTGAAGTCAAATAGTGGGCATTAAAGAAATGGGGTGAATTCCGTTCTTAGTGTTTAAATACTAACTTTGCAGAGGAAATTAGATTTGCATTTAAATGAGTATATTTGCTGCGTGCTAAATTTTCCTAGCCTGTGGTGTAAAGTTGAGTTCCTCCTAGTTTTCACAAATTGGGAAGAATTAGTCTTTGTTGCCTGTAGAACTAAGGGACATAATTAGCGTCTCTGAGAAACATTCTAGTAAAATTAGGGAAGTTTAATTCAGTTTGGTTACTGGACTTGCTTTTATTTAGATTAATAAAGGCATAGCTTAATTAAGACTGCCCCAGAAATCACTAACAGTCCAAAGAGAAGCTGCGAGTAGTGAAATGGAACACACAGTGTTACCTTCAATTCACCTTAAATTACTTTGGAACAAGGCAAGCAAGTACAATAATATTAGGAAACATCTTGGATTTGGAGGAGATTTATGGTTTATGAAATTATTTTATATGTATTAAAATCTCAACAGAGAAAATCCCAAGTGTTCTCAAAGATGCATAGCAAACAAACGTTTCATATATTGTTTGTGGGGGAGGTTAACTGGATCAACTATTTTGAACAATTGCTTGGCAGTATCTACTGAAATCTAGCAGACATATAAGCTATGACCAAGAAATCTCATTTCTAGGTATTTACTCAACAGAAACAAACATTTGTTCTCCCATTCATAAAGCCAGGAGTAAACTCTATCCAAATGCCTATCAGCAGAGAAGCATATAAATAAATAGTGGTATATACTTTCATAAAATATTACTATACAACAAGGAAAAGGAATTATCCATAAACTGCACACAGAATTGATGAACCTCATAAACATACTGTTGAGTGAAACTAGTTAGGTGTAAAAGAGTATATACTATATGAGTCCTTTTTTAAAAACAAACTTTTTATTTTATATTGAGGTATAACCAATTAACAATGCTGTGATAGTTTTAGGTTAATAGCGAAGGGACTCAGCCATACACAAACATGTGTCCATTCTCCCCCAGTCTCCCTTCCCATCCAGGCTGCCACATAACATTGAGCAGAGTTCACGGTAGGCCCTTGTGATGTAAATGAACTTACTTAAAAAACAGAGACTCACAGACTTAGAGAATGAACTTATGGTTGTGGGGGCAGGGGAGTATGAGAGGGAGGGATAGTTAGGGAGTTTGGGATGGACACGTACAGACTGCTGTATTTAAAGTGGACAACCAACCATGTGAGTCCTTTTATATGAAGTTCAAGCACAAGCAAAACACATAGTATAGAGATCATCAGGGTAGTGAACGCTCTTTTGGAAGGGAGTAGCGACTTGAAGGGGAGTGAGTGTATTTCTGGATTATGGTGGCATTCTGTTTCTCATCTTACACGTGTATCACATGAGCACGCTCAGTTGGTAAAAATTAATCAGGCTGTACACTTCTAAAGTGTGCACTTTTCTCTGTAATATACTCTCATAATATTTTGTTTATAATCTCAGTAGATACACAAACCCTAGGAAGTTGTCAAGGAAGCTATTATTATGTCTCTATATTATAACAAAAAAAATGAGGTAAAGAGATGATAAATAACCTTTTAAAAGTACATAAATTACTTTTTACTTTGTGGATCAGGGCTAAAACAGTGCTTTATTGTATTGAAGGTGAAGAAATGTTATGCCTCGTCTTAATTATGTTTTTTTTTCCTTTCTGTAGGAAGTGGTGCTTCAGAATCATATGTTACTAATTATATACCAACATCTCATACACCCCAATTTTCAGGTAGAAAAAAACGAGTAAAGATATATTTCACTTCTCTTAGTAGAAGTAAAAATAAAGTATATAGAAGTTTATTATTCTAAATTTACCAAAAGAAGTAACCTTCTAAAATCATTGACTAGTAAATTTTTTTTCTAAACCAAACAACCAATCACATCATCAGGTAAAATCTTTATTTTATATACAAAATTGTACACCTAAAGTTCTCATTTTCCATGTGAGAAAAACTGAGCAGAAGAGAGCTGAGATATCATACATGGAATTAACTACCAGGGCTAATACTAAAATAAAGCAAAAGAAAAGATGATTTCCTCCACAACTAGTCTTGGTATAAATTAACTTGGACAAATTTTACAATTCTACAATCATTAACTAGGAGAAAGTGGCAAGTAAATGGTAGGAAAATCAACAATTTAGCACTGATTGTCCCCACAAGCACTATAAAGTTAAAGTAAAATGTTAATTTGAAATGGAATTAAAATTTATGAACAAATTCCCAATAGATGAGATTACTCTTCTCCTTTCTTAGTTTTAATCTTTCAAGTTATCACATGAAAGAGTTTATTCGTTTTATCCTTGAAAATGTTTATTTTCTTACTGAAAAGCCAATAAATAAGTAAAGTCATCTCTAAGATGTTTTTGAAAAATTCAAACAACTAAAATCTCACATTTTAGCACAATAACTATTTTCATATTATCTTACAGGTGGTTTAAGTGTATTTACATCATGGTAATACCTAGGTATGTACTTTTTTTCTTTTAAGTGATAACAGCAATATTACACATGTTCACTAAAATATTTTTAAGTAGTAGAAGCATATAAAAGTAAAGAAAAATTCTATTCCTTCTCACTCTCACTCAGGAATAAGCACTGTTAACACATCCACCTTTTTTCTGTATACTCATACATACACATCTACTATTTTGTCTTTTGTTACTACCACCTAACATTTGCTGTAAACATTTTCCCATGTGTCTGCAAAATTGCTATTTTGAAGGCTACATAGCATTCCTTTGTGTGGATGTGGTAATCAGGGCTCTTAATTGTAAGTGACAGAAACCCAGCTTAAACAAAAATAGAGACTTAATGGCCTATGTAACTGGAGTAGACATGAGTGGGAGAGATGTTAGGATTCAGGACTCAAATTAAGTTTTCAGGAATGTGCCAGCTGAGTTTCTGTCTCTTTTCACCTCTTGTGTCTACTTGTGTATTGGCCTTACTTAATTCTGCTGCAGCCAGCGGGAATTTCCCCATGTGGCTGGCAACATGGAGTTGTATTTTTCCAGTCCTTGACAATAGAAGCAAAAGAATGTCTTCCTAACTAATTCTAAAGGAAAATTCCTAGGAAAGGACTTTTATTGGCTCTTCCCTAAAGCAATCACCGTGTGCTGCGGAAATGGGGCAATTTGATTGGTCACTTTAGGTCATGTGCCTAGCTTTATGTTTGAAAGGGATGAAGGAAGTGATAGATAGGGAAGAAACATGCTTAGCAGCCAGAAATCATATCCTTCAAAGACACTGTATCCTGGGCTTGGAGGCTGTCTTGGTGTTTTGCCTATGATTAATAATCTTGAGAATACCTTTAAGGATGTTACTCTTATAGGATTTTTTCTTTATGAAAAATTCTTTGGTGTAGAATTCCTGAGTCAAACAGTATCACACAGATATTCCTATGGTTCTTGCTATATGTTGTTTTATTGTTTTCCAAAATAGTTGTACCTAAGAAACAGCTAATAAAAAATGAGGGCCTATTAAAAAGTTAAGTCCACTTATTAATTCAACAAATATTTGTTCAGTTATGTGCCATCCATCCAACGTGTCTCAGAGTGAGGGAGTCAGCAGTGTCTAAACTCAAACCCACCTGAGCAATCCGACTACATTATAGCAGGAAGAATACGTATCAGGAGACAATGAGTTCAGTTTAGAAGCCCCTATGGATAGGTGTGGGTGGGCAAATGGTCTTGAAATAGATCTATCGATTATCAACTTTCCTAGATTGGTTTTAGCCATTTTGAGTTGTCCAAATGACTATTTTTCATTCAAAACTTTATTCAAATTAACTTCATGGACACAATATAAATTGTAATCTGAGGTATCATCATCTGCAAGCTAGCTTCTTTGATTCCTTGAGGTTTGGTTTGTGCATTTCGGCTGAGAATACCTGCCAAGCTCTCTCTTCAGGGTCACTGAGGGGATCAAAGGTGGAGAATGAGGGGTCAAGGAGACTGGGTGCCTAAGGAGTGATGAGAAGTTTAGAGGAGTTAATGTGGTGAATGTGATAGGAAATTTAAAAACTGAAAAAATAAATTTGTTGAGTTCCCTGCTCGCCAAAAGTTAGGATTTCAGGCTTTCATTGCCAAGGTCTGGGTTTCCTTCCTGGTCAAGGAACTGAGATCCTGTCTCAGTGCCAAAAAATAAATAAATAAAACATAAATTTGTTAAACTGTAAAGTGTGATAGGAATGTAAGCTATTATCGGAAGAGGTGCTACACTATCAGCTCTTTTTATATGGAAATATGGCACAAAATCATAACTGTGGAACATAAAACTGGATTTTGAAAATATGTCATCACTTTTGCTAAAAACATAAGGAAAAAACATTTCTGAAAATGCCTCTTCCTTTAACTGGAAGTTCTTGTTAGATTATGACCATTTTATTAAATATGTAGATAGAATGATGAGTTAATAAAAACAAATGGATGAATTCACATAGAGTTGCTAACTTCCCTTCAGATTTGAGTTAAATGGGCAAGAATTTATCATGTAAGGCATGAATAACAGAGTATATGAATTGTATTCAGGTTTTAGCATTGACTAAACTTTTTCAGGGTTACAGCCATAGATTTCTTTTCCCCATGACTAAAAGCAACCTTAGTGGTCATTTAGTTGGAGTTCCTTATTTTATATACTATTTTGGTTTCATTGCTTTAGCAGAAACTTTCAATGCATGCTTCCATTTGGTTAATACTCATCTACTTTAAAAAGACATGTTGTGGCTATTTTTGAAAGGTACTTAACAGGGAAACCATTAGAACTATTATAGAGTGGTCCAAATTGTTTAGGAAAACATTTTCATTATGGAATCATAAGATTTAAAAATAGTTGATATTTACACTAAAATATTCATAAAGTGCTTTATGAATGAAGGCCTCAGTAATCTCTAAAATGCGTTCACAGTTGTTTGGTTCCATTATAAGTAGTAGTAAGAATGGAAATTCTAGAATCTCACCTCTATTGTTGTTCAATTTCCAACAATAGGTTCAAAGATTTGCATACTTTTAGGACTCATTTGAAAAGACCCTGATGCTGGGAAAGATTGAGGGCAAGAGGAGAAGGGAACCTCAGAGGATGAGACGGTTGGATGGCATCACCAACTCAATGGAATTGGGTTTGGGTAGACTCTGGGAGTTGGTGATGGGAGTCCAGGGAGGCCTGGCATGCTGCGGTTCACAGGGTCACAAAGAGTCGGACACAACTGAGCAACTGAACTGAACTGAACTGAGGATCCATGAGCTGTCTAGAACCATTTTTCTGGTGCTTGCCACATTATGTGCACTATTATCAAATGGTTGACTAAAAGCCAAATTCTGGCAGAAAGATTAATTAAGAACTTAATTATCACTACCTGCTAAGTACTATTTTGTTTAACTTATTCTTTATAATTTTCTCACTGAGGTTAGCATATGCAAATATTGTCCACTCTTATTCTCATGGTAAGAAATAGAAGACCTATGAATTCAAATGGCCCCCAAATGATACCCAAACATACAACTGAGTCATGGATGACCTCAGACCAGGGTAAGGAAACAATTACAGTCAGATGTTTGAGGTAGAAACAGAAAATTCATGAGCTGGCCCATTATCCTTCCTATGTTATTAGGTACATTTTATTCTAAAGATAGAAGTAAATAAAGCAAGTGACAACTATAATTTCTGTCACCATTTTGATTGAAGTAGGGTATGGAGGATCATTTTCTTCTAATTCATATTTGGTCATGAAATTGTTGTGAAGCTTTGGGTAGTTGACAATACTGAAAACAAGAGCCACGTGACATGGCACAAAGTATACAGCCTTTGATGTTGAGCAGAGTCTAAACGCTGACCTTTCATTTATCATCCTGTCACTTATCTGATCCCTCATCTACCTTTGATTGAGCATTATCTTTGTATCACACATCACCTGGAAAGTGGAGCTCAAAAAAACAAATCAGACTTGTTATTTGCCCTCAAGGAATTTATATTAGCGGGATGAGATAGGCAACAAACAAATCCATAAAACCTACAAAATGGGAGTCCTGTGCAGACTGAGATGACATACATAAAATACTTGACATCGTCCTTAACTTGTCCTAGGCATATAACAGAACAACCTTAGTCGTTCTTCTTCATTCAACTATTCATTCAACAATGTTTTTCAGTGCCAAATAAGCTTATGGCACTGTTCTGGGTGATGAACAAGAGTCAAGGTAGTACAGGTCATAGCTCAACCCTCAAGAGTCACCATGTAGGGACTTCCCTGGTTGTCCAGTGGTTAAGAATCTGCCTGCCATTGCAGGGGACACAGGTTTCAATCCCTGGTCCTCAGGAAGGTCCCACATGCCTCTGGGCAACTAAGCTGGTGCACCACTACTCCTGGGCAGTTGACAGCACTCGCCCTGGAGCCCGTGCTCTGCAACAAGAGGAGCTACCACAGTGAGAAGCCTGCACACCTCAAGGAAGAGTCTCCCCTGCTCACCACAACTAGAGAAAGCCCACACAGCATCAAAGACCCAGCACAGCCAATACATATATATATATTTTAAAGTTACCATATAAAAGTTGAAGGGAGAAGAGTGGAAGGGAATAACTCAATTCTATAGATACTTTCTGCATAAGGTGGAATTGAATAAATGTCAATTATGTCTTCCAAGTTAGACACAGTATAAATGGAACAGGAAGACAACTAGAACTGGATAAAAGGATTGCTACAGTACATGTGTTGGTGAAATTGGCTGTCATTGAAGTGTAGTTTACCACTCAGTAGATTTACACGAATTATTTTTGTTTGTTTTTGGCTGCACCGTGCAGCTTGTGGGATCTTGGTTCCCTGACAACGAGGGATGGGACTTGGCCCTGGCCAGTGGAAGCTTGGAGTCCTAACCACTGGACCTCTAGGGAATTTCCTACATGAATTTTTCCAGTAAGTTTTGGCACTCAAGTTTCAGAGGACAGAAGACTGTGGGGTGACTCAGAAATCAGTCTGGCAAGCAGGAGAGACAATCAAAGGGTCAAGAGGAGCAAGAGAAGGCAACGTTAAAAATGCCAAGCTGGTGAACCTTGCTAGAGAGGTCAGGGAAATCAAAAGGAGATGACTGTCAAGATAGGAAGAGAGAGAAGGAGAGGGGTCACAGAAGGTGGAGGGGCATGCTCAGTGCTCAGAGAAGGAGTGGACAATATCAAAGGACAGAAGTCTGTGGTCAGAGGAAGGGAACTCATAATCCTGTGATACAATGTATACCTGTCTTGAGTGGTGACCCCAATTAGAATCCCATTAGGGCCCAGTGTGGCAGACATGAGATCTATTGCTCACATCCTCCTTTCCAGAAAGGACTTGCTTTTCAGCTTCAAGAAGTGTGGTTAGCTAAGAGCCTCTATTAGCTCTTTTTTCTTTTATCTTTTATTATTATTATTATTTTTTCTTTACATGATCGTGTTGGTTTTGCCATACATTGACATGAATCTGCCATGGGTATACATGTGTTCCCCTGCTCTGCGTTGGAGCTGAAGTCACTCTCTTCATTAGATTAGCCCCCGAGGCAATGACTGAGCAAGGCAGTGGTGTAAGAACTGGCCCTTTCCATCCAACATGGACTCTTGGAACTGGCCGTCAGAGCTCTGTGCCCCATGTTGGGCTGCTGAGACAGCATCCCACTCTGACCACTCCCCTCCTCAATCCTGCTCACTCCCCTCTCCTTTTACCAGGGTCACACCCTCAGAAAACCTTTTTTACTCCTAACTTTATCTCACCATCTGTTTCCAAAAGAACTCACTATAGAATTTTGAGTACTGTCACATCCATTATCTTATTTTATCCCGATAGTAGCTGAGGTGGTAGAGACAGTAAGAATAACCATGCTTCACTTTACAAATGGAAAAACTGAAACCCAGGACACTTGAGTAAGCTGACCAAGCTTCCCCTGCTGGGTTGTACCAAAGCTGGATTAGAACCTTGCTCCAAATTATTTCCAAGCTTGGTGCTCTTTACCTGAGGGGGATGTTAAGCAGCATAATGAGTGGCAACAAAAAGTCCTAAAAGAAGTCACAATAGGGGAAGAATTAGCATGAAGCTGAAAAGTAAAACATCATAGTTGAAAACACAGTCTCACACTTAACATAGTACATATTGTCTAGACAAGAGGAGAATTATAAATTATTCTAAATACTTGTATTCATTTTAACAGTTCCTTTCATGTATGTTTAGGAAAATTGTTATGTCTTATTACTTCACTATCAGTGGATCACACCAGAGTCAAGTAATTTCTACATCCTAGCGAAATAGTACAATCCCCTTTTGAAATCATACTATTATTAGCTTTTTTAAAAAAACCACAAACAAGGTAAGTTATAAATAGCAGTTTCTTTGCTGAAACCTGCTTGATCATTCTTTTTTCTTTCCCTCTTTTTTCTTTTGAACTTTGAAATACTAAAATGCAAAAACAATTTCATGGTTATTAAATGAAATTTGAGAAATACAGAAATGTATAAAGATGACAGTAAAAGTTACCCATAACATCACTTCTGTTAGTATAATGGCTTTAGATCTTTCTAGTCTACCAGTGTGCATACATATGTACCTTCATTCCCTTACTCTGACTCTAACACCACTACATTGGGAAGCTGTGGCTATACTACACCCAGGACATTCATGCAAGTCCAGGATCTCTTATATTGATGGTGAAGTCACTGAAATCTACCTATTACTCCCAACATGAATTAACAATATGAAACTTCTTAAATCTCTTCTCAGATCTCACAAGTTTGGATGTCAAACTTAGTACCTCTATGTTTATTTTTGTTGCAATACCCTTGGATTGGAGAAGGCAATGGCAACCCACTCCAGTATTCTTGCTTAGGAAATCCCATGGACAGAAGGAGCCTGGCAGCCTGCAGTCCAGTTCAATTCAGTTGCTCGGTCATGTCCAACTCTTTGCAACCCCATGGACTGTAGCACGCCAGGCCTCCCTATCCATCACCAACACCCGGAGTTCACCCAAACTCATGTCCATTGAGTCGGTGATGCCATCCAACCATCTCATCCTGTCGGCCCCTTCTCCTCCTGCCCTCAATCTTTCCCAGCATCAGGGTCTTTTCAAATGAGTCAGCTCTTTGCATCAGGTGGCCAAAGTATTGGAGTTTCAGCTTCAACATCAGTCCTTCCAATGAACACCCAGGACTGATCTTCTTTAGGATGAACTGGTTGGATCTCCTTGCAGTCCAAGGGACTCTCAAGAGCCTTCTCCAATACCACAGTTCAAAAGCATCAATTCTTTGGCACAGCTTTCTTTATAGTCCAACTCTCACATCCATACATGACTACTGGAAAAACCATAGCCTTGACTAGCTGGACCTTTGTTGGCAAAGTAATGTCTCTGCTTTTTAATATGCTGTCTAGGTTGGTCATAACTTTCCTTCCAAGGAGTGTCTTTTAATTTCATGGCTGCAATCACCATCTACAGTGATTTTGGAGCCCAAGAAAATAAAGTCAGCCACTGTTTCCACTGTTTCTCCAACTATTTGCCATGAAGTGATGGGACCAGATGCCATGATCTTAGTTTTCTGAATGTTGAGTTTTTAAGCCAACTTTTTCACTCTCTTCTTTCACTTTCATCAAGGGGCTCTTTAGTTCTTCTTCACTTTGTGCCATAAGGGTGGTGTCATCTGCATATCTGAGGTTATTGATATTTCTCCTGGCAATCTTGATTCCAGCTTATGCTTCCTCCAGCCCACTCTGCATATAAGTTATATAAGCAGGATGACAATATACAGCCTTGACGTACTCCTTTTTCTGTTTGGAACCAGTCTGTTGTTCCTACAGTCCATGGGGTCGCAAAGAGTTAGACATGATTGAGCAGCTAACACCTTCACTTTTATCCTTGGATACTATTACTCTAGTCCTCGAATGAAGAAGGTGACTTTTGTCAGTGAAGAAAGCATCACCTTTGAGATAATATCCTGATCATGAAGCTCAAGGCCTGAATTCAAGTTGAGCCAGACTGCATACTTGAAATGAACTGGACCAGAATGAACATCTTGGAAATGAGAACACACCAGCTGTGGGGAGCAAGCCTTCAAACAAAAGCCACGTCTGGGTCACCCTGTCCAGTGGCGACTCATTGCAGGGAAGAATCCCATTTGTTTGAAGTTCAGTGCTGGGACAGTGAGTCTCTCTCCTAGAAGTTACTAGTGTTCTGGCACATGATAGGGAGAACTTGGCACTTGCTTTTATGTCACACAAGCATGTGTGTGTAGCTCAGCCATGGAAAATAGTTTTCTCTACAACATTTAAAAATTTGAGATGATGAAAAGGAGAGGAATATGAAATCTGAAGTACATTAGTAAAAAGTAGCTGGTAAAACACAACAGACATTCACAGATTCAAAAATTCTTGGTGAAAGGAGGCCCAAGAAGTCCTCATAAAACTGCATCATTTCCCAAGTTGCACTTAGCATGTCCTCGGATCTTTTCACGGACAGGAGCCTGGCAGCCAACACGGTCCAACTGTTCCCCACTGGAGTTACAGGAGTGCCACCTAGTGTCACTTGTTTATGCTGAAGGGGGTTTGGATGCAGTTTACAAAAGCCCTGAATGAAGAGGTGATTTAAGCGGCCCACATCTCTCTGCTCAGTGGCTGAGCCAGGACTAGGACTCAGGCCCTGCTTCAGGTAGGACAGCTGGTGATAACCTCTGGAGTCTGGGAGTCAGGAGTCCAGGGAGCTGGACTGTGCTGAAGAATATTCTTCAGCATAAACCATAAACCTTCAGCATAAAGCATAAACCTTCCAGGGTCTCAGGTGCCCCATGCATTAAAATCCTAAAAGCATATGTGCTTGTTCTGAAAGTCTTTCAGACATATGAGTGACAGAGAACAGAATCTGAATGTTAGTATAGTTCCCCAGAAGCGTTCAGTCTGCTCATCCATGAACACCTGCCCCTACTCCAGCTGTACAAGTGATCAAGCTATTTCTTACAACCAAGTGCAAGGGTCCAAAGCCATCAGCCTTGATTCGGGGTGATGCTTCAGCCATCACCTTTTATGATGTCTGCCTTTATCCTCTACCTTTGTGAACAAAGCAACTCAGACACCATCTAAGAGGCAAGGGCCACTGCAACCACCCAGGCTTTGATTTCCAGAAGTCAGGTGTTCTGCAGTTCTCCAAGTAGAGTTTCTGTTTCAAGATTAGTCTTGGCCAATGGTACTTAATGCTGATTGCTCATTAGCATGACCCAGGGAACTTTCAGAACACCCTTGTGCTTGGGTCTGACCCTAAACCAGCAGAGTCAGAATCCCTGTGGGTATATTCCCACACTTTTACAAACTCCTTGGGCTTCCCTGGTGGCTCAGATGGTAAAGAATCTGCCTGCAATGCAAGATACACATGTTCAGTTCCTTGGTTAGGAAGATCTCCTGGAGAAGGGAATGGCTACCCATTCCAGAATTCTTGCCTGGAGAATTCCATGGACAGAGACAGTCCACGGGGTCATAAAGAGTCAAACACGACTGAAAAAACACTTTCCCATTCACTTTGGGTTATTCCACTGCTCAGAAGACTGACAATCACAGTGATGGGCTGAGCTTGCACTGCATAAGAGAGTAGAACAGGTATAAATAGGAAGATGGGAGATAGATAAGGTCATTTCCACCCAGGGTCTCAAACAGAAGTTAATATTGATGCATGCTAAAGTGCTCAATAAACAACCACAGAAAGAACTTGTCCAAAGCGAAATCATAAATCACGCTACAGGAGCTAACAATCTATTAAAAATTTCTGGGTTCTCTTGTTGCCCTTCATAGGAAATACCTAGGAAGAACCACAGTATACTTAAAAATAGAACAGGCAGAGAGAATAATATGGATCTACTTTTATGTGGATTTTACTTTATTATCCAAAAAATAATGTGGATCTTTTGAAAGAAGAAAGGTTTCAAAACATGAATACTATTAAAGGAAGACACTCTCTGCCTTCTTTCTCTTTTCCTATTTTAAATGTCTTGTTTCCCCATTCAAATCGTGTGTGACGTATCTAAGAACTCGTATAATAAAGGGGCCTGCTATTATATTCTGAAAGCCTGCCCTATCCTATCACTTCTCTGGGGGGAGTCTCGGCTGAACTGGTATGTGAAGTAAGAGCAAGGTGTGTGCATGTTGGAGGCTGTGTGTGTTCAGGGCTTGGGGGTGTTTTCAAGGCAGAGACAGAGTGTGCAGAGGCCCTGTGTTGAAAAGCTTGGTCCAGGAACACAGAGGAGGCAAGTGTGAGGGGACAGGGAAAGTGCTGGGAGAGAAGACTAGACAGGTAGGGCCCTGTCCACTTGTTTTCATACATACACTCCGCATTCCTGTGCACAGTCAGTTCGCCTCACCTTTTCCTGCTTTGCTCTGACCTACTTTTATCTCACCTTTAGTGCCAGTGACTGAATCACTTCCTTAAGAAAGTCTGAAAGTGGTTTTCCTAACATTCCAAACTTCTATTCTTATTACAAGCATCATGCATGGTAAGTGGAAGAAAGTCTAACTATAGCCGTGGAAGGTGAATGCCCCCTCAAGTCATGCCCGCCCTAATTTGTCACAGTTAACAATTCCACATATTCTCTCAGACCTTCCTAGGTACATGTCCAAATGCATATCTCATTGTTTTTTTTTAAAGTGGTTGCACTAGACACATCATTTTGCAACTTGCTTTTCCCTACCCTTTTGTTTTACTTAAAAATAAATAAAATGGTTAACACGATTCCTTGGGGATGGAGAAGTGACTTGCTATTGGACCCAGCTTTTCAAGGTTAGGTAGAACCAGAACAGACACCAGTGAACTGTTCTGTTAGTGGTGGGTGTGGGGACTTTAAGAGGGTTTTTTTTTAATTAATTTTTTTTAGCTTTATTGAGGTATAACTGACAAGCAAAATGGAAAGATACTTAAAGTGTACATGAAAGAGTAGTGTACATGGTGATAATATGATATACATATTCATTGTGAGGGCTTCCCTTGTGGCTCAGGTGGTAAAGTGTCTGCCTACAATGCGGGAGACCCGGGTCCGATCTCTGGGTTGGGAAGATCTTCTGGAGAAGGAAATAGCAACCCACTCCAGAACTCTTGCCTGGAAAATCCTATGGACCGAGGAGCCCGGTAGGCTACAGTCCGTGGGGTCACAAAGAGTCGGACACGACTGAGTGACTTCACTTCATTCATTGTGAAAAGTTTCCTCCTGGGACTTCCCTGATGGTTCAGTGTTTGACCTCGCCTTCTTATACAGGGGGTGCAGGTTCGAGCCCTGGTCCGGGAGCTAAGACCTCACATTCCTCGAGGCCAAAAAACCAAAGCATACAACGGAAACAATATAGACACAAATTCAATAAAGACTTTAAAAGTGGTCCACATTATAAAAAGAAATAAGATTCCTCACACCTAGTTATTTAACATATCTACAACTTACAACTTGCTTTTTTTAAACTGAATATATGATAGACATCTTTCTGTATCATTATACATAGCTCTACCTCATTTTGTTTAGCAGCAACATGGTATTTCTCATAAACAGGTACCATCTGATGATGGACAATTAGGTTGACTCATTTTATTTTGCAATTACAAGCCAGACAACACATCAATGAGCATCCTTGTATATGCATGCATGCTAAGAGGCTTCAGTTGTGTCTGACTCTTTGCAACCCTGAAACTGTAGATCGCCAGTCTCCTCTGTCCATAGGATTCTTCAGGCAAGAATACTGGAGTGGGTTGCCATGCCCTTCTCCAAGGAATCTTGTCGACCCAGGGATTGAACCCATGTCTCTTGTGTTTCCTGCCTTGGCAGGCAGGTTCTTTACCACTAGCACCACCTGGAAAGTCCATCCTTGTCCATACTCTTGCTCAACTGTACAAATATCTCTATAAGATAAATTCTACAGAGAATATTTAGGGTATGCTTATTTTAGATATTGATGAGTATTTCCAAGTTCTAATCCAAAAACACTGCATCAGTTGACCTTCCATAGTGGCATGTGAGAGTGCCCACTTCCATCTCTGTCTCTTGATTTGTCACTTCTCATCCTACAGAAAGAACCAGAATCAGAATTTCACAGAATTTGTATCCTTAGACCTAACCCATGTTTTGGGCCACAGCATTATTTCCAGCTGCCTAATATATCCAAATTCCATCAAACCTCTATCCCCAACAGATCCCTCCTGAGGGCTCTGCTCCTATTATGGCCACTTGCGTCTGGACCACACCCCCTTCCCTTGTCTGTCATATCTGATCAGGAACTAGATCTCTCATCATCTTTCTCTTCCCACAGTTTTTCTCACTCATTATTTTCTTGTGGCTCTGTGGCTCATATCCCAGTTTAGGATCTTATCGGCTCTGGGCTGACCACCCTATCTCTCTCTGATTTCTTTTACCTTCAGTCCAACTGAACTCAATCCCCTGGACATCTTTGTAAAACTCTCCTTGGGTCATAGAGTCCTCTCCTGTTTGAGAACTTTCAGTTTCTCTTCATTCCTGCCAGATCCTGGCTGAGCTGTCTCTCCTGTCACTGGCCTACTCTGGGAACCGCCAACATGCTTGGGGCTTTTCTGTATTTGGTGGTGTCAGTCCCTCCCTGAAGTTCTTTTCCGTATCTCTGCCTATGTGGGTGCTGTCTACCCAATGAGCCATAAACATATCTGGGGAAAGAGCTTTCTAGATGGAGGGAGCACTGGAGTTGTAGATTACATAGAGCTTGGCAGGATATTGTTAAGACTGTGACTAGGTAAAATTTAAGCATTATCATTATCTGTGAATGTAGGCTTTGTCTCTGCTGATAGATTGTCGCCAAGTGCTTAATACAAATCAATGCTTTAAAAAAATAATAAGTTTTTATGGCAAGGAGAAATTATTTTTCTTCAGGTTAAAAATGATGACACGAGATTTTTGCCTCTCCCAGGAAAGATTTCATTAAGCAGAAGCAGGAACATCCAACTGAGCAATGGCACCTACTTGTGATATATAAGGACCCTGATGTAATGGCTTGCCTCTTCTTCATCTTTTGATTGTCTTCATTAACTTATTTTTTTTAATTTCATACAAACATGACAATCATTTCTACTTCTAAAGAAATGCTTCTTAAATTGCAATAGAAACTACTTGCCTATTTGATCTAACTTATATCAGGTTTCATATTTATTCATTACTAAGTCATAAGGCTGTTGAGAGGATTAAATGAGTTAGAAGTGCTTAGAACAATGCCTCTGTGTGAATCTTTGGGTGTGTGTGCTCAGTCACTCAGTTCTGGGGTTGTCTTTTGTGACCCCATGGACTGTACCAGGCTCCTCTGTCCATGGAATTTTCCAGGCAAGAATACTAGATCAGGTTGCCATTTCCTTCTCCAGAGTATCTTCCAGACACCTGAACTTAACCTGCATCTCCTGAATCTTCTGCATTGGCAGGCAGATTCTTTACTACTGTGCCACCTGCAAAGTCAGAACAATGCCTAACACATAGTAAATACTCTTTAAGTGTTTGCAGTAATAATATTACACACACACACACACACACAATCCATTCATCCGTTTACTCATACAACAGCAGTTCAGTCACTCAGTCGTGTCCGACTCTGTGACCCCATGAACCGCAGCAGGCCAGGCCTCCCTGTCCATCACCAACTCCTGGAGTCCACCCAAACCCATGTCCATTGAGTCGGTGATGCCTTCCAGCCATCTCATCCTCTGTCGTCCCTTTCTCCTCCTGCCCCCAATCCTCCCCAGCATTTGGCTCTTTTCCAATGAGTCAACTCTTTGCATGAGGTGGCCAAAGTATTGGAGTTTCAGCTTCAACATCAGTCCTTCCAATGAACACCCAGGACTGATCTCCTTTAGGATGGACTTGTTGGATCTCCTTGCAGTCCAAGGGACTCTCAAGAGGCTTCTCCAACACCACAGTTCAAAACAGCTATGTATAAAATACTGTGCTAGGCACTATCAGTGTAAAGACGTATTAAGCTGGTCCTAAGGATATCATGTCTAGCAGAGAAACAAGTACATAAGCATATAAATTTTGAGGTGTATTTAAGGGGAAGTGATAGCAAAAGGCAGGGGTGAATAATTCTACTTGAGAGAGAGGGTTACAAAGAAAATGTTGCTCAAACCACTTGGCTAAGTGTAACCAGTTGAAGGAAGTTAGACATTACAAAGCAGAGGAAGTAAGTTTTAACAAAGACATAAAGTCATGGAGCAGCAGGGCATATTGAGGGCCTGTAAACATAGAATGGCTGAAGCATATGTTGAAAAGGAAGACGGGAAAATACTTGAGGTTCTGAGAGTACTGTATCCACGATAAAGCCTTAGACAATCTCTATAGGGCATAATGAGCAATTGAAGGATTTTAGGTAGATTTCCATTTTAGAAAATACAGCAAGGGGCACAAATTCAAATACCTCTGAGGACCAAGCAAACGACAAATGCGTAAACTGGGGGCTGGTCTGAAGTGGTGGAAGAGACAAACTGAAAAGTGTATAAAGATATTCAAGTGATTAAAAATAACAGAATAAAAGTTGCTAAGCAAATCTAAGGGCTGTCAGTATAAACTCTGGATATAGAGTCTGTGTTGACTCTTTGGGGAAGACAGTGGAAGAAGTTTGGAAACTAATTAAGGAATCCATTCATGTAAAACACAATGAGGAGCAAAAACAAGAGGAAAAAATGGTGAAGAACTACCTGACTTGAAAACTATCTAGGGAGGAAAATATGCACAGGCCCATGATGACCCATGGGAAGGAAGAAGGGAAGAAAGCTAGAATAATTCCCAGTTTCTGGCTTAGATGACTAGATAAATAAATGTAATAAAACCATTTACCTCTATAGAAATGATATGGACTGGGGAGCAGGTAGACATAATGAATTTAGGTTTAGACATACGGAGTTGGGAGTGTTTGTGGGTCATCCAAGTGCTAGCTCCAGTAGATGGCTAGATTTATGATGCAAACTATAAGAGGCCAATTTTTAGGAATACAGACCAGTTTTTGGAAATACAGACCTAGGAGTTATCAGGTTACAGATAGTAATTAACAATAGAGAAGTAGATCATATTGTTCAGAACAAAGTATGAGCAAAATTATAGAGAAGAAATTCTTTATCTAAATGTTTTAAATGCTTGCGTTTCTGTGGTAATTTTCACATTCATTACATCCTAAGAATTCTTTTTAAGTTTTAAATTCTTGTGTGAATTTGGAATATAGAAATGACAGTGATAAGCTGTACATTTTTTTTCTTTATTTTCTTCATTTTTTAAATTGTAGTATAGTTGACTTCAGTGTTCTGCCAATCTTTGCTGTACAGCAAAGTGACTCAGTTATACATACGTATATATATATATACTTTCTTTTTTAAAATATTCTTTTTCCATTATGGTTTATCCCAGAGATTGGATATAGTTCCCTTGCTATACAGTAGGAGCTTGTTGTTTATCCTTTCTAAACATAATGTTTTGCATCTACCAACTCCAAACTCCCTCTCCCTGCTCTCCTTCCCCTGGGCAATCACAAGTCTGAGCTCTGTGTCAGTGAGTCTGTTTTGTGGATAGGTTCATTTGTGCCATTTTTTATTTTTATTTTTTAAAGATTTATTTATTTATTTATCTTGGCCTTGGTTGTTGGGCTTCCCCTCTGGCTCAGCTGGTAAAGAATCCGCCTGCAATGCCGAAGACCTGGGTTCAATCCCTGGGTTGGGAAGATTCCCCTGGAGAAGAGAAAGGCTACCCACTCCAGTATTCTGGCCTGGAGAATTCCATGGACTGTATAGACCATGGCGTCGCAAAGAGCTGGACATGACGGAGTGACTTTCGCTTGTGGTGTTGTTGCTGCCCACAGGCTTTCTCCAGCTGCAGTGAGCAGAGACTACCTGTTGCAGTGTGCAGGCTTCTCAGCACAGTAGCTTTTCCTGCTGTGGAGCATAGAGCCCTAGGTGAACTGGTGTCTCTTGCACTGCAAGGCGGATTCTTATTATCCATTGCACCACCAGGGAGGTCTCATTTATGCCATATTTTCGATTCCACACGAGTGATATCATATGGAATTTGTCTTTCTCTGTCTGACTTCACTCAGTATAATAATCTCTGCTGCAGGTGACATTATTTCATTCTTTTTTATAGCTGAGTAGTATTCCCTGGGAGCTCAGTGGTAAAGAATCCACCTGCAGTGCAGAAGCTGCAAGAGACGTGGGTTCGATCCCCACCTTGGGAATATCCCCTGAGGAAAGGCATGGCAACCCACTCTAGTATTGTTGCCTGGAGAATCCCATGGTCAGAGGAGACTAGTGGGCTACAGTCCATAAGGTCACAAAGAGTCAGACACAACTGAAGCAACTTAGCACGTAGTATTCCACTGTGTATACATACCACATCTTCTTTATCCATTCATCTGTTGATAGACATTTAGATTGTTTCCATATTTTGGCAATTGTGAATAGTGCTGCTATGAACATATGGGTACCTATATCTTTCTGAATTATAGTTTTGTCTGGGTATATGCCCAGGAGTGAGATAAGCCATACAAGTTAGCATGGGTATTAGAGAAATCAGTCTAAAAATAACATATTCATAAAATTTGTGATACACACCTGTATTTTTACACATATTGTTAAAAGCATCTATAATGCAATTTCATTTAATCACCTTAGGTGGTTACTTGATAACTCTTTTACTTGAAAAGACATATGCCTAAAAGGAAGGGTGAGTATAAGTGTATGAAGAGAATGCTGACAGATGATGCATAAAGAACAGCACAGTAATTATCTAAGGATATTGTTTACATATTGTGAATGTGTGGACTCACAAAAAGCAGGAAGTTAAGTCATTAAAATAAAGGCTTATTTGAGCTAACATATTGTTTACTATCTCTGTTTCTAACCAGCAGTGTCTCAACCCTAATAAAAGCCTTTTATCTGGAACATCTGGGAACAAATTTGGAAAGAGAAAAGAGTAAAACAGGCTCCCACTTTAAAGCATAACCATCCCAAATCCGAGAATGGGTCAATCCCTGTCCAAATGTTTACTTTGAGTCCATCCATATAGCCTATTAAGAGTCAACTTCAATTAGCAAAGACAACTACTAGAAGGGTAATGGAGAAATAGTATAGTTTTCAGCTCTTTTTTTTTAATCACTGTTTGCTCAGCACTTTTAAATGAATTAAAAGCAGATGTTGAAATTGCTGCCAACTGTACACTTGTCATCTGTTTGAAAGGGAATTAACTTGGTTTTGTTCATCATTAAATTAAATGTTAGGCTTCAGTAGTTTAAAGAGTCTTGGAATGCTGTTTCTGATGGGGTTTTAAAATTACAAATAACTAAAGTAATTTTGAAAATTGTGGAAACATTTGTCCTTGTAAGATAAGAAAAAATCCTGGGAAAGTTTAGAATTCTGAAACTCTCACATGATACGTGAAGGAACAAAAATCAATCTTTTGTTATTCAGCAGGAACTTTTGGACACCATCTACACTTTCAGTTCTGCATTTGGTGTAGTGGAGGTTACAAAAGAACTCAAAACTTGTTGCTATTCTCAGAGTTAAAGAATACAGGATGCTGTATGAACCAGTGCCCAGATAAGAGAGCCTGCTGCTAGTCCTTTACAAGTTCAGACGAGGTAGAACTTGAGGAGAGCTGAGATAATATAGGCAGAAATCTCAGGGGTAAGTTGACTGGACAATGAAGAATCTATAGGGTCTAATGTTACTTCAAGTGGCATCCAGCCTCCAAGACTGCTGTAAATAATTCTTGCCTTTGAGTCTTCAAGCCTTTTTGCAGTTTCCTTCTACACTGAATAGGGAAGACCTGAATAACCAAAGATATGGCAGAAATGGTAGAGTGTGACTTTTGAGGCTGGGTAATAAAAAAAAATACTGTGGCTTTGATCTTGGTCTCTCAATTCTCGCTCTAGGGGAAGCCAGCCTCCATGTTGAAAGGACATTTAAGTAGCCCATGGAAAGGCTCATTTGGAGAGCACCATTGGAATCCTGCCAACAGCCAACACCAACTTGTCAGGCATGTGAGTGAGCCACTGTCCAAGTAGACTCTCTAGCCCAGGGAGGCCTTCAGATGATTGCATGACTGCAACCCTGGCCAATATCTTGATTATAGCCTCAAGAGACCGAGTCAGAACATCTAGCTAAGCAGCTTCTAAATTCCTGACCCACAGAAATCATGATAAATAAATGCTTACAGTTTGGAGACATTGAGTTTGGGTATAATTTTTTACATAGCCATAGATTAATACACATTACTAGTGTGTTCATCTTCACCTAAGAATGCATGAGAATTTAGAAAGGATTGCTTGAGGAGGAATAAAAGATCAAGAGCTATGACTGCTTCTGTCTACCCTTTTAAAAGAAATGCTATGATAATATGATAACGAAAGCGGAAATAAATGCTATTACCCCAACATAAAAATTGACCACACAGATGAGGTAATAATCCTCACCTGCCTCTAGTCCCAACCACCTGCTTCTATATTGGTGAATGACTGCATCCATTCCAAAATACTTTAAAAACATTCTTTAGTTCATTTCACAAGTATGTATCAAGAATAGGCTATGTGTCATACTATGACTTATATACATCTAAAACAATAGGAATTACATAATTATATGGCACAGAACACCAATTAGAGATTAAACATATTTTTGGTTTTTACAGTTTCATTCAAAACAGTAAACTTTAATTTTCCCTTTATAAAAATGCAATTTGGTTTTATCCAAGGATAATATAGAATAATACTACCCCTTCCTATTTGGGGATGAAAATACAAATAACTGTGAAGCATGGGCAGATAACACATTCTATGTGGATGACTGGAAATGCATTTCTTGAAGACATATCTTGGAATGGCTCCACTGTGTACCAGGTGGTCACCATTATTAGCATTAGCAGGTCTATGAAAAGAGAAATTCCAACTCCTTCGCTTCCAGAAGGATACCGAAGATGTATAAAAGCAGAGAGAGCTCCTAGTATCATTGATGGAGTCTTCTTATAATTAGGAGAAAAGAGTAACGTAAGAAAATACATTTAGATAATTTCATAATAAAATTTTTTCTAAAAAAATTTTAAGCAGAGATTTACTACTAGAATTTAACAAATTTTACTGTAATCTCATGCTTATATATCTTTTAAGTTTGTAACTATCCAGGTAAGAGGTAAGACTTTGAGAGTTTTTTAAAAGCACAAAAATGCTAGGAAAGTTACAAGCATAAAAACTTATAGCCAGCTAGAGAATGTTCTTTGGACACAGTAATACTGTTGTCATCTCAGGAAGTGAGGCATGTTGGGGAAAATGCAGATAAACGATCCAGATCAAGAGGAAAGGTCAGAAAACTCATTATCATGAGTTTTCTCTAACTCATGAGTTAGAAAATTAACTTAGCAGACTGGAGATCAACAACCCAATGTGGTGTTTGTCTTTTCAGAAGACAAGATGAAGGGGAACCATGGATGACCCTGACCCAGGGCAAGAGAAAAAGGAAAAAGGGATTATGGGCAGAAGACTCAACCACCACTGAGATCTGCAATAACTCAGTTCAGTTCAATTCAGTTGCTCAGTCTTACCTGACTCTGCGATCCCATGGACTGCAGCACACCAGGCTTCCCTGTCCATCACTAACTCCCAGGGCTTGCTCAAACTCATGTCCATCAAGTCGGTGATGCTTCTCCTCCTGCCTTCAATCTTTCCCAGCATCAAGGTCTTTTCCAATGAGTCAGCTCTTCGCATCAGCAGGCTAAAGCATTGGACCTTCAGCTTCAGCATCAGTCCTTCCAATAAACATTCAGGACTGGTTTTTGTTTTTATTTTTTTTTGACTGGTTTGATCTCTTTGCAGTCTCAGGGACTCTCAAGAGTCTTCTCCAACACCACAGTTCAAAAGCATTGATTTTTTGGTATTCAGCTTTCTTTATGGTCCAACTTTCACATCCATACATGACTACTGGAAAAACCATGGCTTTGACTAGACGGACCTTTGTTGGAAAAGTAATGTCTCTGCTTTTTAATATGCTGTCTAGGTTGGTCATAGCTTTTCCTCCAAGGAGCAAGTGTCTTTAAATTTCATGGCTGCAGTCACTATCTGCAGTGATTTTGGAGCCCAATAAAATAAAGTCTGTTACTGTTTCCCCATTTATTTGCCATGAAGTGATGGGACAGGATGCCATGATCTTAGTTTTCTGAATGTTGAGTTTTAAGCAACCTTTTTTGCTGTCTTCTTTCACCTTCATCAAGAGGCTCTTTAGTTCCTCTTCACTTTCTGCCATAAGAGCGGTGTCATCTGTGTATCTGAGGTTATTGATATGTCTCTCAGTGATCTTGATTCCAGCTTGTGCTTCATCCAGCCCGGTATTTAACATGATGTACTCTGCATATAAGTTAAATAAGCAGGGTGACAATACACAGCTTTGATGTACTCCTTTCCCTATTTGGAACCAGCCCGTTGTTTCATGTCTGGTTTTAACTGTTGTTTCTTGACCTGCATACAGATTTCTCAGGAGGCAGGTAAGGTGGTCTGGTATTCCCATCTGTTTAAGACTTTTCCACAGTTTGTTGTGATCCACGCAGTCAAAGGCTTTGCATTGTCAATAAAGCAGATGTTTTTCTGGAACTGCTTTTTCTCTGAGCCAACGGATATTGGCAATTTGATCTC
The DNA here is from genome assembly GCA_007570785.1 of Antilocapra americana. NCBI lineage: Eukaryota > Metazoa > Chordata > Mammalia > Artiodactyla > Antilocapridae > Antilocapra > Antilocapra americana. The sequence continues at coordinate 9,224,938 of ML664163.1, read as the reverse complement.
TGGTTCCTCTGCCTTTTCTAAATCCAGCTTGAACATCTGGAAGTTCTCAGTTCACGTACTTTTGAAGCCTCGCTTGGAGAATTCAGCAGCCTGGATATCAATCAGCCAAACAGAAGCAAACACTGCAGAGAGTGTGGTGCAACCAGTGCAACATGTTCAAGTAGGAGGAACCAAAGGCATACCAAGTTTCAAAGACTTTAGCTAACAACCAGATTCCTAGAATAACCACTGGAGGAAGAGGATGTATGTCATCTTGGTAGATACCATGGGTTCAGAGTGAGTACTTGGTATGACACTGAAAGGTTTGATGAGTAAGGAACAGATGATATAAATACTTCAGAAGATATCATCACTAAATAATTTTTATTAAAATCTTGTCCCCAAGGGGTATATATCAATGTCATATTGATCCTATTGGAAATGGCTATGTAATTTGTGGGGGTGCCTAGTGCAAAATGAAAATGAGGGGCCTCCTGTTCCAAAATTATTAAGAATTTCCAAGGCTTCCCTGATGGCTCAGTGGTAAAGAATCCACCTGCCAATGCAGGAGACATGGGTTTGATTCCTGATCCGGGAGGATTGCCCATGCCTCAGAGCAACTAAGCCCATGAGCCACCTGTGCTCTGGAGTCAGGGAGCTGCAACTATTGAATCCTGCTTCTCCTAGAGCCCATGCTCTGCAATAAGCCTCCACAATGAGAAGCCTGTAATGGCAACCAGAGAGTAGCCCCCACTCACCACTAGAGAAAAGCCCACACAGCAACAAAGACCCAGCACAGCCAAAAATCAATCAATCAATCAATACATAAATACAATTTTTAAAAAAAGAATTTCCAGATGGCATAGAGTCCATGAAGCTGACCCTGGCTCTATTAAAGAGAATGGAAGTTGGAAGTTTCATCTTCTACAGAATGAAAAAAATGCTTGAAAATCTCAAGTGATACATTTTTAGTGGAATAATATTTTTTCCACATGGAGTATAAAGCAGTCACTGGCTTAATTACTCTCAAGATGAATTACAGTTGAGGGTTAGGATCATCTTAACCAATGAACAACTGCTTGCTATGTCACTGGCTTAATAGTTTTGGAAACCATTTTAGAAAATCTTCTGAAAACCTGCTGACAACAACTGAAGAGACCCAGTAGAGACCCTGAATATCGGGATGGTAATTTAATCCAGATCCATGCCTTTTATTCTTTTTGATAGCTGTCATCTAGACTCTCATTCCACACTAAAAGAAATTTTCCCCATAGGACTGATCATCATGCAGACATTCTGGACTTAGAAGTGGATGCAATAATGTGGCTCTGTGTTATCTTTCCTTTGGGGAAGAGAATGAACATGCTTTTGCTTAGAAATGAAAGAGCTTATTTAATCAAATAGTTTTAAAAATTATGAAACATTTTAGATACCAAGTATATCTATAAAGGATACAGAACACCTACATAGCCTCTTCTCAGCTCTTTAGAAACAAAGTATTAAAAATATGATTGAAGCCATTTTCTCTCCTCCCACAAATGTTAACTGTGAGAACCACAGAACTTAACAGCTCTGTCCAAACCCTTGCACTAGCGACCTGATTAAACTCTGGCATCATTTTTTAGCAACTTAAGGGTGTGTCCCTAGGATGACCTGGGCCCCCACTGAACCCCATTAAAATGCCTGATTGAGAAAGTGCGATGGCTGCCAGGAGAATTTACCGTTTGATCAAGCCAACATCTGATGTTAGGCTGCTGATCTCTCTTGGAGCACTTATTAAAACCAGAAAAGACTCAACAATTGTGAATCTGTATCTCTACAACTTAGAAGTGTCCTTCTCAAGCCTGAGAGACATTCCTTTGAAATGTAATCATCAAGAAGGACAGGGTCTCTGTCTCCCAGTCTCTGTGGGAGGGAAGAATCCTAACCTTGAAAATTGCCAGCTAGCAGACACTGCTGGTCTAACCACAATGACACTGACCGATGCTTTGTGATTTTTCACTTGCCTGACTCTAATGAGTCCGGCTCTCCCTGTTCCCTCATTCTCCCTTTAAAACCCCTAATCACTTCTGCAAAAATCAGAATGGAGCTCAGCCCTTTCCCCTACTGCCAGTAGTTTCTGAATAACAGCTGTTTTCACTGCTTTAACTAAAGGCTGTCTGTGTTTATCTTTGAGAACTGCCATTCCAATTTTTCTGTGTATCATTCTGCTACATTTTTTAAAAAGCACACACGCATGTATTAATAAAAAATATATTGTGCTGCCTATTTTTAAAATCAAATATAAATGACACCACACTTTACCTACCCTTGTTCATTTAACATCATATTTTCCCGATTTGTCCGTATTGTTACATGTGGTTCTACTACATCAGCACTGTGTCCAGGGCTGGCAAAAGCATTTCTCTAGATCCATCCTCCAAAGCCTCTGCCCACCCCTAGGCCCCTGGATGGTCAAAGCGAAACAAAAAGCCCCTGCTTTGGTGGTGATGGTGGGAACCAAGCCTGGATGTGCAGGCAGAGGAGGCCACCAACGTGGAGTGAAGGGGAAGTAGGGTGGGAAGAGATAAAACGTGGCAGCTCTCTCTGCTTGGAGCTCTAGAGTTCTAATATTCTAAATTTGGGCTTGACTTTCTGTGTTTACATATGAAATACATTTATAAACATCCAATGTCAAGTCCAAATTCACAATTCTAACCTTGGTGGCTCAGGCGGTAAAGAATCCGCCTGCAATGCTGGAGACCAGGGTTCGATCCCCGTGTAGAGAAGATCCCTGGAGAAGGAATGGCAACCCACTCTAGTATTCTTGCCTGGAGTATTCCATGGACAGAGGATCCTGGTGGGCTGCAGTCCATGGGGTCGCAAAGAGTCGAATAGGACTGAGCCACTTTTCACCTTTTCTTCCATGTTTATATATGGAATATGTTGGCCTAGAACCTATCTCCTTTACTGTTTAGCTTTCAAAAAAGAAACAACTTTTAAAGCATTCAGACATAAAGTATGTGGCCTCCACTGGTACTTTTGACCGCTCCACCTTCCTGTGGCATTTCCCTTCCCCTCCTCCCTCCACTACTTAAAACTGTCAAATCTGACTTTAAGCAGGACGCTAAGACTCAGAGAAGACGCTAGCTGGACGCCAAAAAGGGACGCTCACAAGGAAGGGCCTGTAGCTGGGACCCGCGCTCTCGCCAAGCCCCGCCTACTGCGCCCGGCCCAGGCCCCGCGGCATCCTGGGACGTGTAGTCTCTGGAAGGGCAGCGGCGCTCCAAGTCTCCTCCTCCAAGCTGCCGCTCGCCTTCGGGACGTCGTGACGTCGCGTTCCTCCCATCCCTCGCCTCCTCCCTCCTCCTCTCCCTCTCCAGAAGCTTGGTCCTAGACTTCCGAGGACCTTTTACGACGTTGGGCATGAGTCGGTCTCGGCGCCGGGTCCACTTTTCGGCAAAGTGACGTGGACGTCAACAGCAATGGCGGAAGGAGAAGAGGTCCTGCCACTGCCGACGTCGGGCGACGAAGGCTGGTGAGTGGAAGCTCCGGGCTGCTTCGCACTGCCCTTCTTTTCTGCGTTGTCACCACCCTGCCCGTCCCCGCGGCCCCGGCAGGCGCCGGCATGGAACGGGAAGACCGGTGCTCGAAGCCCGAGCCCTGCCCCGCCCCCTCTGCCTGCCGGGTTCCCCTCCGCCAGCTCGGTCCTGCCCAAGGGGCTAAAGCCGGACTCGGAGGGAGAAGGGTCTCGCCCAGGTGCTGGACCTCAGTTCGGGCCTTCCAGCTTCATCCGCCGGCTTCCAGAATGTGCTGGAGAAGGGTGGCTTCGGGGCTGGGTTTGGCCGGAGTCCTTGGCCTGGGAAGTCAGAGTAGGCTGGTTAGGAAGGAAGTTTCGCGGATGCAGATCTCAGGCGCTGGAATTCTATTTGAAGAAAAGACCACTTGAAATGACTGCCGTTGCCTTTGCCTGAGGGTTCGGAGGTTGGGCGACACACCTAGGGATGACTCCCTTCCACATAACTGAGACACTTTTAGTCCTAGTTTTCACTTCTCATTTCTCGTTCCAACAGTTTCTACCTTTCGTCTCTTTCACACATCTTTTTCCTTCCTGCCACTTTGCTCACAGCTCAAGTTCAGAGCTTTGGATGCGATGTAGGACACCGCTGTTGCTGTCCTCAAGCCTTTGCGCTCTTACCTGATTTACACTCAGGGTTGTGGGGAGGACTTCTGGCAATTTTTGGTAGGCTTTCGTCACCCAGTGGTGTGAGTCTCTGGGGAGATCTCCCTAGTTTTGAAATAGTTGATCTTCACAGTACACTTTTAGAGATAACATCATTTAGAAAGTGGAACCTTTAGAGGCTTGTCGAGTTTTTACAATTGACCACAGGTATTAGTTTTGAATTTGCTTGTTCATCATATATGTACAGCTCATTAGCACTTTTTCTAATAATAATAATAATCCAGGACATTTTGTAGACATGGAGTTTAATCCCTCTGAAAGAAATGGAAATCGTTGAAAGGGATAGATAATATAGTAATAGTAATTGACAAATTCAGCTCTCACTTAGACATCAGGCATCACCTTAGCATCAATATATGTACTATTGATGTGCAAGTTGTAAGATAAAAACTTAACTAGATGTACTTTCTTTTCTCAATTGGCTTATCTTGGAGTTAGGGAGCTGTAACAGGTATACTCGGTAAGAAGATAAAATTGCTCTAGTTCTTTGGACCTATTAATAAAAGTGTTGTGAAAGTTCTGGGAGACAGAAACCGCTTCCACTTGGAGTCATTGGGGAAAGCTGTATAGGGGTGGGGGTGTTTGCATTAGGCCTTGAAGAATGAGTAGGAGTTAGACCAGTGCTGTCCAATAGAAATGCAATGTGAACCACATGCGTAATTTGAAATTTTCTAGTAGCCACGTTAAAAACTAAAAAGAAACAGGTGAAAATAATTAAAAAAATCTTCTTTAATTGAATATATCCAAAACATTTCAACATGTTAATCATTGTTTTAAAAAAAACAAACAGTACTTTCACATCTTCTTTGTATCAGGTCTTCAAAATTCGATATGTATTTTACACTTACTGTACATTTCAGTCTGGCCTAGCCATGTTTCAAATGTTAAATAGCCACACGTGGCTGGCAGCTAAGGGGCAGGGTCAGATTAACAGAGCAGAGAGATCTCTGAATGAAGTAATAGCATGAGCAAGGACATAGACAAGAAAATTGATTTGTTTGGAGAGTAATGACTAGAATCATAAAGTTTGCTGTTTTGGAAGAGTGAATTTGTTGTAGTGTAAACTGGCTGTCATCAACTGATTGAAGGCCAGAAGGGAAAGTATTTCTGAAGATAAGGTGTCTTTGAGGAGTTCTTAGGAGGATTGTGATCATGTTCTGGTTCAGAGGGGCAAGGACCATGGAGTGAATGGTTGCTGGTGGTAGCATTCGTTCTCTTCTGGCGTTGATGTTTGGTGAGGCTTCCCATTTTTGTTCTTTTTATTTTCATGAGTGGAAGAACCCTGAGTGTTTTCTGATTTTTATTTTCCCTCCATTCTCTTCTAATCTTTATCCTTTTTCTCCTCTCATTCCACTCACTGGTCCCCTAGAAGTGAATCTGAATAGAGTCAGAAAACACATTCGCGTTTGGAGCCACAAGTTCAGTAAAGCCCCTGTCCTTAGGGTGCTTGTTGTATGCACTGGAGCAGCTTTCTTCTTTTTTAAAAAAATGCTGTGACATGTTTATTGTAATCTTTTTAGATAGAAAATGTTCTGAAAAGTGTTAAACATCTCATTGTGTAACAGAGCTCATCTTAATGATTTAGGGTCATTCAGTTTACAAATGTGAGTGTATAAGAATAAAACTAGGTCCCTGTCCTCAAGGAATTTGTGGTCTAGTTAGAGGAGGCAGGCTTAAGAACGTCATTTACTGTTATAGTTCTGTAATACATTGAGACCTTTAAGGCTATCTAGGCAGAAAGGGTAGACTGTTGCTGTTTAAATGGCCCCCTATAGCCATCCCTTTTTGAGTTTGCTTTTCATTAGTTTTTCCTGTATTCTTTGTTTGTTGTCAGTGGTATCTCCCTGTTTGATCCTGATCTGTGAAATCCGGTAGCTGAACTTGTTAAATTATCTCTTCATTTGTAAAGAGGCTCAGGATGGGGCCTGAAGAACTTTAAAAATACAAGGTGTCACTTTTACTTATTTACTGTTTTTTAGTTATGTTCTGAATCAGTGCTTTTCAGAATTTAAATGTGCATTGGGATTACCTGGAGAGCTTGTTAAAATTCAGATTCTGATTCAGTAGATTTGCTTGGGATCTGGAATTCCATATTTCTGACTGACCAGCTACTGGGTGATGACATTTCTGGTTCATAGTTCTAGGTGATATATATCTCCAATGAGTTGGTCAGGGGAATTTTTCTCTCTTTACTATGTTATATTGTTTCATCTAACACATCATACTGTATATATTACATAATTATACTTTAGTTTTAATCTGATGACATGCTTTATCACTGTTCTGTATTATATTTATTTCTCTCTCGTTGCTTTGGGAGAACTTTGTCTAGTTGTGGTAAGCGGGCACTCCTCTTTGTTGTGGTGCTTGTGCTTCTCATTGCAGTGATTTCTCTTGTTGCAGAGCACAGGCTCTAGGTACTTGGGGGTTCTCAGGCTTAGTTGCTCTGAGTCATGTGAAATCTTCTTGAACCAGGGACCAAACCCACGTCCCCTGCATTGGCAGATGGAGTCTTATCCACGACAAAACCAGGGAAGTCCTGCTATTGTTCTTTAGATTGCGAACTTCAAAAGGGCACTGCTGATGGCAGGTGGCTCAAATGTTTATTGTCTGAATGAAGATACAGATTTTTGTAAAATCATGTGCAGTAATATACCAAGGTGTCATTTCATATAAATTTTCTGACTCCAGTGTTTTTGTAAGCTGTGTAATTGTTTGCTGGTGTAGTACTCTTTTTTTTTATGGAAATCTAGAGTTATCAGAAACTTCCTCAGTTCTCAAAACTTTCTGAAATTGCAACCATGTAAACTCAGAGAGCATGGAGAAATCCTTGTAAAATTGTTTACAGTTTGAAATGACTTAAATTTAATTAAATAATATAAGCTACAGATTTAAAAATAAAAGAAATGTTAAGTTATTGTAGTTCAATAATTGATCATTCTTCTGGGTATTGAAGAAACCAGGTTTGCGATTGTGGCTTTCATTTTCTGAGGCTTTCTTTCTGAAATAATTCCTTAAAATCTAAAGTCTTGATTAAAAATTTTTTTTGGTAAACACATTGTGCAATAACTTGGTATTTTAAGTTTGCTAAGTTAAAATTTTTTGTACAGCTTTTCTTAAGTTGTTGCTAAACTTTTGTTAAAATTGTAGAGATATCAGTTTCATAAAGAGGCTTCTATTGTTAATTTGAGATGTGAGTAGGAATTGTTTTGAGAATAATGAGGTCTTTTTCGAAGTTTTGTGCTCTTTGTAAATAGTATTCTCAGTGCTTTCCGTTTCATAAGCATTGAAATAGAGATTTAAATTATCACTCAGGGATTAGGTGGTAGCAATTTCAGAATGAGATAATCAATAAAGAAATGCATTTAATATGAAAGAGAATGAAACCTGAGAGATTATCTTACATAAAAAGAAGAGAAAGTGAATCATATTGGTTCGAATTAGGAGTTTTTAAGTTGACAACTGTTTGATTTTGTGAGGGCAGACAGAAGTTAAAAATTATGAAGACTTCTTTTGTTTATGCTATTTATATGAATGTTATTATAATTCGGGTTTTACTGATTTGGGAGGTAAGTCCTAAATAAGAATTCACTTGTTCCTTGTTCCTGTGGATGTTTTAATATACACAGGTAAGAGTTAGTAATTGGTTTTTGCATGCTAGAGAAATGTATTCAGATAATTTATTTCCATGTATTTGTACTCACTGCTAGGAGTACAGGTGCATCACCATCTAGGTACAGTGAGGCAATGCAGGTAATTCTGCACTAACGAAATGTATTCCGATACACAGACAACTCATGAGTAGCAGTCTTCTGAGCAGAATTGATAAAGTATGCCTGACAAGTCATTTCTGCTGCTTATGGTGAAATATGGATTCTACTTCGTATAAATCAAAGGCAGTCCAATCCTCCCACACCATATATATAAAAGCAAAATAGAGGCTAGCAAAGCATTCTTAATTCATTCAGCTAACATTAATTAAATACTGGTTATATTCGAGCTGCTATATAGTGTTTAAAAAAAAATTGAAACATTTAAAACCAGAACTGTGCATTGTTCTGATTTGCTTTGGCACTTCAATTTTTTCATCATTTTAACCCTAGGAATAATACGTGAAGATATCTTTTGAAGATACCTAAGTACATGTGTTATTGAAAATTACATACTCTAGCAGAGTAGAATAGGATTATACAACTTGGAAAGGGGCAGTGCTTGAAGTGACTTATTTAGATATTGAGAATTACATACAGAAAACAAATCAGCCCCATATATTAAGTTCATAAGAGCAAATTGTTGTTTGTTGGGAACGCAAGAGCAGTAAGAGCCAATTAAAAGAAAACCTATTTCATTAAGTTTAATGTACATTTATTTTTAAGGGTCTTTTTCACCTGAGTTGAGAAAAGTATAACTAATTAAATAATTTGTTTCACATCTTCCTTCTTCTTGAAGATTAAAGGAGTTTTTTGTCTTTAAGCTGACATAGCATTTTGTTGGTTTTTTCATTCCAAACCAAATACTGTAATGTGTGCTTTCCTTACTTTAAGGAACAACTTTAGTTGTTACATAAAACTAGTTGCTGTGGTGGTATTTAATGATTTTAGTAAGAAAACAAGAAAATACTACATGTTTGCATAGAACTTTATCGTTTGTATAATGCTTATATATACTATCTCATCTTGGCTCTTAGAAAAATTCTATGAGAAAGGGAAATTATGAGTTATTGTTCTTTCCTTGTTAGGGATAGGAAGATAGGCATAGGGAGTTTAGACAGTAGACCCAGTTAGTGGAAAATCTGGGACTTAAACTCATGGCTCTTTTAGCCCTTTGTTTCTGAAGTTGATTGCATATACTGTGTATAGTTAACAGATACTTTAACAGACGGCTAGAGAGAACCCAGTTAAAAATATGCTAATTTTATATTCAACCACCCACGTGTTTTGAACATACAGTATTTAAAGATGTGCTTTGTCCAACTTATGAGTGTAATATCTGTGGAACCTATAAGGCTATAAGGATATGCATAGGCTACGTGCCACATTGTCTTTCTTGCATCCGCAAAAAGGGTTAATTCATGATTGTTGTGGTGGGATGTGATACAGAGCGTTATATACTATAACTTCGTATCTCTTTGGTTTTCATAATCTGTCCTCATGCCTCTTGCTAAAAATCACTTAAATAGGTTAGTTTTTTTATCTTGAGGTAACTGTGGTTACAAATATCATCTAGATTATATATCTAATATTTTACATATTTAACTAAATGTATTTATGTAATTATATATTGAGTATATATGAATATATAAGTAATATATATGTATCTATATAATTTGGAAATAAAATTATAATTTATCTTGATTTACTTATTTGGTCTGTGAGAACTCAATAGTGGTATTAGAACATATAAATAATTACAGTTTTAATTATTATCACCTCAGTAATTTTTTCATTGTTTATATTCAATGATGTTAAGGAAATAAGAAACTTGCTTTGAAAATAGCTTCCTTGTGATCACTGTCGCCCTTTAAGTAGTTTCTAGTCTCTGTTTTGAGGTATAAAAGTGACACATAGAAGGATGTTTTCATCTTATGAGCAGTTGAATACCAAACATTCTTGAACTTATTTTGTAGATTCCATTTAGATCTAATCAGTGACATGAAAATAGATTGAGTTCCTTTTTTATTGAATAAGTTATCACTGATAGATGGAATTTAGGCTAAAAAAGTAAATCCATTATGTGTTTCTTTGCCCATCTCTGATCTCCATTGCTAAAATATCTTTGGGAAGAACTGTCTAAATGTTGCAAAATATTGTCACCTCATTTGCAGTAACTGTTTCTTTATCTTCCAAAATAGTGGTTTCATGAAAAGGAATATTGGTGGTCTTTCTTTTCTCATTCCGGTTTTTTTTCTTTTTATTAATTTTTTTAATTGAAGGAGAATTGCTTTACAGAATTTTGTTGTTTTCTATCAGACCTCAACATGAATCATCCATTGGTATACATATATTCCCTCCCTTTTGAACCCCCTCCCATCTCCCTCCCCATTCCACCCCTCTAGGTTGATGTGGAAACCCCTGTTTGGGTTTCCTGAGACATACATCAAATTCCCATTGGCTATCTATTTTACATATGGTAATATAAGTTTCCATGTTACTCTCTCCATACATCTCACCCTCTCCTCCCCTCTCCCCATGTTCATAAGTCTGTTCTCTATATCTGTTTCTCCACTGCTGCCTTGCAAATAAATTCTTCAGTACCATTTTTCTAGGTTTTGTATATATGCATTAGTATACGATATTTATCTTTCTCGTTCTGACTCACTTCACTCTGTATAATAGGGATTAGGTTCATCTACCTCATTAGAACTGACTTGAATGTGTTCCTTTTTATGGCTGAGTAATATTCTATTGTGTATATGTATCACAGCTTCTTTATCCATTCATCTGTTGATGGACATCTAGCTTGCTTCCATGTTCTAATTATTGTAAATAGTGCTGCAGTGAACAGTGGGATACTTGTGTCTTTCTCTCATTCCAGTTTGAGTAAAGTGGAAATTTGTATTAGAAACAGGCAAAGTGCTGTTTTGTGTTGACTTGTGCTGTTTCATCCCATTCTCTGAGGCAAAAGAGGTACACTATTTTCAGTTTCCAGATAAACTAGTGCTTTGGTTGTTGGTTTGGGGAAAGACTGTGATGCATTTCTTTGTGCACTAAATGTGCTAGAAAATCACCTTATGTATATAGAAAAGAGCAGAGTGTTGGGCACTCTTTGCTTTGAGGAAGCATAGAAGAGGAAACGGATTTAGAGGTTTCTCTGAAGTTAACTTCTCGTTAGTGGAGAGAGAGGCCTCCCTTTTGTGAGCCAAGGCTTAGAGTAAATGCATTGCAGCGTCACACCTATGGTGAAGTTGCAAGCACTTGTCTCTTTTAATGCTTGCACAAAAATTCCTGAGTTTATTCTTAGCAGAAGAAGGGGCACCATTGGTATACCATTGGTGCAATTTGATCTACATGGATTATGGGTCAAAAATAAGTGTATGAAAATTTAAAGCATCTGGTCCATTTGTACTGTAGTTAATTTTAGTAGTTTACAGAGCAACACAGTGCTGAAATATTGCAGCTATCGTGTATGCTTATCTTCTCAAGCAAGGAGGATTAGATTTAGCACTTTCTTTACTTGGCAAAGCTCCTAGTTAAATTCTGCAGAGGATTACAGTATTTGATAGGGGAATCTCCCGAAACTGCTTTGGTAGATCTGATCCTGATAATAGTTTCACTGTTTCTTCTTTCAAGCTGGTGGAGTGGTGTTTTTCCCATATGTATATTTTAACAAATATACATTTTGTTAAAATACTGTAACAAGTGTGGCTGACTGACAAGAATCCAGATAAATTCAAGATTCACAATTAATAGGTTTTGCTGTCATGGACTGTAAGGTGTCATGGTCATTTCCAAATGTGTCATCATACTATTTGTTCTTGGAATGCTTTGGTAGTTTGAGATTTATATTTAAAAACATGTTGCATATTTTATATTATGGTCAACTCCATCCATATCTACTGTACAGTTGAATCTGCAACAAAGTTCTCTTATTTTCACTTCTAACAAATGTCATGCAAAATAAGTTCAGACAGAGCTTTGATGCTGATGTTTCATGACCTGGGCATTAGGAAAAAACCAGAAGTATGATGGCACAAGTTAAGTCTTGCAGCCACAACTCAGCATGTGCAACTTGCCACTGTTATACAATTTGCTGGTGCTCACAACTAGTGAGCTGGCTATTTTTTTAGTTTTAAGTAACTGATCTGAAGCTTGTGCCATGTATGCATGGAGAAGCTGGCCTCATATTGCTTAACCTGTGCTCATAGTGGCTTACATTCTAAACATACCAAGGGACGACTGTAGTACTGCTAGCAGTCAGAGGTTTGAACATTATCCTATGCAGTAGAAATAACATACTTATGGTGTTTACACAGCAAGTGTTGGCTTTTATTGATTTCCCCAGTAATGCAGTTTTTGTCTTTTTATTTTAATCGAATAATAATGTATCTTAGATCTTGACCACTTTGGACACAAAACTAATTTTTTAAAAAAATTGTCATTTGGATTTTCTCTAGTTTCTCTGTACTCTGCATTTAAGCTTACATGACTATGCACATTCTAGGTCCTAAGTGGTTTTTTTGGAACTGCTATAATCTTTGGTTTTTAAAGTAATAATAGAAAAGGGTTAGATTTTAAAGAATTTTGAAAACTAGTAAGGTTGACATTATTTACTTGATAGGCTGAGAATTAAGACAACTGGTTTCCAACCTAGAAAATATTCTACTTTAAGTGTTTTAGCAACTTACCTCAGTATGTCCAGGTGACAGTCTATTCTGAAGTTGAATAGGCCATAGGAAATCATACAGGCAGTCTGATAATTTGCTGGGAATGATTGCTTAATTCTAGAGCTACTTCAAGTGTATACTTTCTATAAAAAAAATAACACGCTTCTTGAAGGCTTATTTTGTCTTTGAAGATTTAATCTTGACTAAATGAAGAATGACTTAGTATTCCTACACTCATGTTTGCTCTTATCCTCTAATTTTAGTTTTTTCCACATTTTACTGTTGTTTCACTTGTGCCTCATGGGTTGTGACACATGTGCCCAGCAGTGGTTCATGTGAGCAGCAGCTCACTGTCGGACACTCTTCTTTTTGGGGAAACAGTGAATCTTCACTGCCTTTGGAGTCTTGTACAAGACTGAGCAAGAAAGGTGTAAAAGGCAAAGTCAGGTAAGGTGTAGTTATTAAGATGAAATAGAAAACAGAGAGTGGGAGTGATATTCTAGAAGAAAAGAAGATAATTTACGTGCTGTATAAATACTCTCTACCTCTTTTGATTAGATGGTATCTGATTCTACACTGTTTTATAGGTGAAAAAACTGAGTTTCTATCGTAGGTCACACAGCTGTTAAAGGTGTGTGGCATCTGATGTCACGTTTTCTGACCTTAAATTTTATACAATTTTCTCTGTAACATACTGTCTCTAAGCCATTATATTCATGATTCTTGATGCTTTTGCTGTTGTGCTCCCCTGGCAACTGTTTAGGAGTCTGTTCCTTTCCCACACTGGTAGTTATTTAACAAGTAGTATCAATCTGAGAAGTTAAAGAGGCAAGGCAAACTCATTCCCTCAGCAACCCTAAGGTATGTGGTTTGGACCCTTCGTAGTGACGTGCTTGCATCATTGAAATGGTAAATGAAGGTTGACACACAAGCTTCCTCTTAAAGTCCTAAATTAAAGAGTCTCTAAACTTTTTCTGTTACTCTTTTATATTTTTATTGAGCTGTAATTTATGAATCATGAAATACATATTTCAAGTGTACAGTTCAGTGGTTTTAGTATATTTCCAGAGTTAAGCAATCATCACCCATGATCTAAGTTTAGAGTATTTTCATTACCTCCAAAGAAACCCCATACCCATTAGTATCCCTCTTATTCCCCTATCACTTCAGGTCCTAATGATCAACCTTCTGTAGGTATACATTGGCCTATTTTAGACATTTCATGTAAATGAAATCTTATAATATGTGGCTATTTTCCTTCACTGAGCATAATTCTCAAGGTTCATGTGTGCATGACAGCTGCATTGCATGTTGTCAGTACTTCATTCCTTTTTATTTCTTAGTATCCTGTGTATGAGTACACATTTATTCATCAGATGATGTTTCTACTTTTTGGCTCTTATGAATAATACATACAAATTAGGTTCTACTTTTTGGCTGTTATGAACAATACATAGAACTAATGTTACAGATATTCTTTGTTTTTGTTGTTTCCTTTTTTAATGTGGTAAAAACATACATAAGATTCACCATTTTAACGGGTGCAATCAATTGACATTAAGTACATTTACCGTGTTGTGCAGCCATCACCTCTGTCCATTTCCAGAATTTTTCATCATCCCAAACAAGAACTCTCTACCTAATAAGCAATAGTTCCCCATTGCCCCCTACCTCCAGCCTCTGGTAACCTCTGTTCTACTTTCTGTCTCTTTGAATTTCCCTATTTTCGGTACCTTATGTGAGTGGAATCCTACACTGTTTGCCCTTTTGTGACTTCTTCCCCCACCCCCTTAACATTTGTCTTCAGAGTTCATTGTGTAGTAGCATGTGTCAGAATTTCCTTGCTTTTTAAGACTGTTTAACATTTCGTTGTCTGTATATACCACATTTTACTTATCCATTCATACATTGATGATTATTTGGGTTGTTTCCACTTTTTGGCTGTTGTGATTAATATTTCTGTGAACCTGAATGTACAAATACCTGTTTTAGTTCTTGCTTTCAGTTCTTTTGGGTATATCCCCCTAAAGTGGATTTGCTAGGTTATATGGTAATTCTGTTTAACTTTTTAAAGAACCGCCAAACTTTTCCACAGTTGACTGCATCATTTTGCATCATTTCCACTAGCAATGTACAAGAATTATAATTTCTCCATATTCTTGCCCTCCTCCCCTTTTTTTGATATTGGCTCGTCTAACAGATGTGTTATATAGTATCTTGTTGTGATTTATGTACGAGTTTTTGGTGTATGTTGTATTCTGTTTGGTATACTGAAAACCTAGGAGTAGAATTACTGGGTCATATTTTGAATTATGAGAGGGTCATACTTTTAACTATTTAGTTTGTGAGAAGTGCCTTTGAGTACTTACAGTGGAGCATTTTGTGGTTTCTTGCTTATGGTTGTGCTCCTGGAAACCACATTTGTGGTTCCCTTGGGGGCAGCATCAAAGAATCTAATAGTGGCTGTATCAACATGTTAAAAATGTATGTTTAATATTTTGAGGATCTGTCAAACCAGTTTCAAAAACTGCTGTACCATTTTACATTCCTACCAGCAATGTATGATGCTTCCCAGTTTCCATTAGGACATTTTGATACTAGCCGTCCTTGTGAGTGTGAAGTGGTGTCTCATTGTGGATTGTTTTTTGTTGTTGTTGTTTTATGTTGTGGATTAAAAATTTTTTTTTTTTAAATTTGGTTTTGGCTGTGCTGCATCTTCATTGCTGCGTTCGGGCTTTTCTGTAGCTGTGGTGTGTGGGCTTCTCATTGTGGTAGCTTCTTTTGCTGCAGACCATGGCACTAGTGTACACAGGCTTAGTAGTTGTGGCTTCTGGGTTCTAGAGCACTGGGTTAGTTGCTCCAGGGCATGTGGGATCTTGCCAGACCAGGGGCTGACCTGTGTCTCCTGAATTGGCAGATGAGTTCTTAACCACTGGACCACCAAGGAAGTTCCTCATTGTGGTTTTGATTTGAGTTTCCCTAATGGCTAATGATGATGTGTGCCTTTCGGGTACTTATTGGCTAGTTGTGTATCCTTTTTTTTTTTTTTTTTTTTTGAGAAAGAAAAGTAGTCAGATATGTTGGGAAGGTCAAATCAAGGTAAAGATTTGATCATTCGAAGTAACATAGGAAGAGTGGTCCCTCTGGAGTTGTGGGCATTAGAGAAGGAAGAGAAATGATGGGGTGTGTAAGAGGAGGAGGTGGATGGAAGATGAGGGAGAGGTGGTGACATATGTTGTCAAGAATACTTTCAAAAAGCTTTGCTGGGAAAGGAACAACCAGGAGTGTGGAAGGAAAGGAAAGTTTGGAGTTTTTGTGCTTGTTATTGATGTTGTTGTCTCTAATAGCAATCCTTGAGCGTGTTGGCTCAGAGGAAAGAGCAATAGCAGAAGAGAAGCGGAAGATAGGAGAGGGCACATGGCTCCGGAGGAGTCAGGGCGGGGCAGGGGTGGTGGTGGGGTTGGCAAGAGAAGACTCCATGACGTTATCAGTGTTAGACTAGAGAAAGGATACCTAGGCATCTATGCATATGGAAAAGAAGGAAATGACGTCTGGGATAAAGATCAGTTACTTATTTTTATTTTGGAGAGTGGCTGAGATTAAAAGGAAAAGATGCCTGCTGGCCTATATTTTCTCTTTGGAATCAGAAATAATGTCACCTGAAGTAAAGTGACTGGGTAGGGGAGTCTGAAGAAAGTGGTGGATAGGAGATTATCGGGTAGGTTGATGCCTAAAAGAAAAAAATGGTGGTGAATCTAGGATAGCATCATGAAGTTGTCCTGTTTCCTGATGAAGCCCTCCTAGCGCAAAGTATGGGAACAGAGAAGGCAGAACTGGTTACAATAACCCAGTGTTAGGAGTTTGCAGCTTTCTGAATGTGTTAGGAAGGTGAAGGAGTGAACTTCAGGGCGTTAAGAATGTGCTTGAAGTCTTAGGCCATGGAATTAATACTGACAAAGCCACATGAAAATTCTAACAAATCTGTGCCACCTTTCACCCTCTACTTTTAACTCCTTATTCAGGAAGGAGGACATGGGGAGGACGCCCCTTCACCAAAATTAATTTTTTTCCATGCTCAAAAATAGAACCAAATATTTTTACATCTTTTAACTTCCTTCAGAGTTTATCATATACTGTTTGCCTTGCTATAATTCTAAAGCAGCTTGGGTTATAGTGCTTATTAGATTAGTTGATGTTGCTACAGAACATCAACTCTGGAGAAATTTTGTTAGATTTTATTTAAGTTTCAAAAATATATTATTGATAGATCATGGACAATATACTGGAGTGGGTTGCCATAACCTCCTCCAAGGGATGTTCCCGACCCAGGAATTGAAATCACGTTTCCCATGTCTCCTGCATTGGCAGGTGGGTTCTTTACCATAAGTGTCATCTGGGAAGCCCTAAACTATTATGCAAACAAATATGTAGTTTCAAGGTCACAGAGGCAGGAAGACATACATTCCTGCTTCTTTGCAACCCCAAATGTTTGAATTTGTTTTGTCTTAGACCTTCTGAGCAAAGAAGACAGTTACTTATTTTTTATATTGACTAAGATAATTAAACATGGCCTGTTCTTGTCTATTTTTAAGGCCTGTCAGACTGTCTAGTACATTTCTGTCAACTTTTAGCTTATAAGGATAGTGGGAAGCCACCATAATCAAAGAAGACTTTAAAAAGCACAACCCCACTCAGTCATACTCCACCAGACATGCGTTTTTTATTTGAATGTTAGGTGTTGCTTGTTCAGAAATGAAAAGAAACTTGCTCTGGGGGAAGGAAAATTCTGAGAGCTATATACTGTCTCTTGATAGGAAATTGACTCTTGCATGAATTATTTAGCTTCATTGTTTTCAGCTTTTTTTTACTACACTTATAAGCACATTTGTAATGTTGAAGTTCTGATAACTGAGCCTTTGCACTCCTTGTTCAGAAGATAACATTACTTTTAATTATTTAGTTTGTGAGAAGTGCCTTTGACTGCTTACAGTGGAACATTTTCTGGTTTCTTGCTTATAGTTATGCTCCAGGAAACTACATTTGTGATCCCCTGGGGACAACATCAGAGAATCCAGTAGCGGCTGTATCAACAGAGAGGTGCTTGTACATTATTATTATCATCAAGTATATTGAGGATTGGACATTTTTCCCCAAAGTACTGACTTTGTTGTCTCCAGTAGTAATGAATTTGGCAAAGTTTAAAAAGAAACTAAAGATTTTGCACTGAAAAATGAAAAAAATTTTAGTTCTTCATTAATTTGATAAAAATAATTTCATCTCATCAAATGGTATTTTCAATTCATTTACACATTTAATCATTTAAAATTAATTGTATTCATCAAAGAGTCCAGTAAGTTTTCTCTGTTTAATGATTTGTTTGTAATCTGTAGTCCTTCAGATTCTGACAGGTTGTCTTGTACACTTTGGCCAAACAGAATAGATGAAGCCCAGTCTTTATCAATTATAGACCTTAACTGTTTCTCAACTGTAGGCCAAAGTCTCTTTCTTCCGTTTTCTGGTCCAACACTTTGGTGACCATATAGCAAAAGAATGAAATGTTTCTTGTGTGGTTACTAGTTATATTCTTAAACATGACAAATTTGTAGTAGCTTTGTTAAGAAAACCTTTCAGATTTGATCCCAGCTTTTCTGTCAGATATGATCCCAAGTGATTACATTTTCACTTAATTCCTTTCCATTAATGGGACAGCACTTTAGGAAAGTTATATATTTAAACTAATATTCTTGGAATCCTATGAACAGAGGAGATTTATGTTATCTTACTGAGAGAATATATAATGGGTATAATTTATTTCTTCAAGAACCAAAAATATGTGACAGAATCCTGGTTTCCTGATCCTAGTGGAATGCTCTGCCTTTTAGCCTGCTCCAAAGAATTTTAGAAATTGCCTGGCTCAGGGATTTTTATTTATACACATTTCTTATGCATAGTATACTAAAATTATAAATAATGACTGGAACCTTAGCTTTTGAGAATTCTGAGGGAATTAGCTATTTTAAGTAGTTATTTCCAAGCTAAAAAATAATTCATACCCTTGTGAAGGTTTTTAAGTTATTATTTCAACTTGCAAATCATTTTATAAATTTTGAACATATATAAATGAAAATAAAATTTATTCCATGCTTTTCTCCTTAAACATAGTAGACTAAATGTAACTGCTTGATGATTTACTTGATAATGTGTTTGATGTGGTATTATTTTGCTTTGATATATAATAAATACAGGGATGCCATTAGAATATTTTTTTGTTCCTCTAACATTTATTGACTATTCACTATAAGCCAGGCACTGTTCCGGGCATGATATCTGTATAGTTTTGTGCTAGTATTCCCATATCTTGAATTCTTGGCCCAATTTTATATTTCTCCTTTCTACCTCTATCTGAGCATAATGTTAAGAGCATAAATTCTAGAACTAGGCTGTTAAAATTTGTATCCTGGTTCTGCTGTTACTAGATGTTTGACTATAAGCTACACATCCTCCCTTTACCTCAGTTTTTGCATCTGTAAACTGGGACCAGTAATATAATCTACTTCATAGGGTTATTGCAAGAATTAAAACAGACACACACACGCAAAATGTTTGGAACAGTGCCTGGCACAAGGGTAGTCCTACAGAAAGTACTAGTCATTATCACTACTATGAGTATTACTATTACTGTGAATTCTTAATACTGTTTGTCCTGTTTACTGTTTTTAAATTTCTTTAATCTTAGAAAACAGATAACTAAGCTGGGTAGAACTAACTGTAAAATAAGAGTAGAATGACTATATGAAACCTGAAATTTCCTTTCAAGAAAACAAAATGCAATGTATGCTTTGATACTACATTTTGGCTGCTGAGAACCGTTTTTTTCTTAGTATGTACTTAGTCGCTCAGTTGTGTCCAACTCTTTACGACACTGTGGACGGTAGCCCCCAGGATGTCCATGGGATTCTCCAGGCAAAACTACTGGAGTGGGATGCCATTTCGTTTTTCAGGGGATCTTCCCAACCCAGGGATCGAACCTGCATCTCCTGCATTGCAGACTAACCCTTAATAGGCCATCTTTATTGAGAAAGTACTGAGGAAGGGAAAAAACCGAAAATTTATCTTAATAAATAAAGGACTTGTTTTTCAGGGAAAAAGATCTTGAAGAAGCTCTGGAAGCAGGAGGTTGTGATCTTGAAACTTTGAGAAATATAATTCAAGGGAGGCCACTGCCTGCTGATCTGAGGGCTAAAGTTTGGAAGGTAACTGGAAACTAAAACAAGTAAAGTGTTATCACTTAACAATATTTTAGAATTTTGATTTTCAGCTGTCTTAGTTGCAGAACACTTTATAATGTTATGCGCATTCCACATTTAGAAAATTTATCAAATAGAGCAGAGTGCTAAAGTGTGTGTTTCTGTGCGGGTGGAAAGTGTTAGTGTCTGTCTTTGAAACCCTGTGGAATGCAGCCCGCCAGGCTCCTCTGTCCATGGTATTTTTTAGGCAAGAATACTGGAGTGGGTTGCCATTTCCTTCTCCAGGGGATCTTCCCGACTCAGGGATCAAACCTGGGTTTGCTGCATTGCAGGCAGATTCTTTACTGTCTGAGCCACCAGGGAAGCCCGTGTTTCTGTTGTGTTTTGTATATTTAATAATTTAGGTTTTGAAAGGCAGTACTTCCTTTTGTAACCATTAGAATTTATGTTTATGAAGATTCTTCAGTGAAATGGGAAAATGCAACCAATGAGTAAAATAGGATATATAATTGCAGATATGGAATTACATCAGCTATATTTTTTTTAAAAAAAAAGGTGGGAAAGGAAATAGGTCTCTCTGGGAGTTAGAATTACAGGAGATTTTCCTTTGCTCTGTTTTCTGCTTCAGCTGTTCTCTAGTACATGTGTATTAGCATTTTTTAATTTGAAATTAAGATTTTGTTACTAGTAAAAAAGTAGTTCCCATTGTTAAAATGTGTAAGCAAAGGATAAGATAGAAAATCATCTGTTATCTACCACTTACAGGTAAAACACACAATATCTCAGTGTCACATCTTATTTTTTCCCCTCTGTACATATATATATATATGTAACAGAAATGGAGTTATACCTGTGGTTAATATTCTAAATGTTACAGAAATTTAAAACTCATGCCAAAACATAGAGACTTGTTTAGTGAACCCCCACGTACCCATCGTTGAGTTGAAACTGTTGTCAGCATTTGGCCATGTTGCTGACGCTCCAATACTCTGGCCATCTGATGCAAAGAACTGACTCCTTAGAAAAAACCCTGATGCTGGGAAAGATTGAAGGCAGGAGGAGAAGGGGATGACAGAGGATGAGATGGTTGGATGGCATCACCAGCTCAACATGGACATGAGTTTGAGCAAGCTCTAGGAGTTGGTGATGGATATGGGAGGCTGGCATGCTGCAGTCCACGGAGTCACAAAGAGTTGGACGCAACTGAGTGAGGACTGAACATTTTGCTGATCATATTTTATTAGTATTTTCTATTCTTTTCTCCCCACCCCACCCACTGTATTATTTTGAAGTAAATCCTTGGCAGGGCACTAAAATATTTTAGTGTGAAAGTCTAAAGATAAAGACTTTAAAGATAACTGTAACATTATTAAATTGAAAAGAATTATAACTTTAATGTGTTCTCACATGGTTGAGGGGATAAGGGAGCGAAATAGGGTCTTCTGTATAAGGAGGCCAATCCCATTCATGTAGTGCTACCTGCATGACCTAATCACCTCTCACAGGCCCCATCTGTAAATACCAAAACATCAGGAATTAGGTTCAACATAAATGAATCTGGGGGAGGGGACACAAAGGTTCATTCTATGGCATTAATGATGTCTGCTTGAAATAAGCTTACATGTGTAAAATATTATGTAAATACTTTGTGTAATTCATTTATTCACTGGTTTAACATAAAGTAGTAAAATTTGATATAGACATTTTACTTTGTAATTTTTGAAGTATACATTATTATCTCTAAATCCAGGCTTCTATCATTACTATAACATATTTTTCAAGAGTGAGAAATAAGAAGCCAGTTGCTTTTTTTTTTCTCTTTCTTCCAGATTGCTCTAAATGTTGCAGGAAAAGGTGATAGTTTGGCATCATGGGATGGTATTTTAGACCTGCCAGAACAGAACACTATTCACAAAGATTGTCTGGAGTTCATTGGTAAGTTTAATAATTGTTTTCACATGGTGAAAAATTCTGCAAATAATAATTTTTGGATGGAGGAGTCATTGTTTAGTAGAAAGAACTTGTTATAATTGGGGATTTGTTGAATTTGGAATATATTGAAAGGGCATAGTTTTAGAACATCTCTTCTGAAATTCTTATGAAATAATGTCAACATTTAAGAAAGAGAGTCTGATTTTTAGTATTTTAAAATTGTTTTTCATATTATTGAAGATCTGTATGATTATATACAGCCCTCAGATTAAAAGGAGCTGTTTCAGAAGTTTCTCTGTAAGTCATAAGTCATGATCTGCTATAGAAAAGGTTTATAGATCATGAGTGAATAGGTTTCAAATCCCCCACTTGGTCTTTTGAAGATTAAATTATTTTGGTTTATATTTCTCTTTTTTAATTCATCTATAGTCCATTGGTGTCTTTTTGTTTTTCTGTCATTTTTTAATTAAATTATTGACTGAATAGACTTTTTTATGGGCTAATCGCAACAGAAACATTATTACTAGGTGAAAGATAGGAAATTTGGTGGTGGAGAATGAATCACTTTTCCTCCCCTCAACAAAGCCATAGTGGCAGCTGCCTGTCCTGGGATAGAGGATAATTCTTATAATCTGTTATTTGGAAAACACTTTTTTGCTTTCCAGGAATGTGGGTGATGCCTACTTTCCTGCTTCATGTGCATTCTTTTACACGCACATGCATTGTGCATTCTTTTACACACACCCCACCCTACACATACACACCCACACACTCCTCTTCCTGGTGGTTCAGATGGTAAAGACTGTCTGCAGTGAAGGAGATGCAGGTTCTATCCCTGGGTTGGGAAGATCCCCTGGGGAAGGGAATGGCTACCCATCCCAATATTCTTGCCTGGAGAATTCCCGAGACATAGAAACCTGGTGGACTACAGTCCAAAAGTCACATAGAGTCGGATATGACTGAGTGACTAACACTTCCACTTTTCACTACTTTCATGTATACATAATATATTTCATGTATACATTATATATATATGTATATATAACATACGTGTACGTCAAGTATTAAGCTAATAAATCCTGAATAGCTAGTGAATATGAATAAATATAAGGAGAGATGTACTTTTACGTAGTTTTATTTTGTTCTTGACATGCTGTAAATGCAGTAAGATAGTATTATATATTTTGTAAACAAGTATTTTGTCCAATAACTGAACGTCTAGCAGGCCCTTGGTAATTTTGACTCTTATTTTTTAGATCAGCTTTCAGTGCCAGAAGAGAAGGCAGCACAATTACTTTTGGATATTGAATCTGTAATTACCTTTTATTGTAAATCCCGTAACATTAAGTATAGCTCAACCCTTAGCTGGATACATCTCCTCAAACCGTTGGTGCATCTTCAGCTGCCACGCAGCGATTTATACAACTGCTTTTATGCGATCATGAATAAGTACATTCCCAGGTAAGACACGATTTTTTGTTATAGCTGTAAAATGAAGAAAGTTCTAGTTTGTTTTGAAGTAAAGTTGTTAGATTTATTTTGATGGCAAAGTAAAAGGTTCAAGTAATTTTTAAGGTAGTTTGAATTATAATTGTTATTTGACTATTTTTGTGGTTATAAATATTTTTAAAGAATTCTTTAGTTAAGAATTTGTGCTTTTAGAGTTTGCGTATGCAGTATAACTTTTCATACTTTTTTGATGGTATCTCTATTTTGACTTCTTTACTTATAAAAATAACATTACTTATAAAAATAACATTACAGTGTCGAATAAGTAAAAGTTTTGGAGTACTGCTATTTTCAGTGAGGTGCTGGGGTTACAGCCTGGAATATAGTCCTAGAAATACAGATGTTGAAGTAATTGGAAATGTGCTGTGTTAGGAAGGAGAAATACAGAGTGCTGTGGGAATGTACAATGGGGGTGACCTGACTTGCCCTGGAGGTCAGGAAGGTCTTCTCTGGGAAAGTGACACCTAAATTGAGTCTAGACAGATGTGTGGGTTGTTGTGGGGGAATGGAAGAGGTGTGGGGAAGAAGGGAGGTGGGTAGGAAGAGGGGTGGGATTCAGAAAGAATTCCTGTAGTTCTCAGGTATGGATCAGGCAGTCAGAATTTTAGTGCCAAAAGGAACTTTTGACATAATCTAGAGCAGTGGTTAGGCTGCGCAGTAAACCTTGGGTACACATTGGAGTCATTGGGAGCGGGGTTAAAAAATCTTGATGCCCATTTACATACTTGACTAATTAAAACAAATGTCTGAGGAGGACAGTCATGCATTGATGTTTGTTTAGAGTTAGAGCTTCTTGGTTGATTGCAGTGTGTACCTAATGTAAGAGGACTGCTATTCTAGAGCTTGATAGTTAAATGGCTACCTTTTTTCCTCCTGCTTTTCTGTGTGAAAAGCACTCTGTGAGCTGTGGGTGCTTTTTGTGCTTTCTTGCTTAAACAGTGACCATTGTATATCTCTGATTTACAACTACAGAAACTGAAGCAAAGATAGACATTAAATGACTTACTCAGCATTGTACTTCTGCTATATGACTGAGTCAGGATTTGAACCTAAGTTTGAGTGGACACTTGTGCTTCAGCTTATAAGTTTCTCCACCCTTGTTGCTTATTAGAATCAACTAAACAACTTTTTGTTTGTTTGTTTTCTTTTTCTTTTGTAGCTTTAAATATCACTCACATATTACAAAATGCATCCTTTTAATATGTACAATTCCATGACTTTCAGTATAGTCACAGAATTGTGCAGCCATAGCTTCGATCCTTTTTAGAATGTTTCTATCACCCCAAAAGAAACCCTGAACTCACTAGCAGTCAACTCCATTTTCCCCCAGCACTCTCAGCCCTAGGCAACCACTCATTTTTCTCTGTGGATTTGCCTATTCTGGGTATTTCATATAAATAGAACCTTATAATATGTGGTCTTTTGTGACTACCTTTGTTCACTTAGCATTGTCTTCTAAAGATTCATCTGTATGTATTATAGCATATATTAATACCATTACTTTATTTCTTTTTATTGCTAGGTAACATTTCATTGTACATACAGTGAAATAAAATAGCACATTTTATTTACTCATGTAATAGTTGCTGGACATTTGGATTGTTTTCACTTTTTGACTGTTATGAATAATGCAACTGTGAACATTTGTGTACAGATATTTGTGTGGACATTGCTTTGGGCTATGTACCTAGGAGTGGGGTTGTTGTATCATATGGTAAATCCGTGTTTAACCTTTGGAGGAATTGCCAGACTTTTCCACAATAATTGCAGCATTTTACAATCCCACCAGCAGTGAATAAAGATCCCAGTTTCTTTATAGATTCTTACCAACATTTTTTTTTTTAATTATAGCCAGACTGAGTGTGAAGTGGTATCTCATTGTTTTTGTTTGCATTTCCCTGGCAGCTAATGATTTTGGGCATTTTTTTCATGTGCCTAGATGCAGTTTGTATGCCCTCTTTGCAGAAATGTCTGTTCAGCCAAAGAAATTTTAAAACATACTGACCCTGGATGTTTCAAATATAAGTAGACTGTGTAGAGCCATGTCGATTTTTAAATTCCCAGGCAATTCTAATACATACCAGAGTGGAGAACCTCGGTGTGACCTTGAAGTGATAGGGCTTCATGTAAGGAAAGCAGATCTAGAGATGTCAGAATACAGGGCTATGCTCATGGTAAAGCAGAGGCTAGAATTCACATTTGGGAGTCATTTTGTTATACTAATGGAGGAGGAGATGGCAACCCACTCCAGTATTCTGTCGGGAAAATCCCGTGGACAGAGGCGACTGGCAGGCTGCAGTCCGTAGGGTCGCAAAGAGTCGGACACGACTGAGCGACTGTGTTATACTAAGTCTCTCAACTGCTTATATTTTTACCACCTCTCAGTGTAACAAAATTAGTAGTAGTAAGGGACATGATGTTCCAGCTTTCTCTCTACAGGATGTTGGTAGTGGTAGTTACTAGTAAAGGCTACACTGTAGAGGTTTACTAGTAGAGGTTTACATTGAGCTGTGTCACATACTTTGTCAGGTTACTCCAGTTATTATTTCCATGAATTCCACATGTAACACAGTCCTTCAGCCAGAGTCAGTGTTAATACCTCTGCATAGGGCCCAGCCCCACAAAATGTTGCTCAAACTCCACTATAATATATCTAGAGAGTCAGATGTAAAATGAGTAGAATTCTGCGGGAGCTGTAACTTTCCGTACACAGCTACTAAATGAATAGATGCTGTTGCAATGGCTGATCCCCTGAGGTGTCCCATTTTTTCCAAAGATGAGACCCACAAACTAGGCAATTGTCCTTACAATGTATGTTTCTAGTCTTCTTACCACTGTGTCTCTGTGTTTTGTTTAACAATCTACTGCCATGCCTTATAGAGTGGGGAACGTGTTCAGATAGAGGAGGAGGTAGTCTTGTCAGTATGAATCCAGTTCTATCTTTGGGCATCTGAATTAACAAATTAGGGCCTTTTCTACAAAAACTTCCCTGTTATCTGCAGTATTAAAAATGGTAGATGAATGGTCATACCAATCCTGGCATTGACCTTAGATCTTAGTTTTCCTGAGATTAGTTTTCATTATTTCCACTTGAATAGCATTTTGAAACATTCTTTATCAATGCTTTTCATGAATGTTTTTACATGAAATCTTTCACTTTATTTCAGTTTTTTTTTTTACAATTTGCTTTTTGAAGACTACATCTACCAAAATACCACTAGCTCAAATATTAAATACCACTAGCTCAAATATTAAATTACCCTTAAATGGAAGGGTAGCATGGTATAATGGTTTAATGCCCAGTTTCTGTGTACAAGTCTTAGTACCATCACTTCTTGGCTATGTGACCTTGGTTGAGCTGCTTGACCACAGCTAAGCCTCAGTTTTCTCATCTGTAAATTACGGGTGATAATAGTATCTTTCCTGGAGTTGCTTGTAAAGATAAAATGAAATAACATTGTACATTGTCCATTGCAGTGTCTGACACATGGTGTTTCCTCAGTAAATATTGACTTTTATTAAGATGGCCTGCAATTTGAGCTGTGTACATTTTTAATGATTATTAGACACGAGGGAACAAGGCAAGAAGTAGTATAGTTACTCAGTAAGGTCAGTGTTTGGCACCACCTGGGATTTTCTCTGAGCATCTGGCACCCAGGCCACTTCCAATCATGGCTCCGGGTCCACTCTTTTGGAATGTTCGTCTGTGGCCATTTCAGACTTGGACCTTTGCTGAAGGATTCCTAATTAAGTATGTTAGCTATGGAGCTAACCTGAAGCCTTCCTGGGAGATCTTTCTTATTTGGCAGAAAAAGAAGGGAGCTGGACTTCCTCAGGACTCTCCAGTTCTCCCTTTGGGATCCAAAGCTTATCAGAATAACCTGAGTGGTCCCTCTGTTTTCATTGGTCCCTGTAGTCCTTTCTCCTGAGTGCTGCCTGGGTTCACCTGGAAAGAATCTTCCTAGAGTTGGCTGTAGACGTGCCATTTCTTCCTATCAGGTCAGCTCTGTTAGGTATAAGCAAGAGAGGTCTGCCCCGGCTGTGTCAGGTAGGCTTGCTGTCAGTGCTCTTACGTCGGATGTTCTGGGGTAAGGAGGGGAGGAGGGTATTGCACGAGGACTGGTTACTGATATGATCGTTTTTGACCTATTAATGCAAGAAACTTTGCTTCTCTTGTCTTTTAGGGATTGTTCCCTGAAGGGGAGACCATTTCATCTTTTCCGATTACTCATCCAATACCATGAGCCTGAGCTTTGTTCTTTTCTTGATACAAAGAAAATTACTCCAGACTCCTATGCACTCAACTGGGTAATAAAGTGAAAGTAGGAACACTTAATGAAAAATAGCTTTCTGTGAAACTAGTTAGTTCCCCCCCAAAGAAAAAGAAAGAAAAGTGTTAAATTATAGACCATTATTATTTAAGGCAAAGGATTAAAATTATTAGCACTTCAAAGATTTTTTTTTTTGCTCTTCATTTAGTTTAAATTATTTAATATGAAGTTTAGCCTTTTGTTGTTTTAGAAATATATATAAATATATATATGGTATGTATCAGTTCACTTTAAAACCATGTGATTAAATTGTTGATAGTGTGTTTGAGAATTGATCTACAATCACAAAGAAAATAACTTAAGATTATCAAATGTTTGATATAAAAGAATATAAAATACATCCCAGTCCTCTGTCATTCTGTATTTATATTTTAAATGGGAAGTTTTACTATTTTAGGTCTGTGGTTCTCAAGCCTTTTGGTCTCAGGACCTCTTACACTCAGCATTTTTTGAGGATCCTTAATTTATGTGGATCACATTGGTTAGAAATTAAGAAATTTTAGGTATTTGTTTAGAAGTAGTGATAAATCCAATACATGTTAACATAAATATTTTAAATGAAAAATGGACTATTTCCCCCAAAGAAAGAATAGTGGCATTTTTAAATTTGCAAATCTTATTGATATTTGGTTAGATCACAGGCAAGTACATTCTCATATCTGTTTCTTCAGTCAGTGATGATACCATATTTCATGTAGCCTTTGGAAAGTTCTGTTGTTTGTTTGTGAGAGCATGAATATGAAAAAGACAAAATCTGAGTATTAGTATGAAAATAGCTTGATCTCACAAACTCCCCTGTAAATACTCTTGGAGATGTCCAAGGCTCCTCAGACCATACTTTGAGAACTGCTCTTATAGGGTAACTTGAAGATCTTTTTAAAGCATTGTTTAGGTTCCAGAAGAAAATGTATGTATATTCAAAAATTTTAACATGTTTCTTGATGATATCTTACCTAACTTTTCTTCAGAGAGGATTCCATTTCTGCCATTTATTAACTGTGTTATTTAATACACTTAGCCTCTGAACTTTGGTTTCTTCATCTGTAAAATGGGACTAATAATAGTCCCTCAGAGGGTGGTGGGATGAGTAAACAACCAGGAGATGCTGACTAGAGACCCTAACTGGTTTCAGCTCTGGCATGCTAAACCTCAGGCTGCAGCAGCCTGCTCTTTCGTTCCTTCTTGGCTACAGTCCTGTCACTTTGAGTAAAAATAATAAAATTGTAGGTGCTCTGAGATTCATATATGTTGCTATTAAATCTACTTATTTGTATTGAAATAAGAAATTTTCTTTTTAAAAATTTGAATATTTTCATAGACATCATCATGCCTGAGAAATGCCATTTCTGTGGCCAGAACTCTGGATTAGTACCCAGTGCTGGTTGTAGATTTTAAATGGTTATGGAAACAACCAGTTTCTCCTTGTCAGTTTCCCAAGTAGTTCATTCTTGCTACCAGTATCTTGTCTATGGAATAGAGTCTTTCTTTTCCAGTCATGAGATAAAGCCAAACCAGTTCCTGTGATTTGAGAACTCATCACTGAGAATAATGCGAAGGTAGCTTTAGTTTGGCTAGTTAAGCAAGGTTAATGTTGACCATACCTTGTCTGTTTGTATTTGCGTCTTCCTTATTTCTAATAGTAAATTTTAAACATTAGAAGCGTTATGTATTGTACTTTAAAAGTTTTCTGGTCAACTATAATACCAGTTACATCAGCTGTGGAGTCTCAGGCCTTTTTTTGAGTCCAGGTATCACCACTCACTAGCTCTGTGATGTTAGGAAGGCTATTTAATACAGATTTATTTTCCTACCTATAATACAGGGAGGAAAATGTCTTCTTTGAAAGCCTGTCATGAGAATATTTAAAATAAGAAACATTTAATAAAAGATATTTGGCAGTAATTTAGTACCTGGCACAAAATATTCACTAAATGTATGTGTTGTTATTAGCTTCCTTTATTCATTAAAAATATTTTAAATTTAAACCTCTAGATGGAATTGTTTCTGTATCTAAGAAAAATGGAATAATCTAATAATATCCCTAAATTCATGCAATTTAAAACACAGTTGGGCTCTAGAGAAACTTACATACATTAACAATTCTTTAATTGATGTAGAAAACCAGAGAGCTCTTGAAACGTTTTGCGGGATATCTGTGTTGTCTCATTTATTTCAAACCATGTACAAGTAAGCTGGGGCACAGTTGGCCTTAAAATTGTTATTACAGCTTCATTTGGTGCTCTTAGCTGAAATTACTATGCTTGATCTCCCAATGACTTAATGAGTTAAGTACTGTAGTAGTTACCTTATAGAGCTCATGGGTAATTATGCTAGTTTTTATGCTGTGGCAGATACATGCTAACTTAAGTTACTTCAGATATTAAGGGCTAGTTGTCTTTTCTCTTCACCACTACACTGATAGAGCATGGGTAATATCCCTTTGAATAAAGAAGTAAACATGTAAATCTCACAAGGTTGAGTGGCGTGCCCTGAGTCACACAGCTAGTCAGTCAGTGGCTTCATTGTGCCTCGAATCCACATAGTCTTCCTTTGGATTACATACAGTAAAATTAAGGTCCCCGGTAAATATCAGGTACGGACAGTTTGTTATAATGTTACTTATGCATTTGCCTCAGTACTTTAAAAAGAGCAAGTCATTTCCAGTGGTTTATATTTCTCATTTCATTTCCTGATTACAGCTTGGAAGCCTTTTTGCCTGTTACTGTTCCACTGAAGTCACTCAGGCAATATGGGATGGATATCTACAACAGGCAGATCCATTTTTTATTTATTTCTTAATGTTAATAATCCTTGTTAATGCAAAGTAAGTATCGAGTTAGCTGGATTTTTCTCCTCTCTGTTCTCAGGGTGCTCTGTTAATATTTAACTCAAATTCATGTGATTGTTTTTTACAGAGAAGTCATTTTAGGGCAGGAGTCTGACAGCAAAGAAGAAGTTATCCGTAAGTATCACTTAATGTGGAGAAAACATTTTTCAAGTCACTTTATTTTCTAAAACTCAAGTTTTCTCATCTGTTTTGTGAATTTAGAAGATTAGAAGAGCTCTGAGGCTCCCTTCAAATCTTACACACTGTCCACATACAGGCCTTAAAGATGGTCTCCCCTGATTTGCTACCCTCATTTCATCCCTTACATGTTTTTTTCACTCATTCATTTCTTCTCTGTACACTGATTCTTTAGTTTCAATGTTTAAATAAACTGGTCTCCTCTCTCTCTCCCTTTCCCTTCCTTCCTTAATTTTCCTTTGAATACCCGACACTTGTAAGTATCTCCTTTGTTGAAATGTTGATCCTCCTTGTGGGTTCTCCCCAGTCCAGTCCTCACAGATTTAGTTATTAATACTTCCTATCTATAGTACCCAGCACACTGTACTTCTGTTACAGTGTTTACCTCACTATGTTATATGATTTATCTTTATATTTCTCAAGCAAGGCAAAGTTCCTTAACTCAGAAACCATTTCTTGGTTATTTTTTATTTGCAGGGGCCCTGGCATTTGTGTTTAAGTAAATCACAGTATTCCAATCAAGGCTAATGAATTTGATTTGATTGCCAGACACCATCAGTCACTAATAGCAGGATTATTGTAAGAGTTGCAGCTCCTTTGGGGAAAATCCACATCTCTTCAAGCAGTTTTCTATGCACCGCTGTTGAGATTCCATTTACAAAACTATAATGTTGAAAATAAACCAACTTTGATATATAAATAATGTTTATTGTTGTATGCTTTACAAGCAAAATTTTTTGAAAATATTATAATTTATTTATAATACTATTTCAGAGTTCTTGGAAAATACTCCATCCAGTTTGAATCTAGAAGATATAGAAGACCTTTTCTCTCTGGCTCAGTATTATTGCAGTAAAACACCAGCTTCATTTAGGAAGGTATCAGACAAGAAATGACCTACTTCAGTATTTCACATTTTGTGCATTGTTTTATGTTTATGTTGTATCCACTTCAGTTAAAATACTCCAGGTTGTCATCCTTTCTGTGTATTACAGTTTTGTGTGATTTTTTGCACTATAAATATTCTCCCTAGTAGAGGAGTAGACATTTTAAAAAGTTAGTATACAGATATATTAGGAGCCATTTTACTTCTCCTCTGATTATTATTTCTGATCGTGAGAAATAAGGTATTTCTTAAATTAATGCTTGCTTGACTTTAAAAATTGTGTTACAGAAATCTGATTGAGGAGGAATCATCATGCCTTCTTCATCTGGAGTTAAAGTTAAAACTCCAACTTTTAATGATGCTGAGCTGTCTTTTACACAAAAAAGGGTCACTTAAGCTCCATGGACCTTGAACCTTTCTCAGATCAGTCAAGTGCTTTCACGAGAAATGACATCGGATTAGAAGTCCAAGTGCTGTGAACTTCTAGAAGCTAAAACTCTAGATTCTAAAGCTAGTAATGGAGGAGGCACAGAAGTACCATTTATAAGCAATTTGTGACCTCAAGTGCTCATGAGAACATTATTGTCTTTTTTTTTTTTTTAAGGCATTCTACCATCATGATTGTTAGTTGGAAGTTATCATGTCCCTGAAATATTAAGATGAGATTAAATTATTTTCAGTATAATGTGTCCAGGAGGCAGATGATGGAAACTTTTTAAGAACATTTCCCTCAAAACTAATTATAAAAGAGATTTGTTTCTCAGGACTAATTTCAGTTATTTTAATAATTGCCTTATGTAGATTACCTCAGTTCCCAATAATGTTGACTAAGTTAGGTGGTGAGGTAGTGGTTATGATACCAGATGAAAAAGAAGTCTTAGCTTTTTCTTTCAGCCTTTTAAGAGAATAGTTTTTATTCTTCAGACATAGTAAATAAACACCAGCAATTGCTAGTTAGAGCAGGTTTTATTAGCATATTACATAATTTATGCCATATTTTAATTTTTATTGAATATTAAAGCATAAAATGTTGGAATAACCATTTAAAATTTTGCTATTTTAAATGTATATGATAGTGTAGAAAATAGGTGTGTAGAATGTGTTATTATTTTCTTAGTCTTTCATTTTGTGTGAACTCAAACACAGGCTTTGTGTGTAGCCTTTCTGTAGCTGTTAGTCTAGGAAATTTTATGTAATAAGTTAAATCACATGACTCAAAGATGTTATATAATTATTTTACCTTTTATCTTGGTCTATTGAGAATAGTTTGATTTTATTTTTCTTCATGAAGTTTCAAAAATTCCTCTTCACATAGGATAATCACCATCTGTTCGGCAGTACTTTGTTGGGAATTAAGGACGACGATGCAGATCTGAGTCAGGCTCTTTGCCTGGCCATCTCAGTGTCAGAGATCCTTCAAGCAAATCAGCTTCAGGGGGTAAGTTAAAAAACCCCACTGTTTGTTAGAGGATGACCCCCTTTAAATGCAAGGAACCAACATCTCCTCCCTGTTTGTTAATTATCACAAAATTAATTTACATAACAGTGTAGTTGTTTTGCTTTTTTTGAATGATTAATGTGATTAATGTGTTAATCTTCTGTCCATATGCTCATTTTTAAACTGCCAGCTTGTGTGTTATTTTTTTTGTCAAACAACTAATTATTTTTGACACTAGTTTTTGTAAATTGCCAGATCTTATTTTCACAGGGCAACTGAATATGTTATATAAAATGTTATATTGAAAGGTTGAATTTACTATTTCATAGTTAAATTCTAGACACTTATATATATAATTCAGAGAAGGCAATGACAACCCACTCAGTGTTCTTGCCTGGAGAATCCCAGGGACAGGGGAGCCTGGTGGGCTGCCGTCTATGGGGTCTCACAGAGTCGGACACAACTGAAGTGACTTAGCAGCAGCAGCATACAGATAATTGAATTACATGGTTTAATGCCAAAAGGCATTTACAAAGGAGAATTGAGGATATACCATAATTTTTTCTCTATTTATGAAAATCTGGTGAGCCAGTTTTTTTGGTATAAGTTATTTATTGCTAATAGTGCAGCAAATATGTGTATATTTGAAAGGTGGGATGTATTTCAAAGATGGAGAGAAGAGGAAAGAACATGGGAAGATAGGCCTTTTACAATAGATATTTTTAAAACAAGCATTTTGTGTGGTTTTCTCATTAGAACCATTATTAAAAAAATAACTTGTAATCCAGTTTAAAGAGACCTATGTGAACTTTTCCAGTTCAGATTGGTGTTGGAGAACCTGCTGTTACCCTAGAAGACATTTATTAATCCTTATGTGAATTGCATTGTTCATAAGTTTGTGGGCTTATTTTCAGAAATAGGAATTATATCTACATCTGTGTTTATATCTATGTATAGTGTTTTTGAAAGTGTTTAACATGATACACATTAAGTTATTAAATTCAAATTAGTTTTATAGCCCAAGCATTCTTCCAGCTATATATTTTAAGACTTTTTGTCAAGGACAGTATATACAAACTGTTTTAACTATATGAGATCCATTTTTTAATCCATTTGTTCCCTCCTTTTTGGTTAATTGTTAATATTATATTGTGTAAAATGTGTTCCTCCTGGCAAATTTTATTATGTAAAATGTTTCCTTTTTAGGAAGGAGTTCGTTTCTTTGTGGTGGATTGCCGTCCTGCAGAACAATATAATGCTGGGCATTTATCGACTGCTTTCCATTTAGATTCAGATCTGGTTAGTATAAATATGATTTAAAATTTTAAAAAATATGGAGAAATGGATTTTTTTTCTTTAATCCATGAATAAATATACATGTACCAGATTTGGGGATGTTTTTCTTTGTGCTTAAAGAGGGAGTCTCTGCCCTTATACAGGTGTTGCTCTCAGGTTTCCTTTTAACCATGGACACCCCCTTGACATCATAAAAGGGTAGATGAGAGCACTGTTAGGTATGGTTTACTGTTGCTTACCATTGTTATGTCAGTAGATTCTAAACTTCTTACTATGAGCTGCCTTATACAGCACTCAGCATAGTGCCTTGCACTTAGTAAGTACTCTGTGAATATTAGCTCTTACTATGATTGGGTAGTTAGTCTAAGAGTTTTGGATACTTGTGCTTATAATAAAGTAATGTGTAGTAATGGTAGTTTTTGGCATATAGGGCCTCAGTTATTAAAATTACTGTCCTAGGATCACTTGAATTGAAGGAATAGATGAAGTAGATAATTATTGTCAGAGATGCTTAGAGCATTTGGTAAGACTAGGACTGACATCATTTAAGCCCTTCTGGGGTTTTTAGAGCCTTAGGAATGAGGAAGACAGTAAGAGGAATAACTTTGTCCCTAACTTATCTGAAAAAGTTGACGCTGAGGTTGAAAGGGCATGTAGAAAGGTCTCAGTGGTGTCAGGAGGAAGCTCATGGAAAATGGAGGTAAAACAACCCAGAGAGTTTGGGGTGCTATAGGTGAAGAAGGCAATTCTAGTTTGTTTGCATCTTGTTGTGCCTTTTTCATCCTTCATTCATCTTGGAGGACCTAGATATGTTGTTTAGTCACTAAGTCATGTCTGACTATTTTGTGACCTTGTGGACTAAAACCTGCCAGGCTTATCCATCTCTGGGATTTCCCAGGCAAGAATGCTGGAGCCAGTTGCCATTTCCTTCTCCAGGGAATATTCCCTACCCAGAAATCAAACCCACATCTCCTGCTTGGCAGACAGGCTTTTTGCCTCTGAGCCACCTGGGAAGCCCTTGAGGACCTAGATGGTCCATCTTTTATGCTTGTTATTCAAGTCATTTGTGAATAACTTTGATTACTCTTAAAAAGCTCAAGGAGTATCTCGAGAGTTAATTACTGTCAGCTTGTTTAATTATCCAGACCTTTAACAAATATTTACATATTTCTTATTCACTTTTTTTTGTCCACTTGATTTTTCACTTAACAGTTTCTTGGGAGATCTTTTCATTTTAGTACATTCCTTTTAATGGCTATATAGAGGTCCATGGTATAGATATACCACAGTTTATCACTTGACTGATGTACATTTAGAATGTTTTCAGTTTTCTTTTACTAAAACAATGCTGTAGTTAACATGTAGTTAATGTAGTTAACATTTGTGGATTTGTACAAATAGTTCTGTAAAATACACTCCTAAGTAAAATTGTTTGGATAAGAGTTATAGAATATAGACTATAGAATGTGGGTATATAGAATTGTTACTAGAGTCCGCCATATTGCCCTTTAAAAAGGCTGTATCAACTTATACTTTACAACTGTAAGGAGAATGATTATTTTATACCATAAGCATTATTGGACATCACTAGTTTTCTATCTTACAAGAATGGTGAGTGGAAAACAGTGGTCATTACTAGTGATGCTGCACATATGTTTTTGAGTATGCTGTTAATTTGTATTTTTTTTTTTTTTTTACAAAGTGCTTTTCTGTGGTTTGTCCTTTTTTTTTGGATTTTCACTGTGCTTTTTATTAAAACAGTTTTAACAGATTTTTGTATTTATTCACATGCTTATTTTCTTGAGGGTAAGAAATGAATTTTTTCATTGTTCTATCTCTAGTACCTAGAATAAGTACTGATAAATGCTTCCACTATTTCTAACTGTCCTCTAAGAAATGACATGGTTTGCTGTGTAAGTGGAGACTAAAAAATATAGCTTGTTTCAATGAATTGTTTTTGTCATGGACCCTTCCACCCATTGTTAAACTTTTCTTGTCATGATACCCTAAAGACAATGAAACTTAGAAAACAAACAGCAAAAACATTTTTTTTTTCCTGGTGTTTTCTTTGCATAATTTAATTTTTCCATGAATTGTCAGCTTTTGTTTTCTGATGTATTATAGGTACATTTATATATATTTCTTTTATCCCAGGGATTTTATTTATAAGAGCCTCTGTTTTGGGAATTCCTTGGCTATTATTCAGTGGTTAAGACTTAAGAGATTTCACTGCAGAGGGCCTGGGTTCAGTCTCTGGTCAGGTAGCTAAGATCCCACAAGCTGTACAGCGTGGCCAAAAAAAAGCCTTTTTTTTAAAATTTTCATGGTGAGAACATAAACATTGTTCTCTCTGCAGCCCGCCAGGAAAATATTTCAGGTTTTTCAGATGTATAAGAAACACAAGCTTGCTACATTAAATGTTTTTAATTGTCCAGATGCTTCAGAATCCATCCGAGTTTGCACAGTCTGTAAAATCCCTTCTGGAAGCACAGAAGCAGTCCATTGAGTCTGGCTCCATTGCTGGTGGGGAGCACCTCTGCTTCATGGGCAGTGGCAGAGAGGAAGAAGACATGTATATGAACATGGTCCTTGCACACTTTTTACAGGTATGCTGACAGATTACTTCAGTTTTTCCTTGGTTTTTGCTGTCACCTTTAAATTCTCCTAGGCAATTTTGTGCTGTTGTCTACCTTGTTAAATTTATCTTTTTTTTTTTAAACACTTAATTGGTGTTGTGTCTTGCCAAGAAGTCTTCTCCCTCATTTTTTTCTCACATACTTTTATGATTTATTTTTTATGTTTAAATCTTCTGGACCGTCTAGAATTATTTTTCTGTAAGAAATGAGGTAGGAATAAAAAAATAAAATTTCCCAAAATAGCTAACCAGTTGTGCTATCAATTTTACCACCTGTTTAATAGACTGAATTCTTCAATGCATCAGGGTCCATTTCTGGATTATTTTGTTTGTTCTCTGTGTCTGTTCATGCCTTAATACTTTTTAAAGTTGCTGTATAATTCATTTTAATATCTTCACTTTGAAATCGAATAAATACACATGTATATGTCTTTGACACTTAACCACCTTTCCGTTTTGTGTTTCAGTGTTGTCTTTAGCACAGCTAATTTGTATCACTGATTTCTTGCACCCTGTCCCTCTACCTTTTCTACAAATCCTCACTCAGTGACAGCTATTTCTTTACAAAAATAGTTGTTTATTAGTTATTCCTTGGAGTTTATATATTAAAGTCCTCATTTTGTGTGACCCTGAACTATGAAATCAGGAAGACAGGAGACACAGGCCACTCAATTTGCATCTGCTTCAGTGGGAATCTGGTTTGAGAAAATTAGTCAAAAGGACAATCCTTGAAACACAAAATCAGAAAGGGAACAAGGTATTTGGGAGAGGGATTATAAGATAATTTTATGCTTTACTGGAGTAAAGATATTTAGTACTTTAAACAGAATAACAGAAACAGGGACTCAGATTCATTTTACTTATAAATTTAATTGACCTATTCTAAAAATGCTCTGAAACAAGCTATATATTACAGAGGGTGAAAGATGGCAAGAATTTGGAATATTGTGGACTTCTTTTAATAATTTGAGTTCTTGATGTGGTTTTAGAAATGCCCTCCTCCTCCCCAGTTTTTAACGTGGAAAATTTCAAACAAATTGATAAGTAGGGAGAATTGAATTGTAAATTCTTTGTAAAGATATAATCACATTATAACTATTAACATTTGATTATAAAAAAATCTAATGAGTGTTCAAGTTTCCTTATTTTCTCAAAATCTAAAACAAGATATTGCACTTGGTTAATATCTTTTAAGTCTCTTTTTATCGGCTCTGTTTCCATTTTTTTTTCCCTTGCATCTACTTGTTTGGAAAAACTGGTTACTTTGTCTTATAGTTTCCATCAATCTGGATTTTGCTGATTGTATTCACATAGTGTTGTTTATTAGGTTCTACCCCTGGTATTTCCCGTAAGCTGGTGATTAGACCTAGTCTTGTTAGATGACTTTTGAGGGTGAGGGGACAGAAAGTGTGTACTTCCTCAGGCAATAAATACTGCCCAGATACCTTTCTTGTGTCTTTATCATTACTTAGATTCATTAACATCTAATAGTTTGTAAAATGTTGACATTCTGTCATTTCTTCTTAATTAGCTATGTTACTTGCTTTTGTATTTCCTTTTTAATAAAGAACCCAAAATATTTTTGAAAGCTTTTAAACCATTTTTGTTACATCTGAAAATACAGTGTAACTGATTTTGGTTTGACTTCTTGCACCATTGGGACTGTAGTACAGTCTCATTAGTAACTACGACGACGGAGAAGGCAGTGGCACCCCACTCCAGTACTCTTGCCTGGAAAATCCCATGGAAGGAGGAGCCTGGTAGGCTACCGTCCATGGGGTCACTAAGAGTCTGACACGACAGAGCGACTTCACTTTCACTTTTCACTTTCATGCATTGGAGAAGGAAATGGCAACCCACTCCAGTGTTCTTGCCTGGAGAATCCCAGGGACGGGGGAGCCTGGTGGGCTACAGTCCATGGGGTCACAAAAAGTCAGACACGACTGAAGCGACTTAGCAGCAGCAGCAGTAACCACGAAGTTGTCCCCTTGTTCCTGTGTAAGCACCAGATCTTACAGTATATAAGGTAAATGTATGTGCTTCTCTGTGCCAAAGTCTAAAATGTAAAAAAAAAAAAAATCCGGAAATTTAGTATATAACCTTTTATTACATTTGTCAATGCTTATAGAACTATAAGAAATTTTAATTGGATTGCATTTTGAAGTAATTTAAATTTTATTTTCCACTTTAGAAAAACAAAGAATACGTGAGCATTGCCAGTGGAGGATTTATGGGTAAGATTTTCATTTATTAATTCCTTTGACCCTTATTTCAGAGGAAATTATATCACTGGAGCTGATTTGGAGTGACCAAATTAATTATTGGGTAAACTTTCTTTTCAGTCATTCACTGATTTCAGAAGAGGCACGGCCAGCAGGACAGATGGATAAAGACAAATAGAGTAGGCAGTTGCAATGAGAGAATATTTAGGAAAAGACTTAAAATGGATGTGTTTAATTAACTTGTGCTGTGCTTAGTCGTTCAGTCGTGTCCAACTCTGTGACCCCATGGACTGTAGCCCACCATGTTCCTCTGTCCATGGGATTCTCCAGGCAAGAATACTGGAGTGGGTTGCCATGCCCTCCTCCAGGTGATCTTCCCAAGCCCGGGATCCAACCCAGGTCTCCTGCATTGCAGATGGATTTTTTACTGTCTAAGCCAATTAGCTTGAATTTGTAAGAAATATTTTTGTAAAGATGGGTGAAAAACTGCCCACATGTTTTGTTTTTATGGAAAAGGAGGGGTAGATAAGGCTGGAAGACAAGAATAGGGGAGTATTTTTCACTGTAAACTCTTGTTACTATTTGCTTTTTTGTTTTGTTCCCATTTTTTAATTACTTGAGAGT
The DNA here is from genome assembly GCA_007570785.1 of Antilocapra americana. Classification (NCBI taxonomy): domain Eukaryota; kingdom Metazoa; phylum Chordata; class Mammalia; order Artiodactyla; family Antilocapridae; genus Antilocapra; species Antilocapra americana. The sequence goes on along the minus strand of ML664163.1, from coordinate 9,185,269 downwards.
ATTAGCTGATGAAAGAACGTTGACTGAATGGAATAAGAAATAAGATGATGTTTTCAACTGCAGATAATCTGGTAATTCAGGATAGAAAAATGATGGAATCGCTACAGCAAATATTTGAGAATTTATGAAGGAGTAGGTCAGGGTAGTAAGAGTCTAAATAGAGACTGTCTTTTTTTTTTTTTTTTAACAAATTCTGTTACTTAAGGGTACAGACTTGCCACTAGTAGGTAAATAAGTCCTGGAGTACTTAATGCATAATATAGTGAATGTGGACAGCAATATTGTATTATAGTCACCAACTTGTGTGAAGAAACTAGATCTTAATTATTCACTCCACAAAAAAAGAAATGGTAATTGTGTGACATGATAGAGGTGCACCTGTTGTTATAGTATATAAATATATCATATCAACATTTTGTATACCTTAAGCCTACACAGTGTTGTATGTCAAATGTATTTTAATTAAAAGATAGCCTTTCATTAGTAAAAAAGATATAAAAATACTGAATCTGTAATTACTAGGAAAAGTAATAGTTAAATCAAATTAATATTTGTTGGAGGCAGTAGAATCCTGAGTTTGAATCATAAAGAGTCTTATCAGGCTTAAGTTTTGACTTAATATGATCTTATGTTATAAATTAGAAGTTTTGATAGGTTAGGGTTTATTTCAACTTGGTCTTTGTTGATATTAGCAAGAATTTTTATCTCTTGTCATGGAGATAATTTATATCATGGCCTGATAACTAACTACCCTTGAGGCTCATACCCAGAGTGATACTAAAAAAGGGCTTATTTTAATAAATACTGGTGTTGAGCAAGTGTTGGCCTAGGTCCTAGTGTTATTTATTGTAAGTTCTGACAGCATAACACAAAACTTTGTTATTGTTCTCAAAAGTGTCTGAAACGCATTCTTTTATATAGCAGAGATAGGCTAGGTTTTAGGAGAATCTTTTTAAACTATGAATTATTTCTTTTCCAAGAATAATCTCTCTTTTCACAGCAGTTAATGCCTAAGGCTGCTTCTTTATTATTTGAAGGATTACCTGATGTCTCCTTATGGTAAACAAAAGCTACCATAGGTTTTCCATTAACCCTTTATATCATTAAAATATTGCTAAAATTATTTATTAATACTTGAAAGATTGCCTTCCAAAGAGGAAGACATCAAGCCTGTATATATGGTTACTGTCACCCTTAGGGTCAGTTAAGAAAAGTTATATGTGTGTAGAGAGAGGGCTTTAGAAGGAAGAGAAGGGAAGGGAAAACTTTCTGTAGCCTGGCATCTTTTATTCTTTTACAGAGATGCCGAAAGAAGTACCTGTGATTATGCCCTTGGATCTTTTTCGTTCAGCTTCTGTTGTTTTTCAGTTGCTGAGTCATGTCTGACATGTTATCATACTTCTCTAGTATTGAATCTTTCTAAGGGGGGTTGATATGTCAGGATTTTTTTTTCTTCTTCCTCTTTAAGCACTGCAGCAGCACCTGGCAGACATCAATGTGGATGGACCAGAAAACGGATATGGCCATTGGATTGCTAGCACTTCAGGCTCAAGGAGCAGCATCAATTCTTCTGTGGATGTAAGTGTGTATGTAGACGATGTCACCAGATTTAGATGAATGCTCAGAAATGATGATTAACATCTAAATACTGCAATAGAAATGGAGTCAAAATATTTCAAACACATACAGTGAGGAAGCATATTATTGTGAGGTTAGTGAAATGACAGGAGCAGACCTGCACAGTCAGGAGTTCTGGTGATCTTCTTGCTGAATTCAGACTTCTGCCTCCCCAGATGCAGCTTGGTATCACTTAGTGACAATTTTCTACTTCTGTTTAAATATCAACAGAGATAATTCTGAGTCTTGTGACCAACTCTGACTTTAAAATGAATTGATTCTCAGACTCTCCCAATTAGTTTGTCTCAGGAGAATAGTGAGAGTAAATTCTGTTCTACGTTGAAAATATTTGGGCAATGAGTCTTTTGAGTGTTTTCTGTATTTTGTATCATTTGCATTCAGTTCAGTTTAGTCGTGTCCAACTCTTTTGCAACCTCATGGACTGGAGCACGCCAGGCCTCCCTGTCCATCACCAGCTTCTGGAGTTTACCCAAATTCAGGTCCATTGAGTCGGCGATGCCATTCAACCATCTCATCCTCTGTCGTCCCCTTCTCCTGCCCTCAATCCTTCCCAGCATCAGGGTCTTTTCAAATGAGTCATTTCTTCGAATCAGGTGGCCAAAGTATTGGAGTTTCAGCTTCAACATCAGTCCTTCCAATGAACACCCAGGACTGATCTCCTTTAGGATGGACTGGTTAGATCTCCTTTCAGTCCAAGGGACTCTCAAGAGTCTTCTTCAACACCACAGTTCAAAAGCATCAATTCTTCGGCGTTCAGCTTTCTTTATAGTCCAACTCTCACATCCATATATGACTACTGGAAAAACCATAGCCTTGACTAGATGGACCTTTGTTGGCAAAGTAATGTCTCTGCTTTTTAATATGCTGTCTAGGTTGGTCATAACTTTCCTTCCAAGGAGTAAGCGTCTTTTAATTTCATGGCTGCACTCACCATCTGCAGTGATTTTGGAGCCCAAGATATAGTTAGCCACTGTTCCCACTGTTTCCCCATCTATTTGCTATGACTTGATGGGACTGGATGTCATGATCTTAGTTTTCTGCATGTTGAGCTTTAAGCCAACTTTTTCACTCTCCTCTTTCACTTTCATCAAGAGGCTCTTTAGTTCTTCATTTTCTACCATACGGGTGGTGTCATCTGCATATCTGAGGTTATTGATATTTCTCCCAGCAATCTTGATTTCAGCTTGTGCTTAATCCAGCCCAGCGTTTCTTATGATGTATTCTGTATATAAGTTAAATAAGCAGGGTGACAATATACAGCCTTGACCTACTCCTTTTTCTATTTGAAAGCAGTCTGTTGTTCCATGTCCATTTCTAACTGTTGGTTCCCGACCTGCATACAGATTTCTCAAGAGGCGGGTCAGGTGGGCTGGTATTCCCATCTCTTGAAGAATTTTTTACAGTTTATTGTGATCTGCACAGTCAAAGGCTTTGGCATAGTTTTTTTTTTTTTTTAATTTTCTTTTCTTTATTGTGTTGGTTTTGCCATACATTGACATGAATCCGCCATGGGTATACATATGTTCCCCTTCCAGAAGCCCCCTCCCTCGTTCCTCCCAATTCCCTCTCCCTGGGTCATCCCGGTGCACCAGCCCCGAGCATCAAACCTGGGCTGGCAATTGATTTCACATATGATAATTAACATGTTTCAATGCCATTCTCCCACATCATCCCACCCCTGCCCTCTTCCACAGAGTCCACGAGACTGTTCTATACATCTGCGTCTCTTTTGCTGTCTCGCATGCAGGGTTCTCATTACCATCTTTCTAAATTCCATATATATGCGTTAGTATACTGTATTGTTGTTTTTCCTTTTGGCTTACTTCACTGTGGATAATAGGCTCCAGTTCCGTCCACCTGAGTAGAACTGATTCAAATGAATTTTTTTTTAATGGCTGAGTAATATTCCATTGTGTATATGTACCACAGCTTTCTTATCCTTCGTCAGTTGATGGGCATCTAGGTTGCATCCATGTCCTGGCTATTTTTCTTTTTATTGTGTTGGTTTTGCCATACAATGACATGACACCACCATGGGTTTACATATGCTCCCCCTCCAGAACCCCCCTCCCTCCTCCCTCCGGATTCCCTCCCCCTGGGACATCTCGGTGCACCAGCCCTGAGCATCAACCCTAGGCTGGCGATTGATTTCGCATATGATAATTAACATGTTTCAATGCCATTCTCCCATATCATCCCACCCTTGCCCTCTTCCACAGAGTCCTGGCATAGTTAATAAAGCAGAAATAGATATTTTTCTGGTTCTGTCTTGCTTTTTTGATGATCCAGTGGATGTTGGCAATTTTCTCTCTGGTTCCTCTACTTTTTCTAAATCCAGCTTGAACATCTGGAAGTTCACGGTTCATGTGTTGCTGAAGCCTGGCTCTGTCATTAAATTGTTTTCTTCACAAGTAATGGTCCTCATCTACCTGATGATCATTCTTTAAATCAGAAATATAAGGAAAACTCCGGTACAGTCTTGGGGTTACCAATCAGACTTACCTGAGTACTCAGGTTTTATCTCCAGAACTTACTTTCTTCATGATCTCCAGCAAGATCATTTCCACTCTGGTTTCTCCATCTGTGCAGATAGGGGGGATAATACCAGAACTTTCTTCACAATAATGACATGAGGATTAAATGTACAAGTGAACGTAAAGTGTAGTACCTGTCACTTACATGCTTTATAGTGAGGCTTCCCTGGTGGCTCAGGTAAACTTTGTAATTCATTAGATGATGAATTGAGGCTTATATTCAGCCTTGTAAGTCAAAGCAAATTGTTGTCAAATTGTGCAGATAAAGTTTCTTTGAGAATTAGGTTTTCAGCATGATCTTTTAGATATCTAGGGGCTCACCATTTATTGAATAAATATTTGCTGTTTTCATTTTTAGTACCTAAATACTATGGATATATTATAATTTGTTAGTCCCTTAATTATTGAATATTTACATTGCTTCCAGTCTTTTTCTGTTGTGCACATTGCTACAATTAATTTTTGTACTAATGTTTGCATATGACATGATTATTTTGCCCTAGAAGTGAAATAACTTGACCAAAAGATTACATATCAGAATCCTTCGAATTCTGTGTTATTATCAAATTGCCCTCCAAAAAACATCATTCTAATTTATATTCCCACCCACAGCATTGGATAGTCTCTCTATTGAAGTTTTTATCTTCAGATTTGAAAAGCAATGATTGAGGCTATTAAAGAAACTCTTAAAGATGTATTATCTTCTAAAGTACCAAAGAATTCCATGGTCAGTATAATTTGGTTTTGAAGTTGGATATGGAAATGGAAACATAATTTTTATGTTACTTAGTTAATGCCTTATTTTAAAAATAAAAGTAAAATATTTTAGTTAATGCCTTACTTGTTTTAAAAATACTGCGTTTTAATTAATGACTTGTTTTAAAAATAAAAATAATGCATTTCATTGTAACATCATGTATAAATATTAAAAATATAAAGAAAACAAAATTGTTACCTAGCCATAGATAACAACTGTTCACAGTTTGAAATATTTTCTTCACATCTTTTGTAATGCATTTTTTTAGTATTATATTTAAAAGTAGTGCTCATAGTGTACAAATAGGTTTATTTTCTGCTTTTTCATTGAATGTTTGACCATTTTCTAGCATTTTTAAATGCTTGTTTTTTAAAGTTTTTTAAAGAGTTTAGTGACTAAATCCTAGGGCATTTTCTGATTATTTCCTTCCCATAAATCCTGAAGAGGAATTAATGGGCAGAAGATAGGCAAATTTTTAAACTTTTGACATCTGCTACCAACCTGCCTGTAAGGCAGAGGTCCAAGACCTGTTAGAAACCCACTGCACAGCACAGCAGGAGGTGAGTGGCGGGCAGGTGAGTGAGCAAAGCAGCTTCATTTGCCACTGCCCTTAATGCCTGAACTACTCCCCAACCCCCATCTCTGGAAAAATTGTCTTCCCATGAAGCTAGTACCTAGTGCCAAAAGGATTGGGAACCTCTGCTATAGGATGTAAGGGAGCAGTTATTGACAATTCAAGAATTATACTCAAATCTATTACACTAGGTACACAAAGATGACTTTTCTTGAGAAAGAAAGACCTAAGTCATAATGTCTTAAACAGCAAAAATTTACAAAGAATAAATGTTTCAAAATTTAACTATATGAATGATACTCTGATAGTAATTTTACTTATTTTTATAGAGTTGTTTGAGTTAAGAAGAAGTCAGTAATTTTATTTCTTACTGAATAAAAGGTAGTTTCAGGTTCCACACATTTTTGTGTGTAATACACATCCTCACTTTTGATTTCTACCTTCCATTCCTAAAATGGTTTCACCCAGTGTGTCAGTCTGCTCAGGTTGCCTTAACAAAATACAACTGATCAGGTGACTTAAACAACATAAATTTATTTTCTCATTGTCTGAGAGACTAGAGGTCTGGGATCAAAGGGTTGACAGGTTTAACTTCTCCAGAAGCACCTGTCTTTGGCTTGCAGATGACATGGCCTTTTTTCTGGGCTTGTGAGTCCCTGATGTCTCCCCTTCATCCTGTAAGGACATCCGTCATTTTGGATTGGGCCTACCTATTACATGACCTCATTTAACCTTAATTTACTCTTTAAAGGCCCTATCTCCACGTACAGTCATTTTCTGAGGTATACTGGGTAATTAGGACTTTAAAATATGATTTTGTGGTAGGAGGTGCACCCAGTTCAGTGCATAACATCGAGATAACCTTCAGCAGTAGTGTGTCTTACTAGTCATTTGGAGAGCAGTTAATTCATCAGTAAGTTCTTTTTTTTTCCCCTCTAGGGTGAATCTTCTAATGGTTCAAATGATAGAGGAATGAAATCATTAGTTAATAAAATGACTGTTGCTTTGAAGACAAAATCTGTTAATGTCAGGGAAAAAGTTATCAGCTTTATTGAGAATACATCAACTCCTGTGGACCGGTGAGTAACTTATACCTTATGAATTTGTGATGAGTAATTCAAACTAAAGAAAAGTATCTTACAGTAAATGTTAGTTGAATACAATATGCTTTACAAAAGGATTGTAAATTACATTTTTTTTATTAGCTGATTCCAGTTTTCATTATCATCACAGAGATATTCTTTATTGCTGTAAAGTTTGACTATGAAGATTACTGTCTTCTCCCACTTCCCAGAATAGGTGGCAAATAATAATTTTGCCCCTTCAAGCCATTCATTAGAAACAAATATTCCAACACTATTATGCATATTCTACTTCATATAGCAGCTGCTTCCCACCTGTCAGGTGGTTGGAATCATCTGTTAAGTGCAGAAACCTCATGGCAGTAATCTCTTTCTTGGCTTCAGGAATTTAAAACCTAGAAAATTTAGTCATACTAAATAAAGCAGAACCCCATTTTCTTAAGTTTAAGAATTCAGATCTTCATAGAATTTTGTTCACAGCACGTGTGACCTCTCTTCTCCCATGAATTACAAATGAAGTGACCAGCTAACAAGTGATAAAGAAGTTTAAGAATGTCTCTTGTATTGTTTCTCACTGGGGCTGTGAGTGCACAATATGTTTTCTTTTTCTCCACGTGTTAGTTTCATTGATCTTTCTTAGAGTTCAAAGCTAACCTAATAATACCAGTGTGAAATTTGTTTCTAAGCAGGCCTGATCTTGGAAATGTGTTATAATATTTAATTTCATCTCATGTCTTACTTGCAGTATCCTAGGAGAGTTGAAGTACTTTAAGAACTGAATATAAGGAATGTACTGTTTTTCATTTTATTAAATAAAGTACATATGCATACAGAGGTATATATATATTTTCGTTTAGTGAATAACAAGATGTAGGTTATTTTCACTAATCCAAAAACTATACTTTGTCTAAAATGGGCAACTGATAAATAAAGTTTTTTTATCAAGCCTGAAAGGTTTTTTTTCATTAAAATTGTGTCTGCTTTCAAAGGCTTTATTTTTAAAAATACTTTTACTTAGTGCATTCTCAATTAGGGTACTATTATTGCCACATTTTGTAGCATGAACACTTAAAATTTTATTTTAAAATGAACTCGTGATAACACTAAGTTGAGAAGACTGTTAAAGAATCACTTGAAACTGGCTTTTCTTCCTTTTTCTTTGTACTTGGGATTATCAAAACATTTTCTTTTTAATATACACTCTGGGTTAGAAAAACTGATTATACTAAAGTTTTGTTTTAAAACTGTTGTGTTTTTAATAACCATATTGTTCTGTCCTCTGCCTCAATTTGCTGTAGAATGTCTTTCAATCTTCCTTGGCCAGACAGAACATGTACTGAGCGGTAAGCCAATGAGTAGTGCAGCTTTACTGGACCATCCTTTTTCTTTAGCATGCGTCATGCTCTCTCTAAGCCTCTTGCTGTCTTGGCTCAGATTTCATGCAGCTGTCTCAAATGCTGAACTCTTCTCATTCTGCTTTTAGGAGTGTGTGATGCTGATATGTTTTCCTTTTGGGTTTTTTGCTTGATCATTTTAATTTTTTTCCTTGCCTCCCTCTTTATAGCTCCCATTCCTCAGCGGAAAATCACATACATTCAAATCCAGCAACTTTATAAAACCTGCAGCTTTTATTCTAAGACAGAGGAAGATGAAACAAAGAAAATACATAGTCTCAGAGTTGGGAGGCTATTAGCTTTGGAGATCATTTACTTCTGTCTCATGCCCTAACAGTGGAGAAAATTGTAGCACCTGAAAAAAAGCATAGTTTGTGGTTCAAATTTTTAATTTCATTTTTACTATGTAATTTGATAATATTGCTTATTTCTTAATACAATGTATGTGTTTAAGTTGGTAAGTCATTAGTATATAAATAAGTTCCAAAGAACTCCAGTTCTAGGGTTCTGCCTTTGCTTTTCCTTGAAAGAAAGTAGGCCACGGTGGACATGTTAATTATAATCTATCTCTTCTCTGATCCCAGTAAAATGGGGGTACTTGTTATGAAATTCCATAGGTTTAAAGTTTAGGAATCTACTAGATCTTCAATTAGGATAAACAACAGAACATTATACTACATGGCTTTACGTTTTTATACACATGACTTTTCTATGATTTTAATTTGAATATCAATTATAGTAATATCTATGAACATTTAAAAAGAAATTCTAGTCATACTTTGAAAAGTAAGTTGAACTCTGGAATAATCTAGTTGACTTTTTGGCAGATCATTTCAGTGTTTTCAGTGAATTAGAAATAGCATTTTTAACAGTAGTTTGCTTTCAACTTATGTATAAGAGATTTTATTTACGGTGACTGCTCCTGTACGATGCCAATTACGGAGCTTCTATTACAATTTTGGAATTTCAAAGGGGATGGCTTCTTTTAAAATTATATAACCTATTTGTGAATCATCTTTCTGTTTTCTCTTGTTACAGGAACATTGAATTGTTCTAATTTTTTTTAACTCCCAAATTTTATCGTAAAGAATTTTTTAAAAATTCAAGTTATCTGGTCCCTAGAGATATATCCATTTTGAAAATAGAATTTAATGAAAAGTTAGAATAAATTTGGTTTGTTTTTGAGCCCAGTAAATAAAGTTAAAATCTATTCAGACTATTTTAGATCTTGTTTCTGCAAAAAAGCACAGACAGCTTTTTAAAGAGTCCAGCCATTGAATTTCAGTTTTTGATAGTCATTTAAGTTATCTTTAGCAATCTTGTTGATTAAAAACTGCATTGTATTCATTTTGCTCAATAATGTATAGCTTGGTATCTTTTTTTGGATGTCACTTTATTCATACTTACATTCTGGTGCAAGCATTTACTGTAAACATTATCTTTGTTACTTTCTGTATTATAGAAGTTTAATTATGCTTTAATATCAGGAGAGAAACCAATAACTCGATCTCATACAATTTTATAATCTATATGACATGAACTTATCATTACATAAAGCTATGTTTGTCTGCGTTTTGTAAGAAAGCTGAATCTGGGTTTCATAGGTTTATTTCATTTTAATTATTTCTTTCATTTTTTTGTCTTTAATGAGTATAATTTGTTAATTTACAGGATAACTTTACATTAGATATGCTTTAACATAAAAATCAAGTGATTTTATGATTTTAACTTAAACTATAAGCAGTATATTGATTAACTTACAATTCTGTCATACACTCAACTCACATTGGTTTTCTGTTGAGGAATATTGTTTTGGGAGAAGTAAAGATTTAAGCATATTTTAACCAAAGTAGGTCATGATTTTTATTGATGATATGTATTTATTTAAAATATAGATTTGGTCTCTGTCTTTTGGAAAAATTGAATTTTAAGACACATAACTTAATTGAACTCTCTCTTGATACATGACAAGGGAAAAAACAAGCCACAATTTTCCTTCATAGGTTGTCTTAGCTGAACCTTATCCTACAAATAATACAGTACTCTTTCTCCAGAAACATGTATTATTTTGTCTGCATATTTTAATTTTACTTCTTGGTTTATTGGAGATTACCTGAAAAGTAACAAGATATTGATATTTATATTAAAAAGAGAACTTCCTACAGAACTAATTAAGTTTGAGTTTACATGTTGTTTGTTTCTGCCACTTGAGAATGAAAGGCAAATTCACTTTTCATTTTCATGGTTTATTTATGTAAAAGAAGTAGCATCTTAGTTTCTATTGAAATAGAAGTAACAGTAATAGGAAAAAATGGGAGGAAAAACCTTAAGACATATGTACCCAAAGACAAGCCCGTAGGCACTCCTATTAGAATTTGAATATTTGGTTTCATAAACGGTTTTGTCTAAGAAACATGTATGTAGCACTTGCTGTATGTCAGACATTATTTCAAGAGCTTTATCAAATATTAACTGATTTAATTTTCACAGTAACCAGGAAGAGTAGATACTGTCATTACCGTTTTACAGCTGAGGACACAGAGCACAGAGAGGTTAAGGAATGTCCCAGTGCGTTGGTGTATATGAACATTAAAATTGTTTAAAACTTGATTTTTTCAGATTTGAAAGCATTCTGCATGCCAAGACCTTGTGCCACTTTTGCTAACATAATTTCCTTATCTTGTTTCAATTTCCTTAACACAGCTGTCCTGAAACTCGGTGGTACATGGTGGGGTAGGGGTTGGACAAAGAGCATTGTATTTTGTTTTAATGTTCAGATGATACTTGGGGAAAATCTTTAGAAACTTAAGCGATGATTTCCCTCTTACAATTCTCTGAATATAGGCATGTGAGCAGCAGTGACAGAGTGGGTAAGCCTTACCGTGGTGTGAAGCCTGTGTTCAGCATCGGGGATGAGGAAGAATACGACACAGGTGTGGTGCTACCCTTCTCTTACATAGACTGCTTTCCGCAGGCGTCGGGAGTGATTGTAGAGGTCATTCTGGGACCAGCAGGACACAGTGAGATTCTGTAGAGGAGATTGGAGAGTCTGGTTTTTCTGTTAAGAGTTTGGTTTTAAATGCCTTAAATTATGCAGTAGAAATGCTGAGTACGCAGTAATTATAGGCATCTAGCTGAGGAGAGATGTCTAAGCTGGTGATAATCTGGGAATTATCAGTGTATAAATAGTATTTAAATCCATGGGATTGGATGTAAATCCCCTTGATTCACTCATGTAGGGGATTAAGAGTTGTGGGACTAAAGTCCAGGAAATCAAAAAATTGAGACATCTGAAAAGAGCCTTTTGAAACTGGAAGCAATATCCTAAAGGGCCACAAGATGGGGATGTTGTGCCAGGGAAATTCGTGATTGTCTTTATGTTTTAAAAAATAATTTCTTGTTTTTGTTCATAATCCCACTGCTCAGATTACCCTGATTAAATGATAATAATTAGTATTAATGTATGTTGAGTTAGAAAAAATATATTAAAATATATTGTATATTAAGTATATGTTGTATATAATAGTACAAAACAAGAATACTCTCAAATCTCATCTTGCTTTTTTCACTTAGTAATACATTTTGTTTATTTTCCACCTCAGCCCACAGCTGACTTCCTGTTACACAAATGCGCCATAATTAAATCAGTTTACCCCAGTCGACCCTGGTAGTTTTCCAATTTTTTTTTTTTACTATTTCAAATAGCAGTGGCTATCTTTATGTATATAGGTGAACGAATATTCACCTATATCTGGGGGAACTTTTCCAGGTGTATGTAGAGGGTAAATACATCACAGTAAGATTGCCAAATTAGAGGGACTCACATTTGACATTTTAATGGATATTACAGTCCCCTTCTTGAAAACTGCATTGAAGGGAAAATAATTTTTATATGTAATTTTTTGAAGCAAATACACAGAATTTTAATTTTTCTTCTACATAATATTTTTATATCCCTGTATAAAAACTCTTAAAAGTACATTTTCTCTTTATAGTGTAACAAAATAATCAGTACATTGTATTTTATTTCTTCATAGCTTTTCCCCCAACACCTTCTCTAGCTATTCTTCTGTTTCATATACTTCTGTATGCTATTTGTAATTGTTTCCCTTTCTCCTTTTTCCTCTGTCTTTGTCATTTTCCTGTTACCTATCAGTCTCTATCTTTCCCTAAATATTTGTTATTCCATTAACAAAGGGAAGAAGGAAATGGATGAATAAATGTTGGTGTATTTTCACATATCATATTTGTATATATACACATATGTGTTTGCACTCTGGAAAATTACACAGAAATGAATATAAGAAAACTGTAGCTATGATTATCAACATGAATAAAATTTATAACATTGGGAGTAGGGTAGCAGTTGGAGAAGAATGCAGTTGAACAGTCTGGTATTTATGTTAACTTTGCTTAGAATGCAAACAGTACTGTATATTGTTTAAGAATATTCTTGTTTGATTAAAAGTAAAGATGTGACACCAAATTCAGATCGTCACTGTTTCTTAGTGGAAAAGAGATGGGGATGTGATTGGGCAGAAATCCATGAGGGCTTTACTTTTTTATTTAAGCTAGAAGTGAATAGATACATGAAATTTCATTTTTTTTACTATATCTCTTGTATTTTGATTTCTTGAAAAGTGAAGAGAACATCTGCAATTAACTCTAGGGAATGTAATTCCCTTTCTTAAATTAGAAAAACAGAATAACAGGAATGTCTTACATTTCTCTCACAAAAAAACCCACTAAATAGAGTTATTTATCCCAGGATTATTTTGTTGTTATTTTCTCCCAGAATCAGAAACCAGTAATTCTGTAGATAGAGTATAATCTATAAAAATATCAAACCACTATGTTATACACCTGAAACTGATATAATTATGTAAATCAACTGTACTTCGATAAACAAAAAAGGAAAAGAAACCAGCAACAGAAAAAGAACTCAGCCATTTTTGCCCTCAAGATAGGTGGTAATATTATTATTGGACAATTCTACTGTCTCCCTACAGACTAGTCATAGATTAGAGTTATGTTGTACAAATCAAAAAAGTTGAAATTCCTCAGGTAGTTTAATATTATAATAAAAAGTATGTATGTAATATTTTCACTTGATTTTCTTACCATATGTAGTGATGTTTCATCATAATACTTTTATGTTAGTATCGTTGGCATAGGAAATATAGTAGCCGGGTTAGAATTGATTGTTTTGTTTTTCAACCTGTGTGTTTAAAATACTACTGAAATTTTTTTCAGGCCATCATTTTTAAAGTTGGTGATACACACTTTTAACGTCTTAAATTCTTTACAGATGAAATTGACAGTTCTTCAATGTCAGATGATGATAGAAAAGAGGTTGTGAACATTCAGACTTGGATAAACAAGCCAGATGTCAAGCATCATTTTCCTTGTAAAGAAGTGAAAGAAAGTGGACACATGTTTCCTAGGTACTTTTTATTTAAGTTGAATTTTTTTCTATAAGTTTTATTCATTTTTGGTTGCGCTGGGTCTTTGATGCTGTGCAGGGCTTTCTGGGCCTGGGGGCTGCTCTTCGTTGCTGTGCACAGGCTTCGTGTCGCGGTGGTTTCTCTTGCTGCGGAGCACAGGCTCGAGTAGTTGGAGTATGTAGGCTCAGTAGCTGTGGCACACAGGCTGCGTAGTTGTGTCTCTGGGACGGCAGAACTCACAGGCTTCGGTAGTTGTGGCGCATGGGCTTGGTTGCTTGATGGCATATGGAATCTTCTTGGACCAGGGGCCAAACCTGTGTCCTCTGCATTGGCAGGCGGATTCTTATCCACTGTGCCACCAGGTAAGTCCCTTGGTATTTTTTAAAGTGCCTTCTTCAGAAGTAAAATTGAATTTAAGGAAGTCATGATATAAAGGTTAACTGTGAAAGAAACTTTATGTATCTAAGTACAGTAAGATATTTCTTCTGTCAGCTTGTACTTTATATCTTTTTTTTTTTTAATATTTCTTAGGTTAATTTTTTGGGAAAAATGTAAATAGATAAGTTGAATAGTACTTTGAATATAAGCTTCTCTCAGACTCACCTACTTTTAACTTTTTTTTGCACTATCCCATCTCTCTGTTTAAATATCTTTGTATATACATACACACATACACACTTTTCTGTTGTCAAACCACTGAGAAGCTTATAAATATGACATTTAGTCATATTTAAGTGCTTTAGCGGAAATCTTAAGAATATGAATATCTCCTCCACAATTCCAGTAACACTGTCACATCTTTAAAAACCTTAAAAATAAGCATCATTTAACATGCAGACCACATGCAAATTTTTCACAGTGTCTCCAAGGTATCTTTTATAGTCTTTATCCTTTTTTCCTGATCCAGGGTCTAGTCCTATTTTACACATTGCATTTGCCTTCTCTCTCTCCTTAGTCTCTTCCCTTGAACAACAATACTGCTCCCCTCATACTTCCCGCTTTTCTTCCTGATGAATGAATCCTTTGAGTCTAGGTCAGCTGTTCTGCAGAATGTCCCTCATTCTGGATACCTGTCTTATTGTATTTCATACAAGTGTGTGAGTACTATTACTATACTAAAAGTGAGCTGAGACACAAGGCATGGTGTGGATGTTAATAATTCTATCCTTATTTTGTCTTTGGGACCCATTTCAGAATATTATTAAATATGTAAGGCAGTCCAGGTATTGCTTAGTGGTCTTTGATATAAAGTATATGCTGTGGTATGTCGCATGAGGATAGTTTGCTGTTAAAAGTCCGAATGGTAGTATATTTCAAATACATGTAGCATAGATTAGTTTTTATATTAAATATAAACTTTACTCTTAAATAGTTACAGGATTATCTGTCGATAAAACACTACTTTTGCCTACAACTGAAGGGAAATTAAAGGCTGTTATTAGGTAGCTTATTTAAATCAATAGTGATCCTTTGCCTTCAAAAGTAGTTTCATCTGGAGTTGAACATTTTTTATAATTGGGGCTGTTGAAGTAACAGCTGTTCTGAATGACATTTCTTTTTGTTTTTTAATGCTTTTCTCTCTCTCAAGTCATCTGTTGGTTACTGCAACACATATGTACTGTTTAAGGGAGATTCTTTCACGGAAAGGATTGGCCTATATACAGTCTCGACAAGCACTAAATTCTGTAGTTAAAATAACATCCAAAAAAAAACATCCTGAGCTAATTACCTTCAAGTATGGAAACAGTAGCGCTTCAGGAATAGAAATCTTGGCAATCGAAAGGTAAGATTTTCTCAGGATGGTATTATCTGAATTACTGAATTAGTTCATTATTAAACATGATATGTTTCTCTGTTTGGGGAAATGGATGGTGGAATAGGATACTTGAACCACTTATTGGTATTCCTGCTATCTTTTCCTTACAAATTTGTCGTAATATATGGATTAGGTATTAGCACATGATTTCATTAAGCGCCGTAGCTAACTTCGCAGACTTTGACAGAAGGGTCTTTAGGAATACTTTACACCAGTGCTGCACTACATGCTGCTTTGCAATTAAATGAGCTTTCCTCGGAATGTAAGTCAGTGTTTTTATTTTCCTTCATCAAAAAATTCTTGTTCTGAAAAGTCTCAGTGATCTAAGCAGTGTGCTGGATAATGTAGTTAGTTAACAGTCTGGTACAAGCTCCTCCTCGCCTCGTTGTGGACGGTGACAAACAGTTCTTGGACGGGCACCAGGGCTGTAGCCACATTGCTGCTGAAGCTAAATCATCTTTAATCTTACAAGTAACAATGTGAAGCCCAGAGGGATTAAGTGACTTCCAGATCTTCACGCTTAGCTTGTGTTAGAACCAAATATAGCCCTCCTGACTCCCGATCTCCAGTTCATTCCACCTTTCTCTATACAATAAAGAAAAATCATTTTGCACTTGGATTTTCTTTCTTTCAAAATAGCACTTTTGAGTATATGTTGAGATAAGTGTTGGGGAGTACATAGGAGGGCATCTGTGCTGGATTTGCGGATTACTTCCCCATTGGAAGTGATATTTGAGTCCTCAACAGAAGGCATTGTTATTAATATATATATTTTTCCCCCCATAGGTATTTGATTCCAAATGCAGGAGATGCTACCAAAGCCATAAAACAACAGATCATGAAAGTTTTGGATGCTTTGGAAAGTTAATGTTAACGAAAATTATTTCAAAAGAAATTAAGGCAACCAAGAGAAATATGGACATATTTTCCCGACTGAATGCTAATTGGAGACTTTCATTTGCTTATGGGGGTGCTTAAATAGCAAGTCTAAGAAAGTGTAAATTATTATAATCAATCTCTGGACAGTTAAATTTTTTTTAAATTTTCTTTTGCGTTTTGGTTTTGTAAAATGATTTCTTATAAAGGTCAGTTATCAAATGACTTTAAAGTAGCTGACCCTGTGCCCTTATAAACTAAGGGTGAAGAATGCAGTTCTGTTTTGAAGAGCTGTTTTAAGAGAACATGCATCAGTTTCAGATTTAAAAACAGCCATACACATGTGTATTTGCAATGTCTTCACTGAAAATTAGAGATAGAATTCACTGAAGAGACCCCTTTAATTGCTACATTTAGTTTTATCCACTGAGCAGTATCAGAAACTAAAGTATTATATAGATCAATAATTAGCTTGCCGTTTCTGTTCTTAAAAAGAGTGAAATCTTTTAAATAAAATGGATGAAGATTCCAGCCAACTCAAATTCAGACCAGCTAGTAAAATATTGAAACATCAGTTTCTAAGTCATCTTTGTACCATTAGCTAATAATCTTAACACTGAGTGCTTTAGATACTAAACTTTATCCTAATTGTATCTAAGGAGCAGTTAAAAGCATTATAATAAGTAGGTAGGCATGTCAAGATTAAAATTAACACTTGGGGGACAAAATTGTATCTTTGAAAGTGTCACTGGTCTCTATTACAAGAGGAGTATTTGATTTAGGATATTTCAAAATAGGTGCTGAGCACACATGGATTTATCTTCTGTGAGATTATGTCTGTGACCACACTAATACTGACTTAAAGAAAAGCTAGATGATCGGAGAGCTGTATAAACTAGTTTTTCTCATCACTTTATGAAATATTTTTCTCTTCTTTGTTTTTTGTTTGCTTATTAAAGTTCTAGTGGTTTGAAGTGATTTTTATTCTCATAATATGACAAAACTGCAAAGTGGTTTGCTTTATTTTGCAGCTTTCTCAGTTTAATTCATTGAGGTTTGTGTTAGACACATTTGGTGAAAGAAACCCAGGAACACATTTGGGGCCCTAGGAATGACTGCTTAGAAAAATCTGTTCGGGAAGTAACAAATCCTCACAACCCACCATGTCCTAAAATGTCATGGATTATCTCTAGGGGTTGATAGAAATATTCAGATGTATCCTGTTAACAGCCAGTAATTTTAATTTACTTAAAGGAAATCAAGTGAATAAAAGGCAACGTAGTTCAAGACATTTTATTCTCGTATCTAAATAAAAACAGTTTGAGTGGTTGAAGACATTTGCATGAAACTGCACCTGGTACAATACTTGATATTTATAACGACTGTTGTATTGCATTTTCCCCCTTCTTTTGATGCCCCTTTTAGAAATGTCCTGAGGTCTCATTTTTTGCCCATTTCAGCCATGGGACTTTTTTCATAATATTAATGTAAAGATGTTTGTGTTACTCTTTATAAATTACAGTTGTAAATAAATCAGTACAATTTGCTCAATACTTTGTGGGTTTTTGTTGTTGTTTTTGGCCATGCCACCATGGATGTAGGATCTTAGTTCCCCAACCAGGGATAGAACCTGTACCTTCTGCACTGGAGGCATTGAAAAGTGCAGCCTCTTAACCACTGGACCACCAGAAAAGTCCTCAAAACTTTGTTCTTAATGACAGTATCTCTCTCTCTTTCTCCCTTTCCACCCATTTGTAAATCTCTACAGATACCACAAAATTAGGAAATTGAGGGCTATCCTTACAGTGGAATTTACGTGTTCCAATTTCAGGTTTGAAAGTATTAGATTCCTCTTTGTGTTCATCCAGATGAGGAAGAGGAAAGAGTTTAAAACTAATGACATTACATTCTACATGTAGTAAATTATTCCCTTGAACTACTCATCTAAAATTGTTTACTCATCTGAATAGCCCAGTTATTATTCGTAAATATCAAATGAAAATACTTGTCACTGATTGTACCAGGCATTATGTAGCTCTGTCCTCTCTCCACTGGTCTGATACCAAGAGAACTAGAATTCACTCCGGGATACCCACCTCTGTGTACCCTCCAGGATCGCAAGGGTTGCAGTATTATGAGCTTGGTTCAGTTCAGTTCAGTCACTCAGTCGTGTCCGACTCTTTGTGACCCCATGAACTGCAGCATGGCAGGCCTCCCTGTCCATCACCAACTCAGAAGTCCACTCAAACCCACGTCCATTGAGTCGGTGATGCCATCCAGCCATCTCATCCTCTGTCGTCCCCTTCTCCTCCTGTCCTCAATCTTTCCCAGCATTAGGGTCTTTTCCAATGAGTCAACTCTTTGCATCAGGTGGCCAAAGTATTGGAGTTTCAGCTTCAACATCAGTCCTGCCAATGAACACCCAGGACTGATAACCTTTTAGGATGGACTGGTTGGATATCCTTGCAGGATCGAACTGTTGTTGATATTCTGTCTGAACCTAGTTTCTCTTTTTCTCCTCCTCTCATCACATAGCAGCCTTGTACTCTAAACCCAGAGTGCCCAAATCAACCGAGGTAGTTCTATACACCTTTTGGGGACTTGTTCAAATCCCCCAAGGCAATCTGGTTAGATAGCATCACCAACTCATTAGACATGACTTTGAACAAACTCCAGGAGAGATGGGGACAGTGGAACCTGGCCTGCTGCAGTCCATGGGGTCACAGAATCGGCCACGAAAGACTGAGCGACCGAACAACAATCAGTATAAGGTATCTCCCCTGGGCACAGAGGTGATTCAACTAGCAAGAGGTTCAATCCTTTCGCTGAGACTCGGAGAGGCCGGTTGTTAAACAGTTACTAGCACACCACCCCGATTAGGTTGTCCCTTTCCTTTCGGTATCTGACTACAAGGACGTTACTGAAACAGCAAGAGATGAACAGGTATTTGAGGCGCTCTGGAAAGAAGACAACGTTGGAGCCCAGCCAGGGCCCAGAGGCGGGGCGGGGCGGGGGCGGGGCGAGAGGCGGAGCATCGGGCGGTGAAGCCCCGCCCCGACGTGCCCCTTTGCCCCGCCCCTCGCGGCAGAGCCCTGGGCTCAGGCTACCGTACCCATGGTGCTTCCCGGCAGAGCCATGGCCAGTAAGTAGCGCCGCGGCCCAGGCTCGGGCCGGAGTGGAGGCTTCGGGTGCGACGCCAGCGGAGCGTCTCGCCCGTTCAGCCCCTCTCCATCTCTTGCCCCCGCCGCGCCCTTGGCCTTCTCTGCTCTGGTGTTCGTGGGGCGGTGGGCCGGGCAGGGCGGGGAGGAGGAGGCCGCGGAGCGCAGCGCGGCCGCGCGCGCCGGGGACGCTGGGCTTCCGAAAGGGCCGGCGGGGTCGCGGGAGCACCGGGCCAGCGCGCCGGAAGGGCCCGCGCCGTGCTCCCGGCCCCGCGGTCTCGTGTGATACGTGAGGCAGATTCCACGAGCGTTCCGGGCCGGTCCGCTCCAGATTCTTCGGCGCGGGGAGGTTGGTTATTCCAAATGCAAGTTCCGCACGTCCCTGGTGGTCTTTCTTATTCCCTACCGCCACCTCCGCTCCACGACCCGAAGTCTGTGCACGTTCAGTAAACCTTTCAGTACTTATGATACCTCAAATGTGAGAGTCTGTCCCGTGGGACTCTTGGAGGTTGCTGCTGGTTTCAGATTGGTTTGAACTTGGGTTTTGCAAAGGCACCAACCCTGATTTTTTGTGGTTTGAGCCCTGTCAGGTGAAAATGAAGCACCTGTTTTCTTTGATTCGGTCTTGTGTGGTAAGTGAACTCGTTGATTTGCTCCCCAGTGCGCCCCCCTCACACCCACTGGGAAATACCGCCTTCTCTTGAACAACAACAACAACAAAATGGGCTGTTTGTTTCTGCACCTGGACTTTGAACTTTAAGGTTAGGTATTAACATGTTTCTTGGGGGCTTCCCAGGTGGCTCAGTGGTAAAAGAATCCACCTGCCTATGCAGGAAAGGCAGGTTTGATCTCTGGGTGGAAAAAATCCCCTGGAGAAGGAAATGGCAACTCACTTCAGTATTCTTGCCTGGGAAATCCCAGGGACAGAGGAGCCTTGTGGGCCACAGTCCATGGGGTCTATAGAGTTGGACACAGCTGAGCACGCTTGTGTCACATGTTGCTTACACATCCCCACTCAGGATCAGCCCCAGGGATGAGGTTCTAGCTGTGTTCCCAAGTCTGTGCCTGATTCTTTTACACGAGGCAGTAGAGTGCTCTGGGCTTAAAAAGTCTGGAGATCTGGATTATTAGAGTCTTGGCGCAGCCCATGTCAACGAGTCTTTTGATCGCTTTGGACCTCAGTTTCCCTCCTTTAAAATGAACATAAACTGTTCCTACTGACGTCTTGTGAGGCCCTCTCAAGGTGGTAGTGTTTGTGGGAGTGTTCTCTGTGTTTCATTTCAACATCCTGGAGTGCAGTGCAAGCCGGTACCTGATGAACCTCCAGGACTGGACTATAGAAGTCCTTTTACACACCTCCTTCTGAGTGTGACTGTATCTTTCAGAAGAGACTAATGAACTTAAGAGCTGTGGTTCTTGGGGTTGAGGGCAGCGTTGATCTGACTCCCTTGAGTAGTGTTTTCAAGTTACATGACTTCCCCCACCCACCCAGAAACAAACAAGGCGCCCCTCCTGTCTGCAGTCCAGATTTTGACTTGATTGTGGCAGTGCCAGTTAACTTTTTTGATTGCTTTCTTGCACCTTTCACTCTGCAAGCCTCTTATTTCTCCATCTACAAAATACCGCTAACGATAATCTGCAGGTGCTTCTATATGTAAAAGACCTGCATGTTTCCTATGGTGTTTCCCTGTTGGTCTCTTCGCTTAAGATATTTTATCCTTCCAATTGGCGAGTCCTTGATTGTTAGATTACAATGAATATTAGTATCACCAGGGACATGAACTATTCGTTGTAATCTAACAGTCAAGGATTAGTATAGTATAGCCAGGGACCTGATGACTTACCTGTAGCTCAGACGGTAAAGTATCTGCTTGTAATGCAGGAGACCTGGGTTCAATCCCTGGGTGGGGAAGATCCTCTGGAGAAGAAATGGCAGCCCACTCCAGTATTGTTGCCTGGAAAACCCCACAAACAGAGGACCCTGGTGGGCTATAGTCCGTGGGTGTTGCAAAGAGATGGGCACGACTGAGTGACTGACACTACTACTGCTGCTGCTAAGTCACTTCAGTCGTGTCTGACTCTGTGTGACCCCATCCTTAGGATTCTCCAGGCAGGAACGCTGGAGTGGGTTGTCATTTCCTTCTCCAGTGCATCAAAGGGAAAAGGGAACGTGAAGTCGCTTAGCTGTGTCTGACTCTTAGCGACCCCATGAACTGCAGCCTACCAGACTTCTCAATCCATGGAATTTTCCAGGCAAGAGTACTGGAGTGGGTTGCCAGTGCCTTCTCCAACACTACTACTAGGGACCTGAAAATGAAAAGTGTGTTCATTTTTGAGATGAAGTGACTAGTATCCCATCCTCCACCTCAAGGAACTCCCCAGTGGTGGAACTGTCCTGCCTCAGCCCCTCTGTGGAGTGGGTGTTTTATACGATGTCGGCCAGTCCCCAGCCTGTTCCTGGACAGCTGCCTTCGCGGGTGGGAGCGGGGAGACGAAGCCATCAGAGAGCCATGGAGGATCTCAGCTTACCCTCCTTCAGAAGCAGAGACAAAGCCCCACTTCCCAGTTGCAGTGGAGACTTTATGGGGTTTGTGATGTTCTGGTGACAGCTTGGGCTGTTTGCTCCAAAGTAATCATCCCAGCTTTTGTTTTCATCCATACTTTGAAACTATTTGACAAGCTGTGTTTCAGGTTCAGTTTAGTTCTTCTCATTGTATTTAGGAGAAACCAAGGAATGGACATCAAGGCTGTATATTGTCATTCTGCTTATTTAACTTTTATGCAGAGTACATCATGCAAAATGCCGGGCTGGATGAAGCAGAAGTTGGAATCAAGATTGCTGGGAGAAGTATCAATAATCTCAGATATGCAGATGATACCACCCTTATGGCAAAAAGTGAAGAGAAACTAAGAACCTGTTGATGAAGGTGAAAGAAGAGAGTGAAAAAGTTGATTTAAAACTCAACATTCAAAAAACTATGATCATGGCATCCAGCCCCATCACTTCATGGCAAATAGATGGGGAAACAATGGAAACAGTGACAGAATTTATTCTCTTGGGCTGCAAATTCACCACAGATGGTGACTGTAGCCATAAAACTAAAAGACGCTTGCTCCTTGGGAAAAAGGTACGACAAACTTAGCATATTAAAAAACAGAGACATTACTTTGCCAACAAACATCCAAATAGTCAGAGTTATGGTTTTTCCGGTAGTCATGTATGGATTTGATAGTTGGACCATAAAGAAGGCTGAGTGCCTAAGAATTGCTGC
The DNA here is from genome assembly GCA_007570785.1 of Antilocapra americana. Lineage (NCBI taxonomy): Eukaryota > Metazoa > Chordata > Mammalia > Artiodactyla > Antilocapridae > Antilocapra > Antilocapra americana. The sequence goes on along the minus strand of ML664163.1, from coordinate 9,162,724 downwards.
TTTTGAACTGTGGTTTTGGAGAAGACTCTTGAGAGTCCTGTGGACTGCAAGGAGATCAAACCAGTCAGTCCTAAAGGAAATCAGTCCTGAATATTCATTGGGAGGACTGATGCTGAGGCTGAAGCTCCAATACTTTCGCCACCTGATGCGAAGAGCTGACTCACTGGAAAAGACCCTGATGCTGGGAAAGATTGAAGGCAGGAGGAGAAGGGGACAACAGAGGATGAGATGGTTGGATGGCCTCACTGACTCAATGGACATGAGTTTGAGCAGGCTCTGGGAGTTGGTGATGGACAGGGAGGCCTGGTGTGCTGCAGTCCATGGGGTCACAAAGAGTTGGACACGACTGAGCGACTGAACATCAACAAGGAATGGACATCAAGTTTTCCTATTTTTAGGGTTAACCTCGAGCCAAACAGGTCTTCATCAAAGGCCAGGGTCTGTCAGTGTTTCTTCTCTGGGGACATTTTTACAGGTACAGGAGAGACACCCAGAGAGAGAAGTCACTAAGCGTGGGATTTTAGATTCCACAGCAAAGTTGGGGTAAGGAAGCGAGCCAGGCCATTACAGATAATTCCGGAAGTTTTGCAGAGCTTTGTGGGTTATGACTTGGTTGGGAACCTTTAATGTAGTCTTCTATCAAGGCCATGAGCAGAAACTGTCAGTAAGTGTCCAGGCGGGGCTTGGAAACCACACTAGTCACTTGAGCAGGCAAAAATTTATATAGAGGACTATCAACCAGCAAAGGGGATCACTGTAAGAGCTAAGAGAGCTCTATAGGAGAAACAAGAGTCGGGTGTGGTGACTCCCTCAAGAAAGGAATAAGCCTGGGGGAACCGGTGACCTTCTTGCCCCAAGGCTGGCAGCAGGTCTGCTGGGCAGGGCTGGTTGTGTGCTTTGTGGGGCTCAGTCTCCAATGAAAATGTGGAGCTCCTAGTTCAGACAGCAGGAAGAAGCACTGTTTGATTTTCCTTTCACAGTGTTTCTCTCAGCCTCTCCTGGTGTTTTTCATTTGCTACTTAATGGTGTGCTCCTCTGGGCACCGGGAGATTCATGGTGAGTGCAGGCCCTCCCAGGGTCTCTCCTTGTGGCACCTGGGCTGAGGATGGACTGGGGCCTGAAGTCACATGATAAGGGATAGTTCTGTGTTCAAGCCCAGTCTCCTATCTTCGTGTAAGGGACAGACTGGCCCTGCCGGCTTCACTTCAGATTCTTGTGCCTGGAGTAGGCTTTGCTCACGCTGTGGCTCTGTCTCAAGGTTGTTCATCCCCAGCACTGTTGACATTTGCTGCTGTTGTTTTAGTCATTACGTTGTGTCTGACTCCTTGGAACCCTGTGGACCATACCCTGCCAGGCTCTTCTGTTCATGGGATTCTCCAGGCAAGAATACTGGGGTGAGATGCCCTGCCCTCCAAGGAATCTTTCTAACCCAGGGTGGATAATTCTTGGTCATCAGGGACTGTCGTATGCCTTGTGGCATGTTTGGCAGTGTCCCTGACCTCTGCCCACTAGATGCCAGTAGCATCCCAGCAGTCGTGACCATCAGCAGTGTCTCTAGACGCTGCCACATGTCTTGGGGGTCAGACTTACCCTCCGTTGAGAACTGCTGCTCTATCCAAGTCGCCAGTCAGATCTTCTGACCGCTCTTCTCTTTTATCTTCCTCCTCAGCTTTCCGCTTGGCCCTCATCCAGCTTCAGGTTTCTTCCATCAAGTCAGAGAACCTCACTCGAGCCTGTGGCCTCATCCGGGAGGCATCGAAGCAAGGAGCCCAGATAGTCTCCCTGCCTGTAAGTCTGGGGGTGGCCATCCCTTTCTGAGCACTCTCATTCCAGTAGTGTGGTGTCTGCTCATTCTGGTTGTCCTTCTGGGTCCTGGGGGCCAGCACGGTCCCTTTGGACCCCAGGATGGTTCCTCGTCTGTATGGAAGATGACCTAGCAAGGGTCTTTGTGATAAGATGTGCCAGCTGGGTGACAGGTCTTTAACTTTAGGTCACCTGCTTGGCTCAGAAGCCTAGGAGTCAGAGGGGCTTACCTAAATGCAAAATACTCAGTGCCTCAGGTACTTACCTGCTCTGCTTGCATAATCTAGTCTTCACGAGACTAGAACATTGATTTTAGCGTTGAGCTTCCAACATTTAAAAAAAAAGTGTTGAAAATTGCTAAACATTTAGGAAGCCTGTGGTCTGTAGCGAGCCAAAGGATGCTGCATCGGTTTGCTAGGTGACCTGTTTAAAACAGAATCAGCTGAAGATGGGGCCACATTTGTTTGTCAAGAAGTACAGGGTCAGCCCCACGATCAGTCCCACATTGGTCAGAAGATGCACCTGTCAGCCCCTCCTGCTGGCAGAGGCCTGCAGGGGTGAGCGGTGGAGAGGAGGCAGCCCTCTGCAAGCCCTGGAGACTCTTGAGGGCTAGCTTGTATTGATTCTAGGCTCTGGGCCATTTACCAGTGAGGCCAGTGAGTAGGAGTCTTCAGCAGGGGCGCTTGAGATCTTAATGTCGCTCCAGTCGTGGGACTCACCTCTGCTTGTATCCAGTCATGGCCTCTTGTTGGTTTAGGTTGCTGGGGGTCAGAGCGTGAAGGCCAGGAGTGAAAGCACTTGAATTCTGCCTGTGTCCCCTGGACCTGATGTGTCTTCTTCAAGTTGGTGATCCTCGCCCTTGAGTTTCCTAGCACAGGCAAGCAGTCTCAGTGAATGTAAATGAATGAACTGGAAGTGAAATCCATGAGTTTTCTTCTATCACAGAGCTGTTGAGACACATTCAGGGGAGTGAGAGAGTTTGCAGGATCAGAAGGATGGCGCTGGAAGGGAGCTTAGAAACATCCCCTCATGTATGTGGGATACCTGAGGGGATGTTCCATAAGGGGGGGCTAAGATTTCTTTGTACTAAGTGTGATACTGTGACGCTTTTAGCACTAAAGCAGAGCTAGTTTTTTTCCTAGTCTCATGTTGGCTTATTTTAACGGATGGAAGTGGTTACGTTTGTTGTAAGGTGTTTATGTAACCTGTGTTAACTTCGTGGTCTGAAGTGTTTAGCTATCAAGCGGATTCTTTAGTAGACCAAAATTTCCTGTCATTGAAGTGTTCTAGAAGTATATACCTTGATGTTTAAAAGAAACACTTGTTTAAAGCAAGTTTTCATCTTCTGGGATATACTTTTTAAAACTTCCATCCCCTGTAGTTACGACTGCATGTGCCAGGCCTCTAGAAGTTAGTGTGTTAAGCTGAACCAACTTGATTGGAGTCACTGTCCATACATAAGGCTTGTTTTCCAAAGAAAAATATTGTTTAGAGTAGCGAAATTATAAGCCTGCCCAGGCATGTTGTAAAGCCGCTGGAAAAGTAACTTGGAGCAAGTTTTGTGAATGGAAATGTAGTGCTCAAGTCACATTCTGCTTTAAAAAGTTGTAACAAATACAGATTAATTAAAAACAAACAAACAAAAAAACACAGGCTTTATTGCTTTACGTAGTTGATAATATAGTTTTGAGACTCTGGATTCATCTTAACACCCCAATCCTGTGAGCATGCCCAGCGGTAGTGGGTCCTGGGTGCCTGATGATGGGGAGGCATGGTTAAGTTGGGTTCTTCCCCCCCACTTTTTTCTCTTCCAACATTATTCTAGGAATGCTTTAATTCTCCATATGGCACAAAATATTTTCCTGAATATGCAGAGAAAATTCCTGGTGACTCCACACAGAAGCTTTCTGAAGTAGCAAAGGAGTGCAGCATATATGTCATTGGAGGTAACTTCCTACCCTCAAGGTATAATGGCCTGAATGTTGAAAACACCAGAGAAACTGTTGTTAATTTGAACCATGAAATATAAATTAGCCATTGAAAACAATGAGGTAGATCTATCTATGTAGGATTGTGGAAGGATCTTCAAGACACATTTTGTTTGGTGGAAAAAGAGCAAGTTTAGTATGAAATGAACAGATCCTTCCCTATAGATTAATGATCCACATAAAAGACTGTATTTTTATATGTGTTTATGTATTAAGGCATAGTGAATATTGTACAAGGACACACACCAAACTGCTGAAAATTTTCTGTGGGGGTACAAGGGTAGGTGGAAATGTGGAAAGAAAAACTGTATCTGAAAGTCTTTAATACAGTGTTAAGAATATCTTTTTATTTCCCCCATTAAGAGACCACTGACATCAAAGGTAGCTTAGAGTATTAGGCTTAGTGAAGTAAGTCAGAGAAAGACAAATTCTGTATGCTATCATTTACATGTGGGATCTAAAACAAGAAAACAAATGAATGTATGTAATAAAACAGAAACAAACTCACAGAACAAACTAGTGGCTACCTGTGGAGAGAGGGAAGAGGGGAGGGGGAATTAGGGATGGGACGAGATTGAAACAACTATGTATAAAATAAATAAGTAACAGGGATATATTGTACAGCACAGAGAAATAAAACCATTGTTTTGTAATAATTTTAAATGGAGTGCAATCTAAAAAAAATTGAATCATTATGTTGTATGCCTGAAACTAGTGTAATATTGTAAATGAACTATAGTTTTTAAAAAGTAGCTTTATTTATGTGGCTTGTTTAAATAAAAATGTCCTATTTGTTTACATAAAAATACAGTAAAACTCTGTTTAATATAGTAAACAAAATTATTTCTGTATTCTGATACAGTGAGAATTAGAAATAAATAAGAGGTGGAGGAAAGAGGGCAGAGCAAGCAGAGATAGAACTACAGACACCATATTGAGTGATGGAAAGACTGGCATACCTTCCCACCTCAAGGCCTTTTTGGATACAGTTATGTTGCAGGACCTGGTGGAGTTCAGTTGAACAACTGAATTCCCTGTGTTGCACTAATGCGTCAGGTTAAGTGTTGCTCAAGAGCAAAGCTGAATTGAAAAATAGTTTGGTTAGTTTTGAAACCTTTCTTTGGCTTCTGACTTAATTACATTTCACCCACATTCTGAAGTTGATCTCTGAAAAATTGTATTCAAGAAGGAAAAAATCATGATTAAATAACCCTTAGAAAACAGTGAACTTTATTGTTGGACCCAAGAAGACAGTAAACTTTAACAAGTCTTTGTCCTGTTATAAAAGAATGCTTCATTCAGAATGTTTTCTGTGTCTCTGTGTTTCTCTCTCAACAAAAGGGTCCATTCCTGAAAAGGATGCTGGGAAATTATATAACACCTGTGCCGTGTTTGGGCCTGATGGAGCTTTATTGGTAAAGCACAGAAAGGTCAGTAGAGAATGTGGCCAGGCTCATTGCCTCTTGAGAATTCGCGCTGAAGTTCCCAGTACCCATCCTGTACACATCAGGCATTGGCTTAGTTGGCACAGGGGGTTATACTTGGCTGTTGGCCTGCTGATATAAATTGTAGACTCAGCCTATAAATTTTGGCAAAGGAAAAACCTACAAGAGTTTTGATTAGGATAGTTTTAAACATACAGTGATCACTTTGGGGAGAGTTGACATCTTTGCAGTGGTAATGCATGCATATACACTTAGGATTGTTAAGTCTTCTTGGTAAATTGATCCTTTTCTCATGATATGTTCTTTTTTCTGGTATACTGTTTGTCTTGACATTTATCTCTGATATTGGTAAAGCCACTGTAGCCTTCTTCTAATTACCATTTGTATCTTTTTCTAATCTTTTATTTTCAATCTATATGTCTCTATATCTAAATGCTTCTCTTGCAGACAGCTTGTAGTTGGGTCTGTTTTCATTCTGACAGTCTTTGCCTTTTAACTGGAGGGGTCACTCTGTGTTTAATGTAATTATTGATATGATTGGATTTTAAGCATGTAGACATTTAATTACTGTTCCCCTTGGTTCTTCTTTCCTGCATTCTCTTGGGTTGAGTAGTAGTTTGCTTTTTTTTTTTGCTAAGTTGTTGCCCTAGGGATTACAGTATACACACTTTATCTTGTCCTAGGCTTCTTAGTTAATAATCTGTTTCTTCATGTGAAATTTAAGAACCTTGCAGTTGTACTGTTCTTCATGCTGTGGTTGTCATTCATATTGCATTTATATACATTGTAAATCCCACAAAATGCTAATTTTTAATTTCAGTAGTCATGTGTATTTTAAATTAAGAGAAATATTTCATGTTTACCATACTGTTTACCATTTCTGGTATTTTTCTTTTCTTCCTGAAGATCTTAGTTCTGTCTGGTATGTTTAACTTCAGACAAAAAGACCTCCTTTAGCATTTTGAAGTGAGCATCTGCTAGATATGAATTCTCTTAGTTTTATTTATGAATATATCTTTACTTTGCCATTTTTTAAAAGATATTTTTGATGTGGATTGTTTTTAAAATCTTTTTGAATTTGTTGCAGCATAGCTTCTGTTGCTTATGTTTTGGTCTTTTCGCCAAAAGGCCTGTGGGGTTTTAGCTCCCTGGCCAGGGGTCAAACCCCTACCCCCTGCAGTAGAAGGTGAAGTCTCAGCCACTGGACTGCCAGGGTGTCTCTGCCTTCAATCTTAGAAGATATTTTTGTGGAATAGAATTCTGGGTTGACAGTTTTCTTTTTTTCCTCAGATGTTTGAGAGACATTATTCATTATTCAGTTATCTTCTAGCCTCTTTTTTTCCCCCGATACAAAGTTAGTAGGACTTCCCAGGTGGCTCGGTGGGTAAAAGAATCCACCTGCCAATGCAGGAGATGTTGGTTTGATCCCTGGGTCGGGAAGATCCCCCGGAGGAGGGCATGGCGACCCACTCCAGTATTCTTGCCTGGAGAATCCCATGGACAGAGGAGCCTGGTGGGCTACAGAGAGTCAGATATGACTGAAGCAACTGAGCAAGCACACATGTGTGAAGTCAGTGGTAATTTGTATTGTTCTCCTGCATGTAATTCATGTTTTTCTCTACCTGCCTTCAAGGTCTTTTCATAATCTTTACTTCTTAGTGTTTTGACTCTAATATTGCTGATACGAGTTTTTTTTTTTTTGTATTCGTCCTGCTTTGTGTTTCTTTAATCTGTAAATTTAGTTTCTCACTATTATTTGGGAAACTTGGGAACATTAAATATAGAGTGACCACTCCAGTTAAAAGACAGAGATTGTTAGAATGAAATAGTCAGTAAACATTAAATATTTTTCTGTCCCATTCTCTTCTTATGGGACTCCAATTTTGACACTGTTCATCAAACCCAGTCACCAAGACTGGGGTTTTTTTTTTTCCCCCAGCACTTTGTCTTCTTCAGATTGCATATTTTCCATTGATCTTTCATGTTCACTGAGTCCTGTAATCTCCCCTCTCCTGTAATCCAGTGAAATTTTTAAAAATTTCAGATGTTGAATTTTTCATTTCTCAAATTTTTATTTCATTCTATTTTTACAGCTTTTATTCTCTACTGTGTTTCCTCTTTGTTTGTTTGTTAAGAGCACCTGTTCCTTTACTTTCTTGCGGTTAGTTTTGGTGACTGGTTTACTGTCTTTGGTAGTGATTCCATCTGGGTCTTACTGGGTCTGCTCCATTGCTGCTTTTTCTCCAAGAGTTTGGGTCATACCTGTGCGTGTCCAGTTTTTTGGATTGTATATTGGATTATATGTTGTTGAGACTCTTAACTTCTGTTGCGTTCCCCCGAAAAGTGTTGAGTGTTTTATTTGATCAGGTAGGTAGGTGGGGCATACTCACAGACCAAACTCTTCCTTGGTGAGGCGAGTGGCAACCACAGCTGCTCTGCCTGTTGAAAAGTTTAGCTTTAGCTGGGCTGTTCACAGTCTGCCCCACACATGTTTAGTGCATTGGTCAGTCAGAGATTCGGACAGGTTTTATGTGTAAAATTTAGGGCTCTTCTTTTGCTTTCTCCTTGTATTTCCCCCTCACTCTCCAGCTGCCGTGGAGCTCTGTTCTCTGATCCCTTGGCTGGTGTGTTGGTGGGTAGTTGTGACCAGCACTTCCAGCAACAGCTGGGGCCTTGCCTCCAAATAAAAGCTGTGAACAAGTGGGAAACTTCCCAGCACTAGGTCCGGCCTTGCAGAAGCTGACTTTTCTCTAATTTTTGCCTGATTTTGATTATTGTCAAGTGCTTTTATGTGGTTGTGTTTTTGTTGTGTTTTGTCCAGAATTCAGGGTTACTTGTGAGAAAGCTGGTCTTATAGGAGCCACTCTGCCATGACTGGAAACAGACCCAGCATTGGGCTGTGAGAATTGAGTTTTCCAGTCCATGAATATATCTCTCTTTTCATTTTCTTAGACTTTAATTTCTCTCGAAGTTTTTTAAATAATTTTTTGGATATAGTCGTATATACTTTACTAGATTTATTCCTAAATGGTATTTCTATGTCCTTTCATTTTCTGATTCTTGCTAGTATATAGATGTACAGCAAATTTTTTAAATATTGACCTTGTATGTAATACCCTTGCTTAAACTCTTTCATTCTAGTAATTCACCTGTGTATGTCCTTTGACATTCCTTAGGTACATAATTATTATCTGAGAATAATGGCTTTTAAGTTTTTCTTTCTAATCTTTACCCTTTTTATTCTTTTCCTTCACCTTGGTGCTTTGGTTAGGACCTCTGGTACAGTGTTGAATAGCAGGTGTACTTACCTTGTTCCTGATCTCAACAGGAGAAGGGTTTTAATGTTTCACCTTTAAATAGGTTTCTTTAGATTTTTTTTTTACAGATTCTCTTTATCAGATTAAAGGGGTTCCCATCTTCAAAGAGTTTTTCTCTTTTATTTTTTAAATAAAAATGTTGTTCAGTGACTCAGTCGTATCCAACTCTGCAACCCCATGGACCACAGCATGCCAGGCTTAAATAAGAATGGATGTAGAAATTTACCAAATGCTCATTATACACTTCTTAGCATGATCATGTGACTTTTCTCCTTTATTATGTTCGTGTGGTGAATCACTTTGATTTTTCAAATGTTAAATCACATTTGCTTTCTTTGAATAAATCCAATTTGGAAGTTACTTTTTAATGCTGCATTGGGTCTGCAAAACTACCTATTTTTGATCACTCTCCCACTCTCTACCTCTCCTTGCCAGTGTGTCAGTTTGATTCTGATTCTGAGAAGTCTTCATTTAGCATTTATATTGAGTAAAAAAGGCAGCATATTAATTGCTTTCCATGAGAAATCTCGACATTGACTTGCACACCACCAAGGGAAGAAGGATCATACAACCTACAGCATCATTTTTCTAGTTCCCTGTGTTAGAAGTCTTTTTCATAGCATGTCAGTCAGCTTGTGGGGTGGGCTGTGGGCAGTTTGGGGCTGCCCTTTGTACAGTTGATCTTAGAACACCCCCAAGGCTGGCCATGGAAAGGTGTTATTACTGCCACGAGCCCTGCTGGAAAGGAGGTAACCAAATCCTTTATTTGTGATGCAGCTCCATCTGTTTGACATTGATGTTCCTGGGAAAATCACATTTCAAGAATCTGAAATATTGAGTCCTGGTGATAGTTTCTCCACATTTGATACTCGTACGTACCAGATAAATTCACCTCTTTCAGCAGTACCAGTAGACAAGGATCAGGTAGTCCTTTGTTTTTCATTATGTTGCTTCCCAACTTCTTTACAAAACCTGACTGGAAGGCCAGGGGGCAGAAGGGCAGAGAATGATCAGAGAACTAGAGAGTGGGGGATTTAATGGAGAACTAAGGGTTTGACATGATTGTGCTTTTCCATCGGTCACAGCCTTTATTAGTGTGAGAGCTTCCAACCTGTACCTATTAAGCCATGACTGAATATCTCCCACTTAGATAAGAAACATTCATTAACAGTTAGAGTGAATTTCTCATTTATGCTCTACTGACATAAACGATGTTCTCACGAGGCAAAATCCACGCAGGAGCAAACTTACACGTCCGCCCCGTCCACGGGCCCTGCGTGAATGTGCTCCCGTCAGTGTGCTGTGGCCACTGGATCTCGGAGACCTTCCCTGGGTGCGCCTGCTGCAGGAGATTAACTTTGTACATTTTCTGTTTGGAGAACAGCTCACTGCAGGGTGGGCCTGGGCATCTGCTACGACATGCGCTTCGCAGAGCTGGCACAGATCTACGCACAGAGAGGTGAGGCTGCCTTGGGTTGGGTCATGTAGATGCTCAGAGATTGATCGGCGCTGGGCTTTGCGGGTGGAGGGAATCCTTGGTCAGAAAACCTGGAGGAGGTCTTAATCTCCACGTCTGTGTGAGTTCTCAGACTCCTTCTGCAAAATGGGCAGTGTGGTGTTCCGGAGGTTGTAGTTTAGCAACCACACAGCTAAGGCCGGAGCCACATTCCTGAACTAAACGTCTGCTCTGCCGTGAGAGCCCTTCCTGCTGCTGTGTTTGGAGAGGCGCTTGGGCCCCGGTAGGAGGTCTGCCTGCACGTGGCTTTCGCCACTCACTGGCCCTGGATGTTGCAAACAGCAAAAAGGTAGTCGGTGCCCCTTTGGTCCAGGGGACCATCCTACCGACCTGGAGAAGCACAAGTCAGATGAGAAGTCCTGGGTTTTGGTTCCAGCTCTGCCCCTTAATTGGCACAGTGCTTTGGGTAAATTAATCTCTGGAGAACTGTGGGTCTCACTTTTCTCATGGGAAAGATGTGAGGATTACAGACAGAGAACTTAGGAAGGCCCTCATATGATCCTCAACAATACTAGCATCCTTCCTAGTCTGGGCAGAGGCACTCTGACTCTGGTCTGTCTGTCACTACGCAGTGACGCGGGTGCAGACGGTTTGACACCCTGCTCAGCAACAGATGGAGGTGCGAGGGCTGCAGGCTGCCTTTCTCAGTTGAGTCTTAGCTATAAGAGGTGGAGCAATTAGTCTTCTCCTCATTTCAGTTGATGAACATCACGAAACATGGTCCTTGACCCTGGGAGCTGTGCACATGGTGCTGAGAGAAGTTTGAATGACAGATTCTCTGGGTTTTTCCAGCAGAGTCACCTTTGCTTGCAAAGTGGTTGTCAGGACCACTGTACTTGTGTGTATGTGTTATGCGTGTGTCTCTAGAGGAGTTCAGAGCCATCCATAACACTGCTGAATCTATTCACGTTGGGGGAGTTTGAGTTTAGTCCCCACTGGGTAAGGAGCAGAGGGCAGGCTAATGTGGTTGGATGTCCACCTGTATCCCTTTTCTTTGGCTTTTTTCGTCCCAAGGCTGCCAGCTGTTGGTATATCCTGGAGCTTTTAATCTGACCACGGGGCCAGCCCACTGGGAGTTGCTTCAGCGAGGCCGGTAAGAAAGCATCTCAGTGTTTCTCTGCAAAAATGTTTGCGGTTTGGTGGAAGCATCAGCCTTCCCTGTACAGAATGCTGCCTCTGACTCAGGCTGCCCTGGCACCCAGAGGCAGTTCCCAAAGGTGACTGTTCGTCTTCCAGTCTGAGAGGAGGGCTTCTGCTGTGGGCTCCTTCTCAGAATCCACAGCAGCAGCCTTGTGGATTTTGAGGACTGATTTCTGCTTTTCTAGGAGCATTCACTTCATCAAGTGGGCAGTGATTTGATTTTCCTGTGTTCAGATATGGATTTGTGTCTCTGATAGAGTTGCCAGCAGATTTTACAGAGAATTGGAGACCCACGGAGTGTACATGGCTGGAGCCAAGGCAAAGGCAAGGGGTCTTTAGTCTGACAGCCAGAGGGAGAGACTTGTGGTCACACTCAGCAGTCCCTGTGCTATGCAGATGTGCTTATCCTACTCCATCCTCCGTAGTTTCCTGCTAGTCTTGGTACTCTCCCGAGACACTCGTGCTAAGTTCTTGTTCTTCTAACCTCTAAGTCCTGAGCGCTGCATGGCTGTGCTGTGCATGGGACAGTCACTGTTTCCTTAGTCGCCCGAGGAGTGGTGAAGGGCAGGTAGCAGGGGTGGGTGTAACACTGAAGGGAACAGGACTGTGACTGTGAAGTGCTCTGCAAACCGTGAAATGCTGCTCAGAGATGATGAGTTGTTCATGAAAAGATTTTTTTAATTGAGGTACTATATACTTACAGAAAAGTATTCTAGTTTAAGTTTACATATGGAGTCACCTGTGATCAGGATCAAATCTAGAACATTGCTAGCCCCTTGGAATGCTCCCATTTTCTCCTTCCCAGTTGGTACTCTCCTCTCTCTGCCCAGGGGTGGCCACTATGCCACATCTGCAGATGACAGTGATTTTTATTGGAAGGGGATGTAGACGTGTTTGGCTGGTTACGTGATGGAAGGTGGTAGGGGTATGTGATCCCATGAGTATTAATAAATGCTGCTTTGTTGAAAGCAGGAAAAGCTGGAGAGAGGCTGGGATGACCTGGTATGAATCTGTTGTTTGAACCCCCAGAGGGCTGTGGGTCAGGTGGCTTGGTGTAGCCGTGCTACCATCCGAAATTCTTGCCTAATTTGAGGTGATGGCACTGCCCCGTTGGCATGGAAGGGCCCTGCAGCCCTGCCTGGGGTGTTGCCCCAGCGAGGCCAGTCTGTTCTCTCCAGTCACCTGGGTTGTACGAACCAGCGAAGCTCTGCTCTTCACTTGTTACAGATCGGCTCGGGCCAGGGTTCTTGCTGTGGTGCTATTGACACTTTGGGTGAAATGGCTCTTTGTTGGTGGGGGCGGTCCTCTGTGATGCAGGATGTTCGCGGCACCCCCGACTTCTACTCCTCAATGTCAGTAGCCATCCGCTGGTCAGAATGTCTCCAGACACTGGCAGGAGTCCCCTGCTGGGCAAAATTGCCCCAGTTGAGAACTAGCTTGTGCAGTAAGGTCCTTTTTGAAGAGAGGGTTCTGTGGCTTTGAATGTTTCTTCCATGTCCGAGCCAGTCTGTCCTGTCCTAGTATTTGAAAGAAGGGTCTGGACACTTAGGATTAAAAACGTCTCGGGTCTGTACTGTATGATTTACCTCCTTTCTGTCCTTTGACTACAGGGCTGTTGATAATCAGGTGTACGTGGCCACAGCATCTCCTGCCCGGGATGAAAAAGCCTCCTATGTTGCCTGGGGACACAGCACCGTTGTGAGTCCTTGGTGAGTTGGCTCACTGAGCCTGAGAGAGGTGGTGCTCGGGCAGGGGGGTTGTCTGATTCCCGAGCGGCCCTGCCTCTCCCTCCACCCTCGTCTCCCCACAGGCCTGCCAGGTCACTAGCTCTGTCTATGGGAGGAGCTTCCACTTGAAAACTGTGCAAGAGAGAAATGGCCCGGCTCTCCCGACTGAGTACTTGGCCTCAGCCCTGTTCTGAGTTTCTGAGTGACGTTCATTGTCAACCAAATTTGGAGACGAGGCAGAAGTCACGGGTGGGTGGTTTTTTAGTAAAAGAGGCTCCCAGACTCCTGGCTTTGGGTTAAAATTTAGACCAGGTCACTGGACCTAGGGCTGGAACGAGTTGAGGGTAAGGATTTTGCTCCCTGTATAAGGCTTAGAGGAGAGTGGAGGGTGGGTTGAATTAAGAGGAGCTGTGGACTTGTCCTCTGTGAGAGGGTAAAACATTCTATTACTTAGGGAAACCAGCACGGAAGTCTGCCCAGATACATACACAGCCTTATGGTAATAGACGTGTCTTACCAGCATTTGTACGATTTACATGGTACTTTCACACACATTATGTCAATTTGAGCTCTCAAGGACTTATCTTTCTTTAGCCCAGTTAATCAGTGGTAGACTTGAAGTTCATAGGATGAAGTGGCTAGAATTGGTGTTTGGAGCCAAGACTTGAATTCAGAACTTAGATTTATTCCATACTACTTCTCAGTATGTCTGTATAATTACAGACACACACACACACACACAGATATATATTTCTAAAATTTCAGGATAAACATATCAGTAACAAGGCTGCAAAGGCTTACATGTCACTGAGGGGTTCCCAGAGTTTTTCTCTTCTGACTTTGTAGGACTCACAGATGAACATGTGTGGTGGGGAAGGCCTTGGGAGATATGGCCAGTGGGAGATTCTCAGTGAGCCTCCTGCACATTAGGATCTAGGGTGCATTGGAAGGCTGGAAGGATCTAGTTGGCTTCAAAATTTTCTTAAACTTGACTTGGGTTCCTCTGCAGACATTAGTGATTGGCTTACTGAACTTATGGGCAGCTCTGCTCCCTAGCTGGTTCTCCTGGTGAACTCCTACTCATCAGGCTGGCTGCTTTTGACACAATTGGTTACATAAGATTTGCCTATATTTCTTCCTTTGCAGAATTTCCCCCATTTGGTTGGGAGCTGTGTGGCTTATTTGTCATTGTGATAGGTGCCTAGGGTTAACATTAGAGATCTTTGCATGCCGGGGCAAATGGGGAAAAAAATAGAAGAAAGAGACTAGAAAAGGATTCGGTTAAACGGCATTAAAGATGATGTCTGTAGCTTGTGGTGCCAAAAATGTGTGGCCCTGGATGGAACCAATTATTATAGCAGACTGTTTGTTGTATCAGATCATTTTGTCTTGTGCTTTGGAAAAATTTCACAGATAATGTTTTATTAAATTAATGATCAACTTTCGGCTGTGCTGGGTCTTCGTTGCAGCATGCAGGCTTCTCTAGTTGTGGCAAGTGGGGGCTACTCATGTTGTGGGGCACAGGCTTGGTAACTGTGGCACGTGGGCTCAGTTGCCCTGCGGCAGGTGGGGTCTTCCTGGACCAGGGATTGAGCCTGTGTTCCCTGCATTGGCAGGCAGTTTCTTAACCAGTGACCATCAGGGAAGTCCCACAGCTATGTTTTTGAAGGCCTGTTTTGGGCCAAGAGGCTCGGTGCTAGAAATAGTTTTCCAAATCAGCTTTTTCTCAGATTTGTGGAGGGTTGTTGTTTCCAGTGTGGGGTTCCTGCTGGCGCATGGTTCTGCCACTTCTATTCAGGCCTCTTAGGTTGAAATCTTTCCCTCTAAACCCAGAAGCCATTAACATTAGGGATCCAAGGATCACAGACACGAGGCCAGAGATCTAGGCAGACCCAAGCCTTTCCTCTCCATCCCCAGGGTTATGTAGCAGCCTTGGGGGGTGTGAAGAAACAGAGCCAGGCTGCCCTTGGAAAGGGCTCTCGAATGTACTCACGACAGGACGGAAGTAATACATAATCAGTAGTAAGAATAGGAAAGTTTTATTCAAGCCAAACTGAGAACTGTAGCCTAAGAGACAGCTTCTCAGATAGCTGTGAGGAATTGTTCTGAAGAAGCATTGTTTGCAGCAGTTTTTTATTTTATCAGAGCAAGGAACATCAAATACAACAGGCACATTCCTTCAAGATTTAAAAAATATATATATTATTTTCTCACCACTTTATGGATTAGGAAATAGAGATTCCACACGGCTTACCAGAAGACCACACAGCTACTTAAGTGGTTCAGTTCAGTTCAGTTACCGACTTTGCTACCCCATGGACTACAGCATGCCAGGCCTCCCTGTCCGTCACCAACTCCCAGAGTTTACCTTTTTTTGTCCATTGAGTTGGTGATGCCCTCCAACCATCACATCCTCTGTTGTCCCCTTCTCCTGCCTTCAATCTCTCCCAGCGTCAGGGTCTTTTTACATGAGTCTGCCGTTCGCATCAGGTGGCCATAGTATTGGAGTTTCAGCTTCACCGTCAGTCCTTCCAACGAACACCCAGGACTGATCTCCTTTAGGATGGACTGGTTGGATCTCCTTGCAGTCCAAGGGACTCTCAAGAGTCTTTTCCAACAGCACAGTTCAGAAGCATCACAGGAATTTCTGCCCATATTTTCTTGTTTTAAATCTCAGATTCCTTCCCCTTTGGCCTGTGAGATAGGGAAGAAAAACAGAGATAGTAAGTAACAGCAAACATCAGGGAATCGACTCATTCTCCTCTGAATGTTTTTCAGGGGGGAGGTCCTCGCCAAAGCTGGCACTGAAGAAACGATCGTGTATGCAGATATAGGTAAGATTCACTCTGGCCCAGTTTAGGTGTCTGGTGTCCCTACTGCCCTGAGGCCAGATTCTGTAGCTGTGGAACACCAGGAGGGACTCCTTTATACCCCACCCTCCTCATTTATGCTTGGTTCTCTGGCCAAGCCATGGGCTCTGTCTCAGCCTGAGTTTTCTTGGTTTGGTTTGAAATGACATCAGGGGTAGTGCCAGGCTGAATGTGCCTCCAGACAGGGCCCATGAGTAAATTACTGGCTGGGGCTCTGGTTGTTTCTATACTGTTTGGAGAAGAAGTTCCTGTTGGCAAATAAGGAATCACATCTACTAATGGTGCACTTTTCTGTTTTTGCAGACCTGAAGAAGTTGGCTGAAATACGCCAACAAATCCCCATTTTCAGCCAGAAGCGATCAGACCTCTATGCAGTGGAGGCCAAAAATCCTGATGTTTCCAACATGTCATGAAACAGGAAGATATGTTTCTACAGGATAATCAAGAATCTTATGAATTCTTTAAAGTAATTTTTTTTTTTTTTTAATAATTTCAGCCTTTTCTCTTCCTGGAAAGGGAAGCTCTGTTGGGATGATGGAGCTGATGCTGGTATTCTCCACACCACATGAAACAGTCAAAAAGGACTCAGGCTGGCATTGAAGAACAGGAGGAGGAGGGAGGGGGTGGCTCTAAATCTTCCATATTCAAGTTGTCTCAAGCAGTTATTAAAATATCAATCTTAGTATCCTTGATGCTTGATCCACCTGATACAAGTATATTTGTGTGGTGAACCTCTTAACTGATTGCTGGAGTTGGGATACATTATGCAGAAACCTTGGTCTTTGAGCAGTATCTTAATGTCACATTTTGGTCTGTGAGTAACTGTGGGATGGATCCTTGGTGTTTGCCAGAGGAGATGACAGCCCTGCCTTCCCTGGCAGCCTTAGGGCCCTTCAAATTCAGGGAGTAGCTAAGAATTTAAGACCCCCACCTTAGTTTTAAGGGAAACATTTTAATAATGAGCCCTCTGGCAGTGGTATAATTTGGTCAAGGCAACTGAAGTGTGAGCTGAAAAAGATTCTCTTAATATGGGTGAATGTCTGAAAGTCTCTTTTTTTCCTTCTCCTTTTAGCTTGATAAAGTCAAGTTTTTAGCCTAGTGGTTTTCAGAATCCTTTTACACAATTAAAATCGAAGAATTCCATTGAGCTTTTCATTATGTATGTTATAGCTAGTGATGGGTTGGTAGATGTTTAACAACCAGCAGTCTGAGAAAGTCGATTGTGTGGAAGCATTTCCCAGTTTCCAAGGTGTACTTACTGCCAAATTCAGGCTATCAATATAACACCTTGAAACACAGAGCTGGAAGTGTAATTAGCTCTTATGAGCTGGTGTAAGTCTGCTCTAGCACACTACCGTTTCTATGTATATAGATATTTGCCATACTGGAAAGTAAAATTTTAAAACAAAAGAATACATGAATACACATCCCTTTAGCTGTAAGAATAATGACATTATCGAGTACAATTTAACCTTTAAAAAATAGGACTGTATACTGAGAAGGGTTCAATAGTGAAAAAGTCAAGTGACTGTTTAAAAATAAATGTACAATTTGGCAAAATTTGACATGTATATGTCCATGAAACCACATTATCAAGATAATGAATATACCCACTGCCTCTAAAAGCTTCCTTGTACTATTTTATAATCTCTCTGGCTACTCCCCTTATCCATCCCCAGGTGACCACTGATCAGCTTTGTCACTACAGACTAGTTTGAATTTTCCAAAATTACCTACAAGTGGAATCATACTGTGGTTTTTTTTTTATTTTTTATTGTTTTTGCCATACAATCATACTGTGGTTTTTTTTATCTGTTTTGTAAATAAGTTCATTTGTATTTTTTTTTTTTAGATTCCACATATAAGTGATATCATATGACATTCATCTTTGACTTCCAGTTGTATGATAATCTCTAGATCCATCCATGTTGCTGCAAATGACTTTATTTCAAGCTTCTTTATGGCTGAGTAATATTCCATTGTATATATGTACCACATCTTTATCCATTTATCTGTTCATGGGCATTTAGGTTGCTCCCATGTCTTGGCTGTTGTAAGTAGTGTTATAATTGGGGTGCATGTATTTTTTTGAATTCTAGTTTTGTCAGGGTATATGCCCAAGAGTGGAATTGTAGGATCATATTATTCAGTCATGTCTGACTCTTTGGGACCCCATGGACTATAGCACGCCAGGCTCCCCTGTCCTTCACCATCTAGATCTTGCTCAAACTCATGTCCATTGAGTCAGTGATGGCTTCCAACCATCTAGTCCTCTGTCGTCCCCTTCTCCTCCTGCCTTCAGTGTTTCCAGCATCAGGGTCTTTTCCAGTGAGTCAGTTCTTCACATCAGGTGGCCAAAGTACTGGAGTTTCAGCCTCAGCATCAGTCCCCAGTGAATGTTCAGGATTGATTTCCTTTAGAATTGACTGGTTGGATTTCCTTGCAGTCCAAGGGACTCTTGAATCATATGGTAAATTACAAATGTAGTTGTTTTAAGAGCCATCCGTACAGTTCTCCCTAGTGGCTCCACCAATTTACATTTCCGCTAGCAGTGTAGGAGGTTCCCTTTTCTCTGCACCCTCTCCAGCTTTTATTATTTGTAGCCTTTTTGATGGCCATTCTGAATGGTATGCGGTAATACCTCATTATAGTTTTGATTTGCATTTCTCTATTAATTAGCAGTGTTGAAGATCTTTTCATATGCCTTTTGGCTATCTGTATGTCTTTGGGAAAATGTCTATTCAGGTCTTCTCATTTTTTAAAATTGGGTTGTTTGAGTTTTTTGTTTGTTTTTTGATACTGAGTTGTGTTAGGTTCTTATTTTGGAGGTTAATCCCTTGTTGGTCACATTGTTTGCAAGTATTTTCTCCCGTTTTGTGAGTTGTCTCTTTGTTTTGTTCATGGTTTCCTTTGCTGTACAAAAGCTTTTAAGTTTAATTAGGTCCCATTTGTTTATTTTTGTTTTTATTTTTATTACTCTAGGAGGTGGATCCAAAAAAATATTGCTGTGATTTATGTCAGAGTGCTCTGCCTGTTTTTAAGAGTTTTGTAGTATCTGGGCTTAAATTTAGGTCTTTAATCCATTTTGAGTTCATTTTTGTTTATGATGTTAAGAAAATGTCCTAATTTCACTCTTTTATATGTGGCTGTTGAATTTTCCCAGCACCACTTACCGAAGAGACTTATCTTTTCTCCGCTGCCTCCTTTGTCGTGGATTATTGACTAAGTGCATGGGTTTCTTTCTGGGTTTTCTGTCCTGTTCCATTGATCTGTATTTCTGTTTTTTGTCAGTAACATGCTCTTTTGCTTAATGTAGCTCTGTAGTATAGCTTGAAGTCAGAGAGTCTAATTCCTCCAGCTCTGTTTTCTTTCTCAAGATTGCTTTGGCTATTTGAGGTATGACCCATTTTGAATTGGTAATTTTTTGTATATGGTGTAAGAGTCCAGTTTCTTCTTCTTTTTTTTTTTTGCCTCTAGCTATCCAGTTGTTCCATTGAATTGCCTTGGCATCTTTATTAAAATGAATTGGCCATATATATTCTTATATATATATGAACTAACTTACTGTGTTGGTTACTATAAGTTAGTAATAAGTCTTGAAGTCAGTATTAGTCCTCCAGCTTATTTTCCAAAATGGTTTAGACTGAGTCCTTTGTATCTCCAAGCAAACTTCAGAATTAGATTGTAAATTTCTATAGAACATAAGCCTGTCTGGGTTTTCATTGGAATTGCATTGAATCTGTGGAAAGTTGACATGTTATCAATATTGAATCACTGACTCAGGAATATGAGGTATCTCCTCAATTATTTAGGCCTTCTTTAATTTCTCTCAACAGTGTGTGTTAATTCCAGAGTAAAGGTAATGTAAATCCTTTGTCCATTTTATACCTAAAGCCTACAGGTTTTTTAATGCTGCACTACAGTTTTGTAAACTTATTTCTTGTTTTTCCATTGCTAGTGTATAAAATAGAATTTATTTTTATATGTGCTCTTTTATTCTGAAACCTTGCTAAACTCATTCTAGCAGCTTTTGATGTTTGTATTCTATATGATTTTTCACATAGATGATCATGTCTGCAAATACAGTATACAAAATAAATTAGCTCCTTCCTTTCCAATCTGGTTATTTTTTTTTTTTTCTTCTGGCCTGTAATATTGTCTAGAACCTTTAGTGCAGTTCTGAATAGACTTGTGAATGGACATATTTGTGTTGGTCCTGATTTAGAGAAAGCATTTAGTCTTTCAAAGATGCCCTCTATGATTGGGGAAATTGCTTTCTGTTCCTAGTGTGCTGAGTTTTAATCTGGAAAGGATGTTGGATTTTTTTCAGATGCTTTTCCTGCCTTTATTGAGACAAACATCTTTTTCCTTCTTTAGTCTATGTTTATACTTTGTGAATTATATTGATTTTGGAATGGTAAACCAACTTTTTGCCTTTCTGGGATAAACTTCACTTGACCATAGTATATTAAAGTTTGCTGTTATTCTTTTTTCTTCTGTTTACTTTGCGTTTCATTTGCCCTTACTTCTCTAGTTTTTTAAAATGAGTGCTTAGGTTAATTGAAGACCTTTTGTCCTTTCTAATAGAGTTGTTTTAGTGCTATAAATGTCCCTGTAAGTATTGCTTTAGTTGCATCCCAAATCTTTGATATATTTTCATTTTCATTTAGTTTAAAATACTGTCTTATTTCCTTTTTATTGTTTTCTTTGATCCAAGGATTATTTATGTTAATTTTGAAATATTTGAGATTTTCCAGATCTTTCTGTTATTGCTTTCTAATTTGATTCCATTGTGGCCAGGTAACATACATTGTATACTTTAAATACTTCTAAATTTGTGTTATGAGATTGTTTTATGGCCCATACTATGTCCTGTCTTAGTAAATGTTCCGTGTGCCCTTGAAAAGAATGTGTATTTGGCTGCTGTTACACGTGGAGTGTTCTGTTCATGTCAGTTAAGTCACATTGGGTGATAGTGTTTTAAGTCTTCTGTATCTTTATTGGTTTTTTGTCTTAATTTTTCTGTCACTTATTAGCAGGGGTGTTGATATCTTGGAGCATAATTGTGGATTTGTCTATTTTTCATTACGGTTCTTTGATTTTGCTTCAGGTATGTTGAAGCTGTCTTCTTAGGTGCCTATTCAGGGCTGTTACGTCGTTTTGTTGCCTGTCACTTTGATTCATTATGAGATTAACAATTTATATCCCTGGGATAAATCCCACTTGGTCACAGTGTATGATCTTTTTATATATTGTTGAATTCAGTTTGCTAATATTTTGTTGAGGGTTTTTACATCTGTATTTATCAGAGACATTGGCCTCAATTTTTTTATGTGATATCTCTTTTCTTTTTTTTGGCTGACTGTGCTGTGCTGCCTGCAGGGTCTTAGTTCCCTGACCAGGGATTGAACCTGTGACCCCCTACAATGGAAGAGTGGAATTCTAGCCACTGAACTGCCAGAGAATTCCCTTTTTGTATGTTGTGTTTGTCTGATTTTGGTATCAGGGTGATGCTGGTCTTATAGAATGAATTTAGGAGACTGTTCACTCCTTTTCAATTTAAAAGTAATTAAAAAAAATTTACATTAATAAGTAGTTTGTAGATAGATATTAGCTCTTTTTTATGTTTGGTAGAATTCTCCTGTAAAACTGACTAGTCCTGGACTTTTGCTGAGAGATTTGATAACTAATTAAATTTTGCTACTAATAATTGGTCTGTTTAGATTATCAATTTCTTCTTGATTCACTCTTGAAAGATTGTACATTTCTAAAAATTTATGTTTCTGTTAGGTTTTCCTATTGGCATATAATTGTTTTTGTTTTCTTGCATGTAATTTTTTTTTATCTGTGATACTGGTTTTAATTTCTTCTCTTCCATTTCTTTCATTTGGGTTCTGTTTTCTTAAAGAGCCTGGGTAAAGGCTTGTCAATTTTCTTTTCAAAAAGCTAACTCTTGACATATTGATATATATATATATATATATATATTTTTTTTTTTTTGGTCTCTGTTTCTTTTTTGATCTTTATTAATTCCTTCTTTCTGCTGACTTTGGGCTTTGTATGTTCCTTTGTAATTCTTTTAGATGTAGGTTCACATTTTTCTTGCTTCTTGAGGTAGGCCTGTTTTGCTGTAAACTTCCCTTTCAAAACTGTATCACATAGATTTTGGAATGTTGTGTTTTACTCTTATATGTCTTGAAGTATTTTTGATTTCCTCTTTGAAAAGACATTTTCCCCTCTATATAGGATTCCTATAACAGATAGTAGCAGAATGGATTCTAAAACTTGTTTTCGTATTCCATTACTAAATGTGCATATTGTCCTTTTATTATTAATCAGGTCATCTTGCCTTCTGGTGCATTTGAAGACTATGAAAGGAAAATGAATGAAGGAGACATCTCCTATCAGGAAGTAATATTGTTTGTATTCTTAGAAACGAAGTGGCAATATGGTCTCTGATTTCACCTTGAAGAAAATGGTATCTGACCAAAATGAACCTTGAACTTGGTCCACCTGAATTGGAGGAACATTGTGATATGAGGCCATGAAAAAGGTGTTAGCTGTCATTCCTTCACTCCTTGACTTTCAGCGAGTTAGGCAACGATGCTTTTTTGGGTTAATACTTTGAAGTATGCTGTCACATTTTGGACATCTGACACCTGCAGTTTAGTTAAGGCAATACATTTAGCTAATGGAACTGATTCCCTCACAAGCTTGATAACAGATGCTGAAATAAATCAGGATGTGCAGTCAGTCATGAAAATGCGACTTGACTCTAGCCGAGCTGTTTAAACTTGAGAGCTAACAGATAACAGGTGTTGCGTCGGTTGCAAATTAATAAATTACTAACATTCCATGTTTTAAAAGGACTGAATAGTAGTCATATTGTGCCATCAAATGGGTATTTAGGGAAGGACTCCTTGCTGCCACCAAGTTAGGTCTGTGCAAATTACACTAAGTGAAAAAGGTTTCTGAATGAGTGTTTTGCTACACTGGCGGTAGGTTTTTTTTTTTAAGTCTTTTATGCTGCACCTTAAGCACTGCTGTATAATACGTTTTGGTCGTGAGTGGGTTTGATGAAAGCCAAGAGATGAAAAGGGAAAAGAAATGTGTCCTGTGATGTCTGCACTGACCAAAACATATCGCCAGGGCAGCAGGCTTTTACCTTTTATGCTGTATACCTTTGTGTCACAGAGTCTTGTCAAATTATCTTCATTTCTTCTTGAGTGGACATTGGAGGATAAGTAAAAGGTAGTTGAAGAAAATTCACTTTAGGGATAAAATGGTCTTGTTAAAATCAGGAAGTAGAAAATTTGGCCCCAGGTCTACAGTCAAATTACTAAAACACATACATGTGAGAATATTACCTCCTGTTCAGTGATTACTTGGTAGCTAGTTCATAATTCACCGCATGAGTGTGAATATGGAAGAATGGAATATGGTGGGCAAGGGGCAGTGTTGTGATCCTAGTTCTCTTTGACATAATTTTTCAATGTATTCTTTTGTGTGCTGTTACTCTTAATATTCTGTCTGTGGGATCATTCTCAAAAGTTTCTCACTCAAAAACCATACCTTCTGTAAAAAAACTCACTGTTTTTCACCTAGTTACTTAAAGGAGTCATTTCTACTCACTAATTATTATCTTTCAGTTTCTTTTCAGATCTTTGAAGCCAGATTCTCCCCCTCACCATTCTAGTGACGCTTCTCTGTCAGATTGCTGGTGATCTCTTTGCAGACCTGTCCATTTGGCCTCTTGAAATGCAACACCATCATGACCTTGGTCTTACCATCTCTCTGACCCTTTTTCATTGCCATCTTTGTCCCTTAGATGTTAATGTTTCCCAGTTTTATGTTAGTACTTTTTGTCCTGATGTAATCTCATTTACATACATGGTCTATTCAAGACCATACACTGATAATCCTCATATGTAGTTTTACTATTGGTGTCTCCTCACTAGTTTAAAGAAAACAGCTTCATCTTGTTGGACTCAACTTCAACTTGGATGACTTATTTTCTGCTCAGGCTAATATCCCTTCACTTAGTTTTTTGTGTTGTTTTGTGGTGTCCTCATCTTCCAGAAAGTTCCTGACCTAAATCTTCATTATTACTCGAGGCTTAGCAGAAGTTATTACTGTCCTGTTTCCATACTGTAGTGTATATAACTTGATATAATTTTATGGCACCAAAACTGTGTGCCATAAAAGGAGCTCAGTGTTGGGAGCTCCTTGAGCCACCCGATGGGTTCTCAGTAAGTTGAGTTGAAGTAAATTCATTCCTACAGTTTGTACTTGTACATGACATGTGCAAGTTTTCTGGTGAAATAACTTCTACATATTCTGGAGTGGTTCCCTTACTTAAGGGATTCTAATCTGGGAAGATCCAGGACATAGGGTAGCTTCATATAATTTAGACCTGGGTCAGACCTTCATTCACTTAAGATCACACAGCTAGTGGAAAGCTGTGTTAGTTAGAACAAAGTCACCGGATGCTCAGGCCAATAATACTTTTACTTGCACTATGCTGTTGCCCAGAATAGACACTGTAATCCTCTAAACTCATGGAAGTTAAGCTTGAGATGAAGTCATAAAAGCTAAAAACATGCAGAGATGAGTAGTCCATTCTCCACAGGTGTCTAGTTTCTGCACGCCTTGCAAACAGAGGCACTGGTAGCTTTTCTTCCATACTGTCTTTTCAAAGATATGTCTGTATAAAGTGAACAGCTTTGGAAGACAGAAACTGTCTCTTTCTGGAGCATAAGATTAGACAGGTCTGTCTATAACTCAGCACAATAATAATAATGTTTCCCTCTGATGCAAAAGTTAGGTTTTCAAGTGGCCAGTTCATTAAGATTTGGGTTTCCTAAGCTCAGAGTTTCTCAGCTGTGACAGACCCACTCTCCATGTGACCTCCACCTAGGTTACTCCAGGTCACCTCCATGAGGCGTGGGTGCAAAGCGAACATGAAGCTCGTGCTGCTTGGCGTGCTCTAAGTAAGTAGATCCATCATCTCTGACCTAGGGTCTCACATCTTCTGCTAGCATTCAAGAAAATACTTAGTAAGTAGGGCAAAATCTGACCCTTTCCAGTTCTTGATGTAAAGCAGGTATTCTGAGAATTAAAATTGGGTTAAATTTGCTTAATATAGCAGCTCATGGATAACTGAGACCATGGGTTATCTGTGCAGAGACTCCCACCTGCTCTGTCTGGTCCCCCCTTGCTTTAAGGTTTCTAGTCCCCCAAATGGTGTCCAGGAGTCTGTTTCAATTGTGGTCCTCCTCCCCTCTATGCTATGGAAACCTTATCCTGTGGCCTCTAGGATAGCACTTGCAGAGTCACGGTGTATTCCAGTGGTAGCAAAAGAAACAAAGCAACCCCAAGCTGGGGAAACCGAGTCATGTTCCTGGCCTCCGAAAGGCAGCTGTCATATTTGCCCGCAGTCTCTTCACCTTGAACTTCCTCCCCTTTGGTTGGCATAGTTCCTGTCCCTTGAATCCCAGCTGGCAGGAAGGTTGTCTAGAAGGGTCTACTAATACAAGCTCTCAACCCCCAACAGAATTTGTGCACTGTCTCCTTGAAATAAAACATTTGGAAATAGCATCTTACTTTTGATATTTCTTCTTAGTACTGGCAGAGGCATCTCAACTTTTTTACCTCATGAAGAGCAGGCTTTGGCCTGGTAATTTTACCATGATCACATGGATTTTTCATCACAAATGCCCCATCTCTTGACTACATCTTCACTCTGCCTGAAATGCCTTTGGCCAAAATTTAAGTGCATGTGAGGTCATGCTGAACTTTGCAATACTCAAAAAATAATTATAGGCTGCCTTGTACATAATAGCCAAAGGAGAATTGGTTTCCTGTCGCTGTCATAACAAAGTGCCACATATTTAGTGACTTAAAACAACAGAAACTTACTTTCTCATAGTTCTGAAGGCCGGAAGTCCAAAATCAGTTTTACTGGACTGAAATCAGCGTGTCAGCAGGGCCACGCTCTGCTCTAGGGCAGAATCCATTCTTGCTTTTTGAGCTCCTGGTGGCAGCCAGCATTCCTTGGCCTGGGGCCACAGCACTCTTATCTCTGTTGTCATTCTGTCCAAAAGACACTTGTAACTGTATCTGGGGTCCACCTAGATAACCCAGGATATTTCCCCAATCATGAGATAAACTGAATAACACCTGTAAATCTATTTTTGCCCTATAAGGTAACACAGGTTCCAGGGATCACATGAATATCTTCTGGAGGACGACTATTCATTCTATCACTGTGTGTAAAGCCTTAAAAATAGACCAAGTTAATAACATTCAGAAAAATAAAGATCATGGCATCTGGTCCCATCACTTCATGGCAAATAGATGGGGAAACAGTGGGAGACTTTATTTTGGGGGGCTCCAAAATCACTGCAGATGGTGATTGAAGCCATGAAATTAAAAAACGCTTACTCCTTGGAAGGAAAGTTATGACCAACCTAGACAGCATATTAAAAAACAGAGACATTACTTTGCCAAGAAAGGTCCGTCTAGTCAAGGCTGTGGTTTTTCCAGTGGTCATGTATGGATGTGAGAGTTGGACTATAAAGAAAGCTGAGCACTGAAGAATTGATGCATTTGAACTGTGGTGTTGGAGAAGACTCTTGAGAGTCCCTTGGACTGCAAGGAGATCCAACCAGTCCATCCTAAAGATCAGTCCTGGATGTTCAGTGGAAGGACTGATGTTGAAGCTGAAACTCCAATACTTTGGCCACCTGATGTGAAGAGTTGACTCACTGGAAAAGACCCTGATGCTGGGAAGGACTGGGGACAGAGGATGAGATGGTTGGATGGCATCACCGACTCTACGGATGAGTTTGGGTAGGCTCTGGGAGTTGGTGTTGGACAGGAAGGCCTGGCGTGCTGCAGTTCATGGGGTCACAGAGTCGGACCCGACTGAGCAACTGAACTGAACTAACTGTTCAAACAGCTGGAGAGAATTACAGGTAGGGTTGATTAGTTATTAGATCTCCCATTCCCATTCCCATATTGTTTCTTTATAAATACAAAGACCATACAACTCAATTTACCTAGGACAGTCTTGAGTAATTACTACTTTCATTCTTGAGTAATTAGTACTTTCATTATTACTCAAAAATTTGGGGGGGTAATTATACAGTCTTCCTGTTTAAGCCTTAAGAAGATGACAGTTGGTTGAGCTCTCCTGGGAAAAACGACTATTTACAATTTGAATTTCCGTCTACCTGAATTGTGTTATAAAGCCGAAGATGTTTAGTACTGCACTGAGATCTCTTATTCATACCACAAATACCTAAGGATGGTGGGATTTTTCAGACTCCAAGACTCCAAGTGGCTGAAGACTGATCAAAACTCACTGGTTGGGGGGTGGGGGCGGGGAACCCTCACTGGTGAAACCAGTTTGAGGATAAGCTGAGTCACAGGGCTCAGGTCTGCCTGGTAACCTTCCAGGCTGTTGTGCAGTACAAGTAAGGTAAAGGTAGGAATAGAGTAAGTTGGTTCTACAGCTGTTCCTTAGAACTTTTGTTTCACCAGGAGGAAGAATGAGAAACTCCATCTTTAATACCCCAAACTTACTGTTTCATATACAAATGTGTCCAATATGTCAAAGTTAGCTTGAGCCCACAAGAGAATGACTGATTACCGAATACTATGGTAAATGAATAAACTGCCTATCCTGTTTAAAGAATAGATTGAAAAGCTTGAATGTAATATTTATTTGGTGAATTTACATGTGAGGTCATTTACAAAAGAAAAGATACAGACAGATGCAGCTTTTAGCGCAGTTTCAAATATTTTTCAGAACAGCAATAGTCCATGAGGATCTGGAATGACAGTATCGAATGGTACATGCTTCAGTTTCCTTTGTGTGTTTTCTACCAAACCCCAAGGGGTAGGAAGGGAGAAGAAAATATCAGTGTTAATGTAAATACAGCCATGCAAATAAAAACTGTTTTAAGCCAGAGGTTGTTCAGGGATGTAGAACATTTCTGTATTCGGGGTTATTACAGTAGGTGCTTAATTTAAAAACTACAATGCAGAGCTCTCCCGCTTTCCATTATCCAAGCCATCTTAAATCATGTTCACTGCCCCACCAGTTAGTTAGAGGCCTCTCAATACTTTCCAGACTCTGACTTTGGAAGGGAGTCATTTCTAGTAGCTTCTAAAAAGATAGCATTTTTGGTTTCAGTAGGATAAAGCACCTTTTTAAAGAGGGGTAAAATGCTCATTTACTCCCAACAATGTAAACTCTAATTAGAAGTAACATCTCCAGAAAAGTACAACTGACAGCTTGCTCTTTTATTCTACTCAGACCTAAGACCTCTTCCCACCCTGAAACCCTGAATGTCTCAGAATCACCATAAATATCTCAAAGGAGGACATTCTTTAACAATGCCCCACCCCCTACCAGAAAAATCCAGCATATAAGGAAAGGATGATCTATCAAAGTGACATGTTGAAAAAAACAAAGTGTTTGCTAAGGAAGAGGGTGAGGTGAAGGTAAAATGAATAAAATAAAAATCTGCTGTCAGTATCCCCAGTACAGACCTGGACATGTTTAAAGACCAAAGTTAGTTCAAAACTAAAATACACGTCCTCAGCATCTTTGAAAATACCGGCTCAAAATCCCTTAAGTACACATAGCCATAGTTAAGAAGCATTAAACTTGTCAGTTCAGGAAATACTTTGCTTCTAGACATCAGACTTTCATCTTTTTTGAACTGTTAGCCACAGTTTCTTCACTAGAAATTTTAAGCTAATTACTTATTACATTTCATCTTTATATATATAACCAATCTTTGTTTTTTTTTAAAAGTACATTATTAAATAGTAGTACCTATTAAATAGGAGAAAATTACCATGGGCAATTATAAACACATTTCCACTTCATCTTACCTCATGCCTGGTCTGTTCTCCCTTTAATACTCAGTCTTCTGCACGTACATCAACTAGCATATCTTGCTTCTGCATGATTTACTGTATGAAAAAGAGCTACTGTAGACTTAGAATGATGTACATTATCTATTAGAGTTGAAAGGGGTCAAAAGATTTAAGCGTTGCCACCGTGTCTAACATTCTGCAGAATCAGAGGCATTGTGCATGCTGACAGTGGTTTAAAGGGTCTCACTTTTACTGCCATAAAAACAAAATCCCCACACTTAAGCTTTGTTTCCTTCAGAGGAACCAACTGAAAGGGATTAACCAAATCTAAAAGAATCCTATTTTACAGCACGTACTATGTTAATTAAAAAACCAACATGCTGTAAAACTATAGAATATCCATATATATACACACACATACACACACACACACAGACAAAATCAACCAGCACATATTCACCCTCCCACCCCCTCAGAAAAAGAGTCAAATCAACAAATCAAAGTTTTTATTTGCATGGCCAATTGTCATTTGTACTCTTTGCAACTTTATTTTCATATCCCTTTAACAGGTTCTAAGCTTTTGTTGCACGGGGAATAAAAGCTGCCACACTGCAAACTTTCTTCAACAGCCACTCCCAAAATACCTAAACATGAGACAGCTGTAACGAAGGACAACAGCACAAATGGAAACATGAAGTCCCACCATTCAACACAGTTCACAACAGTGTCTTCAGGGTTCAGTTGAAGAGGGGTAAACTTCTAAAAAGAAGGTCATTTTCCTTCCCCCATATTTTATAATGTTGGTGGTTTTAATCCGTATTTCTTTGCAACTTCTGTCTGGGCATGGGCAGCATCACAAAGTGAGTATAGATGAGCCATCTCCATTTCTGATTTGGCCAGGTTAATAGCTTTGTTGAACATGTCAATGGCTTTCTCCATGTTTCCTCTGAAAGAAAAAAAAAAACCAAAAATTACATGGAGCTGACCTTTCAGTTTCAACCATGATACTAATAAAATGTTTCTTTATAACAAGATGATGCTTATCATATAGAAAACAATAAATGTTAGCTACTATTACAAATACAGGGCTTCCTGGTGGCTCAGAAGGTAAAGAATCTGCCTGCAATGCGGGAGACCTGGGCTTGATTGCTGGGTCAGTAGGAAATGGCAACCCACTCCAGTATGCTTGCCTGGAGAGTCCCATGGACAGAGGAGCCTGGCGGACTACAGTCCATGGGGTCACAAAGAGTTGGACGTCACTGAATACTGTATGTGCTTATGTTACTTGTGGCCTTTGTTTACAAATAAGAACAGTGAGACTAGAAAAATTCAATGACTTACTTAAAATCCTAATCATATCTTGTTCCTAAATTCTGCTCATTTCTACTCCATCATGAGGCTCCTTTAGAAAGCAGTGATGTAAGCTCAGAGAACACTAAGGGTACTCAGTGACCTTACCTTTACAGATCTGTGCAACCCTTACCAGCATATTGTTAGCCCCCACGTCTCTATTCTAGCCACACAGGTTTCCTTGAATTCACTCATACTAACAATGGTCAGATTATTTATTGCTTCTCTGCCTGATTCTAGTCAAATCCTCACCTTTCTAAGGCCCAGTTCAAATACTGACTAGAATATCTTCATTAAATATTTTTCCCTTTCTCAGCAGGAATTGGCTGCTCCCTCTCCACTGTTCCTATAATTATATCATCATTCTATGCACAGCAGATGAATATATGCTTACACCAGTCTTTGTTGGTAAGTCGCTAAGTCTTGTTCAACTCTTTATGACCCCATGGCCTGCGGCATGCTAGATGCCTCTGTTCGTGCCCACTGAATCGGTGATGGTATCTAACCATCTCATCTTCTGCTGCCCGTGTTCTCCGCTTGCCCTCAATCTTTACTAGCATCAAGGTCTTTTCCAATGAGTTGGCTCTTCCCATCAGGTGGCCAAAGTACTGAAGCATCAGCTTCAGTCCTTCCAATGAATATTCAGGGTTGATCTTTTTTAGGATTGACTGGTTTGATCTTGCGGTCCAAGGGACTCTCAAGAATCTTATCCAACAGCACAGTTCAAAAGCACCAGCTCTTCAGCACTCATCCTTTATGGTCCAACTCTCACATCTATATGGAGAAGGAAATGGCAACCCACTCCAGTATTCTTGCCTGGAGAATCCCATGGATGGGGGAGCCTGGTGGGCTGCTGTCTATGGGTTTGCAGAGAGTCGGACATGACTGAAGTGACTTAGCAGCAGCAGCAGCTCACATCTATACATGACTACTGGAAAAATCATAGCTTTGACTATATCAACCTTTGTTGGCAAAGTGATGTCTGCTTTTTAATATTCTGTCTAGGTTTGTCATAGTTTTCCTTCCAAGGAGCAAGTGTCTTTTAATTTCATGTCTGTGGTCACTGTCCACAGTGATTTTGGAGTCCAAGAGAATAAAAACTGTCACTGCTTCCACTTTTTTCCCCCTTCTATTCGCCATAAAGTGATGGGACAAGATACCATGATCTTAGTTTTTTTGAATGTTGAGTTTCAAGCCAGCTTTTTCACTCTCCTCTTTTCACCTTCAAGAGGTTCTTTAGTTCCTCTCCACTTTCTACCATTAGAGTGGTACATTCTGCATATCTGGGGTTATTGATATTTCTCCTGGGAATATTGATTCTATCTTGTGATTCATCCAGCCCAGCATTTTTCATGATGTACTCTGCATGTAATAAGCAGGGTGACAATATATAGCCTTGTTGTACTCCTTTCCCAATTTTGAACTAGTCAGTTCAAATTCTGAACTAGTCAGTTGTTCCATGTCCAGTTCTGTTACTTCTTGACCTGCATACAGGATTCTCAGGAGACAGGTAAGGTGCTCTAGTATTTCCATCTCTTTCAGAATTTTCCAGTTTGTTGTGATCCACACAGTCAAAGGCTTTAGCATAGTCAATGAAGCAGAAGTGGATCCTTAATGGACACCTTTCAATTCCCAGAACCAAGTACAATGCTTGGTAACTATTATCCATTTGTTCAATAAATGGATGAATACGTTTTGTCAAAAAACATAAAATTTACCTTTTATAGTCTGTGATTAGGTTTTAAATATTTACTAAGAAGCAAGAGCTGTTTTAAAGTAACTAGTATTGGATATGTATATATGCGTACATGCCTGTAATCTTACAATAAATATTAAGTCCCCACTATATATATAACGGGCTTCCCTGGTGGCTCAGATGGTAAAGAATCTGCCTGCCATGCAGGAGACCTAGGGCTGGGCCGATCTCCTGGAGAAGGGAATTAGCTACCCACTCCAGTATTCTTGCCTAAAGAATTTCAAAGACAGAGGAGCCTGGAGCGCTCTAGTCTATGCAGTCCCAAAGAGGTGGACACAACTGGGCAACTAACACACACACACACACATATATATGATAGTTAAACTCTAAGAAGTAAAATGTACCTCTGGGTGACTGTAGTTAATCTACTACATATGTTGATATGATGCTTAATAGACAATTAAAAAAGTAACAGTTCATGTTCATATATTAGGTAGACAGCTTTGCTAAATCTTATGTTAACCAGCAATTTCATTCATTAACATTTATCTATTTGTAAAGCAGGATTTAGAATGGGTTTCTTAAAGTACAATTCAAATACAATTCATCAAACTCCATAAATCAGGGGTCCTTAACCCAGGCTCTATGAACAACTTAAGTGCAGAGAATTTCCATATATGGATTATTCTAGGAAAAATCCACATCTTTCCTCAAAAGATTAAGAATTATTATTCAATCATATTCTAGCATAAGCATATTTTATTCACATTAACTGGATTAACTGGAAATTTAGAAATAATTTAATATTTATATGCAACTGTCAGAATGGTTCAGAAGAATCACAAAAAATTTTCATCAACCTACATACACACACACACACATATATTCTGCTTCCTCTGGAGCTGAGAGAGAAGAGGACTCCAGGAGTGACTGAATGTTATTAAGACAACTCCTACTGGTTCCTGACAAATGATGGTGGGAAGATCAGCTACCATTGGCATCAGTGAAATATGGGTTCATCTCCTCTTTCTACTACTGGCTCACCATGTCACCTTATTAATTTAACCAGTCTAGGAATACAAACATGGGCACAATAAAAGACAGAAATGGTATGGTCCTAACAGTAGCAGAAAATATTAAGAAGAAGTGGCATGAATACACAGGAAAACTTCAAAAAAGATCCATGACCCAGATAATAACGATGGTGTGATCACTCACCTAGAGCCGGACATCCTGGAATGGGAAGTCAAGTGGGCCTTAGGAAGCATCATTATAAACAAAGCTAGTGGAGGTGATGGAATTCCAGTTGAGCTATTTCAAATCCTAAAAATGATGCTGTGAAAGTGCTGCACTCAATAGGCAACAAATCTGGAAACCTCAGCAGTGGCCACAGGACTGGAAAAGGTCAGTTTTCATTCCAATCCCAAAGAAAGGCAATGCCAAAGAATCTTCAAACTACCGCACAATTGTACTCATCTTACATACTAGTAAGTAGTTAAAATTCTCCCAGCCACACTTCAACAGCACGTGAACCGTGAACTTCCAGATGTTCAAGCTGGTTTTAGAAAAGGCAGAGGAACCAGAGATCAAATTGCCAACATCCACTGGATCATCAAAAAAGTAAGAGAATTCCAGAAAAACATCTATTTCTGCTTTATTGACTACACCAAAGCCTTTGACTGTATGGATCACAACAAACTGTGGAAAATTCTTTAAGAGATGGGAATAGCAGACCGCCTTACCTGCCTCCTGAGAAATCTGTATGCAGGTCAGGAAGCAACAATTAGAACTGGACATGTAACAACAGACTGATTCCAAATCAGGAAAGGAGCACGTCAAGGCTGTATATTGTCACCCTGCTTGTTTAACTTTTATGCAGAGTACATCATGAGAAACACTGGGCTGGATGAAGCACAAGCTGGAATCAAGATTGCCAGGAGAAATATCAATAACCTCATATATGCAGATGACACCACCCTTATGGCAGAAAGCAAAGAACTAAAGAGCCTCTTGATGAAAGTGGAAGAGGAGAGTGAAAGTTGGCTTAAAGCTCAACATGCAGAAAACTAAGATTATGGCATCTGGTCCCATCACTTCATGGCAGATAGATGGGGAAAACGTGGAAACAGTGGCTGACTTTGTTTTCTTGGGCTCCAAAATCACTGCAGATGGTGACTGCAGTCATGAAATTAATAGACGCTTGCTCCTTAGAAGGAAAGTTATGACCAATCTAAACAGCATATTAAAAAACAGAGACATTATAGTTTGCCAACAAAGGTCCATCTAGTCAAAGATGTGATTTTTTCCAGTAGTCATGTATGGATGTGAGAGTTGGTCAATAAAATAAGCTGAGAGCAGAATTGATGCTTTTGAACTGTGGTGTTGGAGAAGACTCTTGAGAGTCCCTTGGACTGCAAGGAGATCCAACAAGTCCATCCTAAAGGAGATCAGTCCTGGGTATTCATTGGAAGGACAGATGCTGAAGCTGAAACTCCAATACTTGGCCACCTGATGCGAAGAACTTACTCATCTGAAAAGACACTGATGCTGAGAAAGATTGAAGATGGGAGAAGGGGATGACAGAGGATGAGATGGTTGGATGGCTTCACTGACTCAATGGACATGAGTTTGAGTAAACTCTGGGAGTTGGTGATGGACAGGGAGGTCTGGCGTGCTGCAGTCCATGGTGTCGCGAAGATTTGGACACAGCTGAGCGACTAAACTGATTGAGGAATCGGTTTCTATACTCTTCAATTAAAATGAGGACCATATAATCTCAACCTTTATAAAGACAGATAAAAATCAACTGAAATATTTGGAAAGCACCTAAACTAAAGTTCAGTACCCGGCCTAGAGTAGATAGTCAAATGGATGACAATGCCAGTGTCAAGATGGCATACTACATTAAAGTCTATGGCATACGCAGGTGTCATCTGATCGTAGTGAATCTCAAGTGCAACTCTGGATAAACATTTACAGAAATCAAGAAGTTATGAAAAAGTCAGAACTGCAAAAATCTTACCCAACTCCCTGATTTGAAAGAAAACTTGAGAGCTCAGAGGTGATGGTGCAAGTTGCTCAGCCACTTGGCTGTAGCAAGATCTATGTCTTTGGGCAATGTGGCTGCCAAGCCTTATGCTAACGTGTATTGCCTACGTATAATGCAGACATTTCCCCCTCCAACAGAAACGATACAGGTGACAGGAGGCACTATACAACAACTATTAAAGAAAAAGATCAAGCTTCTCTTTTAATGTATATGCTTGAATTAAACAACTTTTTTAAGTTTGATTTTTAAATTGAAAAAATATGAAACCAAGCAAATCAAAGTTGTATAGTTTTGAGGAAATCTGCCTCCAAAGGCATGTTAAGACCTAAAAATTCAATGAATAATGACAATAACCTATCTATAATGAAAAAAACAAAAAGATAAATATCTATGGAGCTTCCCTAACTTTCCTAAGGACGACTATAGAAGTTACCTTTGTACTTCAATAGTTCCCATGGTTTCATATGCAAAATCACATTTATTGTCAATTTCAATAGCCTTGCTGATGAGCTCCAAACCTTTATCCAGATCTTGCTTCCACTGAAGTTGAAGTAAACTGCAAATGCAAAACAGTAGTCAGATGTGACCATGGCCCAGTATCAATTCTGCTCTCAATGAATTTATAATTCAATTAATAAGGAAAAGCAAAATCTAAAACAGTACAGAATCAGCATCAAATCGGTTTTTTCTCCCTCAACTTACAGTGGTTTTGTAGTCTAAATTCTTTATTATGAAGTCTAAATTCCTTATTATAATGGTCTAGGCTCTATTATTAACTTCCTTTGCACAGCTTCATGTTTTAATTTGTATAATTTAAGTCAAATTTTAAAAATGATAATTTAAGTATACTAGAATAGGAAAAGCCTATTGATGTGTCTCCTATTCTGATACAAGTAACATTTGACAGGATGTTCAGAACTGAAATCCTTAAGCTAGAGTGCAAGTAGCACATTTACTAATTATATAAGTGAAATATTGTTAAAAAAAAAAAGTTAAAAAAAAGTAACAATGAAGCATTATAGCAAGGAAGACATTTTTCAATTAGCTCACTGACTCTACCACAGTGTCCTTTCTCAGTGAGCAAAACAAATCCATTTTATTACTATGCAAGCAATTTAGCTTTTTTACTGGAACAAACAGATGCCAAAAATACATACCCTTTATGAACATACGTTGTAGCATTATCTGGTTCCAAATTAATACATTTATCATACATTTCATCAGCTTTGCCAAACTGCTGTTGATCTGTTAATGCCTATGTGAAGAGATACTTCAGTTAAATTTAGGTAACTATATCCCTAAGGAGTTAAAACTATGTTGCTTATTAATCATTAAAATTTACTTCATTTACTTAATTAATCATTAAAATTTACTTCATTCACTATACCAAATTACTGTTTTGGGGTGACTTGTTTGGTTGCTCAGTCGTGTCTGGCTCTTTTGCAACTCCATGAACTGTAGCCCGCCAGGCTCTTCTGTCCATGGAATTTTCCAGGCAAGAATACTGGAGTGGGTAGCCATTCCCTTCTCCAGGGGATCTTCCTGACCCAGGGAGTCTCCTATGTCTCCTGCATTGGCAGGCTGATTCTTTAACACTGATGCCACCTGGGAAGCCCTGTTTAGGGGATTAAACTTAATTAAAAATGTTAACCTTAATAACAATACTTATTTGGAAGGATAAATTTAGGTAGGTATGTTAACAGTTATCAGAGTCAATCCTTAAAATTAATTGGTGAAAGAAAAAAAAGCTACAATCAACTTTTAAGACAAATCCCATGGCAGAAATGGAAGGCTTTGTTATATGGAAACCAGACCATGTTCAAACTGGAACTCAGAGTTAGCTGGTCTCTAAGCTCAAGCTTCAGAGTTCAAAGCAAAAAGTCATAGTATGTAACTAAAATATAACTCTCTCTAAATATATATAAATTAAAAGTTGCAAACATCAGAAGAGGGACCAAAGGTAAAAATTTAGTGCAAACAGACTTATAATAGTGCCAGTGCTGGTAAGACAATGCTCAAGGAAGCCAAAACCTATTTTGAAAGTAACACAATGATGGAGAAATAAACAATTATGAAGCCTCTACTAAAGAGTTGTTCCTAATGTTGATTTTTTTTAAAAGCTAGTCAGTGGCCTTTGCTCTTTTAGCTGCTTATAGAAATCTGAACCAGAAAAGCTCTTCCGAATTTCATTTCAGTGATGAAGATGGTTACCTTCTGGTTTGTTTTGAATTAAATATAAGGCCTAATGTGTGTTCGTCTCACTTTAGTTTCTGTACATGCTATAAAATTTTATATATTATAGTACTCAGATGATCATTGTATCTACTACTGTGGGCAAGAATCCCTTAGAAGAAATGGAGTAGCCATCATAGTCAATAAGAGTCTTAAATGTAGTATTTGGATGTAATCTCAAATGCAACAGAATGATCTCTGTTCGTTTCCAAGGCAAACCATTCAATATCATGGTAATCCAAGTCTATGCCCCAACCAGTAATGCTGAAGAAGCTGAAGTTCAACGGTTCTATGAATACCCAAAAGACCTTTTAGAACTAACACCCCCAAAAGATGACCTTTTCATTACAGGGAACTGGAATGCAAAAGTAGGAAGTCAAGAAACACCTGGAGTAACAGGCAAACTTGGCTTTGGAGTACAGAATGAAGCAGGGCAAAGGCTAATAGAGTTTTGCCAAGAGAACGCACTTGTCATAGCAAACACCCTCTTCCAACAACACAAAAGACTCTCCACATGGACATCACCAGATGGCCAACACTGAAATCAGATTGATTATATTCTTTACAGCCAAAGATGGAGAAGTTCTATCCAGTCAGCAAAAACAAGACCGGGAGCTGACTGTGGCTCAGATCATGAACTCCTTATTGCCAAATTCAGACTTAAATTGAAGAAATTTAAGTCTACGCTAGACCATTGAGGTATGACCTAAATCAAATCCCTTACAATCATACAGTTGAAGGGAGAAATAGATTTAAGGGACTAGATCTGATAGACAGTGCCTGATGAACTATGGACGGAGGTTCATGACATTGTATAGGAGACAGGGATCAAGACTATCCCCAAGAAAAAGAAATGCAAAAAAGCAAAATGACTGTCTGAGGAGGGCTTACAAATAGCTGTGTAAAGAAAAGAAGCAAAAAGCAAAGGAAAGGAAAGACATACCCATTTGAATGCAGAGTATTCATTCTGTATTTTATCTCTGCATTTATTCTTTGAATAAATTCCTTCATTCTTTGAATAAATTCATTCTGCATTTATTCTTTGAACAGAATAGCAAGGAGAGATAAGAATAGCGATAGCAAGAGAGAATAGAATAGCAAGGAGAGATAAGAAAGCCTTCCTCAGAGATCAATGCAAAGAAATAGAGGAAAACAACAGTATGGAAAAGACTAGAGATCTCTTCAAGAAAATTAGAGATAGCAAGGGAACATTTCATGCAGATATCTTGGGCTCAATAAAGGACAGAAATTGTATGGACCTAACAGAAGCAGAAGATACTAAGAGGTGGCAAAAATACACAGAACAACAGTACAAAAAAGGTCTTCACGACCCACATAATGATGACGGTGTGATCACTCACCTAGAGCCAGACATCTTGAAATGTAAAGTCAAGTGGGCCTTGGGAAGCATCACTACGAACAAAGCTAGTGGAAGTGATGGAATTCCAGTTGAGCTATTTCAAATCCTAAAAATGATGCTGTGAAAGTGCTGCACTCAATAGGCAACAAATCTGGAAAACTCAGCAGTGGCCACAGGACTGGAATGGAAAAGGTCAGTTTTCATTCCAATCCCAAAGAAAGGCAATGCCAAAGAATCTTCAAACTACCGCACAATTGCATTCATCTCACATGCTAGTAAAGTAATGCTCAAAATTCTCCAAGCCAGGCTTCAAAAATACGTGAACCGTGAGAGGAACCAGAGATCAAGTTGCCAATATCCACTGGATCATCAGAAAAGCAAGAGAGTTCCAGAAAAACATCTATTTCTGCTTTATTGACTACACCAAAGCCTTTGACTGTGTGAATCACAATAAACTGCAGAAAATTCTTCAAGAGATGGGAATACCAGACCACTTGACCTGCCTCTTGAGAAA
Organism: Antilocapra americana; assembly: GCA_007570785.1. Lineage (NCBI taxonomy): Eukaryota > Metazoa > Chordata > Mammalia > Artiodactyla > Antilocapridae > Antilocapra > Antilocapra americana. The sequence goes on along the minus strand of ML664163.1, from coordinate 9,123,826 downwards.
TCTGTACGCAGGTCAGGAAGCAACAGTTAGAACTGGACATGGAACAACAGACTGGTTCCAAATAGGAAAAGGAGTACATCAAGGCTGTATATTGTCACCCTGCTTATTTAACTTATATGCAGAGTACATCATAAGAAATGCTGGGCTGGATGAAACACAAGCTGGAATCAAGATTGCAGGGAGAAGTATCAATAACCTCAGATACGCAAATGATACCACCCTAATGGCAGAAAGTGAAGAACTAAAGAGCCTCTTGATGAAACTGAAAGAGGAGAGTGAAAAAGTTGGTTTAAAGCTCAAAGCTCAATTCAGAGAACTAAGATCAGGGCATCCGGTCCCATCACTTCATGGCAGACAGATGGGGAAAACGTGGAAACAGTGGCTGACTTTGTTTTCTTAGGCTCCAAAATCACTGTAGATGGTGACTGCAGCTAGGAAATTAAAGGACACTTACTCCTTGGAAGGAAAGTTATGACCAACCTAGACAGCATATTAAAAAACAGAGCCATTAAGGTCTGTCTAGTCAAGATTATGGCTTTTCCAGTATGTATGGATGTGAGAGTTGGACTATAAAACCGAGTGCCAAAGAATTGATGCTTTTGAACTGTGGTGTTGGAGAAGACTCTTGAGAGTCCCTTGGACTGCATGGAGATCCAACTAGTCCATCCTAAAGGAGATCAGTCCTGGGTGTTCATTGGAAGGACTGATGTTGAAGCTGAAACTCCAATACTTTGGCCACCTGATGCGTAGAGCTGACTCATTGGAAAAGACCTTGATGCTGGGAAAGATTGGGGGCAGGAGGAGAAGGGGACGACAGAGGATGAGATGGTTGGATGGCATCACCAACTCAGTGGACATGGGTTTGGATGGACTCCAGGAGTTGGTGATGGACAAGGAGGCCTGGTGTGCTGTGGTCCAGGGGGTCACATGTCCAAGAGTTGGACATGACTGAGCGACTGAACTGAACTGATAGTACATGCTTTCACAATTAATTAAAACAGCATGCAGTCAGCAACCAATGTATCATTTTTTAAACTGTCATTCAGTCTAGGAATTAAAGACTGAATAGATAGGATTTCAAACTGAGGTTAAAGAATTCCTGGGTTGTACTTCCTAGCCCAGAATTTCAACCCCTATGCAGAAGTTTGTAGTACTATTACAGAATAGATCCAACACAAATCAGTCTTCTCACAGTCTCTCTGAATAATCCCTGAAAAAGAAAGTTTTACCCCTGTGAAAATTTTCTTATAACTTACTAATGATAGCGTGAAGGAAATCGGAAACAAAAGAATAAACCTTAGGGATGTTTGGAGGTAGGAGTCTACCAATGGATGGTCATTTTTAAGTGCTTCCTGTTTCTGTGATGTTTGGGGGGATAAGGAAGAAGGAGGGACAAATTTCTTTAGGCTAAAAAGAAAAGACAAAATATATAGCATTTTGAGATGGTTGGGTTTTGAGATACCACACACAGATGTTAAGTTAAAAGATTAAGTAATATGCATATATCATTTAGTTAGAGGGAAGACTCTGTAGGTATAAGAAGCTAATCATTTTCATCTAAATGGATGATTTAAAGTTAATAAACTTTTCAAGAGTTCAAACTATGGTTAACAGTGAAAATAATGCAAATTTAAGTCCAACTTTCCATAGTTTCAATCCTAAATCAAGGAAAGCTTCAAGAATTCTGGACAAATCATAGATTAAAATGTGCTGTTACAGAGTAACTATTTAAAAGAATAGTAATCAAATAGAAAACTGTTTCCAAGGACATTTTCCCCACCAATTGCATACAGTAAATTTTCCTAAAGTAATTAAATTTTTATAAATCCAATCCAAATGAAAACATCAGGGAAATGCTCTATTAAAGCTTCCCCAGGTTACAAGTTTAGGGCCATAGTTTTCAAATTATGTAACACAGAAAGAAAGCTCTGTTGAGGTGATTCAGGACCATCCTGGGAACGAGGAACAAAGTCAACTGCTTCCATAAAAGTTGCAGCAAGAGCACTGTTTTTGGATTTCCACTTTAGGATTCAGGATATAAATGCAGTTCTTTACAGAAGAATTGGCAACTGAAAAAATATGAAAAATGACATTTACCTGGGCATATAATGCATAGCCTTCAGCACACCTTGGAAACTTCTTTATGACCTCTTCAAAACCTTTCATAGCTGCTTGGATTTGTGAAGAATTGTTTCCTGTATATGCCTGGCGATACTGTGTAAAAAATCAAAATAGGCCTGTCAAATCAAGAACTCAAAAACTCAGGAAATGTTAACATATAATGGTCACACAAATTTACATAAATATTTCCAGAAAAGCAGGTAATTTGCTAACATAATTTGCTGCATCTAAAAGTGTTTCACAGGAATATCTATCTGCAGAGCAAGGATTCAAAGGCTATGTACGATCAGGGCTTCATTGCCACTATACAATTTCTAGATGCTCAATATCCTAGAAGACAGACTAATTTGAAGTTAACTTTGCATTTAAATAGGGGAATACTGAACTCAATGAAATTTATTATCATTTTACTAAAAGCATTATAGTATCCTTCATCTGATAACATTTTCACTTGTTTGTAAAGTGACTTTTTTCTTTGAAAGGAAAATTCTTTTAGGACTCAGGGTATGGGGCTAATTGGAAATATCTCATCTCATTAGAAATGGTCTTATTTTACCTGATTTTCAACTTTGTGTTTCTGAATAGCTCTACAAAGGTGAAATGAGAGGTACATTATACGGTGTCATGATTGCCAAGTATTTCCTTGAAATGCTTTTGTTCTTTGTACTGGCTTATGGTAAAGAGTAGGGAGAAGAGTGCTGTTCAGGAGGCACATAAAATCAGGGACAAACATCTATCGAGATGAACCAAATAAAGCACCCAGAGAAATACTGAAGCAGTACCTCAAGTAACATACACACTTCTATTTCTTTAAGCTGACATGTTTTTCTCCTTGTTTGTCACAGATTGAAGGAAAAAACAGAAGATTTTGTAGACAATGAGATACTCATTTTTGTTAACAATGGGAAATACTGATTTTTAGGAAAATACAAAAGTAGAACCTACCAAAGCAAAACATTTCTGAGCTTGTGCCAGAGCAGACTCAGGTCTTAATCTAATACATTCATCAAAATCTGCTACTGCTTCTTCAACTTGATCAAGCAGTATTTTCAGCTAAGGAAAAAAAGTACACAAATAAGCACAGTTCAAAACAAAAACTACACCAGTTAAGCATGTACTTTTAGTATAATCAGCATAAAGCTAAGCATGGAATTATTAATACAGAATTACTTTTCTAGAAACAGTGAATCAGAAAATCTTAGAATTTTAAAGGAAAGGTGCTAAAACTTAGAACTAGTGTTCAATTTTTTAAAAAAGCACTATAAACCTACTAGTTTTTAATCACTCTTAAGTCATTTTTCTTCTAGAATATGAAGTATCTCTGTACTTTCAAATTTCAAAGTAGGGATAGATAGATCAGACATTAGATAATTACATTTCATATTAACCTTAAGATACACCCAGTAAGGATCAAAAGATCAAGAATTTTAAGGTTATCTTGATACTTCTTAAGATGCTCCAGACAGAAATATTAGGTAAAATTTTCCATTAGAAAGGACTTGAACTTTTCTGTTATTATATGGATTAGTCCATACTTTCCACTCTAATGCACTCCAAGAAGCCATATCACACAGATTTATAAAGCCATGTTTTTCCAGATGAGGCTGAAATTGGGAACTGTTTTCTTCACTATGAATTTTTACTAAAAACCAAATATGCAGAGAATTATAAAGCTCTATTCAGAAGAGATTTTTTTGTGATACTGTCTAGATAGCTCGGGTTAATAATTCCTTACAAGATGCCTACAAAAATCATTCTGTTGATTCTAAGCATTAGCTCAAAATGCTCACTAGAAGTTTTTTTTTTTTAATTTGTCACTAAGTTTTTAATGCTTTACTCATTGAAAACCTATGAAGCAGAAATGCCTAAAACCCAAACTTGAACTGGCAAGCCAATATTTGCAGCCTTCCTCTCCTCTTTCTCTTTTTTTAACAAGTAAATATCAGGACAAATTTTCAAGATGGAACTAAATAAATGTCAACCCAAACTAAACCACCCTGATACTCTGTTCACAGCTATAACTGATAAAAGAAAACTTTAAGACATTCTCAAAAATGGTATCAAATCCCTCAATTCAAGGCTCAGAACGCCTTAAGAAAATTAATTTACCTGTCCTCGGTGGTGATAAACATCTGCATTCTGAGGATCAATGTCGGCAGCCATGTTAAAATCCTGAGTAGACAACAAAGGCTGCTGCTGCTGCATGTACATGCTGCCTCTTTTGATGAGCGCATTTGCTCGAAGCTACATACCCAAAACGAGGAGAGATGCACCATTACCTTTTATTCTAATTTAGTTTTTTTTTTAAATAACAGCTTTACTGAGGTGTAGTTCACATACTATAAGAGTAATTTTTAGTATATGACTAAAAATGTTGTACAACCAATCACCACTAGAAATGTTTTCACCACTCCCAAAAGAAACCTCATACACATTAGCAGGCCCTCTCTATTTCACCTCTAATTCTTAGTCCCTGGAGATCACCATTCTATCTTCTATTTCTACAGATTTGTACATTCCAGACATTTCACACAAATGGAATCATAAACTACGTGGCCTTTCTGTGTCTTGTCTTCTTTCACAAACAGCAGGTCTTCAAGGTTCATCTAAGTTCTAACATGTACTTCATCCTATTTCAGGGGCTGAATAATATTCCATTGTATAGATAAATCAGTCTATTTACCTCTTCACCGGCTGGTGGACATTTGAGTTGCTTTCACTTTTTGGCTCTTATGAATAATGCTAAGAACATTCATGTACAAGTTTTTGTCTTGACATAAATTCTCATAGGTATATACCTAAGAGAGTAACTGCTAGGTCACATGGTAACTCTAGAAACCACCCCTCCAAAGGGATTTTACCATTTTACATTCCTACTATCAATGTGTGAGAGTTCCAATTTTTTCCACATCTATATCAAAACTTTTAATTGTCCAAATTTCTGATTATGGCCATTCTATAAAGTTATACCTCATTGTGATTTTGATTCACATTTCCCTAAGGGCTAATGATGCTGTATATTTTCTTGTTCTTACTGGTCATTTGCACATATTCTTTGGAAAAATGTCTACTCAGATCCTCTCCGATTTTTAAATTAGGCTATCGTTTTATCATTGCATTATAAAGACGATTTAATATTGTCTGAATACAAGCTCATTATCAGATATGTGACTTGTGAATATTTTCTCCCATTCTGTGGAATAAGTCCCTCTCACCATCACTTTGTCATTTGTGCTGCTGGTGTCACACCTAAGGAACCACTGCTTAATTTAAAGTACTGAAGATTTCCTCCTCATGTTTTTTTCCTAAGAGTTTTATAGTTTTGGCTCTTACATTCAGGTCTCTGATCCCATTTTGAGCTCATTTTTGTACATGGCATGATATGTACATTACTACCTGCCATTATAACAAAGTCATTATCAGAAAATAAGAAATAAGATTCTTCTCCAAATTTTTTTTCAAGGCAAAAGTACACAAATGTCCTTAAAAAACAAACAGGAATGCCCCCATGAGAATAACAAAAACAGAACATATCTGTAATTATCAGGAAATAAAGATAATTACTACAAGGCCATCTTCAACTTGAAAATCTCATTTTGAAAAGGACTTTTAACAAATACTTAGTTTAACTTTTGTTTACAAGAAGTTAAGATAAAATTTGCTAGCAAATACTTAAGCCTTGAAAACAACTTTCATTTTCCACAGAATACATGAATGATTCTTTTGGAGGTGAAGGAAGCCAGAGTTTACTTAATTCAGTGAGGAAAAAGAGATGTTAATCAACCAACAGCACTTTGGTGGCCAACCTCTGTTCTTATTATGCTGAAATAGAGGGCTCATATAATTTAACAGACCCCTATCAAACCTCAATTATGAAAATAACTGCATATACACAAGAACACTTAGAAAACGAAAAGCTGTTCCAACCACACAACTGCAACAACTTTTGGTATGTTTCTATATTACAATATATTGTTAGATCTTGTTTTTTCCCTCATGTAAATAAACTCTCTTTCAGAATACATTAAATGTGCTTACTTTTTATTAAATGTGTTGTATATTCTTATACTACATAATGCATGTTATTTATAGTATTATGTTATATTACAGGTTATTTATATTATTATATTATCTATACCACTGTTCCATCACCATCACCCTTACTCCTACCCAAATATAGTCCAATACAGTAGGCAGAAGCTACACAGGGAAGCTGAAGCCAAAAGATGTTGTAAAAAAACAATCCTTTCTTAGTTAAAGGTAACTATCACTGATATCTCTGTTTTAGTTTCACCACATCAATTCAAAAATTATTAGGTGTAGTTTCCTTCCAAAACAAAAAATAAGTCTTTTGGAGAATGGCAACTGAAATGCCAAAAATTTGGCAAAACAATACGTAACAGCCTCATTTTTATTATTAATTTTTTTCACATGTACACACACAGAGTTTTAAAAGTACCTTCACATTAGCTTCTTGCAAGCTGATGACCTTATCTAAATCTGGTTTGGCTGCATTGGCATTGCCAATAAGCAGGTAGAAAGTAGCTCGTAGTAACAATGCTTCTGCCATGTATTTTCCTTGAGCATCTATTTCTTTTGAGCATTCACTTATGATTTTATCATAGTTTTCTTCTTCCATGTACTGTTTGGCCTTTAAATATCCAGAACTGAAAATAAAATGAGCAGAGGAAATTAAAAATTTTATTGTTTATTACTAATAAAATGAGCATAAAAAATTACTACAAAAGGATTGAGTGCTGAACCTTGCCACACTCTATATCTGAGGTAAACAAGTATCCTTTCCCCCTTAGCAAGTTAAGCAGCCAGTGCGGGACTGGAGGTGGTGGTGGGGGTGTGTGTAGAGGTAGCACCTTAGGTTTGATGCAGACTGGGATCTTCTTGCTGCCTTGGAGAGAGGGTTTTAAAAAGGAAAACAGCAGAGAAAATGGCAGAAACCTAGGGTTACTGTCCAGGCTTCAACATTTAGACACATGAAAAAGCAAGCCAATGACAGACTGAAATGCAACATAGGAAAGGATCCTGTCTTATTCGTCGTCTTATCTGCGGCACACTGATGGCACTCAACAGTGACTTAAGGACAAACAAGAAGAACAGAGAAAGAGAAAATAATCGAGTGAGTTGGGGGTCACAGAACCCAAGAGAAGAGGTGTGACCTGAGTTGTACTTTGCAAACATCACTCGAGCTGTGCTGTGAAAAATGAACATTAAAGGACCAAGAATTTAAGCAAAGGGAATAGCTAAAAGGCTCTCATCTACAAGTTGTACGATTTCACCTAGAAGAACAGACCTAGAATGAATAGCTGGGAATATCAAAGAAGCAGACTGTAGCCTACTAGGTTCCTCTGTCCATGGAATTCACAGGCAAGAACACTGGAGTGGGTTGCCATTTCCTACTCCAAGGGATCTTCCCAACCCAGCGATCGAACCCAGGTCTCCTACATTGCGAGGAGTTTCTTTACCATATGAGCTATCAGGGAAGCCCATCACTTTCAGGATGAATAGGTGGGAATATCAAAGCAGCAGACTCTTCCATCAAATAGGACTTAAAGAAAACACCCTTCTCTTACTTTTTAAAAAGCAATGACCACAGTATCATCACTTGTCTAAGATGATTTTATTGAGAACACTTGTAGAAGTGATTGTTTTAACTGAAAAGGAAAATTACACTAGACATTCTTTAGGGGATCTTACAAACATAAGGCACATTACATAAGAAACAATATAAGGCACATTATACAAGAAAATCATGTTTTCTTATTTCATTTGCTACCTATTCTGAATAAAGAGAATTGGCAAGTGACTTAAAAGTTATGTCAGTCAAAACTTAGAAACTGTGCTAACCTTTCCCATAATTAACATTCTAATGCTCCTGTACTCTTGTTTTACTCCTCAGGTCACCAGGTTTAAGGCAAAATAATTAGACTGGATGTAATAATGGTTCCTATTTACTGAGAACCTAAGTTCTAGATGCTTACAAACATGACTTGTAAACCTCACAATAAGCCTCAAAGGTAATTATTATCTCTCCATTCAAAAATTAATAAAGCTAAATCTCAGAGTGAAGTAGAATTTAAAAACTCAGGACCAATTCCAGTTAGTGTTCTGGTGAGAGATTGTTATGTCCAACCACCTCTCAATGTAGCTTTCAGAATAATGGTGTTAAAACTTCATCCTAATTTTTCTGGGATAAGGACTACATCCTAAGCAAAAGAGGCAATTATTGGCATCATCCTCAACATTTACTTCCCATCTACAATTTTCTTAAAGAGATTGTTCATCAACTAACACAAATCAGAACATCTTGGCACAATTACGTGTAGTATCGTCCCTTAAAAGGTGGCCAATAATGGTAGAAAAATTGAGCGATGCGAACCAAAAGCAGTCTTTTCCCTTAAACATCCCAGTATGCTACAGAGGTAAAATTATCCTTTGCTATGGGAACAGCATGCCCTTTTCTTCCAAACTCATTAGAAAATGTCATGTTGGTAATAATACTGTGTCTTCTCTTGGAGAGGTGAGCTAGCCTCAACAGCAAAATAAAAGGACTGTTAAATATAAATGGATAAGCAGGCTAGATACCTTATATACTACATCACTTGAGTGCCAGTTGTAAACACAGCACCTTGTACTTTGACTTTCAGCTCTCTACAAGAGTAAACACAAACCCAAAGAATGGCATTTTCCTAGGCATGCAGGAAAAACCTTAAAGACAGTCACTCTTTTGGGCACTCCTAAAAATTAATTAAGAAACTTCCTTGCACTAAAACATCTGGATATTGAGCTACACAATCATTTTTTAAGTTAGTCCCCCTACTCAAATATACTTAACCACTTGACTCTATGTAGACCTTAAAAGCTGGGCAAACTCCTGGCAGTAAAACCTTGAGTTACCAAAGATGTAACATTCAGGGTATAACAGACATGTGTGAGAAAAGAAGTATTTTTATAATAATAATATTATATATTATAATTTTATTATAATTATATCTACCTATAAATAGGTTTTTTTAAAGAGATGACTCAGAGTCCCACTTTGGCTCTATGGCAGCAAGAAACCCCACAATCCAATTCCCCCACAAAAAGCATTAAGCAGATACTATACTTGAGACACACTTACTTTTCCTTCACTTCTAAAGCCTCCCCTTCCTTGTCTTTATCTTCATCAGACTTCTCCCCTTTAAGCATTGGCTGAGAAATTATATCATCCGTGAAAGAACTGAAGTAAGATTTGATAAACTGTGGAGATGGCATGAGAGGTTCACGATTCTGAAATTTAATCATATTTAAATACATCAAAATAGAAAACACTAACCAAAGCAGATGCATTTGCAGAACACTGAGAACCACTGCCATAAAAACTGGCACTTCATTTTCAAATAACTGAAGAATATCAGGCTCCAAACTGTAGGGTAATAGACAGTGAAAATGGCAATGCTGCCAGTCCCAGCTTTTCAAAAAATGTTTTGAATGACAGCCTTTCCCCTCTCTGAAGATGTAAAATGTCAAGAACTCTTATAACCACACACTAAATTAAACCATCTACTAACTGTGTAAGACCAGTGCCAATTTATACGGTATACCTTTAAAAACTTTAAAAAGCAAGAGTTGGCAATTTTTTTCTGTAAAAGGCCAGATAGTAAATATTTTAGGTTTTGAATGCCATATAGTGTCACAACCACTCAGCTCTGCTGCTGTAGTTTAAAAGCAGCCAAAAACAGCGTGTGAGTGGCTGAGTTCTGATAAAACATTACTGGCATATTTATAAAACAGGCGGCAGACTGGATTTGGCCTGTAGGCCACTGTTTGGAAACCTCTAATGTAGGTGAATTCTTTTAATATTCTCTAGGTACAACCCGGACATAGTTCACATTCTTATTTTAAAAGGCCACAAAAGCCCAATATTTAGGAAAAATAAATATAATCCAGATCTAATTTCAGTCATTACCTTCATGCCCAAATTTAAGCAGTATAAATTAACAATGACCCTTCACAATGCATATTTCCTCTATTATTAACCAATGCAGGTTAATTTACCTTGTATTTTTCTTTGGCTTTCTCTTTTCCAAGAAGTTTAAGAACTTTATCAGCTAACAGCATGCTTTGTTGATTTTGGAATCCTTCTAATATACACACAGCAGTGACATCTAGAAATGATGCAAAAAAAATAAGAGTATGAAAATTATTGCAAAGATGACTAGCAGCATCAAATGGGCTCAGTGTTACCACAGAAAGCCAGACTAAATTCACAGCTTTATGTGGCTATCATTTTCAATTAATTTATTCTTAACACTTTGGTTTTACATATTTTACAATCAAATTTAAAGCTCAGAAAGTCACTCTACTCCAGAATTCACTTTCTTCACCTGTGAAATGAAAGGGACTATGCTACATGATTTGTGATGTTTCTCACTACTCTAACACTGTACATAGCAAATAAAACAAGTAACCCAGGAATATTCTCTTCTGGGCAGTTTAAGTACAGGCCAAATCATAATGTGGCTCTCTCATGTCTGGTTCTTAATTTTTTTTTAATAGGCCTCAGGGTTACTCCTTGTCTCCAAAGCCACCTTGCCACAGAGCTCTCAATGAAATCTGCTTCAAAATATCATTTTAACCTGGCTATGCTATAACTCAATATACAGTGGTTTGAAATGAAAAAGATCAATGTTTCTTTAACCTCCCAACCTTTCATTCAAAGTAGTCAACAAGACTGTCCCTCTCTTTCTGAACTCAATTTCTCACAATTGCAAACCAATGCTCCTCCAAACAAGTCAATCTACTGCATGTTTCCATGATACTCTGGCTAGTGCCAATATCAAAGTCTTTTCCTCATCCCATTTCTCCATCTAAAACCCATTTAAATGCCTCTCTATGATTAGCTCTTAATAACTTCAAGGTCTGGTTCAAAACTCAGAAATCTCTTTTTCAAAGTAACATTCCTCCTACCCATCACCAAAGTATATGATACTGCAAAACCTCAAGTTTTTTCTAAGATGTTTTCTAAAAACCACTCTCAACTGGTAACCCAGATTTTAAAAACAAAACAGCTTTCTCCTTTTAAATAATCATATTATTAAAAAAATTACAGCTAAATTTCTGATACTGATGCTTTTACAGCAGATTTGAATACGTAGTGGGAAAACACTTTTAGACTGTGGAATCTGCATTTTGGGTTAGCTCTACATCAACTGGAACAATGTATTTTGTAGGTCAGTGGCCAATACCCTAACTGAAGTTTTAGCAACAGATATGGCTAATTAGAGGCCAAGGAATATTTATGATATTTACTGAGAACGGCAAATTCACTTGATGCTTTGTATCAATTACAAAATTTCTAATTGAGTAAAGGATAAGATCTGAAAATATCAAGAGCAAAAAACAAATGTTTTCTTTAATGATTCATCTCAAAATTATTTCATATTGATATAGGATATTAATTGAAAATATGCAGAATCTTAGTAACACTCAACTAAACCTCTCATCTGATTTCTTATTCATGAAATCACACTGATGCTGTTGCCAAGTTTAAAATGTGCAGTATATAAACTTTAAATCATTTATTCCATAGTTGGAACAGAGATGGTACTCAAGTATCAGAAATGTCAATTGAAACTATAGAACAAAGTTTCAATTGGGGAAAAGTCAAACTTTTTATTAAACACAATTGATTTCTCTACTGATAGGCAGAGTTGCATATAAATTTACCAGTGACTACAAAGCCTTTAGTAATTTTCATATGTAAACACAAAAATACCCTCACCTTCTAAACATTCCTTCTTATTGTCTAGCTTCTCGTGGGCTTTTGCACGTCTAAAGAGAGCTTTCACATATTTGGGATTAAGTTCAACAGCCTTTGTACAATCTTGTGCCACCTCTTTCCATTTTTGCTGTAATTGAAAGTATTAAAAAACAAACAAAAAAAAGTCACACTGAAGGAAGCACTGTTCAACAGAAATCAGTTTTCTAAACTCAGTAGGCCGAGTATTAAGAATCCCACAATAGAAAACATATTCCCAATTCATAAAAAGAGTTAATATCCACAACACATAACAGCTCATACAAATAACTGCAATAAAGATGAGCAAATCTGATTTTTAAAAATAGGTAAAGGACATAAGCCATCTTTCTACTACCACATCTATAACCTACCTGCATCTATGTGATCATATCATCTCCTTCTTCCCTTCTTTTAAAACTGAGGAAGCACCCCTCTTCATCAAAGGCCAACCCTCCACTTGCAGTAAGATCCACACTCCCCCTACGTCAAGGACTTCACTGTCAGCTCTCCTGCCTCTGCATCAATCTGCTTCTCTACTGAATCATTCCTATTAGCATGAAAACACTTGCTTTAGTATCTCCCATCTTTTAAAAACCCTCCTTTGATTCCGCAATTCCCTACAGTTACTACCCCATTTCTCAGCCCTCATTGTTGCCAAACCTCCAAGGAGTAGCCACTCTGCTTAATTTCCACCTACTTCTACTGGCTGTTCCTTCCCAATTTCTGACTTCTCCCCCCATCTGATTTCTGCTGGAATGCTCAAGGACTCATTCCTTCTCTTAGGTAATCACATCTATGGTCCTATAACAGCTAAACTTAGAGGACTCCCAAATTTATCTCTTTAACCCAAATCACTCTCCTAAAATAGAGACATTTCTCAAGTCAACCGTCTGCTTAGCTGTCTCAATCCTTCCTCACTCCACTATTATCAAAACGCCTTCTTCTCTTCACCCTTCATATCCAATACAACAGCAAGTTCTACTGGTTTTCAGCTTTCCTTCATGTCTCACCTAGGCAACTACAACATCCTTCCCTCAGTTCCCCTGCCTCCACTCTTGCCTCCCTCCAATATACTAAGAGAACAGTGAGAACAATTTTAGATGATGTTCCTGCCCTATTAAGAATCCTTAAATACTTCCTATTACACTCAGACTCAAATCCAAACTTCTTACCATTGAAAGGCTTTGCCCTGATCTGGCCTCTGCTACCTCTCCAATTTCATCTCTCTATATCCCAGGATCCTTTATCCACACTTCTTTAATCATGGCAAACTCTTTTTTGCCTCAGAAGCAATTACATACACTGTTTCCTCCATTTGTAACACTCTATTCTCCACTATTTGATACACCAACCTCAATCATTCCTCTATTAGAGAATCAAAGGCTTATCCAAATGTCATTCAACAGTTCACTGTTCAGTGATCTTTGAGTTCTATGCATAACTGTCTGCTTTTACAGACCCAGCTCCTATTATAGTAACCTTTCGTATATAATACAGTCAACAAAACATGGTTGAATAAAAAATGCAGACTACAAATGACAAATAAACATAGAAAAAGATGGTCCACTTCACCAACATCTCAAAAAGTGCAAATTAAAATGAGGAGATAGTATTTTTCTTCTACTAGAGTGGCAAATATTAAGACTGATAATTCACACAGTGAGATTCTAGAAAACAAGCATGCTCACATATTATTATTAGAATAGGTACTAATACTATCTCTTTATAATTCCATTTCTAGAATTTTATTCTCAGAAAAGTATGCAAAAAAAGTATTTAAAAAATATTTACTGCAACACTGAATGCAACAGGGAAAAGAGGAAGAAATTCAAATGTTCCATCAATAGGGAGATGTTTTCCACTATACAACTATGTAACAGCCACTAACTACAGGCTTTAAAAAGAATGAAACAGATCTGTGTGTGCTATGAAAAGCTGTACCAGATACAGTGGCAACTGGAAAAACACACTGCAAACAATGTAATGGGAATTAATCTTTAGTCTTTCTTCCCCCCACATATGCTACTATTACATATATGGAGGCAAAAGTTGAAGAAATAGACTTAAACTGCTGAGGAGAATGGGGCCACCAGAAACTTTAACTTTCTTTATTATCTAATTTTATAAAATCTGATATATACAACTTTGGATTATATGTGGAATGAGCAAGACTAAAATTTGTTCTTAAAACCCTATGTAATTAAAAGCTTTAAAAACAAAACAAAACCCCTATAATTTCAAAACAACTTCAAAAAGTGTGTTAGATATATTTGAGCGGCATTAGCTGAAACATTATGCAAATAAAGAGAAACAAAAAGAAGAAAAAACAACCTAGGATACATACCAATTGCTCAAAGGCAGCAGCTCTGTTTTGATAAAATGTGGAAAGGTCAACATTCTTCTCTGTGGGACACAAACTGATAGCCTCGGTATAGCACTGAATAGCTTGTTCATATTTTCCTGCTTTAAAATATTTGTTGCCTTTGTTCTTGGCTGCTTGGGCTCTATCAAGAGAGTTCTGAAATACAAGGGAACAATTATGAAACACTTATCAATACGCAGTAACAGATTCAGATCACAGTGATGAAATGACACACTGAAGAAAAAAATGGAAGGGCAGAATGGGTGTTCACAATGCAAGTCACTCACATTTGTATCTTCATGGGAGACAGTCTTTAATAGGACTCTAAGTCAAAAATAAGTCAAAAATTTTATAAATATTTAACTTGAAAAATACTCACACTCTCCCCTCCCCAAAAGGCTGTATTGCTTTAAGGCTGTATTGCCACCAAATTCTGCAAGCAAGAGTTTTCATAACCAGTCTAATGGGCATAAAACTGCGGTTCTCAATCAGGGATGACTTTCCCTCTGGGGTCCATTTCACAATGTCTGAAAACATTTTGGATTTTCACACCTAGGGGTCTGGGGAGATGCCCCTGGTATCTAGCAGGTAGATACTAGAATGATGCTAACATCCTGTGATGTACAGGGCAGCACCCCACAACAACAACTTATCAGGTCCAAAATGTCAATAGTGCCAAAGCTGCAAAACCCCAATATAACATAATATTCTGATATTATTTTAATTCACATTTTCTCCACTATAAATTAATTTGAAAATCTGTTCATGTTTATTGGCTATTTGACTTTTTCATTCTGAAAACCATTTAATCACATGTATTAGTGTTTTGCAATTAGGTTGTTGATCAACAGTGTAGAACAGATACTGGAAACACTTTACCATCCTCATTACAACTGTTATCTCAAATCTATTGTTTGTAAATGAATAAAATTTTGGCACTCCTATCTTTGTCTCAGAATCTGCTTCTTAGAGGACCCAATTCACATACTTCATGAGCTGGTAGTTAATAGCCACTGAGGACACTAGCAAAGGCTTCAGTCAACATCGGGGAAGTATCTTTGTAGATAAATCCAGTTATTTAGGTTCAAGCTACTAGGTCCAAGAGCTCTGCAGCACATCTTAACCCCAAACTTTGTCAACATCATTCAACTTTAACAAATATGTGATTATGAAAGAACCCATGTATTTCCAACAGGTAAACACTGACAAAGCAAAAGCAGAAGTAGCTGCCCCAACAACGAACTCACAGAGCCCTTGTGAAGGATAAGTTGCTTGGGACCTAGGGCATCTCAGTCATGAACAGAGGATGGGAAGAGAGTAAGCTTTTGTATCTGTTATCTTCTCCCTTACTCATGCTTCATTTTTTTTGTTGCTACTTTTTTCTTCCATTTACCTTTTGTTTCCCTTCTCCTTTAGTCTAAATGAAACTAGTTAGTTTTTAAAAAGTATAGTGTGCAAAGAAGGATGTGTAGAGAACTCTTAAGTTCAGAAAATTAAAGAGCTACTTTAAGCTAGCTAGTGTCAATAAGTGAAGTGAAAGACACTCAGTCATATCCAATTCTTTGTGACCCCATGGACTATACAGTCCATGGAATTCTTCAGGCCAGAATACTGGTGTGGGTAGCCTTTTCCTTCTCCAGGGGATCTTCCTAACCCAGGGATCGAACCCAGGTCTCCCGGATTGCAGGCGGACTCTTTACCAGCTGAGCCACCAGGGAAGCCAATAAGAAACATGCATATTTTAAAATGAGACGCAAAAGGATGAAAGGAGTCAAATAAGACACAAAAAGAGTAATATATGAATATGAAATCTTCTACCTATAAAGAGCCTTAACCATCTTGCAAAAATTTTGACAGTAAAAAAATCCTTGGCACCTTCATAATAGAAGACAACTAGGACTTTCTAATGTAGTTGTGGTTTCCAGTTGCTGGAAAATTGCACTTAAAACAAACTCATCAATCCTCCCATTGCACTAGAGAAACAGAAGTCAGACTGGAGTAGGGCTGCATCATCCAGAAGGAGCGAGGAGCCCCTCCACTCAAAAGACCAGTGACAAACACACTATGTCTGTCTTCCAAGAAACCACATTGTGAAGTATTGCTAACATAAAGGAAAATTAATACCACAAAAGAGGGGCACCCCACTCATATTTAAAAAACTAGTATTTGAGGAAGCAGGATAAACAAAGCAAACAGAAAATTTAACATCAGAAGAATGAGAGGGAACCACACTCATTTAAAAAATGGCTGTTTTTAAAGAGCACCAATTAGACATTTTGAAAATTAAAAAGAATTATTATGATTAAAAATAGATGGATTATAATATTAGAATGGGCATAACTGAGGAGCAAACAGGTAGCAGGCAGAGGCAAGTGAATCTGCCTGAATGCAAGAAGAATAGAGGACAGGGAGATGAGAAGTTTGGAAAAAAGTTAGATGATATGGCATATAAATCCCAAAGTTCCAACATCTATCTATCTATGTTAGAAGGAAAGGCATAGAAAGGAGTGTCTTAAGAAAACATCAAAAAATTCCTGAACACACATTTTTAGATATATCATGGTGAAATTTCACAGTAAAAATCCTTAAAGTTTTCAGGTAGAAAAAAATTATATATATACACACACACACAGATTACCTACAAAGAAAAAAGAACCAAACTGGGGTCAGACTATCACCAACATTATGTATTAAAAAACAATGAAAAAAAAAAAAATGGAGCAACAACTTCAAAGTCCTGAAGAAAGATTATCTTGAACTTAAAATCTTATACCTAGCTAAATTAACATTTAAGGTTTAACACAAGAACAGAAACTGAGGTGTACAACTACCTTACCACTAAACATGAACTCCAAAGTAGGGGAGATGATCAATAAAACAAAAAAACAGGAAGGGGAGGATAAAGGAAGAAACAAAAAGGTGTAGTAAATATGGCAAGAATCACTAACATGTCAGTAATAACAATGAATGTGAATAGCTTAAATCTCCCTATTAAAAATAACCTATTTAAAAAAAAAAAAACCACATGCTACCTACAAGCATGAGCTAAAACAAAATGACAGGTCAAAAAAAGAACGTAAAAAAGTTACAGAATGCAAATTCTTGCAAAAAAGAAGGCAGTATCAGACAAACTACCATTCAAATGCCAGAGATGGAGCAGAGAAGGGCAGTTTCATTGATAAAAGGTATAATCTACCAAGAAAACATCATGAACATAAACTTTTATGTGTTCAAAAAAAACTTTAAAATATGAAAATTACTTTTGATGTTAAATACAACAAGATAAACATTATTTCAATTTCTTTTAAAAAGTTTATGTTTCTAAGTCATTAAGAACATGGATAATACACAACCTAACACGCTAGGGACTGCTGAAATAGAAAATAAGTTGCTATAGTAAATGCCTCTTGAGAAGTATGTTTGACTATTTATTATATTTACTAAAGATTTGAGGATTAAAAAAGAACTTTCTTGGGTCAGAGTAATGACTTTGTTTCATTAGCACAAACAGGCAATGAACTCTTTTCTGTCTATTGTTATCAGGGAAGCCCTGATAGCAAAGTCAGCAAAGCTATCAGGGAAGCCCTGACAGCAAAGTCTAAATCAACCTAAAACCAACCAAGACATTTTGAACATAAACGTTCAAGAACACTTATGGACTGTTAACTTCTTTCACTTACCATTTTCCTCCATTTAGTCAAATTTTACAATAGATTCCCTTTAAAAAATTATTACGGATTTTTTGTCTCCTAGGGTCAAAATCTGGAGAAGGCAATGGCACCCCACTCCAGTACTCTTGCCTGGAAAACCCCATGGATGGAGGAGCCAGGTGGGCTGCAGTCCATGGAGTCACAAAGAGTCGGACAGGACTGAAGCGACTTAGCAGCAGTGGCAGCAGCAGCAGGGTCAAAATCAGAATCTGTTTAATTTCCTTTCCTTACTGTACTAGGGGAAAAAAAAATGATGCTCTGAATGACACCGAGTGGACAAAGATCAAATTACACAGGCAAATCACCAAACTGCAAATTTTCATCCACTGTCACTCCAGAAGGCAACCAAACCACATCTGGGAAGAGCAATGTCTCAGTGAACCTCACTATCACCTCCTGCTCACCACACCCTCGCTCCACAGCCACATTACTTTCTAACTGCTTCCCTTCATTAATAAAAATGAAGAGAAAGAATGGCATTACCACAGGGACAATACAGGAAAGCTAATTATTTTGGCTCAGTGATAAAATTTAGGACAAAATGTGAGGTTATCAATCAACACCAGCCTTCTACTATGTCACGAAACATAGTGATGCCAAAATTTTATGTAAAACTTTACACAGCTTTACGAAAGTAGCAATCAAGTCTGGAACACTTACCACATAAGAAATAATCTTTCAATACTTTATCGACCAATTGCTACTTTTATAAAAATCAAGTTTAAGATAAAAGACACTTAAAGATAACAATTAGACATTAATAATAGTAATTAGATAATAATTAGACATCATTTTCACAAGCTTTGAGGCCAATACAGGCAGAAATTAAATTCATTAGAAAAAAAAGTTTAAACTGGAAAATATACAACTACCCAATTTTTTATAACGAAGGGGAGTTTAATTCCAACTCCCAGGAATCCTTTGCACTGCTTTTCAGTTACTTTCTACCCCACTCCATCTACTTTCTCAAGTTATAAGAACTTTTAGAATTATCAATGATACAAGTTTGGCAATAAGGAATCACTGTAAATTCTTAACAAGTGTTTAAAAAACATTCTGGTGATCAGACACATTGTCATTGCAGAAAGAATGAGCTAGAATCAGGGACATTAGTCCATGTGTAAGGTGTATAGCAATCTCCACTTTATCTGCAGGAGATACATTTGAAGACCCTGTCTCCAGTGAATGCCTGAAACTGCAAATAGTACCAAAGCCTACATACACATTTTTTTCCTAAATACATGTATCACAGATAAAGCTTAACTTGTACATTAGGCATTACTTTGTGTAATAGCAAAGTAGAACAATTACAATATGCTGCAATAAAAGTTACATGAATGTGGTCTCTTTCTCAAAATATCTCACTGTACAAATTTAATGCCTCTTCCATCTTAACACACTGCAGCTATACCTTCTGCAGTCTGTGACAGCAAAACTAGCACAGCTTTTCGTTCTTTCACAATTTCAGAAATAGATTTATTCTTACCATATATCTTAGCAACCTCACCATATGATTATTTTTCCTTTCCTTATTAAGTCAAGAATTCACCTTTTTACTGAAAAGAAGCACTTTAATGGCTTCTCTTTGGTATGTCCTAATTACTAGCATCACTAATCTTGTGCTCTGGGCTATTAAGTAAAATACAGGTTACTAGTGCAATAGTCAATCTGACAGCTAACTGAATGCTAAGGAGCAGGATGTACTGGACAAAGGGATGATTCACATCCAGAGCAGGACCAAATGGGACTGTGTAAAACTTCGTAATGCTACTCAGAATGGCACACAATTTAAAATTTATGAACTATTTACTTCTCGAATTTTCCATTTAACATTTTCAAATCATGGTTTACTGTGGTTAACTGAAACTACAGAAAGCTAAAACAGTGGGTAAGAGGGAACTTATCATCATAATTACACACTTACATCCAGTTAAAATATACATGAGGTGGTTCCATACTGTTTCTTTTAAATGGTTTTATTCCCTTAAGTTTACCAAATTCCAGAGGCATATTTTAAAATTTGAATCCTAGCTTTACGAAAGTAGCAATCAAGTCTGGAACACTTACCACATAAGAAACAACCTTTCAATACTTTATTGACCAATTGCTACTTTTATAAAAATCAAGTTTAAAATAAAAGACATCTAAAGAGAACAAGAAAGTTCTTTCCTATATTATGTCCTAAAATGTAAAAAATCTACAACTCCACCTACTAAGTCATAATATACAGAACTCTTTAAGAAGAATCTACTTGTAAGAAGGGCTTTTGTGGTGGCTCAGATGGTAAAGAATCTGCTTGCAGGAGACCTGGGTTCAATCCCTGAGTTGGGAAAAATCCCCTGGAAAAAGAAATGGCTACCCATTCCTGCCTGGAGAATTCTATGACAGGGGAACCAGGTGGGCTACAGTCCATGGGGTTGTAAAGAATCAGACATGACTGAGTGACTTTCACTTTCACTTGCAAGGATGCTACCTCTGCAGGATTATGGTTGAATTCATACAAAATCAAGCAATTAAAGAATGCCTAAATGAAGTTTAAGATTGTTAACACAAATTTCCCCAGGAAAGAATATAAACGAAAAGCTGGAAATTTTGGAAAATTATTCAATTTGCATGAATTTTTTAAAAAAATGTCCAATAATGAAACTTCACTGGTTCATTTACTCACACCTTCTAAGTGCCAGTTCTGAAAAATGACAAATATAGAGCAAGTCCCAGTCTTCACAGATTCATGGGTTTAGTAGCAAAGACATGAATAAACAACTCTAGTACTCTAGTGCTAAGTGCTATGAAGAGAAAAGTTCAGCGTGTGATGTAATCAATCACACAACAGTATGCTTAGGTATAAAAGGGTTTCAGTAAAGGTGAAATGACCTACATATTGTGACTTGAAGGATAAGAAGGTAGGTATAATGGACAGTGTCACAGAACATCCAAAGGCAAGAAACAAGAGGGAGTGGCAAGAGATGAAGATAAGAGATGAGCAAGAACAAGACCATAGAGTCTTAAATCAAGATGTATTTGAACTTATCTTGTGAGCAACCACTTAACAGTTTTAAGCATGGAACTGTTAGGATTTAACAACTATTAGTGACAAAATGGATTGGAGGAAGACAATAAAGAGAGTATCAGTATCAGTATTCAGTCAAGATATAATAGCAGTGGGAATGGAAGAGTAGTCAGATACTTAAGACATAGAATGTTCTGGATTTTTCTAGGTTGGATGTGGAGAAATGAAAAGAATAGAAAGTTAGAGAAGATATATATATATAAGTTTCTGGCTTGGAAAACTAGTTAGATGAACCACATTGATAAGGAATATTCTCAAGAGAATCTGATGTTAAACACTTAAAAGGTAACAAGGTGAAGATCTCCTTTAAATTTGGGTCTTTTGAGAGGTCTGGGCTATAAACAAGAAATTAGGGGGTCATTATGTAAGTGTTAAGTGAAGCTTCTGGAGGGCAAAATAAGCATCCAGTGAAGGTATGGAACATTCAGAAAGCTAGAACCAAGAAAGTGACCAACTAAAATCAGAGAACATAGTATCTCAGAAACCAAAAGAAAAATCACAACCACGAAAGTGACCAACTAAAGTCAGAGAACATAGTGTCTCAGAAACTAAAAGAAAAATCACAAAATTAAGAGAAAATAATGTGAAATACTATGAAGGATCAAGTAAGATGAAAAGTGAAAGGTGTTCACTGGTCTTATGTCACTGGTGATTCTGATTAAAAAAAAAAAGATTAGAAACATCATTGGAGCTGGGGTAGGAATTATTTAATTTCAACCATGAATGGTAACAGCAGGTTATCAGTTTTTGACCTCTGTATCAAAATGAATAAAGAGGTCATTTTACACACATCTCTCCCTTCCTATTTTAAAGGACTGACTTAGATTAGTGGTTCCTAAACATTTCACTCTTGTGCAATATTAAAAAAAAAACTTGAACTGGAATAACTGCTTTTTTAAGTAATCAAATTAACAACAATGGGATAAAACACTACTATAAAGTCAACAGTAAATAAATGCACATTTTAAAAATTGACAAGTTGTTTGGAAAAAGAAATATGTAAGACATTTGTGCAGCCAGATACTATGGCTGGTGTATAACTGAATATGATACTGCCCTGTGATAACTCAGGCCGGGAAAATGAGAAGTCCTGTGGATTAGATGATTCACAAAGAACCTTATGAACTTTGAAAAATCTGTTAATTCTCAAGTTTTCAAAATAAATTACTGAAACAAAATGGCACATCATGGTAAATTTTATAATGTCCCAGAGTGGAAAATGATTTAATACTTTACTTCTATCTCACACTATCAACTGTGATTAGATGCCTTCCTTTGGTGAAATCCTGAAATCCCATTAATTAAACAAAAATATGAATTTTTTGTATTTGTTATCCCAGAAAAAGACAATTTGGTATAGTCTGTTTGCACAAGAGTATCACAAACCCAATAGACAGGAGCCCAGAAATTAGTTCAGTTTTACATTAAGGCAAACATAAGCCAACAAACAATAACCACTGATATTCCACCCTGCTCACTGGTACTGAGCCCTAAACTGACAATATCTGTCCATTCCTGCATTCCCCTAAAAATTGCAACTATTAATTAGGTGGAAAAGAATAGAGCATTGGGATTCTGCCAGTTTTCCCATCAGTTCAAACAAATGTTGTCTTATTTACAAAGCCCACTGAGGTTGACAATTTAAAGGTGCTATTCAAATATAAAACAATTTATCCAACCACAGATAATAATAAATAACCATTTGTGGTCAAACAGTCTAATAATAACTCTGAGGACCAGACTATAAAAAATGAACAAAGTTTTTCTTTCAGTATACATTGATCATCATCAGTTACAATACAAATTTCCATTAAAAAAATGGCCAAGACATTATTACTGTTGCTTTACTAAAGTATCATCTAGTAACTCAAAGTAAGATTATAGGCACAACTCCATAGATTCCACAAGGACAGTATGTGCAAGTGTTTTGCTCAGTTTTATTTTGTGTCAGAAGTAATCATTTTAAAGCAGTTCAAGTTATACAAAGAAGTCAATGTTAAAGTCTAATTTTTAGCAGCAATGACATGAACTAAAAAATTGTTCTGATAAAACTACAAAATGCAATGAAATTTAAAAATTATCACAGTGTTGACCTAGACAATGCTGAAAAACTGAAAATGGGGCTTAAGGAAATCTAAAATCTGACAGTATGCTAAATTCTATCAAATGCCAAAAAGGTAAGGTGAAGTAGATAATTTTTGAAAGTGCAATATCAAAGCCTAGCTTTTTTTTTTTTTTTTTTAACAGAAAATATCTTTATTTTTGGTGATTTGGAGGAGGGCATGGCAACCTACTCCAGTATTCTTGGCTGGAGAATCCCCATGGACAGAGGAGCCTGGCGAGCTACAGTCCTTAAGGTCACAGTCAGACATAACAGATACAACTTAACACAGCACAGCACATAGAACTGAGAACTTTTATGTATTTTGTATTCATCCACTGTTCTTCCATGATTAAAAACAAATAAAATAGGAAATGGCCAGAGAATTTCAGAAACATGAAAACAAGACAAATCATGACTAATTCATGGTGCCATGATCACCACTTCCAGGGCTGAAATAAAAGAGATCTAATATTTTAATTCTCTTATCTTACAGGGATGACACCAACATCAGAGAGATAAAATGACTTTCCAAGGTAACTCTGCTGGAGACCCCAATATAAAACACACATTTCCTGGTTCTCACAGTCCATAGGTTTTTCCAGCATAGCCATACTGCATCATTGCTATACTTTTTAAAAAAGCAGTATGTTACTCTCCCATTAGAATGACTATTTGGTTCTCTCAGGGCCTAGCACAATGCCTGATATATAGGATGCACTAAACTAAGGTAGTCTGCTTCCACAACAGAATTTCTTTTAAAATTGACTACTTATCAGGAGCTTCCCTGAGAGCTCAGCTGGTAAAGAATTTGAATGCAATGGAGGAGACTCCAGTTCGATTCCTGGGTTGGGAAGATCCTCTGGAGAAGGGATAGGCTATCCAGTATTCCTGGACTTCCCTTGTGGCTCAGCTGGTAAAGAATCAGCCTGCAATGCGGGAGACCTGGGTTCCATCCCTGGATTGGGAACATACCCTGTAAAAGAGAAAGACTACCCATTCAAATATTCTGGCCTGGAGAATTCCAAGGACTGTATAGTCCATGGCGGGGCAAAGAGTCAGACAGACTGACATTAACTCACTCACTTAATAAAAACATGTCTTCACTCTGGATAGTAGAATATGGAAATAACCTGCAAATAGATATAACTGGGAGTTTTCTGACCAAAGTTTCTTATGAACTGATTTACTCTGTAACTGCCATTATACAATCTCAGACTCAGAAAAATCCTCCCCACCCCCTCAGCTCAGTCCTGTATTGTTAAATGCAGCCAGGCCAATTCCACTCCCTCCCACCTCCCCCAACAGCTGTCAGATACCAGAAGGATTTAATAGTTCCAACAAAACCATACAAAGCAATTTATCAGGCACTCTGATGCTTGGTTTAACGTCAGAGAATCCGTATCACGCAGTCAGGCTTGGTCATGTTAAGTTTCCAGGTATAATTAAAAAAAAATAAATTCAAGATGCTTCTACCCCAAGTTTAAGAACTCATTCCCACAGATGAAATAAATGCCTCTGAACACCATTTTACTCTTGTCCACCAAGTCACTGTATTTACTCCCCAACCCAGGAGTCATTTGTTATTAAAAGATTATTACTGATTAAGTCCTAGGCCTTAGAAATGATCAAGGCAATTCATATCACAATGTACCGATCGTAAAGACAATCATCACATTAGCAAATGTCCCCTTACCCACAACGATAGAGATAAACGCTGTGTCACTAAGAAGAAAAGCAAATATTTTTCTGAAACCAAAATGAAACTGTCACCGAATGTTGCTAACCTGTGCCCTCGAGCTACTCCATTCCCTATAACGGCAGCCAGAACTGTTTCCCTAAACCCATGCGCGGCCGCTTGGCAGCTTCCATCTGATGGGAAGCCCCCTGAGGAGCACAACCCCGTCAAGGAAAGGCTGCACCCGCCGGCTTCTACCTCCATGCCCGGGGCTGCTTCTCACCATTTCCAGGTGAGAACCGGGGCCATCGGGGTGTCCGCTGCCCGGGGCCGGACTGGCCCTGCCCTCCGGGGTCTTCCGTTCACTGTTGCGCTTCAGGCCGCCGGAGTCGCCTCGGGCCCCGGTCTCCCGGCGCCGCCGCTGCCGGCTCCACAAGTACAGGGCACCAGCTCCTAGCAGCAGGGGCGCCCCGACCGCCAGCGCCAGCTGCCATCTCGGCAGGCCCCCGGTGCCCGGGCCCGAAGTCGCACTGCCGCCGCCCACCCCATTCCCGGAACCGGGTCCAGCCGCTGCGACCACTGCCGCCTCCACAGGCTTAGAGGCGGCCATAACGAGTGTCCTCCGCCACCGCCTCCTTGCTGGTCGCGGGAGCCACAGTCACCAGGTAGCGTCCCAAGGAAAACGGGAGGGAGGTCGGGGAGGAAAGCAGTGAGCGAACAAGCACGCTAGGCAGCAAGAGCGGACGACAGAAAAGGGCCAGAGGTCACCGGAAGCCCAAGGCATGCCGGGCCAGACTTAGCCGTCCTTCTTTTTCCCTTCTCAAAAAGGGAGGGGGGGCAGGGAGAAAGGAGTGGAAAATCACTTCCGGGTCAAGGTAAACTGGGCGTGATAGGAACGTCCCAGGCAGCCCTTTTTCTTTCCTTTCGTACCGCTGCTGATTGTAAGACTAACTTCTGGGGTCTCGGGCCTCCGGTGATAGCCGATGCTGCTCCTTACGTCTTCAGTAAAGAAGGGCCGAGGGCCCTCTGAGCTAGCGAAGCGGAGGAAGGGCGCCTAAACAGCGGGTTAAAGTGCTCAAGTGAGCTGAGGAAGTTTCAGGGTCTTAAGCTGCGCTAAGAATGGGCGGGAGTAACGGGAGGTTTGAAGATTATTGGCTGGCAGGAGTGGCGGGCGGAGCGTAGGCCGAGCTGCCGAGTTCATTGGTGAAATTTGGACCCCCGTTTTCTCGTTACCGCCACGTTGGCGCTGCTTACAGCCCGGCGGCCGTTAGCTCGGCTGTCGGTGCGCGTGTCCCGGGAAACCATCGGGTTGGAAGGACTTTTAAAAATGTGGGAGGAAAGAGCCAAAAGCTGAAGATAGCCCCATATCACCGGTCTTCTTAGCTCTACCGTGGCCAGATTTTAGTTTGGAAGAATTTGAGGTTATTGAGGGCAACGGCGGGTGGCAGAAATCAGACTCGGTGGAAATCTAGGTTGGCTCCAGTTGAAACGGCTTGAACAGGGTCCCTGCGACTCACCTTCTGCACCAATTACGAGAGCGATGACGTCTGGGTGTTACGAGGTTCTCGAAGTGAGTGGGTAGAAAGAAGACCCAGAATTCCCATCTTTCTTGTACGTATTTGTGTCATACCGGATTTCACTTGACACCCCAGCCCACACCTCGCTCTTTGGAGCCTCCGCGCCCTCCGCAGTTCCCTGATCCACCCACTGTCGTGCCATGTTCCCAAGTAGAAATTTCACCTTTATGTATCTAATAGCTTTGTCAATTCCTGTCACCGTGTTCTTCACCAGATTTCTTGCAAGAAGTTTAGAATTCAGAGTATTTGCAAGAATAAAAGACAAGTATTAATAGAAAATAAGAGTCCAAAACTATGGCTCTCCATTTCAGGTATACTGATCTGCAAGACCCTCATAATAAAAATTTACAAATGATTTTGCTTTGGGGTACAACCGAGGATTTTCGACACAACGAAAATATGCATGTGCAGACTATAGCGGCTGCATGAAGATTGAAAGGAGATAATTTATTAAATGGTACCAAAATAGACTGAATGGCCTAATTTGAAAGTCAGAATAATTGCTTTTCTCTTGCTTCATATGGGTTGCTATTAGTACATTGCTTTCAGGCTGTAGAGTTCCTTAGCAACAGGCTAAAAAGATGAGCTAAAAATACTAGCAGTAGAATTGATCAAATAGTGATTGTAGCAGGCAATCACTTCTTTGACTTCCTGATTCCCAACCCCCAAAGGCAAGTCTTTGGTCCGTTAATGTGATTTTTCCCTAGCCTTTTCAGAACAAAGTTAGACTCTCTTTTGAAATTTCAATTTTTCTGCAGCCTCAGGGGATTGTAGAATGCTAGTAATTACAAATTATTGGTAGGAACTAAAACATTTAAAGTTTTTAAAGAAACATTTACCGGAATAGGCAGTGGATTGTTATAGTTGCAATCAAAAGTTACTGTGAAGTCTCCTTCTTACTGGGTTTTCCCAGCCACCGGGTTCCCTCCAAAGACAATGTTAAGAGTTTCTTGAAACATTTTATTTAAGTAGCTATTATTTATCTAAAGAGTTGGTTTTAAGATTGGCATCAGTAAATGAATTTGTCCTTGTTACTTTTTTACCTTGTAAACGTGTAATTTCCACTCCCTAGCCTATTCATCTCTTTCCTCCCATTTTCTCCATTTCCTAATTGAATATAATGTGAAACTGAGTAAAAGTCACTACCTCTGTGACCGTACTGAACTGATGCATGCATTTCTAAGCTGTGAAATACTGCAAACAGGTTATATGTTAAAGATTTAATTAGATGGTATTTAAGGTCTTTTTAGTGTAATGTTTTTTGCAAAATAGTAGACACTCAATGCTTAGTTCTCTGTCTAAATTTTAAAGGAGAGAAGTAAAATAATTATACTTCATTTTTAAAAATTGAAGTTTTATGTACGTGAACAGATATTTTCTTGCTAGATTAATGGAATTAAATAGACGAAACTCTCTTCACTTCTCTGGTCTGTGTCTTAGGAGGCATTTGAATGAGGCTGAGTATCTAACACCATGGAATGCAAAACACTTGAGTTCTTAATCTTGAGTTCATGAGTCTATGGAGTTACAGTCCATGGGGTCTCAAAAAAGTGGGTAATGACTTAGTGACTAAACAACAACAAAGCTTCTCATAGCTTTAAGTTTGTATAATTCTATCCTTTCAATGGTCATTGCCACATGAAAGGCTTTTTGATTGGTAAAGTTAATGGATAGCTAGTTGATTGGTTGATGGCCAAGTCTTCTAATGAGACCACAAACGTGCTTATTTTAGGCATACATCTACCTTGATTCTCTTTCAGCTCTTCCTTAGGTTTTCATTCTTTGTTTTTCTTCACTGAAAAATTACTTGAAAGAATTGTTTATACTTGTTACTTCAACCTATTTATAAATCTCTTATAAGCTGGTTCCTAACTTTATTACTAGTCTGAAACTACTATAGAGGTCACAAGTTATTGTTTTTAGTTTTCATATACTTTTACTGGATACCATGGGTCATTCTCTATTTGAAATGTTGTTTTCCCTGGCTTTTAGGAGTCAGTTCAGTTTAGTCAGTCGTGTCCAGCACTTTGTGACCCCATGGACTGCAGCACACCAGGCTTCCCTGTCTATCACCAATTCCTGAAGCTTGCTCAAACTCATCTCCATCTTGTCAGTGATGCTATCCAACCATCTTGTCCTCTGTCATCCCCTTCCTCTCCTGCCTTCAGTCTTTCCCAGTGTCATGGTCTTTTCCAATAAGTCAGTTTTTCACATCAGGTAGTCAAAGTATTAGAGTTTTACCTTCAGCATCAGTCCTTCCAATGAATATTCAGGACTGATTTACTTTAGGATGGACTGGTTGGATCTCCTTGCAGTCCAAGGGACTCTCAAGAGTCTTCTCCAAAACCATAGTTCAAAAGCATCAGTTTTTTGGTGCTCAGCTTTCTTTATAGTCCAACTCTCACATCCATACATGACTACTGGAAAAACCATAGCTTTAACTAGACGGACCTTTGTTGGATAAATAATGTCTCTGCTTTTTAATATGCTGTTGAGGTTGGTCTCTTCATGAGACTAAATTCTCTTTTACTGACAAACCTCTAGATACATATTGCCCAATAAAACTTTCTGTGATGTTGGAAGTGTTTTCTATCTCTGATATCCAATATGGTAGCCATTTGAAATGTATTTAGTACAACTAACTAAATTTTTCATTTTAATTTAAATTGATTTGAGTACCTTCTTGTGGTTAGTAGTGCCGACTATGGACAGCACACCTATAGATCTTCCTCAAGTATGAGAATCCATAAAAATATATCCTCTTCTTTATCTGCATTAGTAACCGATGTACATCTCATTGCTTCAGCTTCAGAGGTTATCTGAAGATAATCTCTACACATCTCCTGGTATGACTTATCTCTTCACCTCTAGCCCTGTAATTTCCTACTGTTTATTGAGCAGCTTTGCCTGGATGCTTCATTTTTTGAAAAATATAACACATTCTCTTTGCTCATTCTCTTCCTTTGCGTAATCCTTTTTTTTTTTTTCTCATAACATCTCTATTGTCTTACTGGTTACTCATACTTGAAACCTTAGACATTTTTGAATCTTTCTTTTTTCCAACCTATCTACCCAAGTGCAAGTAAATGTACCAGTATACACTTGGGCACGCATGCTCAGTCACTCAGTTATGTCTGACTCTTTGCAGCCCCATCAACTGTTAGCCCATGAGGCTCCTCTGTCCATGGACTTTTCCAGGCAAGAATACTGGAGTGGGTTGCCATTTCTAATATACACATACCTAAACATAAAATCAGCTGTGAAGTCTTGCTGATTGTTTGTAATATCTTTTTGATATTTTTCTTCCTTTCTGTGCTCTTTGCCACTTCCAGTTCAAATAAGTGATAACACTTAAAAGTATGTCTGACACATAGTACATGCCCAATAAATAGTTTCTTCCCTTCTTCCTCTATTTTTTTTGCCATTACCTTCATCTTTCCTGTATGCTGTATTAGCTTCCCTGTTTGTAGTACCTCTCCCGTGTGCCACTTTGCAGCTTGATACTAGATTATTCTTCCCAAAGTGTAACTGCAATTTCATTTTGTAGCTCTTAGACTTTCAGAATTGTTCCACTTCCAATAAATGTCTACCCACCCCTACCTCCTTTCTCATACTTTTGTCTGTTTCCTTGGTCCACATTCTTAACACAAGTGTTTGAAATTATTTATTTAGAACATAAGCTCCATACCAGTAGAGACTTCGTTCATCTTTTACTTCCAGAGCCAAAAAAATAGGGTTAATGACTGAGTTTATGTGTCAGCGTGGCCACAAGGTGCCCAGGTATATGGCCAAACATTATTCTGGGTGCTTTTGAGAGGGTTGGGTTTTTGGCTGTTGTTGGTGGTGATGAAATTAACATTTGAATCAATTTTACTGAATGAAGCAGATTGTCTTCCCTAATCAGTTGAAGACCTGAATCGAGAAAAAGATCGACCCTTCCTTGTGCAAGAGGGAACTTCAGTGTTCCCTTGAGCTGGGACATTGATTTTTTCTGCCTTTGGACTTGAACTGAAGCATGGGCTCTTTTGGGGACTTGAACTTGCCAGCTTTCACACTGGAATTTATGCCATCAGTTCTCTTGGGTTTCTAGTTGTTGGCTGCAGATCTTGGGACTTCTCAGCCTCTATCATTGTGTGAATCTGTTCCTTTTTATAAATTTCTGGTTCTGTTTCTCTGGAGAGCCCTATGAAGTACTTATATACTTTGGTTCTAGGATAGAGTACTGCTGTAACAAATACCAAAAATATAAAAGTGACTTGGGAATTGTGTGATAGGTAAAGGCTCAAAGAGTTTTGGACATGTGCTAGAAAAAAAGCTGAGATTGCTATGAGGAAACTGTTGATAGATATGAAGACATTAAAGGTATTTCTGGTGAGGGCTCAGAAAGAAAAGAGGCAAACAGGAGACACAACTTCCATCTTACAGTAATACACAAACAGTCATGGAATGTTGGTAGAAGTATGAATGATAAAGGCCACTCCAGTGAGATCTCAAGTAGAAATGAGGGAAAGGTTATTGGAAATTAGAGCAAAGAGATCCTTCTTGTAAAGCATCCAAAAAAACTTGGCTGAATTGTGTCCCAGTGTTTTCTAAAAGTTAGAAGTGTGAGTGATGATTGGATATTTAGCAGAGGAGATTTCTAAGCAAAGTATTGAAGGTGTGCCTTGGGTAGTCCTTACTATTTATAGTAAAATGTAAGAGAAGCAAGATGAATTGAAGAAACTTTAAATAAAGGAACTAGGAGATTTGGAAAATTCTGAGCCTTCTGCCAAAAGAGAGAGAGAGAGAAAGAGAGCTTATTCTGAAGAGAACACTAGGATGTGGCTGAAAGACCATTTGGTGGATCATTAGTACAACTTATGGACTTAGTTGTCAATATCAGCAGAAGCCAGGAATAGAAACAGGATTTTATCAGCAGAATCACTGCCAGTTAGAACTAAAGAGGACCCCTCAAAATAGGATGGAATGAAGAAGGCTGTTGTAGTTTGGGGCTTTTACAGGGTATGACCATACAGTTATTCAACTGTGAACCTGCTTTATGTTCAGGAAAAAGGAAGAATGCTAAGGGCTGTTCAGATAGCAGGGCTACCACCCCTACCACAGATCCAGGGGGCAGGGCCACCAGGATGCATCTGACCAGTGCCTTAGAAACAGGACCACACTTGCAGAGAGCTGCATGAACAGGGCCACCTTTTACTCCAGGCTGTGGAGGCAACACTGCCACCCCTGTGGGCCTGGAGGGCAGAGTATCAAACCAAAGAGGGCTATTACTGAGCTTTAAGATCTAATGCAATTTGCTTTGGTAATGGACTTGCTAGGGACCCGTCAGCCCTTCTTTCCTATTTTTTCCCTTTTGGAATGGGCATATCCATAATATCCCTGTCCTTGTACACTTCACCCTTGAACAGTGTGGGGGGTTAGAGGTGCTGCCCCCTCTAATCTGTACAGTTGAACATCTGAATACGACTTTACTGTTGGCTCTCCCTCCACGTGTGTGGTTCTGCATCCACAGATTCAATTACCTCTGAAGAGCTGTGCTGTGCTTAGTCTCTCAGTCATGTCCGACTCTTTGCGACCCTATGGACTGTAGCCGGCCAGTCTCTGTCCAAGGGGATTCTCTAGGCAAGAATACTGGAGTGGATTGCCATGCCCTCCTCCAGGGGATCTTCCCATCCCAGGAATCAAACCCAGGTCTCTTGCATTGCAAGCAGATTCTTTACTATCCGAGCCATCAGGGAAGCCCAAGAATACTGGAATGGGTAGCCTATCCCTTCTTCAGGGGATCTTTCCAACCCAGGAGTTGAACTGGGGTTCCTGCATTGCAGGCAGATTCATTACAGCTGAGCTACCAGGGAAGCACTATTGTGTTACACATATTTATTGGAAAAAATCCATGTGGACCTTTGCAGTTCAGAACTCTTTTGTTCAAGGGCCATTTATATTTTGGAAGCACATAACATGTCTGGTTTTACAGGTTCATAACTGGAGAGGAATTTTTGCCTCAGGATGAATCATGTCTCGAGACACACCCATACCTGATTTATGTGGTATTTAAGTGAAACTTTGGACCTTAGACTTCTGAGTGGATGCTGGAATGAGTTAACTTTGGAGGTTGTTGGGATGGAATTAATGTATTTTGCATGTGAGAAGGATGTAAATTTTGGATGAAAAGGACATTAGTGTGGGAGGGATGGCTTGTTGTTCAGTTCCTTGGTCTTGTCTGACCCGTTTGCAACCCCATGGACTACAGCATGCCAGGTTTCCCTGTCCTTCACCATCTCCCAGAGTTTGCTCAAACTTATGTCCATCACATGGTGATGCCATCCAACCATCTCATCCTCTGTCATCCCTTCTCCTCCTGCTTTCAATCTTTCTCAGCATCAGGGTCTTTTCTAATGAGTTGGCTCTTCACATCAGGTGGCCAAAGTATTGGAGCTTCAGCTTCAGCATCAGTCCTTCCAGTGAATATTCAGGGTTGATTTCTGTTAGGATTGACTGGTTTGTTCTCCTTTCAGTCCATGGGACTCTTAAGAGTCTTCTTCAACACACCACATTTTGAAAGCATCAATTCTACAGCTTTCTTTGTGGTCCAGTTCTCACATCCATACATGACTACTGGAAAACCATAGCCTTGTCTATACAGACCTTTGTCAGCAAAGTAATATCTCTGCTTTTTAATGTGCTGTCTATGTTTGTCATAGCTTTTCTTCCAAGGAGCAAGTGTCTTAATTTCATAGCTGCAGTTACCATCTGCAGTGATTTTGGAGCCCAAAAAAGTAAGTGAAATGAAGTCGCTCAGTCGTGTCTGACTCTTTGCAACCCCAGGGACTATAGCCTACCAGGCTCCTCAGTCAATGGAATTTTTCAGGCAAGAGTAGTGGAGTGGGTTGCTATTTCCTTCTCCAGGTTATCTTCCTGAGTCAGGGATTGAACCTGGGTCTCCCGCATTGCAGGCAGATGCTTTACCATCTGAGTCACCAGGGAAAGTAAAGTCTGAAACTATTTCCATAGTTTCCCCACATATATGCCATGAAGTAATGGGACCAAATGCCATGTTAGTTTTTTGAATGTTGAGTTTTAAGCCAGCCTTTTCTCCCTTCTCTCTCACCCTCATCAAGAGGCTCTTTAGTTCCTCTCTGCTTTCTGCCATTAGGGTGGTGTCATCTGCATATCTGAGGTTATTGGTACTAGACTGCTATAATCAAATATGCTAGACTTGTTGGGTTAATGTATAGAAATTTATTTCTTACAGTTCTGTAAGCTGGGAAGGCCAGGATCAAGGTTCTGGCCAGTTAGGTTTCTGGTGAGGGCTCTATTTCTGGTTTGCAGGTGTCAACCTTCTTGCTGTATCCTCAGGTGATTTTCTTTCTTTCGTTCTTCTTTGTTCATTTTCTTCCTTTTTTCCTCACTCTTGCCCTTGCTCCCTCCTTCTCTTCCTTGCTCCCTTTCTTTCTCTCTCTCTCTTTTTTCTCAAGGTGGGGAAAGATACAAGCTCCTTAGTGTCTCTCCTTATAAGGACACTAATCCCAGTGGACCAGGGCCCCACTCTCATGACCTCATCTAATTTTAATTACATCCCAAAGGCCCCACCTCCAAATATTATCACATTGGGGGTTTGGGCTTCAATATATGATTGGTTCGGGGGCTAGATATTTAGTATAGAGCAGGCACTCAATATAAGAGGCACTCAGTAAAGATTTTTTAAAGTAAACTATTAAAGGGCATCAAAGAAGGAGAAAGTAACATTCAAGCTTGAGTAGGTAGAATGTACCTTTACTTGAGACAATACTGAGTATCTACTATATGCAGGCTTTCCTTTAAAAACCTAAAATACTTCTCTGGAACTTTCTAAATCATATCACTTTCCTACTTGTTTTTAAGAATTATATTTGTCCTGCTTCATCAACTGGACTGTAAGCATCTCAGATCAGGATATATATCTGATTTATTTTGTGTTTTATATAGTGCCTAACACAGTGTCTGCTCTAATGCTATGTGTCAGAACAGAGAAATATGTTTTCTCTGTTTACTTTGGATTACACAAAATTTTATGTTTCTTCTTCACAATTACCACATTGCCATAATTTTTTTGTTTGTTTTCATGTGTGCTCCCCATACTCAATTTTGAGTTTGTGAAGGATGGGGATAATCTAATCATCATCATAGCTACTAGTTCCCAGTCCCAAGCTTGCTGTATTCACTGCTACCACCTACACCACTGCAGTTCCTTTCCTTGGGACCTGATTAATTTGTTTTTCATATTCTACTCACATATAGAAGTCCTGGTTTCTTCCGAGCCCTTATGCTATTAATTTTTCACCACTCTTAATGATTTCTGCCTTTTTCAGCTTCCATCAGAGCATCAGTTGAGTGGGTGGTACTCCTTTACTTCTCAAGGGGAATGTCACTTTAATGATTCGATCAAGTAGTTACTCTTTTGCTGTCAAAGGAAGCCTCTGTATTAGCTTCAGGGAACAATCTGAAGAACAATCTGCAACAACTCTAGATCCTCTCCTTAGCTGTGACTGTTAGCTCATATTTATACTTAGTGCACTCATTTGCCACCTTTCTGCCCACTCACACAGATTCCTAAGATCTTTCCATCCTCATCGATGTAGTTCATTACTGCCCAAAAGAATTTATGTCATTTGCAAATATAGAAATACTTCTTTGTACTTTATAAAGGTATTGTGTATGGATTATACTAATAGTGCCTCGTGCAAAGAAGCTGGAAGAAGTGGAGGCTGAGATTCAGCCTGCACTTTGTTCATCTCAGTCTCATGTCAGACTGTGGCTAGGAAAAAAGGTATTCCTTTTTCTGATTTGCCTGTAGATGCTGGCCCTTCACTAAGTGACGGGCCTGCCGTGGAGTCACTACCCATTTTCTAATTCACTCCTTTAGACTAGTAACCCTTGTTATGCAGACCTGCTCTTCGCATTGATCTAGCACTGAACCTGAGATTCTCTGTGCTACACTTGCCTATCTTTACCTTTCGTTGTTTTTCCTAACCAGTGGGAAATTGCCTCAGTTCCAATAATGAGGAGGAGACTCAATTTTGTTAAATTATGAAAAAACGTAAAACCATAAAAATAGTTTATACATCTGTGTTCCAGTTATCTATTGCTGCGTGACAGACTGTCCCAAGCGGTAGTGGTTTTTGTTGTTCTTTAGCCCTGTCCAACTCTTTGTGACCCTATGGACCATAGCCTGCCAGGTTCCTCTAAACATTGGATTCTCCAGGCAAGAATACTGGAGTGGGTTGCCTTGCCCTCCTCTAGGAGCTCTTCCTGACTTAGGGATCTAACTTGTGTCTCTTATGTCTCCTGGTTTGGCTGGTGGTTTTTTTTTTTTTATCACTAGCAACATCTAGGGAGCCTGGTAGTAGTGTAAAATAACTATTTTACTATATCTCACAATTTGGTTTGCTCAGGAACTTGGGCAGTTCTTGATTGATTCTTCTCTTCTGCTGGTGTCAACAGTTTACTCTCCTGGTGGATGGACTGGTCTGGAGGGTTCCAGGTGGCTTCACTTAAGTGTCTGACACCTTGGTGAAGATAGCTTGGAGACTGGACTCATTTGAGACTATCAAGTGGAGCACTTCCTTGTGGTCTTTCCTGCATAGGAGTCAGGGTAGTCAGACTTCTGTGACATCTCAGGTTTCCCAGTGAGTGTGTGTGTCCTAAGAGTTGCAGGCAGAAGTTGCAAAGCTTTCCAAAACTTTTCTTCTACTACATTTTGTGAGTCAAGCATGTTAGTAAGACCAGCACAGATTCATGGGGAAGTGAATTAGACTATAACTCTCAATGGAAGAAGTAGCAAAAAGTTGCAGTTATTTTTAATATACCATGATCTTCTACCCAGGTTTAACCAAAGTTATATTTTGCCCTATCTACTTGTGATCCAATTAGAAAACATTTTCATTATAGAACCTTGATAAAGATTATCTGAAAGTCTAAATAAACATCATATCTAAGAGTGAAACATTAGTAGTAGTATTCTTTTTGAAGTTAAGAACCAGTCAAGCTTTTTAGGTTTATTACATGTTACTGAAGGTGTTAATAAGACAAAAAACAAACAAACCAAAAAACCAAAAGAATAGTGGAAAGGAAGAAGTAACTTTTTGTTATTCACAGACAATATGTCTCCACATTGAAAATCCAAGAAAATCTATAATCTAGATCTAAAAAAGCAATTCAACAACATTATGGATAAAAGGATAGCACTATTCTCAGCCTGATTTCTTGTGCTTTCTGAACTATTGACTGTTTCGTGATTCTCTGATTCTTAGATCTGACAGATGGCCTTTTACTTCCTTCTTCCTTCAGCATGGACAACTGTATCCTTCAGTGTGGACAACTCGTAGTTGGTTGTGTGACCCCACTCCTTCCACTTGGGAATGGGGGACATCTTGTCTATATCCGTTGTAGAGTTGTCCATGGATGATTTCATTCAGAGTTTGCTCTATTGGTTTTTCTGTGGGGATTCAGAGAGGTTGAAAAGCGATGGTATCTTTATTATTATATTCCAAGAATACCTGTAGTTTAATAGCATTTTGATCTAGTCACTACCCATTTAGAGAACTTTTTCTCGGTAGCAGTAATTTTTCATTTTACTTTTACAATGGAATAATTATAGAAGCTGCAAATAAATGTATATGGAGGTCTCATGTACCTTTTACCCCCACCTTTCCCAATATCGATAATTTTCATAACTATAGGGCAATATCAACATCAGGAAATTGACATAGATATAATCTGGAGAATTTATTCAGATTGCACCAGCAATACACACACAGAACTCGGTGAACTTTTCACACATGTGTAGCTGTGTGTGACTACCACTGTTTTATATAGAGAGACAGACTGATTGCTTGATTTTAGGGTTGGTTCACATGACTGTGCAAGCTGGTAAGTCCAAAATCTGCAGGGTGGGCCCACAGGCTGGAGACCCCGGAGGAGGTAGTTGACGTCTAAAGGCAGTTTGCCGGCACAATTACCTCCTATTCTGAGAAGTTCAGTCTTTTATTCTATTCAGGCCATCGACTATTTGGATGAGACTTACCCACAGAAAGGAGGTGAGTAAGTCAATCTACTTTAATCAAAGTCCATTGATTTAATTTTAAATCTCATCCAAAAAATACTCTTCAGAATATTTTTTTGAAGAAGAAACATCTAGAATAATTTTTGACCAAATATCTGGCACCATGGGTTAGCCAAGTTGATAAATAAAATTAACCATCACACTATATTATATTTTGGTTTTGTCACCAAATATTTTATTCTGAGAAGTTGCTTGTGTCATTAAATCTTATGCTTTTTTTAATGACTGCATAGAATTCCATCATATGAGTATATCATAATTTATTAGCCTGACCTTCATTTCTATTCTTAAGATAATTCCACATTATTGCTGTTTAAAATAATGTTATGGTAAACAAATATCCTTTGTATGAACCTCTGATTATATACTTAAAATACTTAGAAGTGAAATTTTTTAGTCAAGGGATGAGAATATTTTTTAAAGCTTCTTAATACACCTTGCAATATTTCTTTTCAGAAAAACTGTGTTCAGACTAATAGTATATGGCATTTGATCCTCAGAAGAGATTGTTTTAGTGCTTCATTAAAGTTTTTAATATTCTGAAGACTTCTCATTGTCTATTGAATCAAAATTTAATTTTTCCAATTTATTTTTATAAATGTCTTAAGTATTTTGTTACAATTTCTGTTAAATATATGGTGATCCACTTCTTTATTTTACATTGCCAAATTTGACCCTATTAAGAAGTGAGACTCACAGGGACTTCCCTGGAAATCCAGTGGTTAGAACTCCGAGCTTCCACTGTAGGGACAGGGTTCAATCCCTGGCCACTAAGATCCCATGTGCTACTCAGTGTAACCAAAAAAGAAATCAGGCTCATAGGAGTCTAATTCCCCCAGTTCTTCTCTGGAGCACTTTTTATGGGGAGGCTTGTAGGACACAAGAGGAGGTGCTAAGGCACTACCCTTAAACTGTGAAATTGCAGTTAATAACTGTGAGGAAGTTTTTTCTGAAATATGACACACTGGTGAGCTGAACTGATAAAGTTTTTTACAAAGTGGTAGATTTTAACAAATAGTGTGTTTAATCTTTTATAGAGTAATAGGTGCTCAGATTTCAAAAAGATCTTGAGAAATCATACAATTAATAATACTTCTGGAGACAAAGCTGCAGAAATTCCATCTCTGGCAGTTGAGAATTAATGCTGTCTCTGAAGGTCTCTTGTGAAATAGATGAGGTATTGTTTTTTAAAAACCTATTACAACATCTAAAAACTTGGACTATCATAAAGTCTCATTAGCCAAAGTCCTGTAGAACTTAATGATGCTTAATGCCAAAGTAACTGGATATTTATACAACCAATATTCTAGTAGGCAAACCTCTGAAAACATACCTTCTTTCCCTCATATATTTTTTTACATCAGCAGTTGAATACTTTTAAAATAGTTTTCATTATGTAAATTACACAAGTTTGTAGAATAAAAAATGATCATGATGTACCTTCATGTGCATGCTTTAGGACACTTGGTTAGGCAACAATCAATATCTTTGGTAGTCACCTCAAAAGGGTTGCACGCTTCAAAGTGTAACTGGGTAAGAATCATGGAGATGGATGATATTAGGATATGTGGCATGCAAAAGAGCATTCTGATAATCAGGTCATTAAATAGAACACAGCACGCAGTGTCAAATAGTCAAGCACTGCTCTCTGGCAAGTGAAAACTGTCTCAAAACCATTGATGTAGTAAAAAAACAAAAAAAGTAGCAGCTTAGCTCTGTACATAGCATTTCTTTTCCAGAGTGAAACTGGCTTGGCAAACTTGAAAGCAGTGTAATGAATAATTCTTCCTTTTAACTGTCAAGGATAAAAAGAAAAAATGAACTAAAAATAAATTAATAGCTAGGGGCTATGGAGAATGAAATAAAGGGAATGCAATGAAATAACGAAAGGAAATAAATGAAAAGAAGAATGAAGTAAAAGCTCAAAATTATCTTTTCATTACTGCAGTCTTCTGAAGCAGCGACTATGAAAGAGGGCACTGCAAAGCCACTTCATTTTTACACAGGCCAAGGATCATTGTCACTTGGGCACCCTTTATGTCTGATCACCTTATGAGAACTTACACACTACTAGTGTTCTACCCTCTATGAGAAGATAATTTCTTTCACAATAAGTACAAGAAAAATAAAAAAGCATACTCAAACTGTCTGGAAAGCTGCAGCTGTCTCAGCCACTTGACACTGTGTAAACACTGGCTTGGCAAGGCAGAGCGTTAGAGCAGGGTCAAAAGGGCAGCTCCGTTTGGTCCTGTGCCCCTGGCAGCATCTCCCCAAGGCAGGTGTCCAAACCTCTGCCCGGTCAAGCTGGTAGCTGGGCTCGCAGAGTGCTGCGTGGCTTCCTATAATGTAGGCCAAATATTTTTTCTTTTGGTGGTACATTTATACCTGTTACCTCGGGAAAATTTTTTGGCCACATGTTTGAAGAGTTGTCTTTCCTTCCTACACTGGGCAGTCCCAGAAAATACCCCCACGTTTGCTGGCTTACTGAAAAATTCAACAGGGTTCAGCATGTAGCTGTACTCATAGCTAAGATTTAGAACAGTGAAAAGAGACAAAACAAAATCAGCAAAGTGAAAATGCACTTAGGTCAAGTCTAGAGGAAATGCATCTCAGGCTTCCAGAAGTCCTTTCCGAGTGGCGTCGCATACTGTGTGCTCAATTCCTCCAGCAATGGGTTGTAACTACATGTGCCAAGTGTTTCCTCGGGAAGCTCACTGGTGCCTTAGAACCCAAAGCTTTTACTGGATGCTGGTCATGTAGGCATGCACTGCCTGGCATGTACCAAAACTCCAGATGTTCACAAGAAAGGCAGTTGCTCAGTGTAAATCACATTGGTTGTATAAGCAATTTAGGCCACTCTTATCAGGGTAAGTTTTTTTTTTTTTCCTTTCTTTTTAAATTGAGTAAATAGTTAATTTGTAGTATTGTGTTAGTTTCCGGTATTTAGCAAATTGATTAAGTTTTGTGTATATATATATTTTTAAATTTATTTTTATTGAAGTCTAGTTGTTTACAGTATTAATTACTGCTGTACAGCAAAGTGACTCAGTTATATTTATATATATATTTTTCATATTGTTTTCCCTTATGGTTTATTACAGGATATTGGATATAGTTTCCTGTGCTATATAGTAGGACCTTGTTTCAGTAGGACCTTGTTTATTCATTCTATATATAGTAGTTTGCGTCTTCTACTCCCAAACTTCCAATCCAGTCATCCCCTGGCCCTACCCTGGCAACCACAAGTCTCTTCTCTGTGTCTGTGAGTCTGTTTGTAAATAAATTCATTCTTATCGTATTTTAGGTTCTACATATAAATGTTATGATATGGTATTTGTCTTTCCCTTTCTGACTTATTCACTTAGTATAATAATCTCTAGGTCCATCTGTGTCACTGCAAATGGCATTATTTTGTTCTTTTTATGACTGAATAATATTCCATTGTATATATAAACCACATCTTCTTTATCCATTCATCTGTCAACTGACAGGTTGTTGCCATGTCTTGGCTCTTGTAAATAGTTCTGCTATGAACATAAGGATACATTTATCTTTTTGAATTATAGTTTTGTCTGGATATATGCCCAGATGGAGAAGGAAATGGCAACCCACTCCAATATTCTTGCCTAGAGAATCCTGTGGACAGAGGAGCCTGGTGGACTGCTGTCCATAGCGTCACATAGAGATTGAAGTGACGTAGCATGCATGCGTGCATTGGAGAAGGAAATGGCAACTCACTCCAGTATTCTTGCCTGGAGAATCCCAGGGACGGGGGAGCCTGGTGGGCTGCCGTCTATGGGGTCGCGCAGAGTCGGACACGACTGAAGCGACTTAGCAGCAGCAGCAGCAGCATATGCCCAGAAGCGGGATTGCTGGATCATATGGCAACTCTAGTTTTAGGTTTTGAGGAACCTCCATATTGTTTTCCATAATGGCTGCACCAATTTATGTTCCCACCAGCAGTGTAGGAGGGTTCCAGTTAGGGAAAGTTTTGTATCACTACAGAGGACAAGTGGCCAGCCAAGTTCCCAGATACCCGGTAAGGGCCAACCTTGCAAGGAGTCCTTTCTAATGATAGGCAGCATCAGACTACTGTGTTACCTTTTTTTCTGCAGCATCCACCTTCTTGGTCAAGGCATTTTTTAGAGCAAAATTATTATCAATAGGATCCATGCAGTAAGATGAAAGCATCCTGCAATACTGACTTTTCATTATGGCCCTCCAGGGATGCTGGATTTAGCTAATTTAAACAAATCCTATTAAAAATAGAGGTCAGTCTTAGAAAGCTAGGTGGCTTTCTCCTTAAGTTTTTATATTAACCTTTTCTTAACCTGGCCTGAGCCATCAATTTAGGCACAACACAATTCTGGTAAGTTGAGGTAGTCCATGATAGTCAAGGTACACATATAAGAAATAACAATTCCAGAGAGCACCCTTGGAAATAAAAAGTGTGCACTTGTTAAGTCACACCAATGAAGGCACACATTAGTCAGGCAAACTAGGTTAATGGGGCCTCCAGTGTGGTGTCCTACTATGAGGCCTTATGCCATAGGGCTTTCTGTTCAGTCCAAATAATTCAGTTGAGTCCCTAGTTTTATATATTTATTTAGGTGGCTCCATGCAGCATCGGGATCTTAGTTCCCCAACCAGGGGTTGAACCCATGCCCCCTGTAGTGGAAGCTTGAAGTCCTAACCACTGGACTGCAGGGAAAGTCCCAAGTCCCTAACTTTGGAAGAATTTCCAGGAGGAAGGCAGTTTCAATCAGTTTTGCTTGTCTTTGACATCAGTTCAGGACAACATCTACAGGTATTCTTCATGAAAATGCAGAAGCTGAGGACATTCCCTGCTGTGTCACAGTCAGCATTGTTAGGTGTGATCATAGACTCAGCTTTGCATTCAAGACCTCAAAGCATCTTGTGAAGGCAGTATTGACATTCAGGAGCAGTTCTTTTGTCTCTCTCTCTCTGGCTGTGCCAGGAGAGTTACCGGATCCTAGTTCCCTGAACAGGGATTGAATTCTAGGCCCTTGAAGTGAAAGTGCAGAGTCCTAACCACTGGACTGCCAGAGAATTCCCCCAGGAGCAGTTCTGAAAGACAGCCGTTATAAAAAGTAGAAATTATTGGTGCCCACCTATCCCTGCATCTCACAGGTGTTGGCGTTTTGTTTTTTCTGTTTTCACTTAATCAGTATGTCTCATGCAGTGATCTTAACTTTACATTTTTTCCCAATTATTTTTTATTCTGATCTAGACTTTTTAGTGGGAAGGCTTTGGAATAAGCAGAGTGTTGAGAATTTAGCTAAGCTACTCCATGCTATTGTGTCTCAACATCCATTTTGTTTGGCCAAGGGGCCAGCAGTGACCTTAAATGGACAGTAGTCCCCTTAGGTAAACCCATGCCCTAGATGACAGCTCACAGAATCACAAGGAAATGTAAGTTCCTGCTATGACTTCCTCAAAGGCCCTTGCCATCAACAATCTCCCCTGCCTCCCAGTGCCTTCTTCTTACACTCTCTTAGATAAGACCAATAAGACCTTCATGGGACTTATCAAAACACTGCTTTTTTGGTTTGAACTGACCAATCTGGCCTTAGCCTGGGAACTGCAAAGCACTCTACCCTATAGACCCTAATAAAAACATGTTCCCCAGGCCCTGCTTCTCTCCGTCTGCACTCTGCCTTGACTTACCCATGGGACCCCTCAAGGCTTACCAGGTACTTCCTCCAAGACCTGTAAGTATTTAATTTTTCCCTAGTTTCTCTTGTGATCTGTTGTTGAAGTGCGGCTCACAACTGATACCTCGCACTCCACTTAAATGTTAATTTAATAAATTCAAACAGAAAAAGAGATGAATTTACATATAAAAACATTTTTAATAAACTTAACCAGAAAGACACATCATGTTCAGGAACTTGTAGGACAAAGTCCTGAGTTTTCAAATTTGCAGAATGTGTTTATATAATCCCAAACCCTATCATCTTGATCATTTATTTGGCAAATAGCCTGGAGAAGCTCAATCTCTGTTTGGGGATTTAATACTAAACATTCCTAACTAAGAAAGAAAGGTGAGTGAATTAGAATCAGGTTACCAGTCCACTGTTGTAAATTTCCAATAATGTTATTAGTAAAATCCAAACACAAGTCAATAACTGTGAGATATCCTTGGGAATTGGGGTGAGACCCTATCTTTTAGGAGTGGATGGAGAGGCCCCACTCCCCATAATGTGCTTGCTCCCAACTTGGAGTTTTGACAGGAATCATAAGTTTCTTATGATTAATCATCTCAGATGCAATTAGTCCCTACATTAGATAGAGTTACCAGCATCTTGGTTTCAGATGATCCTGTCAGAGAACAAACCCTTTCCCATGGGCATCTACAAGTGACCCATGGGATTCAGTAAGCATCCATAATGTTTTTATAGTTTATGGCCCCACAAGGTGGAAGGGGAGGATGCCTTAAATCTCCCAGAGCCTGAATTCTATTCACTGATCCTATGTCTGCTTTCAGAAGTTGAAACAGTCTGTCACAATCATTATGTGATATT
This sequence comes from Antilocapra americana, assembly GCA_007570785.1. Taxonomy (NCBI): domain Eukaryota; kingdom Metazoa; phylum Chordata; class Mammalia; order Artiodactyla; family Antilocapridae; genus Antilocapra; species Antilocapra americana. The sequence continues at coordinate 9,079,762 of ML664163.1, read as the reverse complement.
GTATGCATGCTCAGTTACTCAGTTGTGTCCAACACTTTGCAACCTCCATGGAGCCGCCAGGCTCCTCTGTCCATGGGATTTCCCAGGCAAGAATATTGAAGTATATTGCTGTTTCCTCCTCTGAGGGATCTTCCCGACCCAGAGATTCAACCCACATCTCCTATGGCTCCTGCATTGGCAGGCAGATTCTTTACCACTGAGCCACCTGGCAAGCCCCTCAGCCTACCGTTAGGTCTAGGTAAATAATCTCTGAATCCAGGATTCCAAAAAGGACTTCTCTTCTTTAGCAGCAGCAAAGCCAAGAGACTACTGGGCCAGACAGTGAGGTTCCAAGTCCCTTTTATCCTGCCAGACTGTGGTTCAAATTGACCCACTCAAAAATATGCATATTAGGCTAGAAAATTATCAGCCTCTAAGAATTAGACATCTGATTTTGCAAGAACTTATTAGCAAACAAAAGTCCGTCTAGTCGAGGCTATGGTTTTTCCAGTGGTCATGTATGGATGTGAAAGTTGGACTATAAAGAAAGCTGAGCACTAAAGAATTGATGCTTTTGAACTGTGGTGTTGGAGAAGACTCTTGAGAGTCCCTTGGACTGCAAGAAGATCCAACCAGTCCATCCTAAAGGAGATCAGTCCTGGGTGTTCATTGGAAGGACTGATGTTGAAGCTGAAACTCCAATACTCTGGCCACCTCATGGGAAGGGTTGACTCATTTGAAAAGACCCTGATGCTGGGAAAGATTGAGGGAAGGAGGAGAAGGGGACAACAGGATGAGATGGTTGGTTGGCATCACTGACTCAATGGAAATGGGTTTGGGTGGACTCCGGGAGTTGGTGATGGACAGGGAGGCCTGGTGTGCTGCGGTTCATGGGGTCACAAAGATCGGACACGACTGAGCTACTGAACTGAACTGAACTGATTAGCAAATTAAAAACTGACTTTTAAAACTCAAGGATAGATTTTCTTATAGAGATTTTCTCTCCTTTTATGTTGTCTACCTACCTTTTTCATAGGCTCCAGCAGGCAAAAATCTTAGCAAAAATTATCAGTTGTGAGATTCCAATAGCCACCATTTAAATTTTAACCCATCCACCAACAGTAAAAAGCAAGGATTTTATTATGTTCTACCAACACCTTTTATTGGGGCACTTTCCCTGATTGGGATAATCCCTCTAACATGTATGAAATTATAGACGTATAGTATTTTACATCAGTTTTTATCATACATCCAGAAGTAGTAGCCACCAAAAGAAAATCATTTTTAAAAAAAGTCTCTCTCATTCTTTCTCTCTCCCTCTTTCTTTTTTTCATTGCAAGTTTGTACAACACCCTCAGCACTTTTCAGGATTGGCATTATAGCTGCTGAGAAATCCCAGCTGGAATGTAAGGGGCTGCCGTACCAGAGGACAGAGTATTGCTTTTCCCTTCTCCTTTATTTCTGGTTTATCTGAAGCTTACTTTAGTCTTGGCACTGACAATCTTTTCCCCTCCCGCTGGAGGAGAGAACAAAGCCCTAAGGCATCATCCAGGTTGCAACTGCAATTTTTAATCTTATCACTTTAGCTACCATTGCCAAAAGCAATCAATACATTCAATGAGCAGATTCTCTTGGAATTGCGTGTATCATTTTGAAATTCCATAGGTAATCTTTACCTTTCACAGCAGACATCATCTTTGCTGATGTTTCATAGCACAGATGACTAGGTAGCCAGTTTGCATCAAAAGTTTATCATTATGTCCCCTTCATCCTTTTTCCAGTCACTGCGTTAGCCATATTTCAGTGAGTTGGGGTGGTTTTAGTGAATCCCACTTTTGACACCAACTGCCAGCCCCCAGTTCAAGGATTTGCTGGACTAATCCACAAGACTCATCACATAGTTGTAGATAAAATTTATTACACTGAGAGGATATAGAATCAGAAAGGGAAAGACATATTGGGTGAAGTCTGAAGGATACCAGGAATAAGCTTCCAAAATTCCCCTTCCATTTCACTTCCATAAGATGTGCTTAATTTTACCAGCAATAAGTTGTGGTAATATGTGTGAAACATTGTTCAAATGCTCATTAGAGACTTACTGCTCATGGTTTTTACTGGGTACTAGTCATGTAGGCAGCTTCCTATGAACTGAATGTCTGTGGTCCTCCAAAGTTCTTGTGTTAAAGCTTGATCCTTATTGTCACAGTATTTGGAGATGGGGCCTTTTGGAACATAAGTAGATTCTGAGGGTAGAGTCTCAGGAATGGTATTAGTTCCTTTGTGATAATTTTATGTGTCAATTTTACTGGCTAAGGGGGTACCTACACTAAACATTATATTTTGGGGGATATCTGTGAGGATGTTTCTAGATAAGATTAGCATTTGAATCAGTGGGCTCAGTAAAGTAAATTGGCCATGTGGGTGGGCATCATACAATCGGTTGAGGACTGGCATAGAACAGAAGGCAAATGAAGGCAAAATTCACCCTTTTTTCCCTCACTGCTTGAACTGAGCTATCTCATCTTCTCTGTGCTTGTACTGGGACTTACATCCTTGCTTTTCATGTTGGCCCTTGGACTCAGACTGAATTTTGCCACTTTTCTTAGGTCTCCAGCTAGCAGACTGGCAGATTGTGGGGTTTCCCAGTCTATAATTGCATGAACCAACTCCTCATAATAAATTCATATATATATATATATACACACACACACACACACACACACACACACACACACACACACATAAAAACACACATACCTTTTTTCTGAATATCTGAATTGTTTTTGCCTGTAAGGCATTAAGGGCTTCCCAGGTGGCATTAGTGGTAAAGAAACTTCCTATCAAGATGGAGATGCAAGAGACTCAGGTTCAGTTCCTGAGGTGGGAAAATACCCTGGAGTAGGAAATAGCAAGCCACTCCAGTATTCTTGCCTGGAAAAATCCCATGGACAGAGGATCCTGGGGGACTACAGTCCATAGGGTCACAAATAGTTGGATATAACTGAGTGACTGAGTAGATACGGTGTTAAAGGGAGAGCTTCCTGGTAGCTCAGCTGGTAAAGAATCCACCTGCAACACAGGAGACCCTGGTTTAATTCCTGGGTCAGGAAGATCCCCTGGAGAAGGGATAGGCCACCTACTCCAGTATTCTTGGGCTTCCCTGTTGACTCAGTTGGTAGAGAATTCACCTGCAATGTGGGAGACCTGGATTCAATCCCTGGGTTGGGAAGATCCCCTGAAGAAGGGAAAGGCTACCTACTCCAGTATTCTGGCCTGGAGAATTCCATGGATTGTATAATCCATGGGATCACAAAGAGTAGGATTCTACGACTGAGTGACTTTCACACTCAGAAGTGCAAGAGACAGATATTATTCAAAGAGGCTTTAAGATAAAGTCCTAATTTCCTTTTCCCTACAATACTTTGAAGTAATTAGATGTTATCTGCCCTGGGTTCTCCACCCCCGCCCAGATTTTTTTTTTCTTCCAGAAATTGGAAGAAAGCACAGTTTTGTCTTAAGAGAAACAGAAAAAAAGAAGTCCATCAGTAGTCATCTTTTGTTGACAGACCTGGTTCTGTTTCCCCAAGGAAAATTATCTGATTTCTTTCATTAATAACAGAGACAACCAACAGTGATGACATAGAATTATATATTTTCCTTTCTCATCTGGGTCACTGAGAAGCCAGGCTTCCTCCATTCTTTAATAAAAATATTACAAATTAACAAGCATGAACCCTATAATTTAAAGCAAAAAATAAAAATATAAGCCATCTTGTGCATTGATTACTTTCCCTTAGTAAGGTAAGTTGTAGAATAGTACTCTAGGAACATTGGTGACAGTTATGTCAATTTTTACAGCTCAAGGAAGAAACTTTATATGGAAAATGTCCAAGAATGCTTCTATTTAAAAACATAAGATTTATCAAAAATTTCTTGGAATACTGGCAGAACAGTGGAGAGAACCTGGACTTATTTCTTGCTTCAAACTTGGCTATGGTGCTCAGAAGTAATTTCACCTTGGGAAAGTGATGATCTATGAATTAAATTTCCTCATCTATAAAATATGATGAAAATATCCCAAGCACAGGGTTGTTAATAATGAAAATAACATATGTAAGATACTTGATTCCATACCTGGCAAAAAGTAGGGGCCCAATAAATGTAATGTTTTCCTTACCTTCGGGAAGAAAAAGCCTACTAAGAGACAGGGACTCTAATGTTCATAGAAGTTCTATTAATAATAGCCCCAAATGGAAACAACCCAAGTATGACAGCCCCAAAAGACCATCAATAGTAGACTGAATTTTTAAAAAGTTGGATAATCATACTATATGATACTATGTAGCATGAACTACTGTTACTATAAAAGCAAGGATAAATCTCACTAACATAATGTTAAGTGACACAAAATAAGACATACTATATAATTCCATTGAAAGGTCAAAAACAAAATTATAGGAAAATTAATCTATAGGGATAGAGGTCATAAATCTTAACCTTTTGGAGGCAGATGAGATTAGAATGGGGAAAGAGGGAGACTGCCAGGGAACTGGAAATGTTGTCTTCACTTGCATGGTTGTGGTCATTAGAGGGGTGGGTATATGTATGTACAAATTCATCAGACTGTACACTTAAGATTTGCACATTCCATATGTATATCCTTTACCTTTGTACATGTATAAATAGCACGTCAAAAAAATACTTCTTTTTGCCCCAGGAGCTAGATTTTATATCAGTATCAAATTTATTTGTTAGGAGAATCTCTGGCTCTAGATATGACATACCCATAGCTGGCTATCTTGGAGGCTGCAGTCTGTCCCTTGTAAGTGGCCCCGTTTCAGAGCTGGCCTGGAGCTGACAAGCATATTATGAGGGTCATGCTCTATCACCATTGACAGCTGGAGAGGCCATCACATGCCATCAGCAACAAAGCACAGGGAAAACCAGGCAGTGGACTGTACTTCCCACCCTTCAGCTGCAAGGCACAACCCCAGCAATGGAAGGATTAAAAAGCCTCTCAATTTAAAAAGACAGGGGGAGGGGAGGGGAATGTGGGCTGCACAATTTATAAATAGACATTACCAGAGGCTGCCTGATTGTGAAGTGGTTGTTTAGTAAATCTTTCTCCTTTAAGGATTCCATTATCAGAGACCATTTGAAAACATCAGTTTCGTTTTGTCTCTTGGGAAGATCCTGGGTTTCATCAAGTCAGCCCTGTTGGGTGATATTTCTCTCTGCTAGATTTAGGGACAGGCCTTGGATATTCTGAAGCGCCTTTACATGGAGCACAGAGATGATGATGATGATGATGTGTCTTTTGCCAAATGGATGAGCAGCTTCTGGGGTCACAGCTGGATAGAGGAGGATGAGCGAGGACTCCGGGACCGCCGCGGATCACAAGACGCCAGTTACAGGAAAAGCTCCCTGCCCTGCCCAGTGAGTTGTTACAATGGAACCATAGCCAGACTAGGGGAGGGGGGTTTCTCTTCGATTTTTTTTGAGGGTCCTATGATATAAAGTTTTCTTTGGTTGAAATGAGTACTTCCAGACCTTTTTTTATACTCACAAAAAAATTCCTTTTATCATTTTATCTTGTCTTCCAAGGGACCTGATTTTCATCTATTAAGTAATGATTCCTTCATTTTTAGCAACCTAAGATATATTTAACTGCTACTCAGAGCTCCTGATAAGCCTGGGATAATCCTATTGAGTGGTAATGTAATTCAAGCCAGAGGAAAGAAACCTGATGTTATAGTCTGTGTAGCACGGATATGGATCACTGTTTGATTTCCAGCAGTCTTTTTGAAATACTGAAAATAGCTCCACTGTTTGGTGGCATCTAAGGAATTGGGGATTCTACTTAATAAATCACTACCTCTGATAAATTTGATATACTCTTTCTTCTGGTTCTCATTTAGTCTCCTGGTGGGAGAGAAAGCCAACCTTCTACCACCCTCAGCACTGTTTTCCAATGTCTATGCAGGGGCCAAGAGAGCTCTTGAGAGGGGAATGGGTGGGCCTGACCAGGTGTGGACTCGGCAGGGGGTATGCGTGCACTTAGAATTCCAACTACCAGAGAATGTTTCCCCAGGCCCCTGCTATGCTAACTCCAGAACCAAATAAGTTTGGGGGGGGGGCGGGGGAGGTGATGTTATTTTATTTTTAGCTCTGAAGTTCCCAGAAGCATAATATATGTGAAGTATCTTAAAGCATCTTAAAGCAGTCTTTTACTCCCAATGATCAGCAAGTTTGAGGAACCAGACCTCCTTGAGACACAAATATTTAAAAATAGTTCTCTTACCAAAAGCATAATCAGGGACCAAGGGAGCATTTCAACGCTTCACTGAACTCCAGGTTCTTTAAGTGAAAAAGTACAGAGGTTGCACTGGATCATCTACAAGAACCCTTCTAGTCTCACTTTCTATAGTTCTGTTATAAAATAAACCCTTGCTTATTATGCTCATGTTTTAATCTTTTATGGCCCACACTGAGGGAACCAGAAATATGACTAGTGTTTAGCCCAACAGTGAGAACCAGGGAGAAACAAAGAAAAAATGAGGCTCACTGTTTATCACAACAGTTCTTTGGAGCCACCAAAATATGAAAACAAATAAACATGACATAAAATATAGTTTTTTGAATAGATTTTAGCATTTATTAGACTTTAAAAACTAGGATGATCTACCTTATTTAGAGAATCCACTTGTGGGTTGCAATGTTGTTTGCCTGAAACTATTGTAGAATAGCAGAATTTCTTTGTATAACATTTCTAAAGAGGGTCCATATATCTTCTCCTGCTCATACTGGCTTTGGGCATTTGTCCTAGTGAACCTGTTTAGATTCTCTGAGTTGACAATGAATTCCATAATTAGCAGACTAGCAAAGCACAGGCGAAACATGACGACCTAACTGAGTAGAGAAAGCACGGAACACAGAGCACAAAGCAGGGGACCAGGGCAAAATAGGCAGAGTCCTAGAGAGTGGAGGGCCTGATTCTACACCCCTGCTCACACATGCCATGTATTTCCGAAGTGAATCTGTAGCTGGATACTTAACTTTTCCTGACTCTAAAATGTGCTCAAATTTTTCTTACTTTAGAGATATGAGAGCAATTAGGTTTTTGGGTTTTGTGTTTTTCTTTGAGCTCAGAAAAAAACAAAAGAAAAAAGCTTACTCTTAGCCCTATCTTTTTTTTTTCCCACTCCCCACTGCTCCACTCAAAGGCCCCTCCCTGTTACAACCCTTTAGTAACCTACATCCATCAGTTTTATATTCATGCGAAGAATTTTCCCCTTCTTTCCTATTTGCATGTGGTTTCCACTATGGCTCTTCAGCCTCACGATTCTTGCAGAACCATAGTGATGAAACATTAGATCATTAAACATATTTATTGAACACCTACTGTGTGCCAGTTGTTGTTCAAGGCGCAATAGGGTTACAGGGGAAAAGAAGATATATATGGTGTCTGTGCTTGTGGCATGCCCAAGCTAGTGGAAAATACAAATTTGGTAGAAAGAATGAGGTAGACAAGGTATAAATCTAGCTCCATCTTAGGGAACACTACTACTTTTGGCATCTACTGATAGTAGAAGAGAGGAAACAAGTCCATGGAGCATTATGATAAAAGCTCCCCTGTAGAATTTTCACTGGTGCCTGAAATTTATTACTAATTTCTTAGATTAGTAGAGAACACAACACTACTTTTTGACAAGACTCATTATAATCTGTGATTGCTGATTTAAAGCAAATTAAAAATCCAACTTTACTGTCCTGAGGTGCTTGTGTTAAAAAAAAAAAATTTTCGTCTCTCTCATTATTGAACGAATCTTCCTCCCTCCATTGTCACATGAATATAAACTTAAAGTAGAAAAATCTCCATATCCCTTATTTATTCTACTCACTGAAAGTGAATTTTAAATTGTTGATTTGACTTTCTAGTCATCTGCAGATTAATGTGATTCTCTTAGCCTTGTTCTACACAGTTAGGGCCTAGTGGAAGTGAGGATTATGCTGAATGATAGACCTCTTCAAGGAGGAACTCAGTTCCCTGGCCTTGGGCTTTTTCAGTGCTTCTTTCCAATGCTCACATAGGCACAGCATATGAGGGAGTTCAAAATAAACCTCTTACCTATCTGTACCCCAAGGGATTTTTCTTTCTTTTTAAAAACAATCACCTTGAACCAATTTTATATTCTGTCTTTATAGTCTCGATGTAAAGCTGCAGAAGTGAAGTGAAGTGAAAGTCGCTTATTCATGTCCCACTCTTTGTGACCCCAATGACTGTATCCCACCAGGTTCCTCTGTCCATGGAATTCTCCAGGCCAGAATACTGGAGTGGGTAACTGTTCCCTTCTCCAGAGGCTCTTCCCAACCCACGGATCGAACTCAGGTCTTCCATATTGCAGGCAGAGTCTTTACCACCTGAGCCACCAAGGAAGCCCAAGAATACTGGAGTGGGTAGCCTATCCCTTCTCCAGCAGATCTTCCTGACCCAGGAATCGAACCAGGATCTCCTGCATTCAGGCAGATTTGTTCCCAGCTGAGCTACCAGGGAAGAAAGCTGTAGAAGATATGTCTAATTTTAATTTTTTTCCCCTGATTGACCTAAGGGTTGTTACACACTCTCGCCATTGTAGTATCTCACTACAGCGGTGGTTCTCACTGTAGGGGTAGGGTAGGCCGTGGCCCCCTTAGAGGATTTCTCACACTTGAAGAGAGGGAAATGCCCTAAAGTTTCATGACTAACATGGTTCTTGTTTTTCAGCTTAAATTTGTATTCTATTTAAAGAGGAAATAAACTTGATCCAAAGAAATTAGTAATAAATTTCAGGCATCAGTGACAATTCTACAGGGGAGCTTTTATCATAATGTTCCCTGGACTTGTTTTCTCTCTTCTGCTATCAATAGATGCCAAGTTAGAGGAATTTCTGGGAAGGCAGCAGAGTGGAGTGGGTGAGAGTGAGGGCTATGAGGTGCCTCCCAGTGTCTACCACTGGCATCATAACCTCTCTCTGTCTCAGAGTCCCTCTGTGTAAATGGGATTGATGAAAATAGTGCATACATCATGCAGGCGCTTATTAGGATTCAGTGAGTCATGTGTGCAGTGTGTTTAGAACAGTGTCTGGTACCTAGTAAGCACTTCTCCTCCCCCTCTCTTTCCCACCCCTCTCCTTCCTCCTTCTCTTTTTCCTTATGTGTTAGAGTTTAAATTGTTTTTTAGTTTCCCTAAAGGATGTCCAGTGGATGGTATTGACCTACCATTTTACTGGTTGAACACTTGAATCTTTTTTTTCCAGATGCTGTTTCCATATAATGCTAGTTGACTAATGTATAAATCTCTTGGCTCTGTTGATAGGCAGTTAGACTATATTATAAAATATCCCTCACATAAAATTCATTCAGACTATTACCTAAAGACCTACAAATTATTATTACTTATGTAATAGGATCTTGTTATAACCAGTACATTATTTAAAGCCATGTTTCACTAAGAAATAGAATGAATTTGTTGCTGTTGTTGAAGATAAAAGTTTGGGATTATTAATCCAATGAAGGGGCTTCCCAGGTGGCTCAGTGGTAAAGAATCAGCCTGCCAAGCAGGAGATGCAGGTTTGATCCCTGGGTCGGGAAGATCCCCTGGAGAAGGGAATGGCAACCCATTCCAATATTCTTGCCTGGAAAATCTTATATACAGAGGAGCCTGGCAGGTTCCATTCTGTGGGGTCACAGAGTCAGACATGACTTAGTCACTAAACAACAACAATCCAAGGAAGAGATGTCTTATGCTTAAGCATTTACCTCTCCGTAAAGTCACTAGTCGTGTAAGTCTTAGGCAAGTCTCTTAGCCAAACTAAGATTCATTTTCCTCATCTCTGAAAGGGGAAGAATGACTCCCTTGTAGGATTTGTTCAGAGATTAGAGAGAAGGCCTGATCCCCAGAGTGCCTCAAACACACAATGCACTGAAATTCAACATGGGTCTCAACACCTGGATCTTTTTCCCACTTATTTCTCATCATGCTCTGGTGCTTGCGTTTATTCAGAGGGCAGGAGGGGTACAATTGAATGGTGATTATAATTAAACCCAGAATAAAAGACTTCAAGTAGTTCTCGAAGTGGAGGTGTTACATAACTATATTTTCAAAAGGCGAGAACCTATGGCTTGGGGTCAAGGGTGCATAGGATTTTTTTTTTTTTTTAACAGAAATGGTTTTCTGGCATCCCTATGGGAAGTAGCAAGGTTGTTCAGAGCACTATTTTCTAGTGCGAGTCAGCACTATTAACTCCTGGGTGGTAACTGATCCACAAGTCCATGCCTGCTGCAGGCTTTGTAGCCTGGGAGCCTGGGAGCCCAGGTCATGAGCTCGGAGTGTGGGGGATCCCATACCTCACACGAGGACCTGCGTCACAGTACGGGAGACAGATGGATAAGGTTGGTCCATAGATATGCAGGTGACATTCCACATCTTGGAAAAAAAAAAGCTATTTAAGGTATTGATTCGAGTCTTTGTGAGGGAAATTGCATTAGAAGGGCATATAGAATTCCAAAAGTAGAGCTTGCTTACTAAGAAAACATTTGTAAAAGTGGGAAGATTTCCATGTAACCAATTAGAGTGCTTTTTATGTGTGTGTGTTTATTTTTAATCAGAGGATAATTGCTTTACAGTATTATGTTGGTTTCTGCATTTGAATCAGCCATAGGTATACATATACATATGTCTCCTCCCTCTTGAACCTCCCTTCCGCCTCCCTCCCCATCCCACCCCTCTAGGTTGTTACCAAGCCCCGAGTTTGAGTTCTCTGAGATGTACACAAATTCCCATTGGCTATCTATTTTACATATGGTAATATATGTCTCCATGTTACCAATTAGAGTGCTTTTAAAGCTTGTTTCTCACAAGCTTACACACCTAAACAGACTAACTGGAAATTTCATCTGACAAAAGGGGATATTAAGGGTACACTTTATTTACGTTGTGATGGAAACCCTTGCCATCTTTTTCATGCCTCTCAATGTAAGAGAACATTTGTACAAACACATACATTTCACTCCCAGTCTCACATCTTTTAAATTTTATTTTTAAGATTTTTGATGTGATAAGAGCATGTAACAGATTTACCCTCTTTGGCAGATTTTTTTTTCTTTGGCAGATTTTTAAGTGTACGATACAGTATTGTTACCTTTAGGCACAATGTTGTACAGCAGAACTCTAGAACTTATAATTTATTTATTTTGGCTGCACTGTGAGGCATGTGGAATCTTAGTCCTCTGACAAAGGGTGGTAGCATGCCTCCTGCAGGGGAAGCATGGAGTCTTAACTAGTGCACTGAAATGTTGCACCTGTTAATTAGCAACTGCCCCCGTATACCCCTCCCCAGCCCTTGGCAACCACCATGCTATTATTTGCTTTTAGGAGCTTGACCATTTCTGATATGTTATATAAGTGGAATCACGAAGTATTTGTCCTTCTGTGTCCCAGTCTCAATTTTTTAGCGTATTCTTCTTCTTTTTTTCCTGACAATATAATAAGGGATCAGTATAGAAAACATGTACAGTACTAAAAAGGAAAAGCAAGAAAATGACCCCAGATCACAGACAAAGCCTTTTATCACACTTGGGTATGTTTCAGGATTACCCACCTTACGATGTCCCCTGATTTCCAGCCCCTCATTGCCCTCACATCCCAGACTCCCTACTCCCCTCAGGCGCTCCCACCAGGCTTCTCTTCCTTCCACGCCAGCAGGCTCTTTCTGTGGCAGGGCTTCTGCACACATGGTCTCCTCCTTAAGCATTTTCTGCTCCCTAATGAACCCTGCTTATCTTTTAGGTTGTTGCTTAATTGTCATACCTTCCAGAAGTCTCTCCTGATCCAGCTACCCCAACACCTACCCAAGTATACGTGGTTTTACTCTACTGTACCCTCTCATTTCACCCTGAACATTCCCTTTACAGCATTTGACCAAGGATGCAGGCATGTGGCCCATTTATTTAGCATTTATCTCCCATGTAGACATAAGATCTGAGAGGGGGACACTCTGTTTTGTTCCTCAACTTATCTTCCATCAAGTACCATGTCTGACCTGTAGTAAATGGACCAATATGTACAGACTTACCTCATGTATCTTTGCAGTTTTATAAATCTTTAACCATATTTCTGATTATTGTTTGAGAGTAAGTTTCTAGATATGTGTATTAGTTTGCTCATGCTGCCATAACAAAATACCATAGACTAGGTGGCTTGAACAACAGATATTGATTTCCTCACAGTTCTGGTGGCTAGAAGTCCAAGACGAAGGTGTCAGCAGGTTTGATTTCTTCTGAGGCCTCTCTCCTTGGCTTGTAGATGGCCATCTATTCCCTGTGTTCTTACATGGTCTTTCCTCCATATGAGTATATCCCTGGTGTCTCTCAATTTCTTCCTCTTATAAGAGCACTAGTTAGAGTGGATTAGGGCCACCCTTGTTGGCCTCATTTTAAGTTGATTTTTAAAGGCCCTACCCCCAAATACAGTCACATCGTGAGCTATTCACAAGGGGCTTCAATGTGTGAATTTGGTGGGGCAGGTTGCGGGGAGGGATCACACAATTCGGCTCATGTACAATGAGGACCTTATTTTAAGCCTTTTGATTCATATTGTCAACAGCTTTCCAAGGAAGCTGTATCCGTTTATAGTCCTGCTACCAGCAAGGAATGACAGTGCCTATCCCCTTGTACTCTTGCTAGTGTTAGTATTATAAAAAAAAAAAACAAAAACAACACTTCTTTTTGCTAACTGAAAGGCAAAATTGTATGTTATTTCATTTTAACACAATTTTGACTACTAATAAGCCTAAACAGTTTTCACGATTTGGTATTTCTTTTTCTTTCATTCTTTACGCTTTTATTCATTGAATGTATATTTAATAAACTCATGCTGTGAAGGCAGCAAAGTGCTGTGTACTGAGTTTCTAGGAAAGAAGGAAATGTAGCTCTTGACATGGTGGAGCACACAGTCTACGGGAGAAGAGAGACGTGTAACAAAATTAACCAAAAGATCGACGACAGTTGTGAAAAGTGTCATGAAGAAGTATGAGGCCTCAGGAAGAGCGGCTAACAGTGCTTCAGGGGCCTGGACCAATCGGGGGTAGGCAAGGCTTTCTGGGGGTGTGGTTTCCACTAGCCGGTGATGAAGTGAAGAGGTGGGTCACTGCCAGAGAGGACCTGTTGTGAAAATGCCTGTGCTGGCTAGGAGCAAGTGAGCTGGAGGAAGTGACCAGTGAGGCTGTGTCCCTGAAGAGGTGGGGGTGGTGAAACGTGATGGGGTATGTTTGTTGCGGTTGTTTTAACTGCTGGCTGCTGTGGGGAAAGTGAAGTAAAGTGAGTAAGAGTGAACCCAGCATAGCTCCTACTAGGAAGGAGGCTGCTACTGTAATCTGAGCGAAAGGTAATGATGACTTGGATTAGGGTAGTAACAGTGGCCCTGAAAAAAAGTGAATGGTTTTCAGAGCCACTTGACAGGTGGCTTCTACTGACTTGGCAACTGAATGTGGAAAGTGGCCCAAGTAACCAGGTGAATAGTGGTGCCTTTTCTAAACTGAGGGGCACTTGAGAAGCAGATTTGGGGAGGAGAGGCAATGAGTTCGAATTTGGATGGGTCAGGTTGTGTGCCTATGGGAAACCAAGAGGAGAAGTTTTGAGTGGGCAGAAGCTCAGAGGAGAAGTCAGTATAAATGAGGAAACTAGGTTATAGATAGAAATTGAAAGTCTGGGGGTGAGACAGTGTTAAGTGAGAAAGCCAAGGAAGGGAAGGAGGACTAGTTTAGAGCACTGGGGGAGTCCAGCAGTTGTGAGCAGATAGAAGGGAGAAGTGAGCAAACATCTAAAACACAGTGGCAGACAGGTGAAGGGGAAACCAAGGAGGTGCCATGGCGGAAGACAAGAGAAAGACTGTTTCCAGAATGGCTCCCTAGGCACCTGGGTTGAAAGCTACATAAAGGACGAAAGGCTAAAACATGCATAGTATTTGGCAACATGGAGACCAATATCCTAACTAACATGTGGTTGTAAAAGCTGGATTGGAGTGGTTTGGAGAGTAACAGAAATTAAGAGAGCAAATGTCACAATTCTTTCAAAAGTTTTGCTTCTCTGAACTCTGTCTTTTGATCATTTTCCAATTGTTGTTGATCATTTTCTATTGCTGTCATTGTGTTTACCTGACCTCTATGTTTCTATGTATATGTGAATATACTTATTTATCTTCAGAGTATTTATTAAATATTAGTAACTTGTAGCAAATATTTTGTTTTTTGTCCACTGTATAATTTTATGTTGTTTTCATGTATATTAGCTCTATTTATGTAATTAAATTAATTTTTTTCCTTTTGACTTCTTCTATTGTTCTTTGCTCTTAGAAATTCCTTCTCCATACAGAAATCACACAACTATTCGTCTCTGTATTATTATTTTTTAATGTTTATGGCTTCTTTAAAATTTTCATTTGATTATTTTGAAATTTTTTTTTATATGTCAGTTTAAGGGTTGGGACACTTGATTATACCACTCTAATGATACAGGAGCAACAAAGCTAATCTTGGGATGTTTAATGTTTTGACAATTGACTCTACTATCTCACTGCTGTAGAAAGGTCCTACTGATCAAGAAGATAAGATCTCAGTTCAACATGAGATTCATTGGGTTAGTAGTTTATGGACATTCTGTCTCCGTGCTAGTATTGTGCAGTCTCTTTATATTGTAACATTTTTTATTGTGTATTCCCAGTTTCCTGTGCTTCCCAGAATGATGTCGTCTGCCAGCCATCCTAGAAGGTATTCTTATGAGGACCAGGGATTTCGATGCCACACTCATGTGCGGGATGACAGAAAGTCCTCAGAGGATGGGTCATTCAGGGAGCCATTGGAATCAAAAGGAAGATCCCATTTCAAAATGCAGTCATTTTCAGACTCCTTTGAAGAACAACTGTGCTTTAGAACCAAACGTTCCGTCTCTTTGGTATGTAACAGAGTTATTAAATATTTAAGCTCTCTTAGAAAAGGAAATTCAAAGGGTTCGTACTCTCCCAGTTTGAGGAGAACAAATCTAACTTCTTATTTACAGTTTGGCATTGAGATCTTTGGAAAATTACACCTGTTTTAGATAGCCCAGATGTACATAAAGGTTTTAAATTATTGTTATTTAAAGACATCAGGTGTAGGAAGAATTCCTGAAGAAGTACGGGTTGGAATGTTTTTGTTACCAATGTCCTCTAGTTCTCTGAGACTGTTTCTATCACCCTTATTGCAAATAATTGTGATTTGTTCTCCTTTCACAATCTGAAGAAGGAAATACTGCCCCTTAATGCTCTTGCCCTCTCCTATGTAATCTGGTAGGAAATAGTTTGGGATGGCGTTGTGCCCCCTGTATCTTTAAACAGCACACGGAAGGAACTCTCCGGACACCGTGGAGAGCAGGAGCAGGAGCAGTCCCAGTGGCCTCGGGGAATCCGAGTGAGGCATAAGGGAAACACAGGCAGGAAACGGGGGAGAATAGAAGCACCACTGATGATGCCAAAACTGACACATAAAATACTAAACTAGAGACCAGTTAATTGGAGGTTGGATCTTCAACTCTGCAGTGTGTTCACTGAGCAGCCTTGAGCAACGTACTTCTTTTTTGGTGGGTCTTTGATTTGGGTTTTATTTTGCAAAAGAAGAATAATGATATGTTTCTGCCATGTAGTAGATGGAGCGAGTAAGTAAGGCTGGATCCACCTGGATCTTGAGCTGTGCTCTGTGACTGGCTGGGGAGGACACTCAGGGGCTTCCTACCTCATGCTTCCCCGAGCACGGTGCTTTCTGACCAGCTGTGGTGGCTGCTGGGGTTGTCACTGTGCATCTTTGCCTCGTGGTGGCGCTTTTGTCACAGTGACCTTGTTACCTCTGCCTCCCCTTCAGTAAGTGCTGTCTCTACAGGGTCAAGAAAGGAATAAGGGAGGAAGAACAGTGAACAGCTGTCACTTACTGTGTCTAAACCCTATTAAGGGTTTCTGTTTTGTCTTTTTTTTAATACTGGTTTTTTTTTTTTAAGATATGCTTTCAGACTTAGAGCAAGGTTGCCAGAATAGTGCCAAGACTACACCTTTCACCTAGATTCCCTCTAAACGTGAACATATTATCACATTTACATTTACTCTCTCTTTCCTTCCCACCCCCAAACAAGGGCACAAGGATATAAATACAGTATGGTAATTAAACTCAGGAGATGAACACAAACACAATATCTTATCTGTTGGCCTTAATCATATTTTTCCAATTGTCCCAATAATATTTTTTATATCAACCAATTTTCGTGTCCCTTTAAGCTATTTTGTTTCTGAAGCAGTGCCTCAGTCTTTATCTTTCATAAGACTGGCTGGTTATGTTTTAGAATGAAGCTCAGTTTGAAATCATCTGACATTTCCTCATGATTAGATTCACATTGTGAGCTTTTGGCAGGAATAAAATATTTTTTCACATCTCTTTCGAAACTGCTTGTTAAAGTCATTAATCATATTAACCAGGGAACTGACTTGCTTTAAATTCTTTCTAGAACAAGGAAGGATATAAATATGTTTTGAAAAAAATTTTAATCAGAGCAATTCTTTGCTGATTCTGATGGCCACAGAAAAAATTCATATCACATGTTTACATAAGTGTGTAAATGTGAAATCAATTTTCTTACTTAAAGAGATGTCATTATCTTATCCTTAAAATATAATAATGTTTGTTTCATTCATTTCTCAAGTTCTTCCTTTTGAGTGCCAAGATAACCAAGGCAACCTTTTCAACTTTTTTGACTCAAGAACTCTGTTCATAGTTATCTATAGTTGGCTCTTCATGTCCTTTGGTTCTGCACTTGTGAACTTGGGCATCCATGCATCTTGGTACCCATGGGTGGTTTTGGAACCAGTCCCCTTGAGGATACTGAGGGAAAACTGTAAAATAACCTAGAAACCTGCTAGGAATTTGAAAATCATTAAAATTCTTTTCATAGTATATGATAAATAATTTTAAATTAAATATTATAAATTTTATATTACTTTTAAAGACCATATTATAAAGTTTTTCTTCATTCCAAATAAAAAAATTTGGAACAATACATACTTTAAAATATTTTTCTGTTTAATGATTGATGCAATTTTCTGAAACTAACTACATTAAAAAGCATGATTTGTCAGCAAATTTAAAATGATGTATATTGCCTTTTATTTGGGGGCCAAATGTATACTACTATGTAAGTTTAAATTTTACATCTTTTAGCATCAAGAAGAGCTAGAAAACTGCTTCTGTGATCTCTTCATGACCAACAACATTAAAGTTTTTCCTTTTGACATTGAAAAACTCAACTGGCATTTAAAATAATTTTTCTCACTTTGTTTCTAAGTGCTAAGATAAGAAAAAAAAATTCAGGTCATTATGATGAGCAATTTTCACATAGTCTTTATTCTCAATGAGGGAGAAGCCAAATTGCAAATAATCATCACTATATTTTCTCTGTTTTATACTGTTCTTGTAAGGATTAGAGACATTCATGGCTGCTAAATATGAATTATGATCAGATTGATAGATTTAATACCAGTACTGGAACTAATGAAAATAATCTGGAGGCACATTTACAGGGCTCATGCAATTTTTAAGCCCCTCTTAACTTGTATCTCAGCTTCATCATTTGTTTTGCTTTCTGATTTTGACTAATGGACCATTATAAATAGAAATGAAATAATCTCAGTATGAAAACAATTTAACACTGTACAGCAGATAACACCCCCTCAGTAACCAGACATCCCATAACTCACCCTGCTGGGCTAGTCATGACCTTGCTCATCTGAGTGCCACTGCATATGTTCACCTCATAGGCACTCAGGCGTTCTGCAGCATTTCCAATTCAAGTAGATGAGGGGGAGTAATGATTTTGTTTATTTAAAAAACTGAAGTGTAAATAGATACCATCACCACATTTATCAATACTAGTCTTTTGTAACTAATTCCTTTGAAAGTAACCCTCTGACCATGGAAACCAAAGAAGCATACCTCTCCCCTTGCCCCCAGTTCCTTATCACATCATCCTGTTTATAGTTATCATTGCATTTATAACTACCTGTTATTTTTTTATTTCCTTTCAGGCTTATTGGTTGATTGTATGTCTCCCTCCACCTAGGTGTAGAATCTAGGAAGTAGGGTCTCTAGTCTAGTTGGTGTCATATCACTCCACCCTAGAACAACAGTGTTCATTTGACCATTGAATGTGGACCCCTGCGCAACTTGTTGGGGAATGTTAGTGTGGTTCAATGTCAATTCGTGACACTTCATTCTTTACCTAGTCCTTATCTGAAAACTTAGTGCAAATCCTTAGTGACCAGAAGGAGGTTAGAATCATTCAATGTATGATTCCCTTGCCACATTCTTTTTCAAAACGTACCAGAAGAATATTAATTTTACTGTGAAATCACATCCCTTATACCTTTGAGGCAGAGTCATGTGCAGGCTGAGTTTTCTCCACAGACCATCTGCTGATGCCCGAGGCCCCTCTTCCTTTGTTTATGACTAAAGCTTTAGCAACACCCTTAGGCTTGTGGTAATTTATTACTAAAAACTAAGATGGGAAAGTCTCCTAAATGATTAGAGTTTCCTACATTTGTGATAATTAGGAAAAATGTTGAATGTTGTCAGCTATCTACCCTTTTCCAACCCTTCTTTATCAGGGACCTGAGAGCAGAAAGGAGAGAAATGAGAGAGAACGTCGGTTTTTGGAAGTGAGGTCTTGCAAGAAAGTGGAAGAAAAAAGGAGCTCTAGGAAGGAAGATCATGGAGAAGCATACCTGCCCACCCTGTCTGAAAAAGTGCTCAAATAACCCTTTGCTTCCACACCATGACTACCGACGCTGCTGTGTTTTTTGAGCCCCAATTCACCAGACCCAGGAACGGTACCTGTAAGAGGGTCTGCAGATGCTGAGTGACTCAGGTGGGTGGTTGATTCAGCCGCTCCCCAAGACAGCTTGCATCATACCCCACCTACTTTTCAGAGTATGATCTGCTCTGTTGCCCTTTTAGGGGAATAAAAAGAATAAAAGGTATTTTAATAGAATAAAGTTATTCTTGAACATGTAAAGAGAGATATTTAAAGAGCCACCCACACATCTTCACCAACCCTTCTTGCACATCAGCCTCACTAATAATCTTAAATAAAAGTCATTGGTGTGACTCAAACTCCTTACTAGGAGTTATTATGTAAGTATGTCTAATGGCCATCACTTAGTGAGAACTGGTAATTAAAGATGCCAGGTCCTATGAGGAGAGTTTGAATGCATAACCTGAAATAGTCCTCACCACTCCTGAGGTGGGGCATAGTCTTTTCACTTGCCAGCAGAAGAAACTGGAGTTTGGGAAAGTTCCATCTCTCACTGCTGAGGTGGTAATCAGAGTTAGGGCCAGAGCCCAGCTCATTCTGACTCATGTTCCTAACCTGAGGCAGGAAATCCTTTTCGCTTTGGCAGTGGGTCCTGACTTAGTCTGTGTGATTTGCTTGTGAATGGACAGATGTGAATGAGAAAAGCAGGACTTGGAAGTGGGTTATAGTTTTGATGATGAGAATTTTTAAGACTTACTCTCCTAGCAACTTTCAAATATACAATACAGTGTTGTTGACTATCGTCACCTTGCTGTACATTACATCCCATGACTTATTTGAAACACATGGAATGCTTCACACAGATCTGCACGTCACCCTTACACACGAGCTGTGCTAATCTTCTGTGTGTCCAGAGAAGTTCCAGTTTTACTGTATGTGCTGTTGAAGCAGGCACTTTTTATTCTTTTTCCAGCTTTATTGAAGCATAATTGATGAATAAATTTGTGTATATTTAAATTGTTCAGCATGATGATCGATGTGTATGTATATGACATTCTTTGTGAAACCATCACCACAGCCAGGTTAATTAAACACATTGAGCCCATATTCTAATTTTTTTCATAGAAGAAGAGATAGTTGAAATCTCCCTATTTGTTCTTTTCTTAAAAATTAAAAAAAATTTTAACTAGAGGATAATTGCTTAACAGTGTTGTGTTGGTTTCTGCTGTATAACAATGTGAATCAGCCATAAGTGTATACTATATATATATATATGTCCCCTCCTCTTGAACCTCCCTCCCCTCCCCACCCCACCCCTCTGGGTTGTCACAGAACACTGGATTTGTGCTCCCTGTGTCACACAGCAACTTCGCACTGGCCATCTGTTTTACATATGGTAATGTAGATGTTTCAGTGCCACCCTCTCGAATTCATCCCACCCTTTTCTTCCACTGCTGTGTCCACAAGTCTGTTCTCTACATCTGGGTCTCTACTGCTGCCCCCTATTTATTCTTTATCTCTGTTTTGGATCTTTAAATGCCCAAGGGCAGCAAGAATCTCTGTTTTGTAAAGAAGATCTCCCAGAACTATACCGCACCTGATTGCTTATGTAAGAACAAACCAACTTTGGCATAGTGAGTAAAAAGAAAGAAAAAGAGACGAGGAAAACAGTGAAATAAAAGTAAAATATTGATGATCATTAACTTGCATTCTTTCAATTCATACAACTTGTACCTTCACCATTTTGGGTTGATACTTTCTTACAGCCTCTCAGTGATGCTTTTTCACACAAGTAAAAGATGACTTCAATCTGTTACTTGGTGTTTGCCACCAAGGGGGAGAATGGGACCTGACCTGCCTTCCAGGTTTGTGTTCTGCTGTAGTTGTGGGGAAAATACTGGTTTCCCCACCTTTGCTTGGGTACTTTTCAGTCTTGCTAACCAAATTTCAGATGTGGGGATGGTCTGTGTATCTGTTGTGGCCCCAATATAAAGGTCTGGGGAGACGTGGCCCACCCATGGGAGGGAGAAGTGGCCCACCCATGGGAAGGAGAAGTACCTGGAGTTCTCGGGATGCATTGACTGGCCGACTGAGAAAGTAGCCACCTTATACTTCAGCCAGGATACTTGTGAAGGTTCTTCCCCTTCAAGGATGATGGTACCTGGAAAAATCAGAATTAGGAATTTTATTCTATATTTTATCAAACTGGAGGAAAGTCCATTTTCAGCACACTTTCAGGGCCATTGTACATGGAAGAGGGGGGACTCTCTAAATATGACGTTGCCTATTTATCGCCTTTTTAAAATTTGTTTTAAAATAAAACAATACTTGTCATAATAAAAATATAAAAGAAAAAGAATAAAAATTAAAAATTCTTATTATACTTACTCAGAGATATACTTTATTTTCTGTCTTTTCAGAATATTATCTATGTGCACAGACACATACACACACACCTTATTTCCAAACATGAACTCATTTCAGTTAACAATATATCATAACATCTTTTAAAATCAATAAAGTAGTTGAGTACATAATTTTAATGGTTATTTCAAAGGAAACATGCTTAGAATGTGCTCAAGTCTGTTCTATCTTAGTTTCCCTCATAACATATCAGTAGGTACCACTTTTAATAGCCAATAGTTACCACCCTGACCTTCCCTGGTGGCTCAGATGGTAAAGAATCTGCCTGCAATGCAGGTGACCCAGGTTTGATCCCTGGGTTGGAAGATCCCCTGGAGAAGGGAATGGCTACCCACTCCAGTATTCCTGCGTGGAGAATTCCATGGACAGAGGAGCCTGGTGGGCTACAGTCCCTGGGGTTGCAAAGAGTCAGACATGGCTGAGTGACTAATACTTTTTTTCCCCTGAGTTACCACCTTAGCTGTCTTTCCTTTCACAGAAAACTTCCTAAAGAGTATCTGTTACATTTTCCCCTGGATTTTCAGTCTGTGGCAATGTGACTTTTATCCTTACCTTCTTTGGAAGCTGTTCTCTTCAAAGTCACTCTTGTCCCCTTTACTGTCAAATTGTATGAAAACATTGCTCTACTTCCTTAGCTTGAGTATCCGGCAGCCTCTGACTCTCTTCGGCTGTTACAATCTGTATTCTTTTCTGGTTCTTTGGACTTCACTGATCATTCTTGGTGAGTCTGTTTAGAAATCCTTAATCCTTAAATGTTGGCTTTCCTCTAGGCTTTGTCTAGGCATGTGTTCTAGGCATGTGTCTGGCCCCTTATTCTCTTTGGGCAATCTCAAACATTCCCACAGGATCAGCTACCTATGTGGTGTGTTATTCATTCAGTCATGTCCATTTGACCCCATGGTCTGCAGCCCGCCAGGCTCCTCTGTCCATGGAATTCTCCATGCAAGAATACTGGTGGGTTGCCATTCCCTTCTCCAGGGGATCTTCCAGACCCAGGAATTGAACCCAGGTCTCCTGCCTTGAGGGAGATTCTTTACAATCTGAGCCACCAGGGAAGCCCCAAATGGTCCCTAAATCTCTTCCTATGATGCAGACCTTTCTCTTGGGCACCACCCCCCAACACACAACTGGACTTTAGACATATATCTAATTGCACTTTTCATAGGCATTACAAACTCATTTTTAATTTAATTTTATGGTCATACTGCAAGGCTGGTGGGATTTTAGTTCCCAGACCCAGGATTGAACCTGGGCTCTCAGCAGTGAAATCATGGAGTCCTAACCACTGGGCTGCCAGGAAATTCCCTCAAACTCACTTCTAAAAAGTAAATTATTATCTCTTGCCCCCTGTCTTTCCCTCCTCCTATGTTCCCTATCTCAATGAATGGTTAGTATCATTTATCAGTTGTCAACTAAGAACTTGGTTCAGTTCAAAACCTCCTTGTACTCTTCTTTTGTTCTCCATTCCAGTAACCATCAACTTCTGCCTATTTTGCCTCTAAATACCACTGGGACCTACTAAATTCCATTCTCACTGCCACCTCATCACTTCAGGCCCCTTGATTGCAACAAAGATAATAATATATCTTGCTTTGATTCCAATAAAATGATGTCTTCCCTGACCAGGGATCAAACCTGGGCCCCCTGCATTGAGAGCACAGAGTTTTAACCACTGCACCACCAAAGAAGTTCCTCCCCTATTTCAAAGTGGCTATTAGGAAATTTAAATTTAAATTTAAATTTACCTCATTTCTTTGGAACAGTACTGATCTTTACCCTGACTAATTCTCAAGCCTCTTTTTGTATTACTTGAATTTTACTTTTTAAATTCTAGGGGGAGTTTAAAAAGAATCGGAATTTAATTAATCCATGGTGTTAGTTTTTGGGTTAACTAGCTTAATAGTAGTTATAACATTTTAGAGTTTATTATACTTGATTCTTTCTTTCCTCCCTCCCTCTCTCCCTTCTTTCCTCCCTCCCCCCCTTCCTCCCTTCCTTCCATCCTTCTCTCTCCAAATGAAAATACCTCTGTCTGATTATATTCTCATCTGTGCTGTAGTATAACTCATGTAGGTTTTACCATGTAATGATTTACTTACATGTCTGTCCTCCCATCTAGACTGTGAACTCTGAGTTCACAGGAACCATATCTTAATCATCTTTGTATTCCCAGAACCCCATAGGTGCCTATCTCATACTACTTAGGCAAGATTTGTGTGTATATATATATATATATATATACACACACACACATATATAGTCTGAGAATGTGACTCTGAACAGAGTTCTGTAACTTGAATTTATTCTGCCTATTTTAGGCAAGAAATTGTCATATATTACTCTCTTGAAATGAAAAATTGCATTTGTAGATAATATTCCCCCCTCCATGGAAACTCTTTTACTTATAAAAACAGCACCAGTCACACTTTCAAATAATGCAGAAGCATATAAAATAGAAAGTGGCTATTGTCCGGAAAACACGTGTCAGAAATGAAATGAACACAGTTGAGCATTACTGTGAAGGCACACCAGTTACTCTGCTCTAGGGGGCAGACCTGAGCTGACCTTTGGACGGTAATGCTGGACACACAGAAACCTCCCTGTTGGGCAGTGACAAAATCATTCCCATAGCTTTCAGACAGAAAGGAGAGAACTGCAGCATTTCTTATCAAAACTTTTGGAGGTTGGATTAATCTAATTAAACATTGGGTAATTTTTATGACTTATTAACGTATTTAAAGGTACATATGAGGGGGAATGATGAACTGGTTTTCTCCATGGGGCACAAAAGAGAAAGAAGGCATAAAATACTTGTGCAGATGATTTACATCTACACAATGGGAGATTTTAAACTAGCAAACGGAGGGATTATAAACACTAATTTTCTTTGTCTTTGAACTTTTAAACATTCTATTGTAACCTGGGATTATATAATGCTATTTTGACTGAAATCTGGCTATCTTTGGAGCCAATTATAGAATTGACTGAGCACAGTTCTGCCCCATCTGCATGTATGGAGATGTAAGGGAAAAACAATAGTGAATGGTGAAGCCACTGTGGACAAGGGTATGGAATTTCATCGAAAAATTAAAAATAAAGCTACCATATAATCCAGCAATTCCACTTCTGGGTATTGATATGAAGGAAACAAAACAGTAGCTCAAAAACACATATACACTCCCATGTTCATTGCAATATTACAACAGCTAAGACATGGAAACAAATTAAGTCTCTATTGATGGGTGAATAGATAAAGATGTGGTATATATAAATGTGTGTGTGTGTGTGTGTGTGTGTGTGTGTGTGTGTGTATATGAAATCTTGCCATTCACAACAACTTGGATTGACTTTGAGGACATTAGGCTAAGTGAAATAAGTCAAATAGAGAATGACAAATACTGTATGATTTCACATACATATGGGATCTTAAAAACAACAAGCTGGGATGGGGGGTGTGGGGAGAATGTGGGAGGGCAGGTGTACAAAATGGGTGAAGATAGTCAAAAGGTACAAAGTTCCAGCTATTAAAAAAATTAGCCATGGGGTGTAATGTACAGCATGGTGCCTATAGTTAACAATATTGTAAAACGTTTGCAAGTTACTTGAAAGAGTAGATCTTAAAGTTCTTATCACAAGAAAAACAAATTTTGTAAGTATGTGTAGTGATGGGCATGGGCGTTAATGACATCGTAGTGATATTTTCACAATAAATAAAAGTATCAAATCCTTATGTTGTACACCTAAAACCAATATAATGTTACATGTCAATTGTACCTCAACCCCTTTCCCCAAAGCCAAAAACAAACAGAAAGCGGATTGGTGGTTGCCTGAGGTGGGGAGGAGTGTGAGTAGGCAGTGGGTGAAATGGGTGAAGAGAGTCAAAAGGTCCAAACTTCCAGGTATAAAATAAATAAGTCCTGGGAATGTAATGTACAGCTTGGTGACTATAGCTAACAATTCTATACTGTATAGATGAAAGTTGCTAAGAGAGTATATCTTAAAAACTGTCATCACAAGAAAAAAATTTGTAACTGTGTGTGGTAGAGGATATTAATTAGATATTGTAGTGATCATTTGGCAATATATACAGATATAGAATCATTGTGCACCTGAAATGAGTATTATGTTATAGGTCAATTTTATCTAGATTAGAAAAACAAGCAACGAAAAATCAATAGTGAACCGTGAAGCTCCTTGATTTTAGCCAGCCTCTTCTCCCCAGCTTGTGCATACATGTGTGCCCAGCAATTCTTGAGTGACTTATACCACGGAGCATAGCCACACCTCACCTTGGCGCATGATCTCTAAGTCTCTCCCTTTTTACTAATTGCCAGGATTTGCTTGTTCATTCAATGAAGAGTTTTTGTTGTTGTTTTACTTCCTGCTCTGTGTTAGGTATTACAACAGTGAGCAAAGCAGATAAAAACCTCTTTCAGGAGCTCACATTCCAGTGAGGAAGATAAATAGTAAATGAAAGTCTGCACATCACTTCCTCAGAGATAACTAGTTAAAAAAAAAAAACAAACGATTGTGTCACTCTCTAGTTTGAAGCCATTAGCAAGCTCCTCATTACTTATAGAATTAAAACTTTCCAGTATGGCATCAAACAACCCATGGAGCTGGTTTTCAAACTTTGATGACAAAGATATTATTTCAAATTCTTCTTACCTCCTTTCCTTCTTCTCCTCCCTTCTCAGTGTTCTGTGTCCAATACATCTTTCTTCATAGCAGATTATTTCATCCAGTTCAGTTCAGTTGCTCAGTCGTGTCTGACTCTTTGTGACCCCATGGACTGCAACACACCAGGCTTCTCTGTCCATCACCAACTCAAGTTGGTGATGCCATCCAACCATCTCATCCTCTGTTGTCCCCTTCTCCTCCTGCCTTCAATCTTTCCCAGCATCAGGATCTTTTCTAATAAGTCAGTTTTTTCATCAAGTGGCCAAAGCATTGGAGCTTCAGCTTTAACATCAGTTCTTCCATTGAATATCGAAGGTTGATTTCCTTTAGCATTGACCAGTTTGATCTCCCAGCTGTCCACGGGACTCCTAAGAGTGATTTCATTGCAATTGCTTTAGGTGACTTCGTTGCTATTGTGTAAATCACCTTCAGGTGTTTTGGTGGAGGGATAAATGCAAACAAATCTTCATAATGATTACTATGTCTCTTTGTTTAGATTTTCTATTTGCAATGGGCGCTGGTTAGCCATTCATAAGGGGTAATAATAATGTACTTGTCATGAACCATTTTAACTTGAGCAAGGAGCCAGTGAAGTACTTTCCCAGGACTCTCTTATCTCTGAAATATTAATAAATCTGTCACCTGTAACTAGCAATTGTGTGTATAAAGATTGTTATTATGTTCTTATAAACAAATGGCTTTTTATAAGGACAAGTGTGTTATATCTGATAGCTATTAAGAGTAAATTCTAAGAGCTTTCATCACAAAGAGAAATGTTTTTTGCCTTTTTTTTCCCCATTTCTTTTTATTGTATCTATGGGGTGATGCATATTAACTAAACTTATTGTGGTAATCATTTCACAATATATGTAAGTCAAACATTATGCTGTATACCTGAAACTCAAACAGTGATATATGTCATTTAAAATGAGGGCAGGGAGGGGTCATCTGACTCAAGATTGTCTCATCTAAATTCCTGCTTGAGGCAACAGCTTCTTCTGTAATGGGTCTATGAGGTGCCTCCCAGACTCCTTCCATGCCTCTGGCCCTCCCTCCCTCCCTTCCTCCCCTCTTTTTCCCTTCTTGTTTTTTTTTTTTTTAATCTTTCTAACTTCTTTTCTTTTATGTGTAGTTGATACATGGTATTGTGTTTCAGGTATACAGCATAGCAACGAGTATTTTATTCAGATTCTTTTCCATTATATGTTATTACAAGATATTGAATATGTTTCCTGGTACTATACCATAAATTCTTGTTGCTTTTCATGCACTTATATGCATGAGTGCTAAGTCACTTCAGTCTTGTCTGACTCTTTGTGGCCCCACAGGCTTTTCTGTCCACAGGATTCTCCAAGCAAGAATACTGGAGTGGGTTGTTGTGCCCTTCTTTGGGGGATCTTCCTGACTCAGGAATTGAATCTGGGCCTCTTATGTCTCCTGCATTGGCAGGCAGGTTCTTTACCACTAGTGCCACCTGGGAAGCCAGTTTGATGTATAATAGTTTTTATCTGTTATTCCTATACCCCTAATTTTTGTATATATATGTATTTGTATTATTTTTAGTTCCACATATGAGTGGTGTCACATAATATTTATCTCTCTCTGATATTTCACTAAACATAATATTCTCTGAATCCATCCACATTGCTATAAATAAGAGCATTTAATTTTTATGGCTGAGTAATATTCCATTGCATATGCACATATTTATTGGATCTTTTCGTGGATCACAGCCTTTTTGTGGAGAAAGGGCTTCTGTAACTCAGTGAAGCGATGAGCCATGCCAGGCAGGGCCACCCAATACAGACAGATCATAGTGAAGAATTCTGACAAAATGTGGTCCACTGGAGGAGGGAATGGAAAACCACTCCAGTGTTCTTGCTGTGAGAATCCCATGAACAGTATGGAAAGGCAAAAAGATGTGACACTGGAAGATGAGTCAGCCAGGTCAAAAAGTTCCAGTATGCTACTGGGGAAAAGTGGAGGGCAATTACTAATGGCTCCAGAAAGAATGAAGTGGCTGGGCCAAAGGAAATGATGTGCAGTTGTGGATGTGTCTGGTAGTGAAAGTAAAATATGATTCTGTAAAGAACAATATTGTTTAGCAACCTGGAATATTAGGTCATGAATGAACATAAATTGGATGAGGTCAAGCAGGAAATGGCAAGAGTGAACATCAATATCTTATGAATAAATGAAATAAAGTGGATGGGAATGGGAAAATTTAATTCAGATAGCCATTGTATCTACTATTGTGGACAAGAATCCCTTAGAAGAAATGCAGTAGCCCTCATAGTCAACAAGAGTCCAAAATGCAGGACTTTGGTGCAACCCCAAAAAATGACAGAGTGATCTCAGTTCATTTTCAACATTCGACATCACAGTAATCCAAGTCTATGCCCCAACCACTGATGCTGAAGAAACTAAAGTTGATCAATTTAATGAAGACGTACAATGCCTTCTAGAACTAACACCAAAAAAGATATCCTTTTCATCATAGGGGATTGGAATGCAAAAGTAGGAAGTCAAAAGGTACCTGGAATAACAGGCAAGTTTGGCCTTGGAGTACAAAATGATGCAGGGCAAAGGTTAACAGAGTTTTGCCAAGAGAACACATTGATCATAGCAAACACTCTTCCAGCAACACAAGAGACAATTCTATATGTGGACATCACCAGTCAGTCAATACTGAAATCAGATTGATTATGTTCTCTTCAGTCAAAGATGGAGAAGCACTATACAGTCAGCAAAAAACAAGACCTGGACCTGACCGTGGGTCAGATCATGAACTCCTTATTGCAAAATTCAGACTTAAATTGAAGGAAATAGGGAAATCCACTAGGTCATTCAGATGTGACTAAATCAAATCCCTTATGGTTTACTGTGAAGGTGATGAATAGATTCAGGGGGTTAGATCTGGTATATGGGGTGCCAGAAGAACTATAGATGGAGGTTCATAACATTGTACAGGAGGTGGTGACCAAAACCATCCCAAAGAAAAGGAAATGCAAGAACACAAAATGATTGCCTGAGGAGGCCTTACACATAGCTGAGGAAAGAAGAGAAGTAAAAGGCAAGGGAGAAAGAGAGATATACCCAACTAAATGCACACTTCCAGAGAACAGCAAGGAGCAATAAAAAGGCCTTCTTAAATGAACAATGCAAAATAATAGAATGGGAAAGACTAGGGATTTTTTCAAGAAAATTGGAGCTATTAAGGGAATAGTTCATGAAAGGATGTGCATGATAAAGGACAGAAACAATAAGGACCCAGCAGAAGCAGAAGAGATTAAAAAGAGGTGGCAAGAATACACAGAACTGTATATATGAAAAAGAGGTTGTAATGATCTGTATAACCATGATGGTGTGGTCACTCACCTAGAACCAGACATCTTGGAGTGGGAAGTCGAGTGGGCCTTAGGAAGCATTACTTCAAACAAAGCTAGTGGAAGTGACAAAATTCTAGCTGAGTTATTTCAAATCCTAAAAGATGATTTTCTTAAACTTCTGTACTCACTATGTCAACAAATTGGGAAAACTCAGCAGGGGCCACAGGTCTGGAAAAGGTCAGTTTTCATTCCAGTCCCAAAGAAAGGCAATTCCAGAGGATGTTCCAACTACCATACAATTGTGCTCATTTCACATGCTAGCAAAGTAATGCTCAAAATCCTTCAAGCTAGGCTTCAGCAGTATGTGAACTAAGAACTTTCAGATGTACAACCTGTGTTTAGAAAAGGCAGAGGAACCAAAGATCAAATTGCCAACATTCATTGGATCATGGAGAAATCAAGGGGGTTTCAGAAAAACATGTACTTCTGTTTCATTAACTATACTAAATCCTTTGACTATGTGGAGAAGGATATAAATTAAAACATGTTCCTGGAAACAGTGAAAAGCCAATAGTTGGGATGAAACTCTAGAATCAAATCACATACTGCTGAGATGTCAGCAAGGATTCCATTGCTGTGGAAAAGGGGCAGGATCTCTGGCATGCTCTCACATCACAATACTTAGAGTCTCCTCTTTCATGCAACAGGATGAGGTATAAGTGGAAGAGGAAATGGAATATGCAATAGGGCCAGCACTAGAACAGTATTAGGAGAAGAGATGGCGTATGTTAATTGCCTCAAAAAACTTGAAGAGAATGACAGGCTCAGTTCAGACAACTAGAAATTCAGTCCAAGCTATGAAAACCAGAGGGCCTCAGCATCAGTGTTTATAGAGACCTCCATCACTTGCAAGGATCAGAAGATGGTGATAAAAATCAAAACTTGACTGAAAACTGCAGAGCCGCAAAGTAGCCTTGATGTGTCTCTTATGCTGAAGTCAGAGCCTTGACCAAGAGGTGGGACTCAGACCTGCAATGGAGGTATTTGAGTGGATATGTCCCAGAATTTGGACTTCCCTGATTTCTTTCCCTAAACCCTTAGGGTTGGCAGAAGCAGTTGCCCTTTCTTTGTTAGAGTAAAATCGCCTCTCTTTGCCTGAAACCATGTAAGACTCCTTGAGGTGGCTGCTTCACAGAATGATGTTCAGCTTCTCAGGATTTGCACCACTATACCTCAATGGCTGTACACCAACAGCCTAGGAGAGAAATACACTTCTGTCACCGAAGTGAAATACCTTGCTTCCTCCCAAAATTGGGGGACCTAGCTAATATTAACTGACAGGAACCAGGAGAATATGTGTGAGCTTTGGAGTACATGGGTATCAGATAGGGAAAGTTTATTGATATGGGAACTTAGGTGATTCAGAATTTAATGACCTGGCAAGGATACCTGGAGCCTATCTTAGAAGCCACTGGCATGACCCTTCGAAGCCTGGACATGATAAAGATAACAAAATAGAACTGCCTAGGCAGAACACTGCAGAAGGCACCAGAGAGCTCCAAAACTTGAGCATATCAAAGTGGATTTATTAAGTAAGACCAGAGAATACATCTATTATGTTACCCAGGAGGAGCCAGAGGATACTCTATTCATTAAGATAATAAGAAATGCACTAGTAAGGGGGTGGGTCTTTGAGAAGAGGTGGCCATCCACTGTAGGCTGGGGTTGATGGTAGGAGATACTGCCTTAGTGCTGGGCTCCCTAAAAGCAATGATAAGCTTTAAGAATATGAGAGTGCAGGAATTCCCCTGGTGGTCCGGTGGTTAAGAATCCACCTGACAAAGCAGGGGACAGGGGTTTGATCCAGGATCTGGGAAGATTCCACATGCAGAGGGTCAGTGAAGTCCATGCGCCACAATTGCTGAACCCATACACCCTGTAGTCTGAGCTCCACAAGAGAGAAGCATGTGTACTGTAACTTGTTATTTTCATTCTCCCAGAGAAGCAACGAGAAATCCAAGTTTAAAACTTTCCCCCTCTAATGCAAGATGGGGCCAGATCCTATCCAACCCACAGTTTAACTTTCTTGGGATCCAAACAACAAAAAGCTTAGCTGCTGTCTGATTTAAAACTGGCAATGTGGGACAAATAGTATTAAGTAAGACCAAGTTGAGTAAGTTTTGGATATGTGATAGATGTCCTATTTTTCCCTCTGTGATCTCTACCCTGTCTCTTTTTGCTGTTCTCACGAGCCTTCACTTCATCAGGGAGAGAAAAATACTGCTTGCTGCCACAAAATGCTTGGAACTCATTTCCTTTTCTTTGCTAACATTCTAATGTAATTTAGTTTAGTTTTGTGGTCATCTCTACTGAGAATTGGAAATTTCCTGCCATGTGAATAAACAAAGATGTCTCGGTCATCAGTGATTCCAGCCCTCCAGGATACTCAGGAAGGAGAAGAATCCCTGTGATCAGCAGTCATCAGGCTGCAGCCACTCCCTGTGGAGGGCCCTGAGGAACTCAAAATGTGGAAAACACAGGATACTGGCCCTAGATAGCTGAGATGCATATGAAAGGAATGATTTCAGTGAGCTCAGACTCTTGCATCTTCTCATATATAGAAAAGTGCTAAATTCCTTAACTTGAGATATCTGATTTTCTTTAATTCACAAAAATACTTTTACCTGCCCTTTGTTGCAAGCTTTTACATAGCCTGACTCCTCCCCCTGCCTCCTCAGAACAGTTCTTTCAGGGTCACTTGAGATGCTGTCTCCCAGGCTTGAAGTCCTAAAAATTCCCACCAAATAAAACAACCCTCAACTTTTAGGTTTGGAGAAGGCAGTGGCACCCTCCTCCAATACTCTTGCCTGGAAACTCCAAGGGACAGGGGAGCCTGGTAGGCTGCTGTCTATGGGGTCGCAAAGAGTCGGACATGACTGAAGTGACTTAGCAGCAGCAGCAGCAGCAACTTTTAGGTTGTGACTGTTTTTCAAGTCGACAGTTATGGTGACCATAAAGGGACCAGAGTAGATTTCTCCCCTCCACCTGAGCTGTCTGAAAATCTGGAGCCTTGGGACCAGCAGAGGCCCCTTGTGCCCATCTGCCTGCTCAGGGAGTCCAGATGGATTTTGAAAGAGTCTCTCCTGGTTCTCAGGTCTCCCGTTTTGGCTGATGATCCTAAGATTTATTTGGTGGGAAAAGAGGTTATCCTTGAAATTTGGATTTAAGAAGAGGTACCTGGGTTGTTCAATTTAGACACTGAGTGGGTTCTTCCTCAGCTGTAGGACTAGGAAGATTTTGCTCAGTTCAGGTACTGAGTGGGTATTGTCAGTGTAAAAAGGCACTGGGAAGATTTTTCTTGAGTAGGTGATCCTCAGTGTGCAAGGCACTAGGAAGCCCCAGTTTGGATACTGAGTGGTTGTTATCCTCAATTTAGGGACTGGGAAGACTTTAATAAGTTAAACACTGAACAAGGTGGGACCAAGATATTGGGGAGGAAACTGGCCTGTGGTGTTTCCTTGAATTGGTTGCCTTTGCAGAGTTGGTCAAAATAAAACATAAATCTTATGAGTGGTTTTGAGCTCTGAAGAAGGGACTCTATCCTCCTCACCAGCAACAGCTTCCTCAGGCAACTGAGAAACTTTAAGGAAATTTAAGGTAGAGGCAAGACCTCACGCTGTGAGGCTGTCCCTAAACGGAAACCCACTAATGCAATTAACAAAGTGCTCAACCATGGACATGCACCATATTTGGCCATTCCATGATCTGAGCACCTGGGGAAGTCTTATACTCCACTGGGAGACCTGAGACACGTAGAAGGGGGCTAAAACATCTCTGGAGCAAAACCAGAGAAGTTAAGCTCTGAAGCAGCACACACTGGCCCATCACATGATTGTCACTGGCAATTTTATCTTGAAACATTGACTTCAAAATGGGAAAAAAACGTTTCAAGATAAAAGAAAGAGGAACAACAGATTGCCAGCACCCAAGCTGGGTTAGTATATGTACAAAACCTATAAATATTCACTTAATTGGAAATTAAAGGAAATCTCACCCTGAAAATTGAGGGGCTCTTTCATTGCATATGTAGTTAAGTTGCATTAAGGTTATGAGCTAGCTTAGTAAAATGTCTTTTCAGACTTCAAACAAAGGAGTTCTAGGCAGGAACTTGCATTTCTCTATATCTTTGAGATGTAAATGTTCTATCTGATCTTCTTGGGTTGTTCTGCTCATTTGCATTTTTTGTGTGTTTTGCTCATTTGCATTTTTTGAAAACTTGGCTTTTGCCATACTATTTTTGAGAGTAAACTCTCCAAATTTAGATTGCGTCCTCCTCTACTTTCTCAGGGCTTCCCTAGTGGCTTAGATGGTAAAAAATCTACCTGCAATGTGGGAGACCTGGGTTCACTACCTGGGTTGAGAAGATTCCCTGGAGAAGGGAATAGCAACCCACTTCAGTATTCTTGCCTGGAGAATCCCCACGGATGGAGGAGCCTGGTGGGCTACAGTCCATGGGGTCACAAAGAATTGGATATGACTGAGCGACTAAGCACAGCACAGCATAGGGGGTCCCTTTTGGCCCATTTAACCTTATGTAGTGTAGTAATATCAAATCTTGTTTTAATCACATAAATGTCCATTTTAATTTTCCCATTTTAAATAACTATCCAAAGATTTCTTTATTCATTGAGAAAATTCCTTAAAAATGTTTCCTTTTTGTTAATAATACCTAGACTTTCCTTACAAACTTTTTCTGTTCACTTTTAATTATTCTGAAGTTATTAGCATCTGTAAAACCCATTGAGCTGAAGCAAATGAAATTCCTTAAGCTATTTTTTTGTTTATTTACTTGGGTTTCTGTCCATAGGGTTCTCCAGGTTTCTCCAGAGGTTTCTAAGCAACTGGCAATTATTATTGGCTTAAATAAAAGTTAACGCTTACAAACCAAACAATTCTAAGTTCAAATGAAATTAAGTTAATTGAATTTCAGATTCATGTGAACTGTGAAATTGTCAATATTAAATTAGTACCTGGTAAGCTATAGTTTTTCCAGTAGTCATGTACGGATGTGAGAGTTGGACCATAAAGAAGGCTGAGTGCCAAAGAATTGATGCTTTCAAACTGTGGTGCTGGAGAAGACTCTTGAGAGTGTTGGGCTGCAAGGAGATCAAACCAGTCAATCCTAAAGGAAATCAATCCTGAATATTCATTGGAAGGATTGATTGTGAAATTGAAGCTCCAATACTTTGACCACCTGATGTGAGGAAATGACTCATTGGAAAATATCCTGTTGCTGGGAAAGATTGAAGGCAGGAGGGGAAGGGGACGACATAGGATGAGATGATTGGATGGTATCACTACTCAATGGACATGAGTTTCAAGCTCCAGGAGATGATGAAGGACAGGAAAGCCTGGTATGCTGCCGACCACGAGGTGGCAAAGAGGCAGACTGAGTGAGCAACTGAACTGAATTGATGTTTAAGTTTGTTGATCTAATTAATATAGACATGTTTTGAGTCATCAATATTAAATATAATATTAAGCACTCATCTGGTGCCATTTTTATCCATCTATTTTATTAATACCTTTTCCTCCACATTCAGTTCAGTTCAGTCACTCAGTCGTGTCTGACTCTTTGAGACCCCATGAATCGCAGCACGCCAGGCCTCCCTGTCCATCACCAACTCCCAGAGTCCACCCAAACCCACGTCCATTGAGTCAGTGAGGCCATCCAACCATCTCATCCTCTGTCATCCCCTTCTCCTCCTGCCCTCAATCTTTCCCAGCACCAGAGTCTTTTCCAATGAGCCAGTTCCTCACATCAGGTGGCCAAAGTATTGGAGCTTTAGCTTTGGTATCAGTCCTTCCAATGAATGTTCGGGGTTCATTTCCTTTAGGATTGACTGGTTTGATCTCCTTGCTGTCCAAAGGACTCTCAAGAGTCTTCTCCAGCACCACAATTTGAAAGCATCAATTCTTTGGCACTCAGCCTTCTTTAATGGTCCCGCTCTCACGTCTATATATCACTATTGGAAAAACCATAGCTTTGGCTATACAAATCTTTGTTGGAAAAATGATGTTTCTTCTTTTTTCTTTTGAATACACTGTCTAGGTTTGTCATAGCTTTCCTTCCAAAGAGCAAGTGTCTTTCAATTTCACGGCTGTGGTTACCATCCACAGTGATTTTTGGAGCCCAGGAAAATGAAATCTGCCACTGCTTCCACTTTTCCCCTTCTGTTTGCCATGAGGTGATGGGACTGGATGCTATGCTCTTAGTTTTTTTAATGTTGAATTGCAAGCCAGCTTTTTCATTCTCCTCTTTCACCCTCATCAAGAGGCTCTTTAGTTCTTCTTAACTTTCTGTGCTTTGAGTGGTATCATCTGCATATCTGAGGTTGTAGGTATTTCTCCTGGCAATGAAGAAAGCATTTTTTTCTTTTAAATTTGAAGTGTGATTGATTGACAATGTTGTGTTAATCTGTGGTGTACAGCAAAGTAATTCAGTTTGTGTATACAAACAAATATATATATACACACAACTATACAGTAGGATCTTGTTGTTTATCTGTTTTATATAAGTACTTTGTATCTACTAATCCCAAATTCTTAATTTAACCCTTCTTTCCCTTTTCCTTTGGTAGCTAAGTTTGTTTTTTATTTCTCTGAGACTGTTTCTCTTTTGTAAATAAGTTCATTTGTGTCATATTTTGGATTGTACATATAAGCAATATCATATGGTACTTGTCTCTCTCTTTCTGATTTATTTCCTTTAGTATGATAATCTCTGGGCTCACCCATGTTGCTGCAAATGGCATTATTTCATTTTTTCTGGCTGAGTAGTATTCCACTGTGTATATATACCATGTCTTCTTTATCCATTCATTTGTTGAGGGACATTTAGGTTGTTTCCATATCTGAGCAATTGTAAATAGTGCTGCTGTGAACACTGGGAGGCATGTATCTGTTCAAATTGTAGTTTTCTCTGCATATTGCCCAGGACTGGGATTGCAGGATCATGTGGTAATTCTGTTTTTTTTTTTTTAATTTAAAATTTTATTTTATTTTATTTTATTTTATGTTTTATTTATTTATTTATTTTTATTATTGTTTTTGCCATACATTGTCATGATATCACCATGGGTTTACATATGCTTCCCCTCCGGGTCCCCCCTCCCTCCTCCCTCCCCCCCGGGAAATCTCGCTGCACCAGTCCCGAGCATCAATCCTGGGCTGGCGATTGATTAGACACATGACAATTAACATGCTTCAATGCCCTTCTCCCATATCATCCCACCCTTACCCTCATCCACAAAGTCCACAAGTCTATTCTATACATCTGCGTTCCTTTTGTTGTCTCCCATGTTGGGTTCTCATTACTGTCTTTCTAAATTCCATATATATGTGTTAATATACTGTATTGTTGTTTTTGCTTCTGGCTTACTTCACTCTGGATAATGGGCTCCAGTT